>CM029018.1:173366625-174013549 GCA_016801055.1 Panax notoginseng
GTTTCGTGAGCCAGAGTTGGAGATGGAGTTGGAAGAAGAGGATGATCAATTCCCATCTTCATCAGTGGCAGTTGATGATGACTTTTGGTGATCTCTTCCCTATGTACAGTGCTAATTCTTGATTCTAAAAAGCTCTATATTGACTACCCTGTGTATAAGAAATAAATAATAGGGGAAAAGAAAAAATTAAAATTGGGAAAGACTATATATAATTGGATAAAAAGAAAGGAAAAGGTTAAGGGTTCCATATTTCAATACCCTTTTATGACATCATGTATGTATGTACTATCTGTATCATTTCATTATATAGAAGTTGGGAACTTAAATTGTCCAATATTTTCCTTCTAGCATGATCCGATTTTTAGATTGATAATATATGGAAGCTTAAGATTGAGAGAGAATATCTTTCTATAAATAAACGAATAAATAAGAAAATGTTAAGCAATCTTGATAAGAACTTTTAAGATGTGGTTGGAACTTGGAAGTAGATCAAAGAAAACTGGACTTCACCCTGGTCACCAATGAGATTCCTTCGTGCATACTTGGTCAACAAATCTGATGTTTTAAAGAACTCAATGCATGCTATTATTTGGTTGATGTTTTGAAGTTATTCAAGAAGATTTCTGGAATGATGTTTTAAAGAACTCGATGCATGCTATTATTTGGTTGATGTTTTGAAGTTATTCAAGAAGATTTCTGGAATCTTGATATAGCGACATTGTGAGAGTTTTATTTTAGAACTTCAAGTGCAGATTGAGGTAGTATTTTAATTGCTGGTTATTAGTCCCTTATGGTGTTGATCCTGATTAAAATACTGTGATATTATGGTTTAGAAAGTATAGTTACTGAATGTAACCACATTATTCTGTTTCTCCATTTGATTTCTTAAGTTTAAAGGATTTCAATATTTCTTTATATAGAATTGATACTGCAAATATGTGACTCAATTTTTTTTGTAGTGCAATGCACTGTTGCAACTAAGGTTGTAAAAGAGTAGAATCGATCCGGATTCTAGGCTGCTCAGATTTGATTCGATACAAAAATGTCTTGCTCGTATTCAATTCGAAATAGAATTTGAACAATGTACTCGTATTCAACTCGATGCAAAAAATGACACTCGAAGATCAATTCGACTCGACTCGAAATTATATTTGAACTACTTGTTTTGAATCGTATCATATTATTGATTTCAAATTTACAGTTTACAATATACAATTTTAAAAAGTTAGGCATATGAATTACAAAATACACATTAGTAGCAAACATTCAAGTTTCTAGCAGCATCATTATTCAACAAGCAGCCAATCCTGGAGCCTCTCTTTCATATTGGGTGCACAGGTTTTCAAACTCTTGACCCCAACAATCAGCCAATCCTGGAGCCTCACTTGGACAGAACAAGAACCATTCTCCATTGCTTTGGACCCTTTCCATAAAGAGATCAGGAACCCAAAGAGCATAAAATAAGTCCCGGGCACGGTGCTCTTCCTGAAAGAATGGCATTGCCAAAATTATGACATATCATTAAGCAGCAAGAGAGACTGGCTATTTTGAAAGAAACGGGCTACTTTTTTCTTCAATTGGTTTAGAATATACAAAATTCATATGATGCCAACACTCAGATAAAAAATATAATAATATTAAACCAATGACAATGACCTCAGCAAACTACCAACTTACCTTCCCATGGTTTTTACTTAAATCCAAAAATTCACAGATGTCAGCATGCCATGGCTCTAGATACACAGCAAAAGCACCTACATTCCCCATTAAAAAAACTATAAACAGGATACAACAATCAAACAAATATATCAGAAACAGAACAAGACATAATTTATACCTTTCCTCTTGCCACCCCCTTGATCAACATAACGGGCAGTACCATTGAATACACGGAGCATTGGAACAATGCCATTGGATGTTCCATTTGTTCCACGAATATAACTGCCAGTAGCACGGATGTTATGAACAGAGACACCAATTCCTCCAGCTGATTTGCTGATAACAGCACACTCCTTCAAAGTATCATATATGCCTTCAATACTATCATCTTTCATGCAAATCAGGAAGCAGCTACTCAACATAGGAAACATAGGAATAAATATGTTTACACCTTTTTATAGCTCAGTCAATTTCCTTTTTATAGTTTTAGAAAACATAGGAATAAATATGTCTACACCTTCCACTTAAGAAAATAGTATGGACATTAACCAAAAAAAGAAGAGGAAAATCTTAAAAATTCAAATTCCTATTTATAAGGGTGACATACCGCTTGCAGAATTTCCAGAACACGTAATTCTTTTATCTTCCAAGGAAGATCTTTAGCAAGTGGCTGCATTTAAACCACACATGTTAAGACACATGTAACAGTACATGTATTTTGAAAGATTATAAAGTGTAAAGGTCTGCATTTAGCCTAATCTAACTTGGGACCTAAGAGACGGAGGCGTGAAATAGAACAAACCTGCATCGTTCTTATCTGCATCAATTGCATGGAACTGATCCCTGAGATCAGCTAGCTCCCCTTCATCAAAAGAGTACTAGCCAAAGCCTGCAATATAATAAACTCCTCTTTTAATATCATTTTAAGTAATTATATTAATTGGAAATCTGCCATATATAAAGAAAAGAGGGAAAAAAATTCTCACCTGTGGAGCAAACTGCTTTAAGAGACTGTACTGCACAAATTGCCGAATATTGAATAGAACAGTACCTTATAGAAAAATGTAATGCTTTACCATTAAACTGACAAATCTACAATAAGTATAACAGTACCTAAATATGGTCTTTAGCCCTTCAACCTTCAAGGCATCAAATTCAAATATGTTGTATACTTCAATTCTTGAAATAAAACAGGAAACAGTAATCAATATCACAATTTTAAAAATATAGGAGAATAAACATTTGGATTCTTAGTTCCTTACCTCAGGTCTTCAATATTAAGTAATCATCTAATAATTATTAAAAGAAATAATAAGTTCAGCAATTTATAATCTAATAACAAAATTCAAACACAACCAATTCAAACAAAACCCAAATAACAGAACCAACATCAATTCAAGTTTAACAAAGATTACAACCCATAAAATAAGTTCAAATTCTTACTTCCACTCAATTTCATCAAGGAAAAAAATAGAAAAACAACAGCATTGCAGAAAGCAACTATCCAGTACTGCAAATTCATCCCAAACCTATGAGGTCATTAACACCATCTTCGTTAGCAACACAGCATGCAACAATACAGTAGCAACACAACTGCAATTCACTCCAAATTAATGTCATTAACACCATCTTCATCAACCTGTTAAGTGTTAAACCAATTTGTTACATACATAAACAATAACAATAAAAATGTAAACTACAAGTTGATAAAAAATAAATCATACCATAGCAGCACTCATTTTATTTAGCCTATAATCACACCTTAGCCAATCAGAAGTACATATAAGAGCTTGAACAGTTTCAGGCTTGAGAGAGCTCCTATACTGATCTAGTACCCTTACACCAGCACTAAAAGTACTCTTAAATGCCACAATGCTAACAAGAATTGATAGATATCCCTTGCCATTTTTGAAAGAATTCTAAACTTTAAGGTTCAGATTTAATATGAGTAACAGTGTCCATACCTTGAGCTCAAGAATCAAACTCAGCTCTGCTCTTTGTTTTACCTTTCTCAAAGGTACCTTTCTCAAAGCAACTACCACTAGCATTGGCAGAAGAACTTACTTTCATACTAGGCACACTAGCATGTATTAAACAGTGAACATCAACATAGTACTCATAGAGCTCATAAAGTGCTCTTTTCACAAGCCCAATGTTTCAATCAGTTTCAAACTCAATTGTAAAAATTTTTGGAAAACAAAAGATGACCAATTGCATCTTATACCTTGGGTCAAGGATAGATGCAACTGCCATCAGAATGTTACACTCTCCCCAATACTTATCAAATTTTTCTTTCATTTTGAAAGCCATGTCTCTCAACAAGTGAAAAACATCATTTGAGGTCTTAAGCAACAACTCTTTAATTTTCCATATTCCAGGAAGAAATAGATTTGCTGTAAGATATTCAAAGCCTGAGAAAACATGTGTGGCTTCTTTGAACACCTCTAGCAACTCCATTACCTTTGCAGCTTTCTCCCAATCCTCAAAAGATGGACAAGACTGATAATGTGGATCCCTTTCTTGATACCTAGGGAACACCTCCCTAAACTGCATAGCAGACTCAAGCATGGCATAAGTGGAGTTCCAACTAGTTGGAACATCTAAAACAAGTTTTTTAGTCGTACATAACTGCAATTGCTTTGCAATCTCAGAAAACTTATGAAGTCTAGAAGGGGATCCCTTAAAGTATTTCACACTATCACAAACCTTCACAATAAAATTTTGAATCACACCTAAACCATCTTGTACCATAATATTGAGAATATGGGCACAACATCTCACATGAAATAGTTTTCCACCAAAAAACAAATTACCTTTTAACACAAAACTATCTTTAAGATTCCTAACTGCAGAATCATTAGAAGATGCATTGTCTAAAGTGATTGTGGTTATCTTATTTTCAATGCCCCATTCACTAAGACAAGAAAAAATGGTATCACTAATCATGAGGCCAGTGTGAGGAGGTGGCAAATGATGGAAATTCAGAATTCTTTTTTGAAGCCTCCAATCAGAATTTAAGAAATGTGCAGTGAGACACATGTACCCAATTGTTTGATTAGATGTCCACAAGCCAGAAGTCAAACTCACTCCATCGATGCCAAACAACAAAGCTTTCACTTTTTTCTTTTCTAAAGCATAAATTTTTATGCAGTCATTCTTCAAAGTAACACAAGAAATAGGATCAAATTTAGGGTTCAAAGATTTCAAGAGAAGAATGAAAAATTCATGCTCAACCATTCTAAAGGGATATTCATGTACCATAATCATTTTTGCCATAATATTTCTGGTCTTCTCTTTGTCAAATCTAAAATTTGTCAAATTACTCATTTGACCATCAGCTTCAATAGTAGGGTAAGCCAACACACTCTGTTTTGTTCCAGCAATTTTAGATAAACGAACCGTGCAAGTTAACATGTGTCTATTTAAATGGCTAGTTGAACTAGTGCTTTGATGTGCAAGTTTAGCAAAACAGTAATTGCATTGGATTTTTTTGGTACCATCTTGTAATTTGATAATGTTAAATTCAGACCAAACCTTTGAAGTTTTTCTCTTCTTTTTTCCTTCTCTATTTTCTTCATCAACAGTACCTTTCTCTCCTCCATTAGGATTGTCAATTACAATGACAGCATCACTGGTGGCAGAAATATTGCCATTATCAGAGGCTTGAGAAGGATTAACTACTAGTGTTGATTGATTAACCAAGCCATCTGGAAAAAAAAGACAGATAAATAACAGAAGTACAGGATGTTAGGTTCATAACAAAAACAACTATATATGAATAACTACATAAACTTTGAGATGCATGAATAAATCAAGGTTTTTTTAAGAAATCATTTCCAAAACTAAAAAATATATAAGTTTGGAGTTGAGAGACTTCAGTTCAGTATATACCCTTACAAAACATAATCAAACAAATACATGACTGTAGGTACACATTTGATGCCTTTCCTAAAACAGATCAAATAATTAGCTATGAAAAGGCAAACGAATGAATATCATTACTACTGCACACAGAAATTAGAAAAAGACATAAATAATGCATACCATTATCGTTAGCACTAGTTAGTTGAGTACCAATAACAGACTCAGAGTTTGACATTTTGAAGAAGTTTAGGTCGAGAGTTTAGAAGAAAATAAAACTAGGGTTTCGTATGATTTGGGGAAAATGAAATTGGGGTTATATAAATGAATTTGCAGACTGATAACTTACCAACAACTGAAGTTAAGCCTTATATCTCCTTCAATTCTCTTAAATCATAGCCATGCATCTGCAGATCTTGAGATTATCTACAAAATAAATGATAAAAAAACTGTAGATTGTTATTTTCTAGACAAAAATTAATGGTGACTCTTACGATTCTCTAACATCGAAGGAACTAAGGAAGTTAGAAGTAGACTGTAGGAGGAACTGAGGAGTGAGGAAGTGGAAGACTGGACTGGGGAAGAGAGATCATCAGCCGCCCAAAGCTATTCATACTCGCGAACCATAATCGAACATATTCGATCGAATTCATGGCGAATGATTCGAAATCTATCGAGCTACTCATGTAGAAAACGAGCAGAGTCGTAGTTCTCTCACATCTGGATCGTCTAAGGAGACGAATAATAAAGACCGCTCAAAATCGACCCGCCCATATACGAACTCGAGTCCCGTTCGATTTTTTCCGAGTCGACTTCGATCCTAGCCCAACCCGTCCGACTCGTTTTCAGCCTAGTTGCAACAGATCTTTGTGCATTAGGCTGCCAGAAAAAATTACTTGTGGGAAAACATTAATAAGGAAAATGTTTGGAGACTGGGTTCGAACTGGGGACCTCTAGTTTGTGAGACTGGTATGATAACCGACTACACTCCCAGACAGTGGTTTAATATTTTAGATTAAAAAATATTTATTTCGACTCAAATTGTAAGATGATTATTAACTTTTTAAAATCAAATATTTTCAAAATAAAAACTGACATGATTTTTTTTAAATTTTAATCGATACAATGATAAGTATTATAAATCATTTAAAACGTAGTTCCTCAATTCAAGTTTACTTGTCTTAATTTTCTTTTTGATTTTGCTAAATCTATTTGTCTTATTTCATTTTTAATATTATTTTTGACCTTACTTTTTCAATAATATTATAAGCACTATTAATTTTGACATCGGAATCACAACCACGCTCATTTTCTCTCCACTCTTTCTCATTTATTTTATTGTTCAGATAAAGAGTTGGAAGATTAAATAAAATAAAAAAGATGATAATAGAGTAATTAAGATGGGTAGTTTGGAGATAAAAAAAAATTCTTAATAGGTGTGTACTTTTAAACTAGGACAACTAAAGTTGGATGGAGAGACTACTATTTATTGTTTCATATTTTTTTAATGAAACATTTCAATTCTAAATTTGAAAATGTCTTATTTTGATTTTTTAAAGTTAATAATGATCTTATAATTTAGAACAGAGGGAGTATATAACTTTATTTGGTTTTTACAAATATCAAAATAAAGAGAAAATAAAATCCCACAATAAAAGAGAAAAAAATACCACTCCATGAATTGAACTTACTAAAAATATATACTCCCTCCGTTCCTAAAAGGATGAACAAAGTATAATTTGTACACATATTAAGAAAAGTAAAAGTATAGGAAAACGAGTAAAAATGTTCTAAATTTAAATTTAGTGGTCCCATAAGATTATAGAAATTTTTTATTTTTTTATACTAATAGACCTCACGAAATGACATATTTACCCTTCACTTTATATATTTTATCTCATAATTTTTGGAACAAAATAATTTATACCTTTAATGTTGCGTTTGTGAGAATTTATACTTTTAATGTTGCGTTTGTTAGTTTGGAGAGATGGGATGAGAAAATATAGGAGGGATGGAATGGAAAAGGAAAGAGAAAGTATTGGAGGGAAAAAGATGGAAAGAGATTATAGTTTTTTTTCTCATGTTTGTTTTAGAAAGGAATGGATGAGATGAGATTTTAATTAAAATTTTTCTTGTTTGCGAGTTTAGAAGTAGGGAATGGAAGGATTTTTTTATTTTTAAACTACACTATTATTATATAACACTTGCATATATAAATATAAGAAATGATATGATTTAATAATGTATTTCTATTATAATTATTTTGCCTAGTCTTTTTTTTTTTGCTTTGTTATACAAATCTTGATTTCAAAAAATGGAGAACTGAGAATGCACTGGTGAAGGTATGGTTGATTATTTCAATAGACCCAAAATTGATAGAAAATTTTATCAGATTTCCGATAGCAATGGCATTTTGAGATTATATTGTCATTAAAAGTCCAATAATAATCTAGAAGGAGGATTGAAAAGATTATTACTATTTAAAATTTTATCTTAGGCCTTTTTGAATTTTTTTAGTTAATTAATTTGAAGTGTTAAAATAAAGATGTAAGACAATTAAAAATTCAATCACACAATGCACAGAGATTTGTCTGGTTCACAACATACATCCCAGGTATGATGCTACGTCCAGTCTCAACTCATCTCCAAGACTTAAGATCCTATTACTCCCAATAATAAATACTCGTTCAATAGGCGGAGAAGCCTTTACAAAGTTTTATAAATAAACTTATAACTATTCTCAACTAACTATGTGACGCCCCCAAAATAGGTATACAACACCCATTCTCAGTCGCCATAAACATGGTACAGAAACAACTACAACTTTATTAATACAATTGTCGTGCAAAATACGACAACACTTAAACTGTGAGTTTAAAATACAAATATTGTCTTCTAGAAAATATTCACACTCAAATAAGTCCTCATTATAATTATTGATACACCATTTTATAAAATAGTGAAGACTACTAGAACAATTATAACAACTATCTTGAATCATCACTCCATACTCCGGCTAGTTCCTGCTAAATTCTCACCTCTTGAGAAGAAAAATAGAATAAAAATGAAAAGGGTGAGCTCAACTAGCCCAGTAAAGAATATTATGACTAAGATAATATAGAACAAATTATCGTTAGCTCTCAACAGGAAAAAATCTGATAGAATATAATAGACAACAAGTTCAGATCAACAACTGCAGCGAAAATAACAATCCATTAGAAGAGTCAAGTAGAAAATGAATTCTACTATCTTCTAAGATTTAAAAGTCCATCATCAATATTATATCTCTGTAACATCAATCAATATACATCTTGAATCAAATATTCATCTTTGCAGTACAGGCCAAAGATATTCATTTGTATCACCAGTTGGTCATGTTCATCTAAACACCTGTTCATCTTTGCACTACGGGCCAAAGATATTTATCAGTTAATCATTCATATTTACATTACAGGCCAAAGATATTCAGTAATATCATTATTTAGGACTGAGAATGATGAAAATATTTTTAAAAAAACGAATCCAGTGAGATTAAAGGACAAGGATTAAGGATTCGTATTTTAGTTTATCAACGTTCAAAAATACTCCATAATAAACCATTATAGAGCAAAATTCAAGACTGAAGATCAAAACATGGATACAATCAAAGCTAGTAATCATAATAAACCACTCGGACAAAGAATTTTTTTATTTAATTTTTCTGTGAATAATGTCGTATACGTGAATAGTAATCTCAACACAAAAAGACGAGAATTTCACAAGAAAATCCTTTTCAATATTCTGGCATAATGATATTGAAAGAAATAATATCATTTATAATAAAAATAACATCCCTTACCTCAAAAAGGACAGTACTTCTGACTGGGATACTGGATATAGTGCTGAAGGAAACATGCACTGTATAGCAACACTCAAAATATTAAAATACTCACAAAAATACGCTCGATAATATAGAGAGAGAAAATTTTAGTTTCTGGTGTGATTTTCAATTCTAACCTAAGCACTCTATTTATAGGAAAATGCCTAGAACACCAAAATAGAAAATTTAATAAAATATTAATGTATTTTTCTTAATTTCCTACGCACACTTCTTTAGTCAAAAACATCAGCCACCAACTCACCAAAAATCACAAAAACGTTTTTCTTATTAAAATCATTTAAAACTAAAAAAAAATCAATTATTCCGGAACTTCAATAATTCATAATAAATAGCCCTTTTATCAAAAAAATTTGAATCTTATGTCCATTCCATAGAAAATTTAATTCTCTACAACTTTATAAGTTTAAGTTTTTCCAAATTCCAAATAGAAATTGACCGAAATTCACATACGGACGATTTTATAGGCTATAATCAAATTTCAGTCAAAAATGAGGCCCATCAACATGTTTAACATATTTTTAACATTTAATGTAACAAAAATACTCTTTCTCCTCATTTATTCATATATCACACATTCATTATAAAAATATTATCATTATTATATTATTATAATATAATAATATATTAAATAAATTATTTTATTAGAAAAAATAAAATATCAATTTTTAACAATTGCCACTTTTCTAAAAATTCCTCCATTTATATCCAAATAAATAAATATTTTTCTTATCATATTTAATTATTCACAAATAATATTACAGAATCACAATACTGACAACCAGGCTGTTCCCAGGCTGACGCGCAAATAGGTGACCAAACCTCTCTTTAGACAGAACTTTCTAGACATTGCCAATAATGTTATCTAATAATATTATTAAAATAATATGAATTATTGATCTGATAATAAAAAATACTATGTAGTGACAATTAGTGAAACAACAATAATATAAAATATCAACGTAACAATTATTGAATCAATAAAATAAAATATTGAACAGTAATTACTGTAACAATTATTGAGTAGTGCCTTCTTACGTAAGAATCAATAATTGGTGCAATACAGTGTGCTACTGTGCAACACTGCGTATTACTGTGTTTTAACCACCGGGTATTCCAACAGTGTTAATGGCAACAACTATGCCGTTATTTATAAAAAACTTATACTTGTCGTTTTTTTCATCTAATCGCTTTCCATTATGGGGCCCACACAAGGCTGCGCTGTCGTACGAATATTTCCCGACAGTAAAAATATTCCACGACCAAACGAATATTCCCTGACAACAATGAATATTTTATAACCGCTTGCTTATTTAAAATATTTGTGTATTTTACCCATAACTAACCACATTAATCAAATCAACGCTTACTATTTCAAAATAATAAATAGAGGAAATTCAATTTCATTTATAAAAAGTTGGGGTCTTACAACCTCCCCTCCTTATAAAATTCCGTCCTTGAAATTGACGTACGTACCTGGTATTTCGAAAAGGTGAGGATACCTCGCTTTCATTTCCGTTTCCAACTCTCAGGTCATTTCTTCAATAGTATGGTTCATCCACAAAACTTTGACTTGTGGTATGACCTTTGTGCGTAGGACATGCTCCTTCCTATCCAAGATCTTGACAGGTACCTCCTCGTACGTTAAGTCTTCGGCTATCTCGTCTGGTTCTAACTCAATAATGTGGTTTGGGTCTTTCATATATTTACGAAGCACAGATATGTGAAAAATATTATGAACACAAGACATGCTTGGAGGTAATGCGAGTCTATATGTCACATTTCCTACTCGGTCAAGAATTTGAAATGGACCAATAAATCGTGGATTGAGCTTTTCTCTCTTCCCAAATCTTGTAACTCCCTTCTATGGAGCAACACGCAACAATACATGATCCCCAATATTAAATTCTACGTCCTTTCGATGAAGATCCGCACAACTCTTTTGTCGATCCTGTGCTGTTTTTATACTTTGTCGAATTATTTGGATCTTTTCTATAGTCATACGTACCAACTCTGGTCCCAACAATGTTGCTTCACCCACGTCATCCCAACATACTTGAGAGCGACACTTTCGTCCATACAATGCTTCAAATGGAGCCACACCTATACTTGCCTGATAACTATTGTTGTAGGAGAATTTCACCAATGGTAAGTACTTATCCCAACTACCTTTGAAGTCTAGGACACAGATTCTTAATAGATTTCAAGAATTTGAATAGTCCTCTCTGATTGTCCGTCCCGTCTGAGGATGACATGCCGAATTGAATCGTAAATTCGTGCCCATAGCTTTCTGTAAGCTAACCTAAAATCGAAGTGAATCTTGGGTCACAATCCGAAACTATGGATACTGGCATGTCATGCAACCTCACAATCTCATTCACGTACATTAGAGCAAGACGTTCAAGGGAATAAGTCTCCCGTATCGGCAAAAAATGAGCAGACTTGGTTAATCTATCAATAATAACCCAAATCGCATCTATACCTTGAGATACCTTGGGAAGACCCGTAACAAAATCCATGGTAACGTGTTCCCACTTCTATTTTAGAATCTCAAGTAGTTGCAATGGTCCCTTTGGCACTTAATGCTCCACTTTTACACGTTGACAAGTTAAACACCTCGAGATAAATTTTGCGATCTCTCTTTTCATATTATTCCACCAAAATGTATGTCGAAGATCATGATACATTTTGGTACTTCTAGGGTGAATTACAAATGGTGTGTTGTGTGCCTCCATCATGATTCTATGTTTCAAGTCAGAATCGTTAGGAATGCAAAGTCTGGAGTTGACTTAAAGTATTCGTTCTTCATCGATTCTTGCTTCTGGGATAATACCTTCTCGTACTTTCTTCTTCATACGCATCAGCTCCGGGTCTGTGGCTTGAGCAACTTTAACTTTATCGATTAAAGTTGGTTCTATGCGTATACTTGACATCATCGCATGGGTCCCCAGAGTCTTGAATTCTATCTTCATCTTTTGTAAATCACACAAAATGGGCCATTGTGATGACAACATCGCACTCATTCCCGCATATAATCTTCTACTTAATGCATCAGCTACCACGTTTGCTTTTACAGGATAGTATTGAATGGTATGGTCATAATCTTTAAACAGCTCGAGCCAACGTCGTTGCCGCATGTTGAGTTCTTTTTGGGTGAAAAAATATTTGAGGCTTTTATGGTCTGAATATATCTCCACTTTCTCCCCATATAGATAGTGCCTCCAGATTTTCAAAGAGAAAACGACAGCTGCCAACTCTAGATCATGAGTTGTCGCGAGGCATAAGTGTTAGAGTTTATGCCCTAGAGGCCAATTATTTGATATAATTGCTTAACATTTGATATTATTGTTGATTGAATAAATAAATAATTTTATTATGGTTTTATTTACTGCGTAATATAATAGTTAACATAATAAAATTTCTTAGAATAATGATACAAATTATATAGTTTCAAGTATGTGACTTGAACATGAGATTATATAATTACAATTAGTATCATTGTTCTTAAATGTCCCTAGTCGAGTATCATTGTTGATGGGACAACAATGATGCATTGAGACTAGTATGTGGATTGACTGATGACCAAATCTCATTGGTCATAAATATATGAGATATTAAGTCAATGCATAGGTACATGTTAGAGAACGATGTACTGGACAGACCCACCATGAGAATTATAAATGGAGCATTATGCGAAGTGTCATTAGCAATTCTCATAGTGACAATGATGTAATGGTCCTCCGACCTGAAACCGCTATATTACTACACGAGAATTTATGTACTTTGATATCATCAAATGTCACCTTTAATAGGGTGGACTATAAAGGTGATTATTGGGTTCATTGTGAATCGTGTGAGTAATATGAGTGATCTAGATGGAATTTAACCATCCTATATTTTATAGGTGATATCCATAGGACTCTTGATTGAGTAGGACTATGAAATGCATGGCCATGCTCAAATAGTGATTTGTTTCATATAGTCTACTCATTGATCAAGAAAACTCAGATTAAATTATGAAGAGTATGACACATTCCATGACTCGAGTTTAATCTAGGATATTAAGGTTAAAAGGATTAAATTACATTGAAACATTGATCACGAAAAGGTTGCATCGAATCATCGATCTTATTATTACTTGGGTAGCAGTGATGCATTACTAGATGCCGCTCACCGTTTATAACTTTATAATATGATTTTAAGGTTATTGCCAACGTAATAATAACCTATAGGGTCACACACAAAGAACGTAATTAAAAGGAAATTAATTTAAATTGTAAAGATTTAAATATGTCAATATGATTGATATAATTTTAAATTACGAATTTAAATTAATAGGATAATTTATATATAGGTATATTAATTAAGTAAGACTTAATTAAGATATATATAAATTCGGATTTTAATAACATTAGGTTTTGATTAATTCCTCCTAACTGCTATATATATGATGTATATCAGACTTTAGGTTTTACGTCAAAACAAAAACCCTAGCCGCTCTTAGAGAGAGACTAGAGAAAAACAGTTTAAAAATTCTCATCCTTGGTGGCTAGTACCACGTTTCCTTCTTTTGCAGATCGTAGGACGATTCGTGTGGAGCGTTCGTGTGGATACCGTAGAGACGCAGTCCGTTTGAATTGCGTTAGAGATTCGATTGCATCGATTCTAGCTTTTACAATTGGTATAATTTCTTACCACTGAATTAATTGTTTTTCGCATGGATCCTATTTTAGGGTTTCGAAATTGCTTTAAATTTTAATTTCCGCTGTGCGTTTCTGTATCGAAACCCCAACAGTGGTATCAGAGCTACTTGCGAAAAGATTAATTCAGATTACGTGTTTTAATTGTATTCGATATATATGATATATGATGATGCATATTTACCGATATGAAATTGAATATATGATATTCCGTTGTATATGTATTCTGGTAATATATATGATGATACTGTTAATCGTATCTTTAATCGGTGGAATAACAATATAACTGTTCTAATCGGATTAGAAGCGTGAAGAATCGTTTTAATATGATTAATCGAAACTGGATATATATGATAAATTCTGGGTGTACTGTTATTCGTTTTAATATGATTAAATCGAAACTGGACATATATGATTTGTTATTATGGGTGTTTTGGTGGATTAAAATGTATGATTCTGAAACTGTTTCAGAGATTCGTATGGAAAAATTCTGCAATACAGATTGTAGTTCGAACCACCGCCAGGGGGGGAGACCACCGCCAGGGGGAGACCCCCCCTTGGACCCCCCCGTCGTTGCGCACGATGGTCGTGACCCCAATTTGTTATATATTTTTCTTTAATTTTATATAAATTCTTATATGCTTATTGTGATATGCATGGTGCACAGTTATGGCCTTTTGACCCATAGGTTAGTGGTTTTTGTTTTGAAATACGGCTTGCATGTCGTGCCTTTCTATAAATTCTAATGTAATATTCTCTTCTCATCTAAATCCCCTCGAATGTAACTCGAGGTTTCTTTATGTCATGTAATAATATGTAATCAATGAAGATGTCAAGATGGAGAACACGATGAAAGATGATGATGGAGAGGAGGCACATGCTTGAGGAAGATCCAAGGAAGCTATTTATTTTAAGATCTTTTACCACCTTAGATTGACCTTTAATCTTTCATTAGCTTGAAAAGATTGACAGTGGATTGGGCCATAACTGTGACACATTTAATTTTGCACTTTATTTATGCTGGTATGCGATATGATATGATAAATAATGTGCATGCTTAATAAGATTAAAATTGGTGAGATCTAAATTAATTAATAAAATCCCTCATTAAATTATTAAGTCTAAATCAGATGCCTTCCAATGAATAACACTCTTCAAGACCTTGATCAATAGATGTAGGTTTGCCAAAGCAAAGTACCCTATTTATCTAGGTAAGATGCGATAGGATAAGTGTGATATCCAAACTGTTAAAATCATTGGGCCCGACTTAACTAAGTTATCTCAATAGGATTGTGGACTTAGAGGCATAGAGTTTGGTAGGTACCATTAGATGGACTAAAAACAATTGTTGTTTACCAAACTATCCAGGAGTTATATATGATATAATTGACAAAGGGTTGTCTACCTAAATAATTATGTTTTAAGAGATTAGCCAAAGCTAACTTAAGTCATAATGAAATATGGATCTTGGCTCCCTAGAAAGATTTAATAGAAAATGCTTTCCGAATTAATGGTGAGGGCTATTAATTTGAATAAAATAGTGAGAGGTATATTTTGAATGTACTATTATTAATTACATAATATCAACTCTGCAATTTGACTTATTATTTTGGCATTTATAAATTGTAGATATCAATGGCAAACAACAACAACACCATAAGTAGTCTTTCACTACGATCAGTCCTTGAGAAGGAAAAGCTGAGTGGAATTAATTTCCTTGACTGGCACAGGAACTTGAGGATTGTCCTCAAACAAGAGCGTAAGCTATATGTCCTTGATGGGCCCATTCCTGCAGCACCGGCTGTCACTGCACCACGTGCGGAGCATAATGCTTACAAGAAGCATCAAGATGATGCTCTGGACGTGAGTTGTCTCATGCTAGCAACCATGAACGCTGAGCTTCAGAAGCAACATGAGTTAATGGATGCTTATGAGATGATCGAGCATCTCAAGAAATTGTTCAAAGGGCATGCTCGACAGGAGAGGTATGATACAAGCAAAGCGTTGCATCACTGCAAGATGGGTGAACGTGATCCAGTTGGTCCACATGTGCTGAAAATAATTGGGTATATTGAGTACCTTGATAGGTTGGGTTTTCCAATCACTCCGGAAGCCCAAACTGATCTTGTTTTACAATCTTTGAACAGCAGCTACTCTCAATTTGTTATGAACTATCTTATGAATGAAATTGAGAAACCCCTTACTGAGTTGTTGAGCATGTTAAGAACTGCCGAGAACAACATGAAAAAGGCAGGACCCGCTCCCATAATGATGGTGCAAAAGGGAAATGCTAAGGGAAATTAGAAAGGCAAAAAGAAGATAGGATCTAAGTCTGTTGCCAAACCCAATTCCAAAACCAAACAGGCTTTAAAACCTAAAGGTGGGGTGGCTAAAGAAGGTGAATGTCACTTCTGTGGAAAACCTGGACACTGGAAAAGGAACTGTCATGCTTATTTGGAAGAAGTGAAGAAAAAGAAAGGAAGTACGACTTCTGATTCAGGTATATATGTTATAGAAGTCAATTTGTCTACTTCTACATCATGGGTATTGGATACTGGATGTGGTTCTCAAATTTGTGTTAATGTGCAGGGACTCTGAAGGAGTAGGACTTTGGCGAAAGGAGAGGTTGACCTACGAGTTGGGAATGGAGCAAAAGTTGTTGCACTGGCCGTAGGAACTTATCATTTATCTTTGCCCACTGGCTAGTTTTAGAATTAGAAGATTGTTATTTTGTGCCTGCTATAAACAAAAACATTATTTCTGTTTCTTGTTTGGACAAGAAAGGTTTTTCATTTATAATTAAGAACAATCGTTGTTCATTTTACTTAAATGATATTTGCTATGGTGTTGCACAATTGTTTAACGGTCTTTATATTCTTGATTTAGAAATGCCTATCTATAACATAAACACAAAACGATTTAAATCAAATGATTCAAATCCGACATATCTCTGGCACTGTCGTTTGGGCCATATAAATGAGAAACGCATATCAAAACTCCATAAAGATGGATTTTTGGATTCATTTGATTTTGAATCATATGAAAAATGTGAATCTTGTTTATTAGGCAAGATGACTAAAGCCCCTTTCACTGGACACAGTGAACGGGCTAGCGATATATTGGGACTTATACATAGTGATGTATGTGGACCCATGAGTTCGTTAGCAAGAGGTAGGTTTTATTACTTCATTACATTTACTGACGACTTCAGTAGATATGGATATGTGTATCTAATGAGACACAAATCCGAATCCTTTGAAAAGTTTAAGGAATTCAAGAATGAAGTTCAAAACCAATTTGGCAAAAGCATAAAAGCCCTTCGATCCGATCGAGGAGGTGAATACTTAAGCCAAGACTTTGATGACCTTCTAAAGGAGTGTGGTATTATATCACAGCTCACTCCACCTGGAACACCACAATGGAATGGTGTGTCTGAGAGGAGGAATCGAACCTTGTTGGACATGGTACGATCAATGATGAGTCATGCAGATCTTCCAATAAGCTTCTGGGGTCATGCCCTAGAGACAGCTGCATTCACACTTAACCGTGTTCCTACAAAGACGGTTCAAAAGACACCATATGAGATGTGGACTGGGAAACGTCCTAGTATGTCGTTCATGAAGATTTGGGGATGCGAGGCGTTTGTAAAACGTCTGGATTCTGATAAGCTCGGACCCAAATCTGACAAATGTAATTTTGTGGGATACCCAAAAGAAACAAAAGGGTATTATTTCTACAAACCTTCTGAGAATAAAGTGTTTGTTGCTCGAACTGGTATTTTTCTAGAAAGAGAATTTGTCTCTAAAGGAAACAGTGGGAGGAAAGTAGAACTCGAAGAAATTCGAGAACCACAAAATATCATTGAACCTGAGTTGGAATGTGAGCAGGAACCACAAGAAATTGTGGAAAGTGAACCTGCTCAAATTACACAAGGAATTCGTAGATCTGGTAGGACACGCCAAGAGCCCGAGAGATATTATGGATATCTTGTGACTCAAAACGGTGATGTGATGCTCATAGATCAGGATGAGCCTACTTCCTACCAAGAAGCTATGAATGGACCAGATTCTGAGAGATGGCTTGAAGCCATGAGATCTGAAATGGACTCCATGTATACTAACCAAGTATGGACTTTGGTTGATCCACCCGAAGGGGTAAAACCAATCGGGTGCAAGTGGGTTTTCAAGAAGAAAACCGACATGGATGGTAATGTACAAACCTATAAAGGCCGACTGGTAGCAAAAGGTTTTAAACAAATTCAAGGTGTTGACTATGATGAAACCTTTTCTCCAGTGGCAATGGTTAAATCCATCAGGATCTTACTTGCTATTGCAGCTTTTTATGATTACGAAATCTGGCAGATGGATGTCAAAACTGCTTTCCTTAACGGAAATCTACTTGAGGATGTGTATATGACACAACCTGAGGGTTTTGTCACTCCAAAGGATGCTGGAAAGGTATGTAAGCTGCAGCGATCCATTTATGGATTGAAGCAAGCGTCTCGGAGTTGGAATCTTCGATTTGATGAAGCAGTCAAAGAATTTGGCTTTATTAAAAATGAAGATGAACCTTGTGTATATAAGAAGGTTAGTGGGAGTCACATTGTATTCCTAGTATTATATGTTGATGACATATTAATTATTGGGAATGACATTCCTTCCTTACAGGCTGTAAAAACATGGTTAGGAAAATGTTTCTCCATGAAAGATTTGGGCGATGCTGCCTATATTTTAGGTATCAAGATCTATAGAGATAGATCGAGAAAAATGCTCGGCCTAAGTCAAAGTACATATATTGATAAAGTGTTGAAACGGTTCAGCATGCAAGAGGCGAAAAGAGGAAATTTACCCGTGACTCATGGTATAAAGATCTCTAAGGCCCAATGTCCTAAATCACAAGATGATGAGGAGCGTATGAGAAAGATCCCTTATGCTTCGACAATTGGATCTATCATGTATGCAATGATATGTACTCGTCCGGATGTCTCGTATGCTTTGAGCATGACGAGCAGATACCAGTCGAATCCAGGTGAAGGTCACTGGACAGCAGTCAAGAATATCCTCAAGTACCTGAAAAGGACTAAGGATTCATTCTTGGTATATGGATGTGAAGATGAACTGGCAGTAAAGGGTTACACAGATGCTAGTTTCCAAACTGACAATGATGACTATAAGTCTCAGTCAGGTTTTGTGTTTTGCCTTAATGGTGGTGCTGTTAGCTGGAAAAGTTCGAAGCAAGAGACAGTAGCTGATTCTACAACAGAGGCTGAGTATATTGCTGCTTCTAGTGCAGCCAAGGAGGCTGTATGGATTAAAAAGTTCATCACTGAACTTGGTGTTGTTCCAACCATTGTTGATCCGGTTGCTCTATACTGTGATAATAATGGAGCCATTGCACAGGCTAAGGAACCCAGATCTCACCAACGATCCAAGCATATACTTAGGCGGTACCATCTCATCCGTGAAATCATTGACAGAGGAGATGTACATATAGGAAGAGTGCCAACAGATGATAATGTTGCAGATCCACTGACCAAGGCTTTGTCGCAGCAGAAGCATGACGGTCACATTAGTTCCATGGGTATTAGATACATGAGTGATTGGCTCTAGTGCAAGTGGGAGACTGTTAGAGTTTATGCCCTAGAGGCCAATTATTTGATATAATTGCTTAACATTTGATATTATTGTTGATTGAATAAATAAATAATTTTATTATGGTTTTATTTACTGCGTAATATAATAGTTAACATAATAAAATTCCTTAGAATAATGATACAAATTATATAGTTTCAAGTATGTGACTTGAACATGAGATTATATAATTACATTTAGTATCATTGTTCTTAAATGTCCCTAGTCGAGTATCATTGTTGATGGGACAACAATGATGTATTGAGACTAGTATGTGGATTGACTGATGACCAAATTCATTGGTCATAAATATATGAGATATTAAGTCAATGCATAGGTACATGTTAGAGAACGATGTACTGGACAGACCCACCATGAGAATTATAAATGGAGCATTATGCGAAGTGTCATTAGCAATTCTCATAGTGACAATGATGTAATGGTCCTCCGACCTGAAACCGCTATATTACTACACGAGAATTTATGTACTTTGATATCATCAAATGTCACCTTTAATAGGGTGGACTATAAAGGTGATTATTGGGTTCATTGTGAATCGTGTGAGTAATATGAGTGATCTAGATGGAATTTAACCATCCTATATTTTATAGGTGATATCCATAGGCCTCTTGATTGAGTAGGACTATGAAATGCATGGCCATGCTCAAATAGTGATTTGTTTCATATAGTCTACTCATTGATCAAGAAAACTCAGATTAAATTATGAAGAGTATGACACATTCCATGACTCGAGTTTAATCTAGGATATTAAGGTTAAAAGGATTAAATTACATTGAAACATTGATCACGAAAAGGTTGCATCGAATCATCGATCTTATTATTACTTGGGTAGCAGTGATGCATTACTAGATGCCGCTCACCGTTTATAACTTTATAATATGATTTTAAGGTTATTGCCAACGTAATAATAACCTATAGGGTCACACACAAAGAACGTAATTAAAAGGAAATTAATTTAAATGGTAAAGATTTAAATATGTCAATATGATTGATATAATTTTAAATTACGAATTTAAATTAATAGGATAATTTATATATAGGTATATTAATTAAGTAAGACTTAATTAAGATATATATAAATTAGGATTTTAATAACATTAGATTTTGATTAATTCCTCCTAACTGCTATATATATGATGTATATCAGACTTTAGATTTTACGTCAAAACAAAAATCCTAGCCGCTCTTAGAGAGAGACTAGAGAAAAACAGTTTAAAAATCCTCATCCTTGGTGGCTAGTACCACGTTTCCTTCTTCTGTAGATCGTAGGAAGATTCGTGTGGAGCGTTCGTGTGGATACCGTAGAGACGCAGTCCGTTTGAATTGCGTTAGAGATTCGACCGCATCGATTCTAGCTTTTACAATCGGTATAATTTCTTACCACTGAATTAATTGTTTTTTGCATGGATCCTGTTTTAGGGTTTTGAAATTGCTTTAAATTTTAATTTTCGCTGTGCGTTTCTGTATCGAAACCCCAACAATAAGCTATGACTTTTCCATGTTGCATGAGAACACATCCTAACCCTTTTCCTGAAGCATCACTGTAGATGACAAATCTCTCTGAACCAGATGGTATTATCAGAACAGGTGCCAAAATGAGTCTCCTCTTAAGCTCTTGAAAACTCTTCTCGCATTTCTCGTTCTATACGAATTTTGTATCTTTTCGAGTCAGCTGAGTTAACGGAGTAGTGATTCGAGAAAATCCTTTCACGAATCTCCGATAATAACCGGCTAAGCCCAGAAAGCTACGTACTTCGGTCACCGACTTTGGTTGCTCCCAAGTTTGTATTGCTTCAATCTTCGCCGGGTCAATAGATACTCCATATTTTAACACCACGTGCCCAAGGAATGCTACTTCCTCAAGCCATAACTCGCATTTCTTCAGTTTGACATATAGCTTGTTTTCATGAAGTCTTTGAAGTACCAGCTTCAAATGGTGGTCATGATCTTCACGGCTTTTGGAATAGATGAGGAGGTCATCAATAAAGACAACAACGAACTGATCTAAATATTCCTTGAACACACGATTCATCATATCCATGAAAGCTGCAGGAGCATTAGTCAATTCAAAAAACATGATTAGGAATTCATAATGCTCATACCGAGTTCTAAAGGCAGTCTTCGGAATATCCTCAGTTTTAATCTTCAGCTGATGATATCCAGAACGAAGATCGATCTTTGAAAAGAATTGTGCTCCTTGTAACTGGTCAAACAGGTCATCAATACGAGGTAGCGGATACCTATTCTTTATGGTGACATGGTTCAATTCCCGGTAGTCAATACAAAGTCGTATACTCTCGTCTTTCTTCTTTACGAATAAAATAGGAGTACCCCAAGGAAATGTACTAGGACGAATGAAACCGATATCCAACAACTCCTGTAGTTGGACATTTAACTCCTGAAGTTCAATAGGAGCCATTCGATATGGGTTTTAGAAATGGTCTTTGTATCAGGTTCAAGGCCAATAAAGAATTTAACTTCACGTTCTGGGGGTAGACCAGGAAGTTCTTCAAGAAATACGTCAGAAAATTCACTAACAATAGAAATATTATTCAAATCTGACGTGTTTTTGTTCAAGTCCATGACATGGGCTATGAAAGCTTGACATTTGTTTTTCAATAAACGAATGGCTTTATGGCTTGATATGACAGTGATTGATTTTAGTGATTTAGTTGCTTGAATTCGCATAACAGGTTGGTTAGGAATATGAAAACTAACAACCTTACGAAAATAATCAATTTTGGCATGATGAATAGTTAACCAATCAATCTCTAAAATCACATCAAATGCAAGTATCTTTCAGGAGGTAAGATCAACATGTAATGTGATGGTGCCAACTTGGATCAAACAAGATTTATAAACAATAGATGTAATGAAAGTTTCTCCTAACGGAGTCTCCACAGATAAGTCAAAGTCTAATTTCTCCGGAGTCAAATTTAAACGTTGTGCACAAGCAGGAGAGATAAAAGAATGGGTAGAACCGGTATCTAGTAAGGTATAAACTTCACAAGAGTTTATGATTAGCTTACCCGTGATCACCTCGTTCAGGTTCCTCGCATTTTGGCCAGTCACGACAAACGCTCTTCCAAGAACCGCTGACTTTGCCTTGTCTAGGACAGCCTTTTGAGTCACCATCCCCGCTAGACTTGGTTTCGCTATAGTACAATCTCGAGCGGTATGTCCTTCCTTTCCATAATTATAACATACCTTGAACTGTTGTGGACAGTTTGGGCTGATGTGTCTCTCTTTTCCACATTTATAGCATACGACCGGTGGTCGTTCTCCTCCTTTAGAAACAGTTGATACTGGTGCTGACGTCTTCACATTGTCATTGTTGAATCTCCTCTTTTTGAAATTTTCACTTGACTCGGCTCTCCTATTATCATGGTCACGATTACCACCAGAGTAGTTATCGCTTTTGTCTGTATTTTTTCCTCCCCGTTGGTTATCATTGCTCCGATGACTGCTATCGCCGGTATGACCCTTGTTGTGGTCCCTCGGTTGAACATACTCATTATCTCGCTCTAATAATAGAGCCATGTTGACAATATCTGAATATAGAAAAAATTTATGAGAAATGAGATATTGACGTATGTCAGGTTTCAAACCTCTCAAAAACATCCGCGTCATACGTTCCTCATTCTCCACCAAATGAGGTGCAAACCTGGATAACTCTGCGAACTTAGCCTCATACTGGGACACAGTCATGTTATTCTATTCTAGTCTGATAAACTCTACCTCCTTCATATGACGGATACTTTCAGGAAAGTACTTGTCATTGAACAGTTTCTGAAATGGTTCCCAAGAAATATTGAGTACGGCTGGCTGGGTACGCTTCACAGATTCCCACCAGTAATATGCCTCACCATGGAACATAAATGTGGCGAATGGAACCTTCTATTCCTCCGTGCATCCCAAGACATCGAATATCTTGATAATTTGCTTGACCCACGTTTTAGCCTTAATCGGGTATGGCTTTCCCCAGAATTCTGGTGGTCTCAACTCTTTGAACTGCTTGGCTATGACAAACCGCGCGTTGCTATCATTTCCACCTGTATTTTGTACACGAGTCTCCCTCGTCTGATTTTGCATGAACTGCAAAAAGCTTCTAAACATCCCATCGTTCATCGTATGCTCAGTGGTGTTGTTTACAGGAGGAACATTGTCATCCTGTTGTACATTCACTCCATCATTAATAATTTCAGCTGCCATTTTTAATACTGTCACAAAACAAGGGTTAATTAATCAAATTAACATATCACATAATATCCCTGTATTATGACCGACCAACAAATAAGCTTAGGTAGGACACACTAGCGAAGGATTTACTCGTTTTTCCCCTCCTAGTTCTATTCCCTGATCTCCGCCAGAGACCATATCCCTAAGCTCTGATACCAACTGTGATGCCCCCAAAATAGGTATATAACACCCATTCTGAGTCGTCATAAACATGGTACAAAAATAACTATAACTTTAATAATACAATTGTCGTGCAAAATACAACAACACTTAAACTATGAGTTTAAAATACAAATATTGTCTTCCAGACAATATCCACACTCAAATAAGGCCTCATTACAATTATTGATACACTATTTTACAAAATAGTGAGGACTACTATAACAACTATCTTGAATCATCACTTCATACCCCGGCTAGTTCCTGCTAAATTCTCACCTCCTGAGAAGAAAAATGGAACAAAAAGGAAAAAGGTGAGCTCAACTAGCCCAGTAAAGAATATTATGACTAAGATAATATTGAACAAATTATCGTTAGTCCTCAACAGGGAAAAATTTGATAGAATATAATAGACAACAAGTTCAGATTAACAACTGCAGTGGAAACAACAATCCATTAGAAGAATCAAGTAGAGAATAAATTCTACTATCTTCTAAGATTTAAAAGTCCATCATCAATATTATATCCCTGTAACATCAATCAATATACATCTTGAATCAAATATTCATCTTTGCACTACAGGCCAAAGATATTCATTTGTATCACCAGTTGGTTATGTTCATCTAAACACATGTTCATCTTTGCACTACGGGCCAAAGATATTCATCAGTTAATCATTCATCTTTGCATTACAGGCCAAAGATATTCTGTAATATCATCATTTAGGACTGAGAATGATGAAAATATTTTAAAGAAGGCGAATCCAGTGAGATAAAAGGACAAGGATTAAGGATTCGTATTTTAGTTCATCAACGTTCAAAAATACTCCATAATAAACCATTATAGAGCAAAATTCAAGAATGAAGATCAAAATATGGATACAATCAAAGCTAGTAATCATAATAAACAACTTGGACAAAGAAAATTTTTTTTTAATTTTTTTGTGATTAGTGTCGTATACGCGAATAATGCCGTATACGTGAATAGTAATCTCGACACAAAAAGATAAGAATTTCACAAGAAAAATCTTACCAATATTCCGGCATAATGATATTGAAAGAAATAATATCATTTATAAAAAAAATAACATCCCTTACCTCAAAAGGATAGTACTTCTGACTGGGATACTAGATATAGTGCTGAAGGAAACTTGCACCGTATAGCAACACTCAAAGTATCAAAATACTCACAAAAATACGCTCGATAATATAGAGAGAGAAAACTTCAGTTTCTGATGTAATTTTCAATTCTAACCTAAACACCCTATTTATAGGAAAATACCTAGAACACCAAAGAAGAAAATTTAATAAAATATTAATATATTTTTCTTAATTTCCTACGCACACTTCTTTGGTCAAAAACATCAGCCACCAACTCATCAAAAATCACAAAAACGTTTTTCTTATTAAAATCATTTAAAACTCCAAAAAAATCAATTATTCCGGAACTTCAATAATTCATAATAAATAGCCCTTTTATCAAAAAAAATTCGAATCTTATGTCCATTCCATAGGAAATTCAATTCTCTACAACTTTGTAAGTTTAAGTTTTTTCAAATTCCAAACAAAAATTGACCGAAATCCATATACGAACGATTTTACAGGCTATAATCAAATTTCAGTTAAAAATGAGGCCCACCAACATGTTTAACATGTTTTTAACATTTATTGTAACAAAAATACTCTTTCTCCTCATTTATTCATATATCACACATTCATTGTAAAAATATCATCATTATTATATTATTATAATATAAAAATATATTAAATGAATTATTTTATCAGAAAAAGATAAAATACCAATTTTTAACAATTATCACTTTTTTAAAAATTCTTCCATTTATATCCATATAAATAAATATTTTTCTTATCATTTAAATCAATAATTAATTATTCACAAATAATATTACAGAATCACAATACTGACAACCAGGCTATTCCCAAGAAAGAGGGGGCTTTCCAATAAGGATTTCTCCTTACTAGCGAGCAATTAGGTGACCAAACCTCTCCTTAGACAAAACTTTCTAGACATTGCCAATAATGCTATCTAATAATATTATTAAAATAATATGAATTATTGATCTGATAATAAAAAATACTATGTAGTGATAATTATTGAAACAACAATAATATAAAATATCAACGTTACAATTATTGAATCAATAAAATAAAATATTAAACAGTAATTACTGTAACAATTATTGAGTAGTGTCTTCTTACGTAAAAATCAATAATTGGTGTAATACCGTGTCTTCTTACGTAAAAATCAATAATTGGTGTAATACCGTGTGCTACTGTGCAACACCGCATATTACTGTGTTTTAACCACCGGGTATTCCAGCAGTGTTAATAGTAACAACTACGTCATTATTTATAAAAATCTTATACTTATCGTTTTCTTCATCCAATCGCTTTCCGTTATAGGGCCCACACAAGGCTGTGCCGTCGTACGAATATTCCCCGACAGTAAGAATATTTCATGACCAAACGAATATTTCCCGACAACAATGAATATTTTATAACCACTTGCTTATTTAAAATATTTGCGCATTTTACCCATAACTAACCACATTAATCAAATCAACCCTTACTATTTCAAAATAATAAATAGAGAAAATTTAATTTCATTTAAAAAAGTTGGGGTCTTACAAACTATCTTGGACAACAAGCTCCTAGTTCCCTCCTCAAGCTTAGTTGTACATTCTTTTGAGTTTAGTTTTATTCTATGCGTTGGTGTTTAAAGAACAATCTCTTTCTCACCTTACAAGTACACTAGAGACTCAACTCTCAGCTGACCTCTCTAAGACTCTGACTCAACTTCCAGCTGACCTCTCTAAGACTCTGGTCTTGGTCGAAGAATTACTCATTTTTTTCATAGGTACATAAAATACACTAACTCTATATTTTTCCTTTTTAACAAAAGTTTTGACAAAGAAATGCTTCTTAGATAAGCAGATAAAATTTAGTACACACACACACACACACACACACACACACACACACACACACACACACACATATATATATATATATATATATATATATATATATATATATATATATATATAAGTTCGAGTAACTTTTATATTTGATGTTTTTCAAATAAGCAGATAAAATTAAAGATCAAATAATTATATAGAGGTTCAATGACCTTTATATATGTGAAATGTGCTTCTGTTTAAGCACATATAAATTTATGTTCGGTTATAAAAGTTTACAACTTTTATATTTGTGTAAATATGCTTTTTGATTAAGTAGATATATTAGTTTAAGTGTAAGTCAAAAATGCTTCTATATAAGCAGATATATAGTTTAATGTAAGTTTATAAAGAATTATTTATACTTCATAATAAAGAGTGTGTTTGGATTTAAAAGTATAACTTTAATTTCAGATATTATGCAACAAGTATTTTATGAATGAATTTATTTCAAATACTTGTGATTAACAGTTATCAAGTACAATGAATAAATTAGTTAAGCAATACTTAATATAACAAATATATTTGTTTATCTCAAAAAAATATAATAACATATTTTATCTATTATGTGAATAATTATAAATAAGGCCACTTAGGATTTTAAAGACTGTTTGGATAATTCATTTTATCATTCTCTCAAAAGGAATAAATCTAAAATGTATCAGTATCTAAGTAATGACCAAATTTATAGTTTCACAATTAATATTTATATAAATATTTTCAATAGATCACTTAGAAGTTCAAATATGGTTCGGATAATTCACTCAAGAGGAATATCTCGGGGTTGTTTTGATGATCAAGTGTTGATTTATTTTACGATATTTATATAAATAATATCAATAAAAGGTCACTTAGGACTTTGAACACTCGTTCAACTAATTCCATCACTTAAGAGGAATATCTCCGTTATAGCCTCGGTGTATAAGTACTAACTTTTTATTAATAAATAGATAAAATATAAATATATATAATTGCGTATAAAAATTTATATTTGTAAATCTATAAATGTAAACAAGTAAGAGATAATTCAATTAAATCAATCAAATAACTTATCTCAAATACTTTTTGTAAGACCCCAACTTATTATAAATAAAATTAATTTTTTTCTCTATTCATTATTCTAAATTAATAAGGTGTTAATTTGATATAATGCTTTGGTTATGGGTGAAATATGAAAATTTTACAAAATAAGCAAGTGGTTATAAAATATTCATTGTTGTCGGGGAATATTCGTTTGGTCGTGGAATATTTTTGTTGTCGGGGAATATTCGTACGGCGGCGCAACCATTTGTGGGCGCCATAACGAAAAACGGTTGGACGAAGGAAAACGACAAAGTATGAGTTTTTATGAATAACGGCGTAATTATTACCGTTAACACTGTTGAGTTACCTGGTGGTTAAAATATAGTAATACGCGTGGTTGCACAGTAGCACACGGTATTGCACAGTATTGTTGAATGATTGATTCGTACGTAAGAAGGCACTATTCAATAATTGTTACAGTAATTACTGTTCAATATTTTATTTTATTGTTTCAATAATTGCTGCGTTGTTAGTCTATATTATTGTTGTTTCAATAATTGTTACTGCACAGTATTTTCTATTATCAGATCAATAATTCATATTATTTGAATAATATTATTAGATAACATTATTGGTAATGTCTAGAAAGTTCTGTCAAGGAGAGGTTAGATAATCTAATTACGCGCCAGTAAGGAGAAATTGTGACTCCCCCAAAATTAGGTATACATCACCCATCTTGGGTTGTCAGATACGAAGTACAGAATACAAATACAACTTACTAATACAACTGTCGTGTACAAGATGACAAAACATAAACTGTGAGTTTGAATACAAATATTATCTTCTAGAGAGTATTCATACTCAAAAGGAGTCATCATTACATTTATTAACACACTATTACATAGAATAGTGAGGACTACTAACTAATACTATCATTCGAACCATCACTCCGTTCCCCGACTTGCCCCAGCTACGTTCTCATTTCCTGAAGAGAACAGTGAAAGAAAGGGTGAGCTCAACTAGCCCAGTAAGAAATATTATGACTAAGATAATGCAGAATAAATTATCATTAGCCTTCAACAATGTTAAACTGATAAAATATAATAGACATCAAGTTTAACTGCAGCGGAACAAGCAATCCATTAAAAGAGTCAAGTAGAAAATAAACTCTACTATCTTTTATGATTTAAAAAGTTTTTCAACACTATTATCGTTGGGACTCAGCTTAATAAAATAATTCACATCA
The DNA here is from genome assembly GCA_016801055.1 of Panax notoginseng. Classification (NCBI taxonomy): domain Eukaryota; kingdom Viridiplantae; phylum Streptophyta; class Magnoliopsida; order Apiales; family Araliaceae; genus Panax; species Panax notoginseng. The sequence goes on from CM029018.1 coordinate 173,396,018, forward strand.
TCGAATCACCCCTGCACTACGGCCAAGGATTTTCGTGTATTCATTAATGGTCATGATCATGCCAACAACTGTCCATCAATGCACTACTGGCCAATGGAGACTTTTACCACATCATTTACGGTCATGATTATACCGAATAATCCCTGGTCATAATCATACCAAGTCTATCTATGCACTACAGGCCACAGATGACTTTCAACATTTTATAAATATGAGGATGATGACAATGATATAAGAATTCAATAAAATAAGTTCAAGAATTAATTTATCCAAGAATTAACAACGTCCAAATTGTCAACATGATACTACTTTGTGGAGTAAAATTCAAGAATACTTAGAAGAATATTTTCATGAAAAGATACTGGATGAACCGCAATTATCAAGGATATTCCACTAATTTCATGGAGTATAGAAGTTAAAACTTAACCAACTGAGTATAATAAAGAATGGAATAACAAAAGAAATCACCATGCATGCGATAGACCGCACAGACAGGTTATTTCAACAGAATAATAAATAATGGAACCAGGTCCGGCGTAAACGCACAGACAGGATATTCTGACAGAATAATAAATAATGGAACCAGGTCCGGCGTAAATGCACAGACAGGATATTCCGACAGAATAATAAATAATAGAACCAGGTCCGGTGTAAAACACACAAACAGGATGTTCCAACAGAATAATAACAAGACGGAACCAGGTCCGGTGTAAAACACACAGACAGGATGTTCCAACAGAATAATAATAAAAACGGAACCAGGTCCGGTGTAAAACACACAGACAGGATGTTCCAACAGAATAATAGAAGAATGTCACCAAGTATAGGGTAGACCGCGTATACAGGTTATTCCAACAGAATAATAAGAAACGGAATAACAACAGTTAACTTCATGAATAAGAAAGAATAACACCCCTTACCGTTTTAAAGAAGAGCTGAAATAAGGAAGTAGTTAAGTAGCAGAATACTCTTCTTCTCTCTCTCTATAGTTTCTCTCTATAGTTTCTCTCTCTAGAGTTCAGTGAATTCGTAAGAAATAATGAAGGAATGAGCTGCTATTTATAGAAAAATAGAATACATAGTAACTAATCAATGAACGGTCTAAATTGATTATTTTAATCTGACGGTCCATATTTAAAGAAAAATCTTTTAAATAAAATATAATATATTCTATTTATAGAATAACTTTAATAAAGTATTCTGTTTTATATAAAAAGATGTTTCTGTTTTATTACGTTAATAATACGAATAAAACAAAACGTCATTATCGCTAAATAATTCATATTATTAACTGATAATAATTAAATCAAACTGAGTGACTTCTCACATAAGCATTAATAATCAATACCGTGTGCTACTATACAACCACACGTATTACTGTACTTTTACTACCGAGTAGTTCAACAGTAACAATGGTAAAACTTCCGTCGTTATTTTTAATAAAATATTTTTGTCATTTTTTTAATCCGACAATAATTCTGTTGTGGGGTCCATCAATGATTGTGTCGTTGTACGAATATTCCCTATTAAAACGAATATTCCCCGACCAATTGAATATTATATAACAACTTGCGTACTTTGTAAAATTTATAAATATTACCCACAACTATAACATTATATCAAATTAACTCCATAATATTCAAAAATGATATTTATAAAAAATTCATCTTTATTTATAAAAGTTGGGGTCTTACAGAAATCCTTATTGGAAATCCTCCTATTTCCTGAGAACGACCTGGTTGTCATAATTGTGATTCTGTAATATTATTTGTGAATAATTAATTATTAATTTATATGATAAGAAAATATTTATTTGATATGTATAAAAATGATGGATTTATTTATTTTATGTTGTTATAAATGAAGGAATTAATGCTGAGCTGTTTTATCAGTATTTTATCGGTGTAGAGGTATTAAAAATCATCCATTTGTGAATTTTGAATATTTTCTGTTTGGAATTTAGAAAAACTCAAAGCTACAAAGTTGTAGAGAATTCAATTTCGTGTGGAATGGACATAAAATTAGTATTTTTCTGATAAACGGGCTATTTTCTATGAATTACTGAAGTTTCGAAAAATAAAATAATTTTTAATAAAATTGGGTGGGACCCACTTTTATTTTAAAACATGTGGGCTGCTAATTTTTCAGAATTGGCTGGTCTTGGTTGGCAACTTGGTTGGTGCGTAAGAAGAAAGGAAATTAATAATAATATTTTATTATTTATTCACCTATGGCGTTCTAAGCATTTTCCTATAAATAGGCGCTTATGTTAGAATTGAAAATCACATCAGAAATAAGTTTTCTTTCTCTTTATATTGTCAAGCGTATTTTTGTGAATATTTAGATACTTTGAGAGTTGCTGTTCGGTACAAGCTTCCTTCGGCTTTATATCCGATATTTTAATCAGAAGTACAGTTATTTTAAGGTAAGAGATGTTATTTTTTTTCATAATGATGTTATTGTTTCAATATTATTATACCAAAATATTGGTATGAATTTTATTATGGAATTTTTACCTTTTTGTGTCGGGATTACTATTCACGTATACGACATTATTCACGTATACGACACTATTCATGAATACGACACTATTCATCGAAAAATGATTTTTTTTTATCCAAGATGTCTATTATGGTTACTATCTTTGATTGTATCCATGTTTTGATCTTCATTTTTGAATTCTGCTTCACAGTTGATTATTATGAAGTGTTATTGATTTTGGATAAATTGTTATACGAATTTCTAATATTTGTCCTTCTGTCTCACTGGATTCGTTTTTTTAAAAATATTTTTCATCATCCTCAGTCTTAAATGATGATGTTACTGAATTTTTTTGGCCTGTAGTACAAAGATGAATGATTAATTGATGAATATCTTTGGCCCGTATTGTAAAGATGAACAGGTGTTGAGATGAACATGACCAACTGGTGATACAAATGAATATCTTTGGCCTGTAGTGCAAAGATGAATATTTGATTAAAGACGTATATTGATTGTTGTTACATGGATAAAATTTTAATGATGAACTTTTAAATATTAGAAGATAGTAGAATTCATTCTCTACGTGACTCTTCTAATGATTTGTTGTTTTCGCTGCAGTTGTTGATCTAAAACTTGTTGTCTATTATATTCTATCAGATTTTTCCCTGTTGAGAACTAAAGATAATTTATTGTATATTATCTTAGTCATAATATTCTTTACTGGGCTAGTTAAGCTCACCCTTTTCCTTTTGTTCCATTTTTCTTCTCAGAAGGTGAGAATATAGCAGGATCTAGTCAGGGTATGGAGTGATGGTTCTAGAAAGTTGTTGTAGCAGTTCTCACTATTTTTATAAAATAGTGTATGAATAATTGTAACGAGGACTTATTTGAGCGTGGATATTGTCTAGAAGACAATATTTGTATTTAAACTCACAGTATGTGTTGTCGTATTTTGCACGACAATTATATTATTGAAGTTGTAGTTTGCTTTCTGTACCATGTATTTGGCGACTGAGAATGGGTGTTGTATACCTGTTTTGGGGGCGTCACCGTTGGTATCAAAGCTTAGGGATATGGTCTCTGGCGGAGATCGGGAAATAGAACTAGGAGGGGAGAGATGAGTAAATCCTTCGCTAGTGTGTCCTATCTAAGCTTATTTGTTGGTCAGTCATAATATAAGGATATTATGTGATATGTTAATTTATTTAATTAATCCTTGTTTTATGGCAGTATTTAAGAATGGCTACTGAGAACATTAACAACGGAGTGTATGAGACTGTGGAACAACCTTTAGTCACAAACCAGGAGAACGTGCAATAGGAAGGCAATATTCCTCCTGTAAATAACGCTACCGAGCAAACGATGAATGATGGAATGTTTAAGAGTTTTTTGCAGTTCATGCAAAATCAGACGAGGGAGACTCATGTACAAAATACGGGTGAAAATGATGGCAACACGCGGTTTATCACAGCCAAGCAGTTCAAGGAGTTGGGACCACCATATTTATGAGGAAAGCCCGATCCGATTAAGGCGAAAACATGAGTCAAGCAAATTATCAAGATATTCGATGTCTTGGGATGCACAGAGGAACAAAAAGTTCCATTCGCCACCTTTATGTTCTGTGGTGAGGCGGATTACTGGTGGGAATCTGTGAAGCGTACCCAGCCAGCTGCACTCAACATGTCTTGGGAAAGATTTCAGAAACTGTTCAATGACAAGTACTTTCCAGAAAGTATTCGTCATATGAAAGAGGTAGAGTTTATTAGACTGGAACAAAACAACATGACGGTGTCTCAGTACGAGGTGAAGTTCGCGGAGTTATCCAGGTTTGCACCTCATTTGGTAGAGAATGAGGAACGTATGACGCGGATGTTTCTGAGAGGTCTAAAACCTTAGATTCGTCAATACCTTATCTCTCATAAATTTTCTCTGTATTCAGATGTTGTTAACAGGGCTAAATTATTAGAGCGAGATAATGAGTATACTCAACCAAGGGACCACAACCAGGGTCATACCGGTGACAGCAATCATCGGAGCGATGATAACCAGCGAGGAGGAAAAAATACGGACAAACGCGATAACCACTCGGGTGGTAATCGTGGCCATGATAATAGAAGAGGTGAGTCAAGTGGAAATTTCAAAAAGAAGAGATTCAACAATGACGGGAAGACATCAGCAACAGCACCAACATCAACTGTTGCTAGGGGAGGAGAAGGACCACTGGTCGTGTGTTATAAATGCGGGAAAGAGGGATATATCAGCCCAAACTGTCCACAACAATCCAAGGTATGTTATAACTGTGGAAAGGAGGGTCATATAGCCCTAGAGTGTTCTGTAGCAAAACTAAGTTTAGCGGGGATGATGACTCCAAAAGCTGTCCCGGATAAGTCAAAATCAGCGGTTCTTGGAAGAGCGTTTGTCGTGACTGGCCAAAATATGAGGAACCCAAACGAGGTGATCACATGTAAGCTAATCATAAACTCTTGCGAAGTTTATACTTTACTAGATACCGATTCTACCCATTCTTTTATCTCTCCTGCTTGTGCTCAATGTTTAAACTTGACTCCGGAGAAATTAGACTTTGACTTATCTGTTGAAACTCCGTTGGGTGAAACCTTCGTTACATCTACAGTTTATAAATCTTGCTTGATCCAAGTTGGCACAATCACATTACCTGTTGATCTTATTTCTTTAAAGATACTTGCATTTGATGTGATTTTAGGAATTGATTGGTTAACCACTCATCATGCCAAAATTGATTATTTTTGTAAGGTTGTTAGTTTTCATATTCCTAACCAACCTGTTATGAGAATTTAAGTAACTAAACCACTAAAATCAGTCACTATCATATCATGCCATAAAGCTATTCGTTTATTGAAAAACGGATGTCAAGCTTTCTTAGCCCACGTTATGGATTTGAATAAAAATAAGTCAGATTTGGATAATATTTCTGTTATTAGAGAATTTTCTGATGTATTTCCTGAAGAACTTCCCGGTCTACCCCCAGAACGTGATGTTGAATTCTTTATTGACCTTGAACCGGGTACAAAGCCCATTTCTAAAACCCCATATCGAATGGCTCCTATTGAACTTCAGGAGTTAAAAGTCCAACTACAGGAATTGTTAGACATCGGTTTCATTCGTCCTAGTACATCTCCTTGGGGTGCTGCTGTTTTATTCATAAAGAAGAAAGACGGGAGTATGCGACTTTGTATTGACTACCGAGAATTAAACCATGTCACCATCAAGAATAGGTATCCGTTACCTCGCATTGATGACCTGTTTGACCAGTTACAAGGTGCACAATTCTTTTTAAAGATCGATCTTCATTCTGGATATCATCAGCTGAAGATTAAAACTGAGGATATTGCAAAGACTGCCTTTAGAACTCGGTACGGGCATTATAAATTCTTAGTCATGTCTTTTGGATTGACTAATGCTCTTGCTGCTTTCATGGATATGATGACCAGAGTATTCAAGGAATATTTGGATCAGTTTGTTGTTGTCTTTACTAATGACATCCTCATCTATTCCAAAAGTCGTGAAGATCATGAGCACCATTTGAAGCTGATACTTCAAAGGCTTCGTGAAAATAAGCTATATGCCAAGCTGAAGAAATGCGAGTTTTAGCTTGAGGAAGTAGCATTCCTTGGGCATGTGGTGTCAAAACATTGACCCAGCGAAGATTGAAGCAATACAAAGTTGAGAGCAACCAAAGTCGGTGACCGAAGTATGTAGCTTTCTGGGCTTAGCTGGTTATTATCAGAGATTCGTGGAAGTATTTTCTCGAATCGCTACTCCGTTAACTCAGCTAACTCGGAAAGATAAAAAATTCGTATGGAGCGAGGAATGCGAGAAGAGTTTCCAAGAGCTCAAGAAGAGACTCATTTCGGCACCTGTTCTGGCAATACCATCTAGTTTGGATGGATTTGTTATCTACAGCGATGCTTCAAGCAAAGAGTTAGGATGTGTTCTCATGCAACATGGGAAAGTCATAGCCTATGCCTCGTGACAACTCAAAGAATATGAGAGGAATTATCCTACTCATGATCTAGAGTTGGCAGCAGTCGTTTTCGCGTTAAAAATTTGGAGATACTACCTGTATGGGGAGAAAGTGGAGATTTATACAGATCATAAAAGCCTCAAATATTTTTTCACCCAAAAAAACTCAACATGCGGCAACGATGTTGGCTTGAGCTGTTGAAAGATTACGATCACACTATTCAATATCATCCTGAAAAAGCGAACGTAGTAGCTGACGCATTGAGTAGAAGATCATATACGAATACGAGTGCGATATTGTCAACGCAAAAGCCTATTTTGTATGACTTACAAAGGATGGAGATAGAATTAAAGACTCCAGGGACCCACGTGATGATGGCGAATATACGAGTAGAACCAACTTTAATCGATAAAGTTAAAGCTGCTCAAGCTACGGACCTGGGGCTGATGCGTATGAAAAAGAAAGTACAAGAATGTGCTATTCCTGAAACAAGAATCGATGAAGAAGAAATTCTTCGAGTCAACTCTAGACTTTGCATTCCTAACGATTCTGACTTGAAGCATAGAATCATGATGGAGGCACACAACACCCCGTTTGCAATCCATTCTGGGAGTACCAAAATGTATCATGGTCTTCGACATACATTTTGGTGGAACAATATGAAGAAACAGATCGCGAAGTTTATCTCGAGATGTTTAGCTTGTTAACGTGTAAAGGCGGAGCATCATATGCCAAAGGGTCCATTGCAACCACTTGAGATTCCAAAATGGAAGTGGGAATACGTTACCATGGATTTCTTTACGGGTCTTCTCAAAGTTTCTCAAGGCATAGATGTGATTTGGGTTATTGTTGATAGATTAACCAAGTCTGCTCATTTCTTACCTATACGAGAAACTTATTCCCTTGAACGTCTTGCTAGTATGTACGTGAATGAGATTGTGAGGTTGCATGGCATGCCAGTATCCATAGTTTTGGGTTAGCTTGCAGAAAGCTATGGGCACAAATTTACGATTCAGTTCGGCATACCATCCTCATACAGACGGACAATCAGAGAGGACTATTCAAACTGTTGAAGATCTATTAAGACTCTGTGTCCTGGACTTCAAAGGGAGTTGGGATAAGTATTTACCATTGGTGGAATTCTCCTACAACAACAGTTATCAAGCAAGTATAGGCATGGCTCCATTTGAGGCGTTGTATGGACGAAAGTGTCGTTCTCCAGTATGCTGGGACGAGGTGGGTGAAGCAACTTTGTTGGGACCGAAATTGGTACGCATGACTACTGAAAAGATCCAAATGATTCGACAACGTATTCAAACTTCACAGGATCAACAAAAGAGTTATGCTGACCTTCATCGAAAGAACGTGAAATTTTATATTGGGGATCATGTATTGTTACGTGTTGCTCCATGGAAGGGAGTTACAAGATTTAGGAAGAGAGGAAAGCTCAATCCATGATTTATTGGTCCATTTCAGATTCTTGACCGAGTAGGAAATGTGGCCTATAGACTCGCGTTACCTCCAAACATGTCTCGTGTTCATAATATTTTTCACATATATCTATGCTTCATAAATATGTGAAAGACCCGAACCACATTATTGAGTTAGAACCAGACGAGATAGCCGAAGATTTAACATACGATGAGGTACCTGTTAAGATCTTGGATAGGAAATAGCATGTCCTACGCACCAAGGTTATACCACAAGTTAAGGTTTCGTGGAGAAACCATGCTATTGAGAAAATGACTTGGGAGTTGGAATCGAAAATGAAAGCGAGGTACCCTCACCTTTTCGAAACACCAGGTACGTACGTCAATTTTGAGGACGAAATTTCATAAGGATGGGAGGTTGTAAGACCCCAACTTATTATAAATAAAATTAAAATTTTCCTCTATTCATTATTCTAAATTAATAAGGTGTTAATTTGATATAATGCTTTGGTTATGGGTGAAATGTGAAAATTTTACAAAATAATCAAGTGGTTATAAAATATTCATTGTTGTCGGGGAATATTCGTTTGGTCGTGGAATATTCTTGTTGTCGGAGAATATTCGTACGATGGCGCAGCCATTTGTCGGCCCCATAACAGAAAATGGTTGGATGAAAGAAAACGACAAAGTATGAGTTTTTATGAATATCGGCGTAATTATTACTGTTAACACTGTTGGGTTACCTGGTGGTTAAAATACAGTAATACGTGGTTGCACAGCAGCACACAGTATTACATAGTATTGTTAAATTATTGATTCGTACGTAAGAAGGCACTACTCAAAAATTGTTACAGTATTTACTGTTCAATATTTTATTTTATTGTTTCAATAATTGTTGCGTTGTTAATCTATATTATTGTTGTTTCAATAATTGTCACTGCACAGTATCTCTCATTATTAGATCAATAATTCATATTATTTGAATAATATTATTAGATAGCATTATTGGCAATGTCTAAAAAGTTTTGTCAAGGAGAGGTTAGATAATCTAATTGCGCGCCAGTAAGGAGAAATCCTTATTGGAAAGCCCCCTCTTTCCTGGGAACGACCTGGTTGTCATAATTGTGATTCTGTAATATTATTTGTGAATAATTAATTATTGATTTATATGATAAAGAAATATTTATTTGATATGGATATAAATGATGTATTTATTTATTTTATGTGGTTATAAATGAAGGAATTAATGTTGAGGTATTTTATTAGTATTTTGTCGGTGTGGAGGTATTAAAAATTATTCGTTTGTGAATTTCGGATATTTTCTGTTTAGAATTTAGAAAAATTCAACGCTACAAAGTTGTAGAGAATTTAATTTCGTGTGGAATTGACATAAAATTCGTATTTTTATGATAAACGGGCTATTTTCTATGAATTACTGAAGTTTCGAAAAATAAAATAATTTTTATTAAAATTGGGTGGGACCCACTTTTGTTTTAAAACATGTGGGCTGCTAATTTTTCAGAATTGGCTGGTCTTGGTTGGCAACTTGGTTGGTGCGTAAGAAGAAAGAAAATTAATAATAATATTTTATTATTTAATCTCCTATAGCGTTCTAAGCATTTTCCTATAAATAGGCGCTTAGGTTAGAATTGAAAATCACACCAGAAACAAGTTTTCTTTCTCTCTATATTGTCGAGCGTATTTTTATGAGTATTTAGATACTTTGAAAGTTGTTGTTCGGTACGAGCTTCCTTCGACTTTATATCCGATATTCCGATCAGAAGTACGATTATTTTGAGGTAAGGGATGTTATTTTTTTTCGTAATGATGTTATTCTTTCAATATCATTATACCGAAATATTGGTATAAATTTTATTATGAAATTTCTACCTTTTTGTGTCGGGGTTACTATTCACGTATATGACACTATTCACGTATACGACACTACTCACGAATACGACACTATTCACCGAAAAATAAAAAAAAAATTTCTAAGATGTCTATTATGGTTACTATCTTTGATTGTATCCATGTTTTGATCTTTATTTTTGAATTCTGCTTCACAATTGGTTATTATGAAATATTATTGATCTTGGATAAACTGTTATACGAATCCCTAATATTTGTCCTTCTGTCTCACTGGATTCGTTTTCTTAAAAATATTTTCATCATCCTCAGTCTTAAATAATGATGTTACTGAATATCTTTGGCCTGTAGTGCAAAGATAAATGATTAATTGATGAATATCTTTGGCACGTAGTGCAAAGATGAACATGTGTTAAGATGAACATGACCAACTGGTGATACAAATGAATATCTTTGGCCTGTAGTGCAAAGATGAATATTTGATTAAAGACGTATATTGATTGTTGTTACAGGGATAAAATTTTGATGATGAACTTTTAAATATTAGAAGATAGTAGAATTCATTCTCTACGTGACTCTTCTAATGGATTGCTTGTGACGCCCCGAACATAGGTATACAACACCCATTCTGAGTCGCCAAAATACATGGTACAGAAACAACTACATCTTTACTATTACAACATAAGAACTGTGAGTTTAAATACAAATATTGTCATCTAGACAATATCCACACTCAAATAAGTCCTCATTACAATTATTGATACATTATTTCACAAAAATGGTGAGGACTACTAAAATAACTTCTAGAACCATCATTCCATACCCCGACTAGTACTCGCTACATTCTCGCCTCCTGATAAAAATGGAACAAAAAGGAAAAGGGTGAGCTCAACTAGCCCAGTAAAGAACATTATGACTAAATAATACAGAACAAATTATCGTTAGTCTTCAACAGGGAAAAATCTAATAGAATACAATAGACAACAAGTTTTAAATCAATATTCGCAGCGGAAAATAATAATTCATAGAAGAGTTACGTAGAGAATGAAATCTACTATTATCAATGAATTTAAAAGTTCATCATCAATATTTTATCCTTGTAACATCAATCAATATTCATCTTTGCACTACAAGTCAAAGATATTCATCAGTTGGTCATGTTCATCTAAACATCTGTTCATCTTTGCACTACGGGCCAAAGATATTCATCAGAAATCATTCATCTTTGCACTACAGGCCAAAGATATTCATCAAAAATCATTTAGGACTGAGGATGATGAAAAATATATTTTAAAAAAAACGAATCCAGTGAAACAAAAGAATAAATATTAAGGATTCATATTTCAGCTAGTCCATGTCTAAAAATACCTCATAAATAATCATAGTGGAATAAAATTCAAGAATGATCAAAACATGAATACAATCAAAGCTAGTATCCATAATAAATATTTTGGACGAAAATAAAAAAATTTCATTTTTTGGTGAATAGTAACTCGTGAATAGTACCTCATGAATAGTAACTCATGAATAGTAACCCCGACATGAAAAAGTTTCAAATTTGATAAAAAGTTCTAACCAATATTTCGACATAATGATATTGAAGAAATAATATCATTTACGAAAAAAATAACATTTCTTACCTCAGCAAAATAGTACTTCTAGTTGGAATATCAGATATAGTGCTGAATGAACTTGCACCGTATAGCAACACTCAAAGTATAAAAATACTCACAAAATACGCTCGATATTATAGAGAGAGAAAGAGAGAGAAATCTTTAGTTTCTGGTGTGTTTTTCAATTCTAACCTAAGCACCCTATTTATAGGAAAATGCTTATAACACCAAAGCAAAAAATTTAATAAAATATCAATATATATTAAATTTTTCTACGCACACTACACCAGACCCAAGCATCAGCCACCAACTCACAAAAAATAAAAAAAACGTTTTTCTTAATTAAAATAATTAAAACTTTCAAAAATCAATTATTTCGGAATTTCAGAACTTCAATAATTCATAATAAATAGTCCTTTTATCAGAAAATTCGAATCTCGCGATTTTTTTATAGGAAATTCAATTCTCTACAACTTTGTAGAAGAAAGTTTTCTAAATTCCAAACAGAAATTGACCGAAATCCATAAACGTGCGATTTTACATGCTATAATCAAATTTTAGTCAAGAAATGGGCCCACAGACATGTTTAACATGTTTTAGACAACTTTTACAACAAAATACTCTTTCTTCTCATATACTCATATATCCCACATTCATTGTAAAAATATCATCATTATTATATTATAATAATATAATAAAATATTATTTTATCAGAAAAGATAAAATATCGATTTTTAACAATTGTTACTTTAAAAATTTTTTCCATCTATATCCACATCAAATGAATATTTTTCTCATCATATAAATCAATAATTAATTATTCACAAATAATATTACAGAATCACAGTACTGGCAACCAGGCCGTTCCCAGAAAAGAGGGGGCTTTCCAATAAGGATTTCTCCTTACTGGCGCATAATTAGGTGACCAAACCTCTCCTTAGACAGAACTTTCTAGACATTGCCAATAATGTTATCTAATAATATTATTCAAATAATATGAATTATTGCTCCGATAATAGAAAATACTGTGTAGTGACAATTATTAAAACAACAGTAATATAAAATATCAACGCAGCAATTATTGAATTAATAAAATAAAATACTGAACAGTAATTACTGTAACCATTATTGAGTAGTGTCTTCTTACGTAAGAATCAATAATTGGTGCAATACAGTGTGCTACTGTGCAACAACGCGTATTACTGTGCTTTAACCACCGGGTATTCCAACAGTATTAACGGTAACAACTACGCCGTTATTTATAAACAACTTATACTTGTCGTTTTCTTCATCCAATCGCTTTCCGTTATGGGGCCCACAAAATACTGCGCCGTCGTACGAATATTCCCCGATGGGAAGAATATTCCACGACCAAACGAATATTCCCCGACAACAATGAATATTTTATAACCACCTGCTTATTTGAAATATTTGCTCATTTTACCCATAACTAACCTTATTAATCAATTTAACCCTTACTATTTCAAATAATAAATAGAGGAAATTAAATTTTATTTATTAATAATTTGGGATCTTACAACCTCCCCTCCTTATGAAATTTCATCCTCGAAATTGACGTACGTACCTGATGTTTCGAAAAGATGAGGATACCTCGTTTTCATTTCCATTTTCAACTCCTAGGTCATTTCCTCAATAGCATGGTTTCTCCACAAAACTTTAATTTGTGGTATGACCTACGTGCGTAGGACATGCTCCTTCCTATCTAAGATCTTGACAGGTACCTCTTCGTACGTTAAGTCTTCAGCAATCTCGTCCGGTTCTAACTCAATAATGTGGTTTGGGTCTTTCACATATTTACGTAACACAGATATATGAAAAATATTATGAACACGAGACATACTTGGAGGTAACGCGAGTCTATAGGCCACATTTCCTACTCGGTCAAGAATCTGAAATGGACCAATAAGTCGTGGATTGAGCTTTCTTCGCTTCCCAAATCTTGTAACTCCTTTCCATGGAGCCACACGCAACAATACATGATCCCCAATGTCAAATTCCACGTCCTTTCGATGAAGATCCGCATAAATCTTTTGTCAATCCTGTGCCATTTGTATACGTTGTCGAATCGTTTGGATTTTCTCTGTAGTCATTCGTACCAACTCTGGTCCTAACAACGTTGCTTCTCCCAACTCATCCCAACATACTGGAGAGCGGCACTTTCGTCCATACAATGCTTCAAATGGAGCCACACCTATACTTGCCTGATAACTGTTATTGTAGGAGAATTTCACCAATGGTAGGTACTTATCCCAACTCCCTTTGAAATCTAGGACACAAAGTCTTAATAGATCTTCAAGAGTTTGAATAGTCCTCTCTGATTTCCCGTCCGTTTGAGGATGGTATGCCGAACTAAATCGTAAATCTGTGCCCATAGCTTTTTGCAAGCTAACCCAAAATCTTGAAGTGAATCTTGGGTCATGATCTGAAACTATGGATACTGACATGCCATGCAGTCTCACAATCTCATCTACGTACATACGAGCAAGACATTCAAGGGAATAAGTCTCCCATATTGGCAAGAAATGAGCAGACTTGGTTAATCTATCAACAATAACCCAAATAGCATTTATGCCTTCAGAAACCGTGGGAAGACCCGTAACGAAATCCATGATAATGTGTTCCCACTTCCATTTCGGAATCTCAAGTGGTTGCAATGGACCCTTTGACACTTGATGCTCCGCCTTTACACGTTGACAAGTTAAACACCTCGAGATAAACTTTGCAATCTCTCTCTTCATATTGTTCCACCAAAATATATGTCGAAGATCACGATACATTTTGGTACTTCCAAGATGGATTGTAAATGGTTTATTGTGTGCTTCCATCATGATCTTGTACTTCAAATCAGAATCGTTAGGAACACAAAATCTGGAGTGGACTCGAAGTATTCCTTCTTCATCGATTCTTGCTTCTGGAATAGCACCTTCTTGCACTTTCTTCTGCATACGCATCAGCTCCGGATCTGTGGCTTGAGCAACTTTAACTTTATCTATTAAAGTTGGTTCTATACATATACTCGACATCATCGCACTCGTTCCTGCATATGATCTTCTACTCAACGCGTCAGCTACCACGTTTGCTTTTCCAAGATGGTATTGAATAGTGTGGTCGTAATCTTTTAACAGCTCGAGCCAACGTCGTTACCGCATGTTGAGTTCTTTTTTGAGTGAAGAAATATTTGAGGCTTTTATGGTCTGAATATATCTCCACTTTCTCCCCATATAGATAGTGCCTCCAGATCTTTAGCGCGAAAACAACTGCTGCCAACTCTAGATCATGAGTAGGATAATTCCTCTTATATTCTTTAAGTTGTCGCGAGGCATAGGCTATAACTTTTCCACGTTGCATGAGAATACATCCTAGCCCTTTGCCTGAAGCATCGCTGTAGATAACAAATCCATCCGAACCAGATGGTATGGTCAAAACAGGTGTCGAAACGAGTCTCCTCTTAAGCTCTTAAAAACTCTTCTCGCATTTCTCGCTCCATACGAATTTGATATCTTTCCGAGTCAGCTGAGTTAACGGGGTAGCGATTCGAGAAAACCCTTCCACGAATCTCCGATAATAACCAGCTAAACCCGGAAAGCTACGTACTTCGGTCACCGTCTTTGGTTGCTCCCAACTTTGTATTGCTTCAATCTTCTCCGGGTCAATAGATACTCTATGTTTTGACACCACGTGCCCTAGGAATGCTACTTTCTCAAGCCAAAACTCGTATTTCTTTAACTTAGCATATAACTTATTTTCACGCAGCCTTTAGAGTACCAGCTTCAAATGGTGCTCATGATCTTCACGACTATTGGAATATATGAGGATGTCATCAATAAAGACAACAACGAACTGATCCAAATAATCCTTGAATACTCGGTTCATCATATCCATGAAAGCCGCAGGAGCATTAGTCAATCCAAAAGACATGACTAGGAATTCATAATGCCCGTACCGAGTATTGAAGGCAGTCTTCGAAATATTCTCAGTTTTAACCTTCAGCTGATGATATCCAGAACGAAGATCAATTTTTGAAAAGAATTGTGCTCCTTGTAACTGGTCAAATAGATCATCAATACGAGGTAGCGGATACCTATTCTTGATAGTGACATGGTTTAATTCCCGGTAATCAATACAAAGTCGCATACTACCGTCTTTCTTCTTTACAAATAAAACAGGAGCACCCCAAGGAGATGTACTAGGACGAATGAAACCGATGTCCAATAACTCCTGTAGTTGGACCTTTAACTCCTGAAGTTCAATAGGAGCCATTCGGTATGGGGTTTTAGAAATGGGCTTTGTATCAGGTTCAAGATCAATAAAGAATTCAACTTCACGTTCTGGGGGTAGACCTGGAAGTTCTTCAGAAAATACATCAGAAAAGTCAATAACAACAGGAATACTACTCAAATATGACGTGTCTTTATTCAAATCCATAACATGGGCTAAGAAAGCTTGACATCCGTTTTTTAACAAACGAATAACTTTATGACTTGATATAACAGTGATTGATTTTAATGACTTAGTTGTTTGAATTCGAATAACAGGTTGGTTAGGAATATAAAAACTAACAACCTTACGAAAATAATCAATTTTGGCATAATGAGTAGTTAACTAATCAATCCCTAAAATCACATCAAAAGCAAGTATCTTTAAAGAGATAAGGTCAACAGGTAAGGTGATGGTGCCAACTTGGATCAAACAAGATTTATAAACAGTGGATGTGATGAAAGTTTCTCCTAACGGAGTCTCCACAGATAAATCAAAGTCTAACTTCTCCTGAGTCAAGTTTAAACGTTGAGCACAAGCAGGAGAAGTAAATGAATGGGTAGCACCGGTATCTAGCAAGGTATAAACTTCGCATGAATTTATGATTAGCTTACCCGTGATCACCTCGTTTGGGTTCCTCGCATGTTGACCAGTCACAACAAATTCTCTTCTAGGAACCGTTGACTTTGTCTTTTCTGGGAAAGTTTTTTGAGTCACCATCCCCGCTGGACTTGGTTTCCCTACAGTGCAATCTCGAGCGATATGTCCTTCCTGTCCACAATTATAACATACCTTAAACTGTTGTGGGCAGTTTGGGCTGATATATCCTTCTTTTCCGCACTTATAGCATATAACCTGTAACGTCCCCAAAACAGGTCCATTCCATCCAACCCATTTTGAGTCGCCGAATACATGGAACAGATAACAACTACAACTTTATTACAACAATTGTCGTGCAAAATACAACAACACATATGCTGTGAGTTTGGATACAAATATATACCAACTGTGACTCATGTCCCAACCTTGGATAGCATGTCGCAATGACACCTTACATAAAGGTATAGTCAAAAACTGTTTTAGAAATTAGAATCTTTGGGAAGTGCTCAAGGAAACCTTCGTACATGGGAGGCCATGCTTCTAGGTTGTGATAGATATCATATGGCCACAGAATTATCCTTGGTTGACCCAATAGACCCCAAAGAAAAATGAGAAGATTGCTATCATATTCTTTCCAATGGTGAGTCTTCTCTTGACATATCATTATCTCCACTGTCTCTAACTGAGAATTATACTTCAAACAAACACCAAGATTATATAGGTAGTGCTCATAAAGATACTCAGCAAGTGGATGAGCACAACCCTGTCTTATGATGACACGAGGTTGTATGTCATTAGACATCTTGTATGATAGTGACAAAACACCCTTCCAACGTTGGGTTCGCCTCACCCTATTTTTTTCACCAAATATAACTACTAAATGATGACCACCGTTCTATTCCCTTGTTACCCCCGCTCGACCCAGCTACACTCTTATTACCTGAAAGGAATTGTGAAACAAAAGGGTGAGCACAACTAGCCCAGTAAAGAATATCATGACTAAAGATAAATAAATTATCAATAGTCTTCATCAGTAATAAATCAGAGATTTAGAACATATGGTAGATGATAAAAATTTTAACCATAGTTGCAGCGGAACGAGCAATCCATTAGAAGAGTCAAATAGACTATAAAGTCTATTATCTTCTCCATGTTAAAAATCCACCAACAATGTTTTATCCCTGTAACATCACTCAACAATTCCTTTCCACAATCATATGAATAACTCATAATCATAATTGTGATTCTAAATTTTTCTTTGCATCCAGGACGAAGAATATTTTCATCACCTGTCTTTACCTGAAACATCAAAGATCATGGTTATACCAAATCACAGTTCATGTTCATAATCATGCTAATAAATCCATCTTCGCACTACGGCCAAAGATATTCATCAACAACTCATCTTTGCACTACAAGCCAAAGATATTCATATCTCAAAGAAATATATACTCATTTCAGAATTTATATAAACAATAATTATAACCATGTTAATCAATTCATCTTTACACTTAAGCTAAAGATATTCAATTATAAATTCAATGGTCATGATCATACCAGTTAACAATTCATCTTTGCACTACAGGCCAAAGATATTCCTCAGTCAAGATCATACCAATAATTTACCCATCTTTACGCTCAAGTGAAAGAGAAATTCAATATCAAGGTTATAAAAATGTTATATATGATAATAAAAACAATATGATCAACAACTGCATTTATTTTCAAGAGCAACAATCATAAATCAACGATAATTTGGTCAGAAAAAGAAACCAATTTTTGTCGTGAATAGTAACTGTGAATAGTAAGTCGTGAATAGTAACTCGTGAATAGTAACTCATGAATAGTAACTCGTGAATAGTAACTCATGAATAGTACTCCGTATTCGTACATAGTACCGTATACGTAAATAATATCGTATACGTAAATAATGTCATATACGTAAATAGTGCCATATACATGAATAGTGTCGTATACGTGAATAGTGCCGTATACGTGAATAGTAACCCCGACTCAAAAAGGTAGAAATTCCACAATAAAATCTATACCAATATTTCAGTATAATGATATTGAAAGAATAACATCATTATGAAGAATATAACATCCCTTACTATCCCTTACCACAAAAATGCAGTATTTCTGACTGGAATGCAAAGCCGAAGGAAACTTGCACTGAATAGCAACTCTCAAAGTATCTAAATACTCACAAAATATGCTTCATAATATAGAGAGAGAAAGAGAGAAAACTTATATTTCTGGTGTGATTTTTAATTCTAACTTAGCCCACTATTTATAGGAAAATGTTAGCACGCCGAAGCAGACTTAACCTGCAACCTGATGGCTTTACCTGCTACTATTCCCACCCACCATATTTGAATAAAAATCTCAGTACATTTCTTCACCAATCAAGAGTGGGGCCCACCAATTCTAGAATTTTCTACCAAAATGATTAACTCCGAAAATTCAACAATTTCTGAACCAGTCATCTCGTAAAATTCATAACAAATCATACGTTCATTTTTAACGGTTCAAAATTTATGGACATATACTCAACTTATATATGTATAACATATCCAAAAATTACCACGATCCAACGGTCGGATTAAAAATTATAACCCCCGCAAAATATCTCAAAAACCCTAATTTGATTTTCAATACCTCCGTTCCGACAAAAATACAGATAAAATACCTCAACATTAATTCCTTTTTTTTAACCACAAAAATATATTCCTCATTTATATCCACATAAAATAAATATTTTCTTATCATATGAATCAATAATTAATTATTCACAAATAATATTACAGAATCACATTTATGACAACCAGACCGTTCCCAGGAAAGAGGGGGCTTTCCGATAAGGATTTCTCCTTACTGGCGCGCAATTAGATGACCAAACCTCTCCTTAGACAGAACTTTCTAGACATTATCAATAATGTTATCTAATAATATTATTCTAAATAATATGAATTATTGATCTGATAATGGGAAATACTGTGCAGCAACAATTTTTGAAACAACAATAATATAAAATATCAACGCATCAATTATTGAATCAATAAAATAAAATATTGAACAATAATTACTGTAACAATTATTGAGTAGTGCCTTCTTACGTAAGGATAAATAATTGGTGCAATTCCGTGTGCTACTGCATTTTAACCACCAGGTATTCCAACAGTATTAACGGTAACAACTACGCCGTTAATTATAAACAACTTATACTTGTTGTTTTCTTCATCCAACCGTTATTCTGTTATGGGCCCACAAATGTCTGCGTCGTCGTACGAATATTCCCTGACAGAAAGAATATTCCACGACCAAACGAATATTCCTCGACAACAATGAATATTTTATAACCACTTGTGTATTTTGAAAAAAATTCATATATCACCCTTAACTTTAACTTGCTATCAATTTAACCATTTACTAAATAGAAAAATTGAATACTTTTATTTCATAAAATTCGGGGTCTTACATAACCGGTGGTCGTTCTCCTCCCTTGGAACCAGTTGCTGCTGGTGCTGACGTCTTCGTATTGTCATTGTTGAATCTCTTTTTTTTAAAATCTCCTCCCGACTCGCTTCTTCTATTTTTATAGCCACGATTACCACCAGAGTGGTTGCCATTCTTGTCTGTATTTTTCTTTCTCCGCTGATTATCATTGTTCTGATGACTGCTGTCACCGATATGATCTTGGTTGTGGTCTCTCGGTTGACCGTACTCGTAATCTCGCTCTAATAATTGAGCCCTGTTGACAACATCTGAATAGAGAGAAAATTTATGAGAAATGAGATATTGACATATGCCGGGTTTCAAACCTCTCAGAAACATCCGCGTCATACGTTCCTCATTCTCCACCAAATGAGGTGCAAACCTGGACAACTCTGTAAACTTCGCCTCATACTGGGACACCGTCATGCTATTCTGCTCTAGTCTAATAAACTCTACCTCCTTCATATGACGAATACTTTCAGGAAAGTACTTGTCATTGAACAATTTTTGAAATGTCTCCCAAGACATACTGAGTGCGGCTGGATGGGTACGCTTCACAGACTCCCACCAGTAGTCTGCTTCGCCACGGAATATAAAGGTGGCGAATGGAACCTTCTGTTCCTCCGTGCATCCCAAGACATCGAATATCTTGGTAATTTGCTTTACCCACGTTTCTGCCATGTTCGGATTCGGCTTTCCCTTAAATTTTGGTGGTCCCAATTCTTTGAACTGCTTGGCTGTGGTAAACCGTGAATTGCTATCATTTCCTCCTGTATTTTGAACACGAGTCTCCCTCGTCTGGTTTTGTATGAATTGCAAAAAGCTTCTAAACATCCCATCGTTCATCATCTGCTTATTGGTGTTGTTCACAGGAGGAATATTGCCAGCCTGTTGCACGTTCTCCTCGTTGGTGAGCACAGGTGTCTCCACAGTCTCATTTACTCCACTGTTAACATTCTCAGTCGACATTCTCAAATACTGCCATAAAACAAGGGTTAATTAAATAAATTAACAAATCACATAATACCTCTATATTATGACCGACCAACAAATAAGCTTAGGTAGGACACACTAGCGAAAGATTTACTCGTCTCTCCCCTCCTAGTTCTATTCCCCGATCTCCACTAGAGATCATATCCCTAAGCTCTGATACCAACTGTGACGGCCCCAAAATAGGTATACAACACCCATTCTGAGTCTCCAAAATATATAGTACAGAAACAACTATATCTTTACTATTACAACATAAGAACTGTGAGTTTAAATACAAATATTGTCATCTAGACAATATCCACACTCAAATAAGTCCTCATTACAATTATTGATATATTATTTTACAAAAATGGTGAGGACAACTAAAATAACTTATAGAACCATCATTCCATACCCCTACTAGTACTCGCTACATTCTCGCCTCCTGAGAAAAATGAAACAAAAAGGAAAAGGGTGAGCTCAACTAGCCTAGTAAAGAACATTATGACTAAGATAATACAGAACAAATTATCGTTAGTCTTCAACAGGGAAAAATCTAATAGAATACAATAGACAACAAGTTTTAAATCAATATTCGCAGCGGAAAATAATAATTCATAGAAGAGTTACGTAGAGAATGAAATCTACTATTATCTATGAATTTAAAAGTCCATCATCAATATTTTATCCCTGTAACATCAATCAATATTCATCTTTGCACTACAAGTCAAAGATATTCATCAGTTGGTCATGTTCATATAAACACATGTTCATCTTTGCACTACGGGCCAAAGATATTCATCAGAAATCATTCATCTTTGCACTACAGGCCAAAGATATTCATCAAAAATCATTTAGGACAGAGGATGATGAAAAATATATTTTAAAAAAAACGAATCCAGTGAAACAAAAGAATAAATATTAAGGATTCATATTTCAGCTATTTCATGTCCAAAAATACCTCATAAATAATCATAGTGGAGTAAAATTCAAGAATGATCAAAACATGGATGCAATCAAAGCTAGTATCCATAATTGATATTTTGGACGAAAATAAGAAAATTTCATTTTTCGGTGAATAGTAACTCGTGAATAGTAACTCATGAATAGTAACCCTTACATAAAAAAGTTTCAACTTTGATAAAAAGTTCTAACCAATATTTCGACATAATGATATTGAAGAAATAATATTATTTACGAAGAAAATAACATTCCTTACCTCAGCAAAATAGTACTTCTGGTTGGAATATCAGATATAGTGCTGAAGGAACTTGCACCGTATAGCAACACTCAAAGTATAAAAATATTCACAAAATACGCTCGATATTATAGAGAGAGAAAGAGAGAGAAATCTTTAGTTTCTGGTGTGTTTTTCAATTCTAACCTAAGCACCCTATTTATAGGAAAATGCTTATAACACCAAAGCAGAAAATTTAATAAAATATTAATATATATATTAAATTTTTCTATGCACACTACACCAGACCCAAGCATCAGCCACCAACTCACAAAAAATAAAAAAAAATGTTTTTCTTAATTAAAATAATTAAAACTTTCAAAAATCAATTATTTCAGAATTTCAGAACTTCAATAATTCATAATAAATAGCCCTTTTATCAGAAAATTTGAATCTCGCAATTTATATAGGAAATTCAATTCTCTACAACTTTGTAGAAGAAAGTTTTTCCAAATTCCAAACAGAAATTGATCGAAATCCATAAACGGACGATTTTACATGCTATAATCAAATTTTAGTCAAGAAATGGGCCCACAGACATGTTTAACATGTTTTAGACAACTTTTACAACAAAAATACTCTTTTTTCTCATATACTCATATATCCCACATTCATTGTAAAAATATCATCATTATTATATTATAATAATATAATAAAATATTATTTTATCAGAAAAGATAAAATATCGATTTTTAACAATTGTTACTTTAAAAATTTTCTCCATCTATATCCACATCAAATGAATATTTTCCTCATCATATAAATTAATAATTAATTATTCACAAATAATATTACAGAATCACAGTACTGGCAACCAGGCCGTTCCCAGGAAAGAGGGGGCTTTCCAATAAGGATTTCTCCTTACTGGCGCACAATTAGGTGACCAAACCTCTCCTTAGACAGAACTTTCTAGACATTGCCAATAATGTTATCTAATAATATTATTCAGATAATATAAATTATTGCTCCGATAATAGAAAATACTGTGTAGTGACAATTATTAAAACAACAGTAATATAAAATATCAACGCAGCAATTATTGAATTAATAAAATAAAATACTGAACAGTAATTACTGTAACCATTATTGAGTAGTGTCTTCTTACGTAAGAATCAATAATTGGTGCAATACAGTGTGCTACTGTGTAACAACGCGTATTACTGTGTTTTAACCACCGGGTATTCCAACAGTATTAACGGTAACAACTACGCCGTTATTTATAAACAACTTATACTTGTCGTTTTCTTCATCCAATCGCTTTCCGTTATGGGGCCCACAAAAGGCTGCGCCGTCGTACGAATATTCCCCGACAGAAAGAATATTTCACGACTAAACGAATATTTCCCGACAACAATGCATATTTTATAACCACCTGCTTATTTGAAATATTTGCGCATTTTACTCATAACTAACCTCATTAATCAATTTAACCCTTACTATTTCAAATAATAAATATAGAAAATTAAATTTTATTTATTAATAATTTGGAGTCTTACATTGTTGTTTTCACTGTAGTTGTTGATCTAAAACTTGTTGTCTATTATATTCTATCAGATTTTTCCCTGTTGAGGACTAATGATAATTTGTTGTATATTATCTTAGTCATAATATTATTTACTGGGCTAGTTGAGCTCACCCTTTTTCTTTTGTTCCATTTTTCTTCTTATGAGGTGAGAACATAGCAGGATCTAGTCAGGGTATGGAGTGATGGTTCTAGAAAGTTGTTGTAGCAGTCTTCACTATTTTTATAAAATAGTGTATGAATAATTATAGTGAGGACTTATTTGAGTATGGATATTGTCTAGAAGATAATATTTATATTTAAACTCACAGTATGTGTTATCGTATTTTGCACGATAATTATATTATTAAAATTGTAGTTTATTTTCTGTACTATGTATTTGGCGACTCAAAGTGGATGTTGTATACCTGTTTTGTGGACGTTACACTTTTAACTAATTTTTTCTTCTTCAAATGATCATAACTTTTGAGTAGAATAGAGAAAACTTTTTAGAGATAGAGTACGTAGATAATGAGAGTATAAACTTTTCTTTGTTTCTGAATTGACAATTTTAAAATGAAGAAAAACTTCCTATTTATAGGATTTTCAAACTTGGGGCATAATGGTCTTTTTAAAAAATCAACAGCTTTGTTTGAAATAGATGGTTCTGATGAAGCAACTCATACGGATTGCTCAGTCAAAAATGCCTACTGACAGTAAGAAAGTGTTAGCCCATAAGAAATTTTGACCATCTTTTGCATTAAATGCTCACATGCTAAATAAATTTTTCAAGCCTTTAACTCCCACCCCACTTCTCTTTATTTTTCGCCATATTTCTTTTGGTCAAAGGCACAAGTAGTTAACATATGTAAATTCGGCCAACATTGATGGAAGCTTAACAAGCCTTCACTTTCTCTCTTTGCATACAAACACACGAATGCACATTTAAATATTTTAAAGTATCAAGCATGTATGCAAACAAATATTTTCGGTAAAATTCTTTTTGGCCTTTTTTTTTGAAATAATTTGAAAGCTTGAATGAAAATTAATTAAGAAAAATAGAAATTCTCCTTGCCTTAGAAAATATTATTTTATGAATTAATTTTTTTAACACTTGATATTTGTTAACGCCAAAATCTTCTCATGCGTCCCAATCACGTAAAACGCTCTGATCCTGCACAGTTCAACAGGTCAACATCAAAAGCTTGACGGCCTGACCGTTGGGGGATAGCTTCGGCGTGAGAGTCAGTACAGGCGATCACAAGGTTAACAATGGAGGAATATAATGTCTAGTGCTTGAGCGAGAATAATAATATGATTGTGTGTGGTGTAATCTTTTATTACCTTCCCTTTTTCTTGTGTGATCCTTGCCCCATACGTAATCTAGACCCGGTTTACCGTGCCACCCACTATCTTCTGACACCTCCCCTCACTCCCGGTCATCTCAGCCGAAAATATGTAGCCCACTTCCCTACCTGCTACCACTGTTTCCCACCGCCGGTAACCTGAGTCCCATCCTCATTAATGTCATGCAGGAAGGTGGCAGACATAACAGTCAACTACTATCTTTTGTGATGATTACCGGTCAAAGATATGGTAAGAGACAATCTGCGTAATGGACCAATCTAATGACTAAGCCTAATAACATAGTCAAATAGCGGGGCCCAAATCATTTGACCCAATATGACAAAAATGACATAGTCCAAAGGACGAGCCCATTCGGCCTGGCCCAATGTGAAAAGTATTATGGCCCAACATTGCCCCCTACTCTTTGTCTTTTATTAAACATGATGTTTAGTGGAAGACTATAAATAATATAAGTCCATAGCGAAAGGGATTTGTTTACCACGAAGGGCCTAAAAACTTGCACACGATGGCATTCGCCTACCTTGAAGGGCCTGACGAAGTCTAAAAGATGACACTTGCCTACCACGAAGGGCCTGACAAGGTCTAAAGGTCGACAATTACCTACCACGCAGGGCCTGACAATGTCTTAAGGATGACACTTGCCTACCACGAAGGGCCTGACAAGGTCTAAAAGTCGACAATTGCCTACCACGCAGGGCCTGACAACGTCTTAAGGATGACCCTTGCCTACCACGAAGGGCCTAACAAGGTCTAAAGGTCGACAATTGCCTACCACGCAGGGCCTGACAACGTTTTAAGGATGACACTTGCCTACCACGAAGGGCCTGACAAGGTCTAAAGGTCGACAATTGCCTACCACGCAGTGCCTGACAACGTCTTAAGGATGACACTTGCCTACCACGCAGGGCCTGACAAGGTCTAAAGGTCGACAATTGCCTACCACATAGGGCCTGACAACGTCTTAAGGATGACACTTGCTTACCACGAAGGGCCTGACAAGGTTTAAAGACCACCTGCCGATGAGGCTACCATCAAATGGTCAGCGAGTCTGTAAGACCCCAACTTATTAATGAATAAAATCAAATTTTCTCTAAATATTATTGTGAATAATAAGGGGTTAATTTGATATAATACTTTGGTTATGGGTGAAATGTGCAAATTTTATAAAATAAGCAAGTGGTTATAAAATATTCATTTTGTCGGGGAATATTCGTTTGGTCGTGGAATATTCTTGCTGTCGGGGAATATTCGTACGACGGCGCAGCCTTGTGTGGGCCCCATAACGGAAAGCGATTGGATGAAGAAAACGACAAGTATAAGTTGTTTATTAATAACGGCGTAGTTGTTACTGTTGGAATACCCGGTGGTTAAAATACAGTAGCACACGGTATTGCACCAATTATTGATTCTTACGTAAGAAGGCACTACTCAATAATTGTTACAGTAGTTATTATTCAATATTTTATTTTATTGATTCAATAATTGCTGCGTTGATATTTTATATTATTGTTGTTTCAATAATTGTTGCTGCACAGTATTTTCATTTATCAGATCAATAATTCATATTATTTGAATAATATTATTAGATAACATTATTGGCAATGTCTAGAAAGTTCTGTCTAAGGAGAGGTTTGGTCATCTAATTGCGCGCCAGTAAGGAGAAATCCTTATTGGAAAGCCCCCTCTTTCCTGGGAACGGCCTGGTTGTCATAAATGTGATTCTGTAATATTATTTGTGAATAATTAATTATTGATTCATATGATAAGGAAATATTTATTTTATGTGGATATAAATGAGGGATATATTTTTGTGGTTAAAAATGAAGGAGTTAATGTTGAGGTTTTTGTCAGTATTTTTGTCGGAATGGAGGTATTAAAAATCAGGGTTTTTGAGATATTTTGCGGGGGTTATAATTTTTAATCCGACCGTTGGATCGTGGTAATTTTTGGATATGTTATACATATATAAGTTGAGTATATGTCCACAAATTTTGAACCGTTAAAAATGAACGTATGATTTATTATGAATTTTACAAGATGACTGGTTCAGAAATTGTTGAATTTTCGGAGTTTATCATTTTGGTGGAAAATTCTAGAATTGGTGGGCCCCACTTGTGGTTGGTGAAGAAATGTGCTGAATTATATTTCAAATGTGGTGGGTGGGAATAGTAGCAGGTAAAGCCATCAGGTTGCAGGTCAAACCTACCAAAATTTTCCTATAAATAGAGGGCTAAGTTAGAATTGAAAATCACACCAGAAACAAGTTTTCTCTCTTTCTCTCTCTAGATTATTGAGTGTATTTTGTGAGTATTTAGATACTTTGAGAGTTTCTATTCATCAGAGCAAGTTTCTTTCAGCCTTATACCGGTATTCCGACCAGAAGTACTGATATTTTGAGGTAAGGGATATTATTTTCTTCTTAATGATATTATTTTCTTCAATATCATTATGCTGAAATATTGATATGAGTTTTTATCAAATTTGGAACTTTTTGTGTCGGGGGTTACTATTCACGTATACGGCACTATTCACGTATACGGCACTATTCACGAATACGGCACTATTCACCGAAAAATAAAATTTTCCCTTTTTGTCCAAGATGTCTATTATGGTTACTATCTTTGATTGTATCCATGTTTTGATCTTTATTTTTGAATTCTGCTTCACAATTGATTATTATGAAGTATTATTGATCTTGGATAAACTGTTATACGAATCCCTACTATTTGTCCTTCTGTCTCATTGGATTCGTTCTCTTTAAGATATTTTTCATCATCCTCAGTCCTAAATGATGATATTACTGAATATCTTTGGCCTGTAGTGCAAAGATGTATAATTACTTGATGAATATCTTTGGCCTGTAGTGCAAAGATGAACAGGTGTTGAGATGAACATGACCGACTGATGATACAAATGAATATCTTTGGCCTGTAGTGCAAAGATGAATATTTGGTTAAAGATGATTATTAATTGATGTTACAGGGATAAAATATTGATGATGGACTTTTAAATCTTAGAAGATAGTAGAATTCTTTCTCTACTTGACTCTTCTAATGGTTTGCTGTTTCCGCTGCAGTTGTTGATCTAAAACTTGTTGTCGATTATATTTTATCAGATTTTTCCCTGTTGAAGACTAACGATAATTTGTTGTATATTATCTTAGTCATAATATTCTTTACTGGGCTAGTTGAGCTCACCCTTTTCCTTTTTGTTCCATTTTTCTTCTCAGGAGGTGAGAACATAGCAGGATCTAGTCGGGGTATGGAGTGATGGTTCTAGAAAGATGTTTTAGCAGTCCTCACTATTTCTGTAAAATAGTGTTTGAATAATTGTAATGAGGATTTATTTGAGTGTGGATATTGTCTAGAAGACAATATTTGTATTTAAACTCACAGTATGTGTTGTCGTATTTTGCACGACAATTGTATTATTGAAGTTGTAGTTTGCTTTCTGTACCATGTATTTGGCGACTCAGAATGGGTGTTGTATACCTATTTTGGGGGCGTCACAGTTGGTATCAGAGCTTAGGGATATGATCCCTGGCTGAGATGTGAGACAAGAACTAGGAGGGGAGAGACGGGGAATTCCTTCGCTAGTATGACCTGACTAAGTTTATTTGGTGTTTATTTGGTCGGTCAGAGTATAGGGATAATATATGACATGACTATTAACCCTTGTTTTATGGCAGTATTTAAGAATGGCAGCTGAGAACGTTAATAATGGAGTAAATCAGACCGTGGAGACACCTTTGATCACTACCCAGGGGAACGTGCAACAGGAAGGCAATATTCCTCCTGTAAACAACGTTACCGAGCAAACGATGAATGATGGAATGTTTAGGAGCTTTTTGCAGTTCATGCAAAATCAGACGAGGGAGACTCGTGTGCAGAATACGGGTGGAAATGATAACAACGCGCGGTTTGTCACAGCTAAGCAGTTCAAAGAATTGGGACCACCAGAATTTAAGGGAAAGCCGGATCCGATCATGGCGGAAACGTGGGTCAAGCAAATTACCAAGATATTTGATGTCTTGGGATGCACGGAGGAACAGAAGGTTCCATTCGCCACATTTATGTTCCGCGGTGAGGCAGACTACTGGTGGGAGTCTGTGAAGCGTACCCAGCCTGACGCACTCAACATGTCCTGGGAAACATTTCAAAAACTGTTCAATGACAAGTACTTTCCTGAAAGTATTCGTCATATGAAGGAGGTTGAGTTTATTAGACTGGAACAAAACAACATGACGGTGTCCCAGTACGAGGCGAAGTTTGCAGAGTTATCCAGGTTTGCACCTCATTTGGTCGAAAATGAGGAACGAATGACAAGGATGTTTCTGAGAGGTTTAAAACCCGAGATTCGTCAATATCTTATCTCTCATAAATTTTCTCTATATTCAGATGTTGTAAACAGGGCTCAATTATTAGAGAGAGATAATGAGTATACTCAACCGAGGGACCACAACCAGGGTCATACCGGTGACAGCAATCATCGAGAGCGATGATAACCAACGAGGAGGGAAAAATACGAACAAAGCGGTAACCACTCGGTGGTAATCGTGGCCATGATAATAGGAGAGGTGAGTCAAGTGGAAATTTCAGAAAGAGGAGATTCAACAATGACGGGAAGACATCAGCAGCAGCAGCACACCAACAACAAATTTTAGGGGAGGAGAACGACCACCAGTTAGATGTTACAAATGCGGGAAAGAGGGACATATCAGCCCAAACTGTCCACAACAATCCAAGGTATGTTATAACTGTGGGAAGGAAGGTCATATAGCTCGAGATTGTACTGTAGCAAAACCAAGTTCAGCGGGGAGTGGTGACTCCAAGGGTTGTCCCGGATAAGTCGAAATCAGCGGTTCCTGGAAGGGCGTTTGTCGTTACTGGCCAAAACGCGAGAAACCCGAACGAGGTGATCACGGGTAAGCTAATCTTGAATTCTTGCGAAGTTTATACTTTACTAGATACCGGTTCTACCCATTCTTTTATCTCTCCTGCTTGTGCTCAACGTTTAAACTTGACTCCGGAGAAATTGGACTTTAACTTATCTGTTGAAACTCCGTTGGGTGAAACCTTCGTTACATCTACAGTTTATAAATCTTGCATGATCCAAGTTGGCACTATCACATTACCTGTTGATCTTATCTCTTTAAAGATACTTGCTTTTGATGTGATTTTAGGAATTGATTGGTTAACCACTCATCATGCTAAAATTGATTGTTTTCGTAAGGTTGTTAGTTTTCATATTCCTAACCAACCTGTCATACGAATTCAAACTACTAAACCACTAAAATCAGTCACTGTCATATCAAGCCACAAAGCTATTCGTTTATTGAAAAACGGATGTCAAGCTTTCTTAGCCCATGTTATGGATTTGAACAAAGACAAGTCAGATTTGAATAATATTTCTATTGTTAGAGAATTTTCCGATGTATTTCCTGAAGAACTTCCCGGTCTACCCCCGGAACGAGAAATTGAATTCTTTATTGACCTTGAACCCGGTACAAAGCCCATTTCTAAAACCCCATATCGAATGGCTCCTATTGAACTTCAGGAGTTAAAAGTCCAACTACAGGAGTTGTTGGACATCGGTTTTATTCGTCCTAGTACGTCTCCTTGGGGTGCTCCTGTTTTATTCGTAAAGAAGAAAGACGGGAGTATGCGACTTTGTATTGACTATCGAGAATTGAACCATGTCACCATCAAGAATAGGTATCCGCTACCTCGCATTGATGACCTGTTTGACCAGTTGCAAGGAGCACAATTCTTTTCAAAGATCGATCTTCGTTCTGGATATCATCAGCTGAAGATTAAAACTGAGGATATTCCAAAGACTGCCTTCAGAACTCGGTACGGGCATTATGAATTCTTAGTAATGTCTTTTGGATTGACTAATGCTCCTGCTGCCTTCATGGATATGATGAACCGTGTATTCAAAGAATATTTGGATCAGTTCGTTGTTGTCTTTATTGATGACATCCTCATCTATTCCAAAAGCCGTGAAGATCATGAGCGCCATTTGAAGCTGGTACTGCAAAGGCTTCGTGAAAACAAGCTATATGCCAAACTGAAGAAATGCGAGTTCTGGCTTGAGGAAGTAGCATTCCTTGGGCACGTGGTGTCAAAACATGGAGTATCTGTCGACCCGGCGAAGATTGAAGCCATACAAAGTTGGGAGCAACCGAAGTCGGTAACCGAAGTACGTAGCTTTCTGGGCTTAGCTGGTTATTATCGGAGATTTGTGGAAGGATTTTCTCGAATCGCTACTCCGTTAACTCAGCTGACTCGGAAAGATACAAAATTCGTATGGAGTGAGGAATGCGAGAAGAGTTTCCAAGAACTCAAGAGGAGACTCATTTCGGCACCTGTTCTGACAATACCATCTGGTTCGGATGGATTTGTTATCTACAGCGATGCTTCAGGCAAAGGGTTAGGATGTGTTCTCATGCAACATGGGAAAGTCATAGCCTATGCCTCACGACAACTCAAAGAATATGAGAGGAATTATCCTACTCATGATTTGGAGTTGGCAGCAGTCGTTTTTGCGTTGAAGATCTGGAGACACTACCTGTATGGGGAGAAAGTGGAGATCTATACAGATCATAAAAGCCTCAAATATTTCTTCACCCAAAAGGAACTCAACATGCGGCAGCGACGTTGGCTCGAGCTGTTGAAAGATTACGATCATACCATCCAATATCATCCTGGAAAAGCAAACGTAGTAGCTGACGCATTGAGTAGAAGATCATATGCGGGTACGAGTGCAATGTTTTTAACACAAAGGCCCATTTTGTATGACTTGCAAAGGATGGAGATAGAGATGAAGGCTCCAAGTACCCACATGATGATATCAAATATACGAGTAGAACCGACTTTAATCGATAAAGTTAAAGCTGCTCAAGCTACGGATATAGAGCTGATGCGTATGAAGAAGAAAGTGCAAGAAGGTGCTATTCCAGAAGCAAGAATCGATGAAGAAGGAATACTTCGAGTCAACTCCAGACTTTGTGTTCCTAACGATTTTGACTTGAAGCATAGAATAATGATGGAGGCACACAACACACCGTTTGCAATCCATCCTGGGAGTACCAAAATGTATCACGATCTTCGACATACATTTTGGTGGAGCAATATGAAAAGAGAGATCGCGGAGTTTATCTCGAGATGTTTAACTTGTCAACGTGTAAAAGCGGAGCATCAAGTACCAAAGGGTCCATTGCAACCACTTGAGATTCCGAAATGGAAGTGGGAACACATTACTATGGATTTTGTTACGGGTCTTCCCAAGGTTTCTCAAGGCATAGATGCGATTTGGGTTATTGTTGATAGATTAACCAAGTCCGCTCATTTCTTGCCGATACGTGAGACTTATTCCCTTGAACGTCTTGCTAGTATGTACGTGAACGAGATTGTGAGATTGCATGGCATGCCAGTATCCATAGTTTCGGATCGTGACCCAAGATTCACTTCACGATTTTGGGTTAGCTTGCAGAAAGCTATGGGCACGGATTTACGATTCAGTTCAGCATACCATCCTCAAACGGACGGACAATCAGAGAGGACTATTCAAACTCTTGAAGATCTATTAAGACTTTGTGTCTTAGATCTCAAAGGGAGTTGGGATAAGTACCTACCATTGGTGGAATTCTCCTACAACAACAGTTATCAGGCGAGCATAGGTATGGCTCCATTTGAGGCGTTGTATGGAAGAAAATGTCGTTCTCCAGTATGCTGGGACGAGGTGGGTGAAGCAACATTGTTGGGACCAGAATTGGTACGCATTACTACAGAGAAGATCCAAACGATTCGACAACGTATACAAACGGCACAGGATCGACAAAAGAGTTATGCGGATCTTCATCGGAAGGACGTGGAATTTAATATTGGGGATCATGTATTGTTACGTGTTGCACCATGGAAGGGAGTTACAAGATTTGGGAAGAGAGGAAAGCTCAATCCAAGATTTGTTGGTCCATTTGAGATTCTTGAGCGAATAGGAAATGTGGCATATAGACTCGCATTACCTCCAAGCATGTCTCGTGTTCATAATGTTTTTCACATATCTATGCTTCGTAAATATGTTAAAGACCCGAACCACATTATTGAGTTAGAACCAGACGAGATAGCTGAAGATTTAACGTACGAGGAGGTACCTGTTAAGATCTTGGATAGGAAAGAGCATGTCCTACGCACGAAGGTTATACCACAAGTTAAGGTTTTGTGGAGAAACCATGCTATTGAAGAAATGACCTGGGAGTTGGAATCAGAAATGAAAGCGAGGTATCCTCACCTTTTTGAAACATCAGGTACGTACGTCAATTTCGAGGACGAAATTTCATAAGGAGGGGAGGTTGTAAGACCCCAACTTATTAATGAATAAAATCAAATTTTCTCTAAATATTATTGTGAATAATAAGGGGTTAATTTGATATAATACTTTGGTTATGGGTGAAATGTGCAAATTTTACAAAATAAGCAAGTGGTTATAAAATATTCATTTTGTCGGGGAATATTCGTTTGGTCGTGGAATATTCTTGCTGTCGGGGAATATTCGTACGACGGCGCAGCCTTGTGTGGGCCCCATAACGGAAAGCGATTGGATGAAGAAAACGACAAGTATAAGTTGTTTATTAATAACGGCGTAGTTGTTACTGTTGGAATACCCGGTGGTTAAAATACAGTAGCACACGGTATTGCACCAATTATTGATTCTTACGTAAGAAGGCACTACTCAATAATTGTTACAGTAGTTATTATTCAATATTTTATTTTATTGATTCAATAATTGCTGCGTTGATATTTTATATTATTGTTGTTTCAATAATTGTTGCTGCACAGTATTTTCATTTATCAGATCAATAATTCATATTATTTGAATAATATTATTAGATAACATTATTGGCAATGTCTAGAAAGTTCTGTCTAAGGAGAGGTTTGGTCATCTAATTGCGCGCCAGTAAGGAGAAATCCTTATTGGAAAGCCCCCTCTTTCCTGGGAACGGCCTGGTTGTCATAAATGTGATTCTGTAATATTATTTGTGAATAATTAATTATTGATTCATATGATAAGGAAATATTTATTTTATGTGGATATAAATGAGGGATATATTTTTGTGGTTAAAAATGAAGGAGTTAATGTTGAGGTTTTTGTCAGTATTTTTGTCGGAATGGAGGTATTAAAAATCAGGGTTTTTGAGATAGTTTGCGGGGGTTATAATTTTTAATCCGACCGTTGGATCGTGGTAATTTTTGGATATGTTATACATATATAAGTTGAGTATATGTCCACAAATTTTGAACCGTTAAAAATGAACGTATGATTTATTACGAATTTTACAAGATGACTGGTTCAGAAATTGTTGAATTTTTGGAGTTTATCATTTTGGTGGAAAATTCTAGAATTGGTGGGCCCCACTTGTGGTTGGTGAAGAAATGTGCTGAATTATATTTCAAATGTGGTGGGTGGGAATAGTAGCAGGTAAAGCCATCAGGTTGCAGGTCAAACCTACCAAAATTTTCCTATAAATAGAGGGCTAAGTTAGAATTGAAAATCACACCAGAAACAAGTTTTCTCTCTTTCTCTCTCTAGATTATTGAGTGTATTTTGTGAGTATTTAGATACTTTGAGAGTTTCTATTCATCAGAGCAAGTTTCTTTCAGCCTTATACCGGTATTCCGACCAGAAGTACTGATATTTTGAGGTAAGGGATATTATTTTCTTCTTAATGATATTATTTTCTTCAATATCATTATGCTAAAATATTGATATGAGTTTTTATCAAATTTGGAACTTTTTGTGTCGGGGGTTACTATTCACGTATACGGCACTATTCACGTATACGGCACTATTCACGAATACGGCACTATTCACCGAAAAATAAAATTTTCCCTTTTTGTCCAAGATGTCTATTATGGTTACTATCTTTGATTGTATCCATGTTTTGATCTTTATTTTTGAATTCTGCTTCACAATTGATTATTATGAAGTATTATTGATCTTGGATAAACTGTTATACGAATCCCTACTATTTGTCCTTCTGTCTCATTGGATTCGTTCTCTTTAAGATATTTTTCATCATCCTCAGTCCTAAATGATGATATTACTGAATATCTTTGGCCTGTAGTGCAAAGATGTATAATTACTTGATGAATATCTTTGGCCTGTAGTGCAAAGATGAACAGGTGTTGAGATGAACATGACCGACTGATGATACAAATGAATATCTTTGGCCTGTAGTGCAAAGATGAATATTTGGTTAAAGATGATTATTAATTGATGTTACAGGGATAAAATATTGATGATGGACTTTTAAATCTTAGAAGATAGTAGAATTCTTTCTCTACTTGACTCTTCTAATGGTTTGCTGTTTCCGCTGCAGTTGTTGATCTAAAACTTGTTGTCGATTATATTTTATCAGATTTTTCCCTGTTGAAGACTAACGATAATTTGTTGTATATTATCTTAGTCATAATATTCTTTGCTGGGCTAGTTGAGCTCACCCTTTTCCTTTTTGTTCTATTTTTCTTCTCAGGAGGTGAGAACATAGCAGGATCTAGTCGGGGTATGGAGTGATGGTTCTAGAAAGATGTTTTAGCAGTCCTCACTATTTCTGTAAAATAGTGTTTGAATAATTGTAATGAGGATTTATTTGAGTATGAATACTGTCTAGATGACAATATTTATATTTAAACTCACAGTATATGTGTTGTCGTATTTTGCACGACAATTGTAATAATAAAGTTATAGTTATTTTCTGTACCATGTATTTGGCGACTCAGAATGGGTTGGATGGATTGGACCTATTTTGGGAGCGTCACAGAGTCCACCCGAACCTTCTTACACCGATGATGTTAACAGCAACGCATACAAGACTTGTTTGAGAAAAAGGGAACTTTTATTGATGACGACTGAAAAATTTATAGACTTCCGGTGTACTGACATTGTATCTACTGAAAATATTTCCTAAGCCTGCCGGCATGCCAAGTATTTTTAATTGCTGACCCGTCCAATGCCCTCAACCGATAAGTCCCCGGATTCGGTACTTCTATGACTTCATACGGTCCTTCCCAATTCGGCAGCTTTTCCAAAATCTGGGGTATAGATACTTCGACTTCTCTGAGAACGAAATCTCTTACTTTGAATCTACGAAGTTTCACCCCCTTGTTGTAGTGTTTAGCCACTCTTCGTTGGTAGGCTGCCAATCTAACCAAAGCTGTTTCTCTGACTTCTTCGAGCAAATCCAGCTTAGCTTTCAGCCCCTCTTCATTGTATATCTCCTTGAATTGGCTAACTCGAAGACTTGAAGATCCAATTTCAATTGGGACTAAGGCATCAGTACCATAGGCCAGTTTGAAAGGTGAATCCCCTGTTGTGGTCCTCGGAGTGGTCCGATAAGCCCATAACACGCTGAGCAGCTCTTCTGGCCATCTTCCTTTAGCTTCGTCCAATCTGCGCTTGATTCCATTCAGCAACGTTCTGTTGGTCACTTTGACTTGTCCATTAGACTGAGGATCAACTACTGAAGTCTTTCTGTGCTGGACCCCAAGTTCTTTCAAAAATGCTTCGAATTTCGATCCCACAAATTGACGTCCATTATCCGAAATCACCACCTTAGGAATTTCGAACCGAAATACTACCGACTCCTTGATGACCTTTAAGCATTCCTGTTCCGTTATTAACCTAAGTGGTTTCGTTTATACCCATTTGGTCATGTAGTCGATGGCAACTATAACAAAGCTGACCTGACCTTTTGCTTGCGGTAGTGGACGTAGTATATCAACCCCCCAGACAGCAAAGGGTATAGGAGATAAGATTGAGAATAGCTCTTCTGGTGGCTGATGTGGAATCGGACTGTTGAGCTGACATTTCTCGTACTTCTTGACGTATTCAGTCGCTTTCTTGAAGATGGTAGGCCAGTAGTACCCCTGACGAAGTACTTTGTATGCCAATGACTGAGCAGCCATATGGTCGCCACAAATGCCTTCATGTACCTCCCGGAGAGCGTATTCAGCTTCGGATGGAGTCAAACATTTTAATAGTGGAGACGAGAAGGCCCTTCGGAACAGATCTCCATCTATCAGAATGAAATTAGCACTCTTGTACTTGATTTTCTTGGCTAACATCTGATCCGAAGGTAAGACGCCATCTGCCAGATACTCCAGATATGGAGTCAACCAACAGTTGGTTCGATCAGCGCACATTACCAATTCATGATGAACACTAGGATGTTGCAGAATTTCCAAGTAAACCGACCCATCAAAGACGTTAACATCCGTAGTGGCTAATTTGGAAAGTGCATCGACAATGAAATTGTCATTACGTTCGACCCCTTGGAATTCGTAGGACTGGAAATACTGAAGCCGTTCTTTCAGTTCTGCCAAATACTTGATCATCCTATGACCTCGGGCTTCGTATATCCCGAAGACTTGTTAAACGACTAACTGAGAGTCACTAAAGATAACAATTATTTGCACTTCGAGACTTTTAGCTAGTCGCAATCCCGCCAACACTGCCTCATACTCCGCCTCATTGTTCGTTGCTTTGAACTGAAATCTGATGGCCTGTTGCACCTTGAATCCCTCCGAACTCGTTAGAATAATCCCTGCTCTGCTGACGTCCATAGTAGAGGACCCATCTACATACAGCGTCCACGAACTCTGCTTCT
Organism: Panax notoginseng; assembly: GCA_016801055.1. Classification (NCBI taxonomy): domain Eukaryota; kingdom Viridiplantae; phylum Streptophyta; class Magnoliopsida; order Apiales; family Araliaceae; genus Panax; species Panax notoginseng. The sequence continues at coordinate 173,433,529 of CM029018.1, forward strand.
GTTGAAGAACTGCGACTATTCTGTCAGATCCTTCAGCTTCTGCCATAACTTCATCAACTTCAAAAAACGAACATTCAACCACAAAATCTGCCAAGGCCTGCCCTTTGATGGCGGTTCGGGGATGATATTCAACGAAAAATTGGGATAACTCCATTGTCCATGCAGCTAATCTCCCCGATACCTCAGGTTTGCCCATAATTTTTTTCAAAGGCTGATCTGTGTAGACTATTACCAATCTACCCTGGAAGTATTGCCTAAGCTTTCGACTAGCAGTTATTAAATCAAAAGTAAACTTTTCAATGTTTGGGTACCTTGTTTCAGCATCCCGAAAGACATGGCTTACATAATAAACTGGGTGCTGCTTACCCCCAACTTCTCGTACCAAAACTGCTCCTACTGCCAACGAACTAGCTGCTAAGTACAAATATAAAGGCTCAACAGGAGCGGGCTTCACCAACAAAGGCGCCGAAGATAAGTAGGACTTGATACTTTGAAAGGCATCTTCGCATTCCGAAGTCCATTGGAACGTCTTGGCATTCTTCGGCCCTTTCAATGTATCAAAAAATGGCAAGCACCTTTCTATCGATTTGGACATAAACCTCTTCAAAGCTGCAATCCTCCCAGTCAGACGTTGAACATCTTTAAATGACTGATGAGTCTTCATGTTCAGGATCGCTTGAATCTTTTCTGGATTGGCTTCAATTCCTCTTTCACTGACTAGATAACCCAGAAACTTGCCAGCCCCTAATCCGAAGGTGCACTTAACAGGATTCAGTCTCAATTTGTGATGACGGACTGTCTGAAAGCATTCTTCCAAGTCATCCAGATATTTATGTACCAACATGCTCTTAACAATCATGTCATCCACGTACACCTCCATATTCTTGCCCAACTGATACCTGAAGATATAGTTCATCATCCTCTGATAAGTAGCTCCGGCGTTGATGAGACCGAAGGTCATTTTCTTGTAGGCATATACCGAACGATGCGTAATGAACGCCGTCTTCGGTATATCCTCTTTACACATGGAGATTTGATGATAGCCAGAGAATGCATCCATGAAGCTCAACAAAGCATACCCCGAAGTTGCATCGATGAGCTGGTCAATGTGGGGTAACGGGTAAAAATCCTTTGGACAAACTTTATTCAGATCTGTATAGTCGATGCAAATTCGCCATTTCCCGTTTTGCTTCTGGACCAGCACCACATTTGCCATCCACTGCGGATAGTCGATCTCAAAGATGAAGTCAGCAGCTAACAGCTTCGTAATTTTTTCATCAATGATTCGTTAGCGCTCAGGCGCAAAGATCCTCCTCTTTTGCCGAACTGGCTTCTTTGACGGGCCACTTCCAACCGATGCTCAGCAATATCCCTGGTCACTCCCGACATATCTTGAGGTTTCCATACGAAGATGTCAACATAACATTGCAGGAGTTCAATAAGGTTCGTCCGGAGAGGTTCCGGCAGACCCGAACCTATTTTCACCGTCTTATTAGCCTTGCCCGGGACGAGCTCTATCTCTTCTGTTTCTTCAGCTGGCATGACCAACGGCTCTGAGCTGCTCTCCATGAAGGGTTCGATCTCTATTGCCATGGTCTGTTTTTGCTTTGATACCCCCACTCCCGAAGTGATCACGACATTTCTATAACATCTTCTGGCCAGATCCAAATCTCCTTTCACCTCTCCAACCCCATGAGCCGTAGGAAATTTAATTTTGAAGTGAGGGATTGAGGTTACAGCTTATAAACCAGTTAAAGTGAGTCTCCCCAAAATAGCATTATAAGCAGAATCTATATGTACAACATAAAATTTGCAAATAATTTCTACCTGCTGGGGGGCCGTTCCCCAAGATATTCGACAGTTCGATGGTCCCAGCCACTTTGACTGGATCGTTGCTGAAGCCGTATAAAGGGGTTTCCTGCCCGATCTCCATCTTCTGCCCATCAAGATTCATCCTCTGATAAGCATGGGCATATAGGATATCCACAGAAGACCCATTGTCGATCATCATTCGTTTCATGTCTACCGAACCCACTTGTGCCGTCACCACCAATGATCCCTCATGCAGTTTGATGGTTTCCGAATGGTAATCTTCATCTGTAAAGGAGATTACCGCACCTGGGAAGGGTCTGTCAGTCTTCGGGAGGGTACCCGCCACCGACATGACCGAATCCAGATAACTTCGACGCTTCTTTCCAACAAGCTTGCCAGAAGTGCCTCCAGTGATGACATCTATCACTTGCCTTGCTGGTGGTCCAGGAGCGGGGAACACTTGCTGAACTGGTTGGGCTGCCTGAACAGGTCCTCTATCTTGCTGTTGATTCGTTCTGGCAACCACATACTAAACTAAAGCCCCGTCTTGCACCTTTCTCTCAATAAAATCTTTCAAACTAGCACAGTCATTCGTATCGTGGCCCGAGGCTTGATGATAGTCACAATACTTACGAGAATTTCCTTTCCCGGGCTTAATGTTATCTCGAGGTGGCTCGAAGATAGGTTGATTCTTAATCTGATCCAAGATAACAGCCATGTCAGTGTTGAGTGCAGTATACATCCTATTTACCCACTGAGCTAGAGCGGACGAGCGTCCTCCACCCTGTCTCCAATTATTGTTGTATTTCTTTGATCCGCCATCATGACGACCTTTATTTCTTTCATTCTTACTCTGGTCCCCTTCTGTTCTGTCCCGATCTATCTCCTTAAGCCGATCTGAAGAAGGGCGTTTGAGGCTATTCATGGCTTCCTCTACCACGATATAACATTCCGCTTTGTCGAAGGCTTCCACGAGACTCTTCGGGTGGTGAAACATTAATTTCTTCACCAACTTCTCTGATTTGATCAGATCTAATCCGTTCTGAAACAGTCCCACGGCTTGTAGATCGTTTAGGTCTGTCACTTGGCCAACTGCTTCACGGAATCGCTTTACATATTGGCCCAAAGACTCATTCGAATACTGTCGAACCTGAGCCAACGAGCCAGTTGGTTTCACCCTCCTTTTGTTGCTCCCAAAGCGAGCGTGGAACTTATTGCACATATCCGCCCAAGATGAAATCGAATTCGAAGGCAAAGTCCCCATCCACTGCCTGGCATCCTTTCGGAGTGTCGTGACAAAAGTATGACACTTAGCAGCATCACTAAAATCATAATAATCCATCAGTCGGTCGAACACCTGACTATGGTCATAAGGATCCCCCGATCCGTCATAGCTTTCAACGTGGGGCAACTTCTTAGTGGGGTCAGCTTTTTCCTTTAGAATCTCCACGGAAAAAGGGGATGCCTTCTTTCCCGAAGTATCTTTCGTTTTCTGTACCTCGGCAAGCTGCCTCTGAAGCTCCTTCAACTCTTTAACCTGATACTCCACGCCTTCTGGTTGGGATGATGCTTCTTTTTTCGATGACTCCTCCCTCTTCTGAGTGGACCGGTCTCTTGCAATAGAACCCCCAACTTTTGAGGGGCTTTTACAATGACGATGGTCCACAGAACGGAATGCCCTCGGTGGACTTTCTGGTGTACGACCCCTAGATCTGTTTTGTCTTTGAACTCGGCTGCCATGGTGGGAATGCGTAACAACGAGCGCCTTCTTTGTATTCTTAGGAGTACGATCTCTGGATCGACCTCTTTGTTCGCTTCGACCCTGCTCCTTAGAACCGATAGGGTGATGTGCCATCTTTGATCTTTAAGGAGATGGGCTTCTGGATCTCCTTCTTTCTCGAGGTTGACCCCTAGACTCATGCCCTGAATGAACAGGTTCTTTCCCACTCCGATGCCCACGTTCTTCGGATTGGACATAGCTAGACGCTTCGTCCCTCAAATCTGCCATTCGGGACATCTGCTCAGCTATATCCTGCCGTTGCTTCACAAGTGCCTCCATGGCCCTATCTGCTTCGTCTGCCATCTTAGCCAACTGGGAGGCCTTTTCGTCTCGGTCATCCCAGTATCGAGTTCTAGGCGAGGTGCCTTCTACTCGTTTCTGACCATGACCAGACCCTTTCTCTGCCGTAAAAACTAGCTTTCTCTTAGCTTTGCTCATAGCCCTCAGACGAGAATCTCCATGCGAACGTTTGGACGCTGTGCTGGCATAAACACTTAGTGCAGGTCCCAAACGATCCTTGACAGACAATCGCGGTATTGATTCACTGGCAGCCATCAGCTGCCCTTTAGGCGTATCTGTTCTACTCTTCCCCATAAATACCGACGTAGAACGACCACAATGTGTGATTGAAAAATACTTAGAACACTAGAACTCAGCCCTCCTTCTAGCGCCAATGTTAACGCCAAGATCTTCTCCCGCGTCTCAATCACGTAAAATGCTCTGATCCTGCACAATTTAACAGGTCAACACCAAAAGCTTGACGGCCTGACCGTCGGGGGATAGCTCCGGCGTGAGAGTCAGTACAGGCGATCACAAGGTTAACAATGGAAGAATATAATGTCTAGTGCTTGAGCGAGAATAATAATATGATTGTGTGTGGTGTAATGTTTTATTACCTTCCCTTTTTCTTGTGTGATCCTTGTCCCATACGTAATCTAGACCCGGTTTACTGTGCCACCCACTATCTCCTGACACCTCCCCCCACTCCCGGTCATCTCAGCTGAAAGTATGTAGCCCACTTCCCTACCTGCTACCACTGTTTTCCACCGCCGGTAACCTGAGTCCCATCCTCATTAATGTCATGCAGGAAGGTGGCAGACATAACAGTCAACTACTATCTTTTGTGATGATTACCGGTCAAAGATATGGTAAGAGACAATCTGCGTAATGGATCAATCCAATGACTAAGCCCAATAACATAGTCAAATAGCGGGGCCCAAATCATTTGAACCAATATGACAAAAGTGACATAGTCCAAAGGACGAGCCCATTCGGCCTGGCCCAATGTGAAAAGTATTATGGCCCAACAATATTAAATTATCAAGGTCAAGAAAATATATTCAATAAGATTTAAAAAATATTTTGGCCAAAGTAAATATGATAGTTAAAATAATTATAATATAAATTCTATGGAGAGGATTCTAATATTTTTCTTATCCTAATTACTATTTATTGTTATCATCAAAACAAACCTAAAAGTTAGAGACCCAATAATCATTACGTATTTTGATGGCACTGATGTTGGAAATAGATTTGGAAAATAAATATTAAAGCATTTTTGAGGCTTAATTTAATGTGGGACCCATACTCCGAAAATGTCGAGTCTATGCATCAATGCGTTCTACTCCGCGAGGAGTATAACGTGGTATACTTATTTGTACAAATCCATTAAGAATTGAATGAGAAAATTGACTCTAAAATCACCTACTTGATATATTATAAATTGCATAGTACCACATAAGAAATTGGAGGGAAAAGTGAAGAATTTATATATGGAATATTTGCTCAATGGGAAGGGCTCCAAGGGGCACTCCACTTTTGTGGAAGGGAGATGACCTAGCCAAGGCTTGGTTCAAACCCCACACGCGCGCACCGCCGTCCGTCCGGACGGTCGGTCGGGGTCCGGGGGCGGGTGGTGATATATAATTTTTGGGACAAAATCTGTTTAATATATCATCACGATACTACGTCGTTTTGACGAATGGATGCACCAACGGTAATATCCTGTCTCTTAACCGTCACAAAATATTCTATAAATAAACTATCTGGGCGCATTCCAACATAAGAAAAATATTCTCGTTATAAGTTTTTCCAATATATTCTTCCGTCCATGTTCTTCCATTCCTAGAATAATAACAGTATCATATCATCACATATCATCACAGTAAGGTTCGAGTACATAACATAGAAATTGTGTTCGAAGAATTTTTAATTTCGAAGTGCTGCCAATTAAGAGTTGCAAATCCGTTTTATCTTGGGAAGTAATTATTCAATAAATCCTTTAGCACCAGTGAGGGAATAAATTTACTTCAAGGACACTTTGTGAATTCAAAGGACTCGGATTTAATAATCTTTTGTTCTCCAGATTCTGATTTTTCCAAGTAAGTACAGTTTACAATATAAATCTGATTTGCATACTAAATTTAAATAACTTAGTTATTGTATATTAAATATTACTATATCATACAGAATAACAATCTTGAAGCAAATTTACGTTTTCTGTAATATAGTTTTATTTAATATCATTCTGTAATTTGTATCTTCTATTAAAAAGGAAATTACTTGTTCAAATTTTGTAAACAGAGTTTTGTAAACAAAATTTTCGACAATAGAAATTCTGTAAACAAAATTTGTTGTTTAAATTCTGTAAACAGAGTTTTGTAAACAAAATTTTCAACAATAGAAATTCTGTAAACGGAATTTATTGTTTAAATTTTGTAAATAGAATTTGTTGTTTAAATTCTGTAAACATAATTTGTAAACAAAATTTTCGACAACAGAAATTCTGTAAACAGAATTTGTTGTTTAAATTCTGTAAACAGAACTTGTTGTTTAAATTTTCTATAACAAAAATTTGTTTCTGCTTGTTTATGGTTGTCTTCTTTGTATAACAGAAATGACATCTACTAGCACCATCCCTGCTGTGAGTATGTCTCATGGAGAAAAGCCTGAAAAGTTCAATGGAACTGATTTCAAACGTTGACAACAAAAGATGCTCTTCTATCTCACAACATTGAACTTGACAAGGTTTCTACAAGAGGAATGTCCTACTCTTGTTGAAGGAGAAATTGACAAGGAAAAAGTTGCCGCAATTGACGCATGGAAACATGCTGATTTCCTTTGCAGAAATTATGCATTGAATGGATTAGACAATACACTGTATAATGTGTATTGTATATTCAAACTGCAAAGGAACTTTGGGAATCTTTAGACAAGAAATATAAAACTGAAGATGCTGGCATGAAGAAATTCATAGTCAGTAGATTCCTTAACTATAAGATGGTAGATTATAAAGCAGTCATCACCCAAGTTCAAGAATTACAAGTAATTCTACATGATATTCATTCTGAAGGAATGTCACTAAGTGACTCATTCCAAGTTGTTGCAATGAATGAGAAACTTCCACCATCATGGAAAAACTTCAAAATTATCTTAAGCATAAACGCAAAGAGATGAATCTCAAAGAACTGATTGTGCGACTAAGGATTGAAGAGGACAATCGAGTATCTGAGAAGAAGAATGGGAAAAATTTCATTGAAGCAAAGGCTAATGTTGTAGAACAAAGGCCAAACAGTAACAACAAAAGGAAGCGCGAAGGCGAAGGCACTTTTAAAGCCAAGAAAAAATTTGAAGGCAAGTGCTTCAACTATGACATTTAAGGACATAAATCAAATGAATGTCGTAGGCCAAAGAAATTCAAGAAAGAACAAAAGGCTCAAGCAAATGTGACAGAACTGGAAAAACTTTCAGGAAATGTTTCAGACATTAATCTCTCTACAGTTGTATCCGAATGTAACTTGGTAGGTAACTCCAAAGAATGGTGAGTGGACACTGGCGCTACTCGCTTGCTCCAATAAATGGATGTTCTTTACCTACAAATCAGTAGAAAATGACGAGCAACTCTTCATGGGAAACTCCTCAAGTTCAAAGGTTCAAGGACGTGGAAAGATTGTACTGAAAATGACATCTGGCAAAGAACTGACTCTGAATGAAGTGCTTCATGTGCCGGATATCCGTAAAAATCTAGTTTCTGGGTCACTGCTTAGCAAGAATGGCTTCAAGATGGTGTTTGTGTCTGATAAATTTGTACTTACCAAAAATGATATGTTTGTGGGAAAGGGCTATATGTCTGATGGGCTTTTTAAGATGAATATGATGACTGTTGTACCAAAGTCTATTGATAATAATAAAATTAATTCTTCTGCTTGCTTGTTAGAATCTTCAAATATATAGCATGCTAGATTAGGACATGTTAATTATGATATAATGCGTAGATTAATTAATTTAGAATTCTTGCATAAATTTGATATTAATCAAAAGCATAAATGTGAAATTTGTGTGGAATCTAAAATGACAAGATTACCTTTTCATTTTGTTGAAAGAAAAATTGAACCTTTAGATTTAATTCACACTGATATATGTGATTTAATGTGACGCCCCCAAAACAGGTATACATCACCCATTCTGACTCGCCAAAATATGGTACAGAAATAACTACAACTTTATTAATACAATTGTAATGCAAAATACGACAACCCATAAACTGTGAGTTTAAATACAAATATTATCTTCTAGACAATATCCACACTCAAATAAGTCCTCATTATAATTATTGATACATTATTTTACAAAAATAGTGAGGACTACTAAAACAACTTTCTAGAACCATCATTCCATATCCCGACTAGTACTCACTACATTCTCGCCTCCTGAGAAGAAAAATAGAAAAAAAAGGAAAAGGGTGAGCTCAACTAGCCCAGTAAAGAATATTATGACTAAGATAATATAGAACAAATTATCGTTAGTCTTCAACAGGGAAAAATCTAATAGAATATAATAGACAACAAATTTTAGATCAACAACTGCAGCGGAAACAACAATCCATTAGAAGAGTTAAGTAGAGAATGAATTCTACTATCTTCTAAGATTTAAAAGTCCATCATCAAAATTTTATCCGTGTAACATCAATCAATATAAATCTTGAATCAAATATTCATCTTTGCACTACAGGCCAAAGATATCCATTTATATCACCTGTTGGTTACGTTCATCTAAACACCTATTCATCTTTGTACTACGGGCCAAAGATATTCATCAGTTAATGTGACGCCCCCAAAATAGATATACACCACACCCATTCTGAGTCGCCAAATATATGGTACAGAAAGCAAACTACAACTTCAATAATACAATTGTCGTGCAAAATACGACAACACATACTGTGAGTTTAAATACAAATATTGTCTTCTAGACAATATCCACACTCAAATAAGTCCTCATTACAATTATTCAAACACTATTTTACAGAAATAGTGAGGACAGCTAAAACATCTTTCTAAAATTATCACTTCATACCCCGACTAGATCCTGCTATGTTCTCACCTCCTGAGAAGAAAAATAGAACAAAAAGAAAAAGGGTGAGCACAACTAGCCCAGTAAAGAATATTATGACTAAGATAATATACAATAAATTATCATTAGTATTCAACATGGAAAAATTTGATAGAATATAATCGACAACAAGTTTTAGATCAACAACTGCAGCAGAAACAACAAACCATTAGAAGAGTCAAGTAGAAAAAGAATTTTACTATCTTCTAAGATTTAAAAGTCTATCATCAATATTTTATCCCCGTAACATCAATCAATATACATCTTGAATCAAATATTCATCTTTGCACTACAGGCCAAAGATATTCATTTGTAATACCAGTCGGTCATGTTCATCTCAACACCTGTTCATCTTTGCACTACAGGCCAAAGATATTCATCAGGTAATCATACATCTTTGCACTACATGCCTAAGATATTCAGTAATATCATCATTTAGGACTAAGGATGATGAAAAATATCTTAAAGAAAATGAATCTAGTGAGACAGAAGGACAAATAGTAGGAATTCGTATAACAGTTTATCCAAGATCAATAATACTTTATAATAATCAATTGTGAATCAGAATTCAAAAATAAAGATCAAAACATGGATACAATCAAGGATAGTAACCATAATAGACATCTTGGACGAAAAGGGAAAATTTTATTTTTCGGTGAATAGTGTCGTATTCGTGAATAGTGCCGTATACGTGAATAGTAGACCTGGCAAACGGGCCCAAAGCCCGCGGGCCGGCCCGGCCCACCCACCAAAACCTGGGCATTGGGCCGCTGTTTTTAAGCCCATAAAAACCCGGGCCTTTTTGGCCCGGCCTGGCCCGCGGGCGCCCGGCCCGGCCGGCCCGCCAACCATTATTTTTTTTTAAAATAAAGTGTTAGGTTGTGAGGCTTGAACACAAGACTTGTAAGTAAATAAATAAGAGTTTAAACCAACTGAGCTACAACAACTATTTATTTTTAATGTAATCTTTAATACATTCTAACTATAATTGAGATATGTAGTTAATGTATGTAATTAATTAATCGTGTTTGTTTGTATTATTGTTTATTATTAATTATTTTATTATTTTTAATATTTATTATTATTATTTTTGGTGTAACAAAGAGTTTGCAAAAAAAAAAATTAATGGTCGAAGCCCGAGGGCCGGTCCGGCCCGGCCCGCCCGCCACGGGCTGGCCATTTCTAGCCCACCAAAACCCGGGCCTTTTTGGCCCGGCCCGGCCCGCCCGTTTGCCAGGTCTAGTGAATAGTGTCGTATACGTGAATAGTAACCCCGACACAAAAAATTCTAAATTTGATAAAAAATTTATATCAATATTTCAGCATAATGATATTGAAGAAAATAATATTATTTAAGAAGAAAATAATATCCCTTACCTCAAAATAACCGTACTTCTTACTGAATATCGGATATGAGGCTGAATGAAACTTGTGCTGAATAGCAACTTTCAAAGTATCTAAATACTCACAAAATACACTCAATAATCTAGAAAGAGAAAGAGAGAAAACTTATGAATTCTAGTGTAATTTTCAATTCTAACTTAGCCCTCTATTTATAGAAAAATGTTAGCACGCCGAAGCAGACTTAACCTGCAACCTGATGGTTTTACCTGCTACTATTCCCACCCACCATATTTGAATAAAAATTTCAACATATTTCTTTACCAACCAAGAGTGGGGCCCACCAATTCTAGAATTTTCCACCCAAATGATTAACTCCAAAAATTCAATAATTTCTGAACCAGTCATCTCGTAAAATTCATAACAAATTATACGTTCATTTTTAACTGTTCAAAATTTGTGGACATATACTCAACTTATATATGTATAACATATCCAAATATTACCACGATCCAACGGTCGGATTAAAAATTATAACCCTCGCAAAATATCTCAAAAACCCTAATTTGATTTTCAATACCTCCGTTCCGACAAAAATACAGATAAAACACCTCAACATTAACTCCTTCATTTTTAACCACAAAAATATATCCCTCATTTATATCCACATAAAATAAATATTTCCTTATCATATGAATCAATAATTAATTATTCACAAATAATATTACAGAATCACATTTATGACAACCAGGCTGTTCCCAAGAAAGAGGGGGCTTTCCAATAAGGATTTCTCCTTACTAGCGCGCAATTAGATGACCAAACCTCTCCTTAGACAGAACTTTCTAGACATTGCCAATAATGCTATCTAATAATATTATTTAAATAATATGAATTATTGATCTGATAATGGGAAATACTGTGCAGTAACAATTATTGAACAACAATAATATAAAATATCAACGCAACAATTATTGAATCAATAAAATAAAATATTGAACAATAACTACTGTAACAATTATTAAGTAGTGCATTCCTTCATAAGAATCAATAATTTAAAAATACTGTACAATCCGTGTGCTACTGTGCAACCACGCGTATTACTGTATTTTAACCACCGGGTATTTCAACAATGTTAACGGTAACAACTACGCCGTTATTTATAAAAACTCAATTTTTGTCGTTATCTTCATCCAATCGTTTTTCGTTATGGGGCCCACAAATAGCTGCGCCGTCGTACGAATATTCCCCGACAGAAAGAATATTCCACGACCACACGAATATTCATCGACCAAAAATGAATATTTTATAACCACTTGTTTATTTGAAATATTTGCGCATTTTACCCATAACTAACCACATTAATCAAATCAACCCTTTCTATTTTAAAATAATAAATAGAGGAAAATTAATTTCATTTATTAATAAGTTGGGGTCTTACAGTTAATCTTTCATCTTTGTACTACAGGCCAGAGATATTCAATAATATCATCATTTAGGACTGAGGATGAAAAATATTTTAAAGAAAACGAATCCAGTAAGACAAAAGAACAAATATTAAGGATTCGTACTTCGGTTTATCCATGTTCAAAAATACCCCATAACATACCATAGTGGAGTAAAATTCAAGAATAAAGATCAAAACATGGATACAATCAAAAATAGTAACAAAAATAGACATCTAGGATAAAGAAGAGAAAATTTCATTTTTCGGTGAATAGTGTCGTATACGTGAATAGTGCCGTATACGTGAATAGTAACCCCGACACAAAAAGACAAGAATTTCACAAGAAAAATCTTACCAATATTCCGGCATAATGATATTAAAAGAAATAATATCATTTTAAAAAAAATAACATATCTTACCTCAAAAAGACAGTACTTCTGACTAGATATAGTGCTGAAATAACGTGCACCGTATAGCAACACTCAAAGTATCAAAATACTTACAAGAATACGCTCGATAATATAGAGAGAAAAAACTTCAGTTTCTGGTGTGATTTTCAATTCTAACCTAAACACCCTATTTATAAGAAAATGCTTAGAATACCAAAGTAGAAAATTTAATAAAATATTAATATATTTATTTTATTTTCCTACGCACACCTTGCCATCTGGTTTCAGCAACTAACACATGTAAGTGGGTCCCACCAACACACCAAACATGTTTTAAATAATTTTTGTAACATAATCAATTCAGACCCAATATTTCGAAACTTCAATAATTCATAATAAATAGCTATTTTATCAGAAAAATTCAAATTTTTTGTCCATTTCATAGGAAATTCAATTCTCTACAATTTTGTAAGTTTAAAATTTTCCAAATTCCAAGTAGAAATTGACTGAAATTCACATTCGGATGATTTTGCAGGTTATAATCAAATTTCCGTTAAAAATGGGGTCCATCAACACACAAAATATGTGTTAAATATTTTTTGTAACAAAAATACTCTTCATCCTTATTTATTCATAAATCACACATTTATTATAAAAATATCACCATTATTATATTATTATAATATAATAATATATTAAATGAATTATTTTATCAGAAAAGATAAAATATCAATTTTTTAACAATTGTCAATTTTCTAAAAATTCCTCCATTTATATCCTCATAAATTAATATTTTTCTTATCATATAAATCAATAATTAATTATTCACAAATAATATTACAGAATCACAATACTGACAATCAGGCCGTTCCCAAGAAAGAGGGGGCTTTTCAATAAGGATTTCTCCTTACTGGCGCGTAATTAGGTGACCAAATCTCTCCTTAGACAGAACTTTCTAGACATTACCAATAATTTTATCTAATAATATTATTAAAATAATATGATTTATTGATCTGATAATAGAAATACTGTGCAGTGACAATTATTGAAACAACAATAATATAAAATATCAACGCAACAATTAATAAAATAAAATATTAAACAGTAATTACTGTAACAATTATTGAGTAGTGCCTTCTTACGTAAGAATCAATAATTGGTGCAATACCGTGTATTACTATGCAACACCGCGTATTACTGTGTTTTAACCACCGGGTATTCTAACAGTGTTAACGGTAACAACTACGTCGTTATTTATAAAAAAATTTGTACTTGTCGTTTTCTTCATCCAATCGCTTTTCGTTATGGGGACCACACAATGCTGCGTTGTCGTACGAATATTCCCCGACAACAAGAATATTCCCCGATCAAACGAATATTCACCGATAAAAATGAATATTTTATAACCACTTGCTTATTTAAAATATTTGCGCATTTTACCCATAACTAACCACATTAATCAAATCAACCCTTACTATTTCAAAATAATAAATAGAGAAAATTTAATTTCATTTATAAAAAGTTGGGGTCTTACAACCTCCCCTCCTTATGAAATTTCGTCCTCAAAATTGACGTACGTATCTGGTGTTTTAAAAAGGTGAGGATACCTCACTTTTATTTTCGTTTCCAACTCCCAGGTCGTTTTCTCAATATCATGGTTCCTCCACAAAATCTTAACTTGTGGTATAACCTTGGTGCATAGAACATACTCCTTCCTATCCAAGATCTTGGCAGGTACCTCCTCGTACATTAAGTTTTCGGCTATCTCGTCTGGTTCTAACTCAATAATTTGGTTTGGGTCTTTCACATATTTACGAAGCACAGATATGTGAAAAATATTATGAACACGAGACATGCTTAGAGGTAACGCGAGTCTATAGGCCACATTTCCTACTCGATCAAGAATTTGAAGTGGACTAATAAATCGTGGATTGAGCTTTTCTCTCTTTCTAAATCTTGTAACTCCCTTCCATGGAGCAACACGTAACAATACATGATCCAAAATACTAAATTCTACGTCCTTTCGATGAAGATTCGGATAACTCTTTTGTCGATCCTGTGCCATTTGTATACGTTGTCGAATCATTTGGATCTTTTCTGTAGTCATACGTACCAACTCTGGTCCCAACAATGTTGCTTCACCCACCTCATCCCAACATACTGGAGAGCAACACTTTTGTCCATATAATGCTTCGAATGGAGCCACACCTATACTTGCCTGGAAACTGTTGTTGTAGGAGAATTCCACCAATAGTAAATACTTATCCCAACTCCCTTTGAAGTCTAGGACACAGAGTCTTAACAGATCTTCAAGAGTTTGAATAGTCCTCTCTAATTATCCGTCCGTTTGAGGATGGTATGCAGAACTGAATCGTAAATCTGTGCCCATAGCTTTCTGCAAGCTAACCCAAAATTATGAAGTGAATCTTGGGTCACGATCCAAAACTATGGATACTGGCATGCCATGCAATCTTATAATCTCATTTACGTACATACGAGCAAGACGTTCAAGGGAATACCTCTCCCGTATCGGTAAGATATGAGCAGACTTAGTTAATCTATCAATAATAACCCAAATCGCATCTATGCCTTGAGATACCTTGGGAAGACCCGTAACGAAATCCATGGTAACGTGTTCCCACTACTATTTTGGAATCTCAAGTGGTTGCAATAGACCTTTTGACACTTGATGCTCCGCCTTTACATGTTGACAAGTTAAACACCTCGAGATAAACTTCGCGATCTCTCTCTTCGTATTGCTCCACCAAAATGTATGTCGAAGATCACGATACATTTTGGTACTTCCAGGGTGAATTGCAAACGGTGTATTGTGTGCCTCCATCATGATATTGTACTTCAAATCAGAATCGTTAGGAACACAAAGTCTGGAGTTGACTCGAAGTATTTCTTCTTCATCGATTCTTGCTTCCGAAATAGCACCTTCTTACACTTTCTTCTTCATACGCATCAGCTCCGGGTCTATGATCTTCACGGCTTTTGGAATAGATGAGGAGGTCATCAATAAAGACAACAACGAACTGATCTAAATATTCCTTGAACACACGATTCATCATATCCATGAAAGCTGCAGGAGCATTAGTCAATCCAAAAGACATGACTAGGAATTCATAATGCCCATACCGAGTTCTAAAGGCAGTCTTCGGAATATCCTCAGTTTTAATCTTCAGCTGATGATATCCAGAACGGAGATCTCTATCTTTGAAAAGAATTGTGCTCCTTGCAACTGGTCAAACAGGTCATCAATACGAGGTAGCAGATACCTATTCTTTATGGTGACATGGTTCAATTCCCGGTAGTCAATACAAAGTCGTATACTCTCATCTTTCTTCTTTACAAATAAAACAAGAGTACCCCAAGGAGATGTACTAGGACGAATGAAACCGATATCCAACAACTCCTGTAGTTGGACCTTTAACTCCTGAAGTTCAATAGGAGCCATTCGATATGGGGTTTTAGAAATGGTCTTTGTACCAGGTTCAAGATTAATAAAGAATTCAACTTCACGTTCTAGGGGTAGACCGGGAAGTTCTTCAAGAAATACGTCAGGAAATTCACTAACAACAGAAATATTATTCAAATCTGACGTGTTTTTCTTCAAGTCCATGACATGGGCTAAGAAAGCTTGACATCCATTTTTTAATAAACGAATGGTCTTATGGCTTGATATGACACTGATTGGCTTTAATGGTTTGGTTGCTTGAATTCGCAAAACAGGTTGGTTAGGAATATGAAAACTAACAACCTTACGAAAATAATCAATTTTGGCATGATGAGTTGTTAACCAATCAATCCCTAAAATTACATCAAAAGCAAGTATCTTTAAAGAGATAAGATCAACAGGTAATGTGATGGTGCCAATTTGGATCAAACAAGATTTATAAACAGTGGATGTAATGAAAGTTTCTCCTAATGGAGTCTCCACAGATAAGTCAATGTCTAATTTCTCCGGAGTCAAGTTTAAACGTTGAGCACAAGCAGGAGAGATAAATAAATGGGTAGAACCTGTGACAATCCCAAAATAGGTCCATTCAATCCAACCTAATCTGAGTCGCCAAATACATGATACAGAAAACAACTACAACTTTATTACAATAATTGTCGTGCAAAATATAACAACATATATGTTGTGAGTTTGGATACAAATATATACCAAATGTGACTCATGCCCCAACCGTGGATAGCACCTCACAATGACACCTTACATAAAGGTATAGTCAAAAACTGTTTTAGAAATTAGAATCTTTGGGAAGTGCTCAAGGAAACCTTCGTACATAGGAGGCCATGTATCTAGGTTATGATAGGTATTATATGGCCACAGAATTATCCTTGGTTGACCCAATAGACCTCAAAGAAAAACGAGAAGTTTACTATCATATTCTTCCCAATGGTGAGTCTTCTCTTGACTTATCATTATCTCCACTGTTTTTAATTGAGAATTATACTTCAAACAAACACCAAGATTATATAGGTAGTGCCCATAGATATACTCAGCAAGTGGATGAGCACAACCCTGTCTTATGATGACACGAGGTTGTATGCCATTAGACATCTTGTATGATAGTGACAAAACACCCTTTCAACGTTGGGTTCGCCTCACCCTATTTTCTTTACCAAATATAACTACTAAATGATGACCACCGTTCTATTCCCTTGTTACCCCCGCTCGACCCAGCTACACTCTTATTACCTGAAAGGAATTGTGAAACAGAAGGGTGAGCACAACTAGCCCAGTAAAGAATATCATGACTAAAGATAATTAAATTATCAATAGCCTTCATCAATAATAAATCAGAGATTTAGAACATATGGTAGATGATAAAAAAATTTCAACCATAGTTGCAGCGGAACGAGCAATCCATTAGAAGAGTCAAATAGACTATAAAGTCTATTATCTTCTCCATGTTAAAAATCTACCAACAATATTTTATCCCTGTAACATCAATCAATAATTCTGGTCTACAATCATATGAATAACTCATAATCATAATTGTAGTTCTAAATTCCTCTTCGCATTCAGGACGAAGATAATTTTCATCACATGTCTTTACCTGAAACATCGAAGATCATGGTTATACCAAATCACAGTTCCTGTTTATAATACTAACAATTTCATCTTTACTCTACGGCCAAAGATATTCATCAACAGTTCATCTTTGCACTACAGGCCAAAGATATTCAACAACAGGTCATCTTTGCACTACGGGCCAAAGATATTCATCAACAATTCATCTTTGCACTACAGGCCAAAGAAATTCCTCAACAGTTCATATTTGCACTACAGGCCAAATATATTCATATCTCAAATATATAATCATTTCAGAATTTATATAAACAATAATTATAACCATGTTAATCAATTCAACTTTACACTTAAGCTAAAGATATTCAATTATAAATTCAATGGTCATGATCATACCAGTTAACAATTCATCTCTGCACTACAAGCCAAAGATATTCCTCAGTCACGATCATACCAATAATTTACCCATCTTTACACTCAAGTGAAAGAGAAATTCAACATCAGGGTTATAAAAATGTTATATATGATAATAAAAATAATATGATCAACAACTGCATTTATTTTCAAGAGCAACAATCATAAATCAACGATAATTTGGTCAGAAAAAGAAACTAATTTTTGTCATGAATAGTACCCGTGAATAGTAACTCGTGAATAGTAACTCGTGAATAGTAACTCATGAATAGTAACTCATGAATAGTAACCCCGACACAAAAAGGTAAAAATTTCACAATAAAATTCATACCAATATTTTGGTATAATGATATTGAAAGAATAACATTTCTTAAATTTATAAATAATTTATTTTAATTATTTACACTTTACTAAATAATGCATTTTAATCATCCTAAAATGCCAAACTCATAAGATTTCATTACCAATAATCAAAACCCTCATCAAAAATCTGCATATACCTCATATAGGATTCTCAAGTCATAAAATCCTATTTTCCAATTTTCTTACTTCACATAACATATTTAATTCATTTATTCATAACTAGTCTATTTTCATGGAAAATACCAAATCAGTTTCAAAAATATTTCTTTTCTGGGATTTAGCAGAATATAGTCCCATATTGAACATATATTTTTCTCAGAATTTTTAAAACTCATTTACTATTTTTCATATGGCCAAAACCGTCGAATATTTAGACATTTATCATAAATTGTACTTTTATCCAAAAATTCTGAAATTCACAGAGTACACTAATATTATATAGATGTACTCCTAATAAAAATTTCATCAATTTTAGAGTTAACCACAAGGAGTTATAAGTGGTTACTTTTAAAATAGTCTTTTCCCGTAAAATTCATAACTTTTAATCTATACATCCATAAATCACTATTTTTGGACACAATCAATAAAACTCATCAAAATATCATTTCAGATTTTTCTAGAATTTTCTGAAGGTCAGAAGAATTACGAAATAAAAAATATAATAACCCTTAAAATCCCATACAATCCCTTACCTCAAAAGTGCAGTATTTCTGACTGGAATGCAAAGCCGAAGAAAACTTGCACTGAATAGCAACTCTCAAAGTATCTAAATGCTCACAAAATATGCTTCATAATATACAGAGAGAAAGAGAGAAAGCTTATGTTTCTGGTGTGATTTTCAATTCTAACTTAGCCCTCTATTTATAGGAAAATGTTATCACGTCGAAGCAGACTTAACCTGCAACATGATGGCTTTACCTGCTACTATTCCCACCCACCACATTTGAATTAAAATCTCAGCATATTTCTTCACCAACCAAGAGTGGGGCCCACCAATTCTAGAATTTTCTACCAAAATGATTAACTCCGAAAATTCAATAATTTCTGAACCAGTCATCTCGTAAAATTCATAACAAATTATACGTTCATTTTTAACGGTTCAAAATTTGTGGACATATACTCAACTTATATATGTATAACATATCCAAATATTACCACGATCCAACGGTCGGATTAAAAATTATAACCCTCGCAAAATATCTCAAAAACCCTAATTTAATTTTCAATACCTCCGTTCCGATAAAAATACAGATAAAACACCTCAACATTAACTCCTTCATTTTTAATCACAAAAATATATCCTTCATTTATATCCACATAAAATAGATATTTCCTTATCATATGAATCAATAATTAATTATTCATAGATAATATTACAGAATCACATTTATGACAACCAGGCCGTTCCCAGGAAAGAGGGGTCTTTCCAATAAGAATTTCTCCTTACTGGCGCGCAATTAGGTGACCAAAAATCTCCTTAGACAGAACTTTATAGACATTGCCAATAATGTTATCTAATAATATTATTCAAATAATATGAATTATTGATCTGATAATGGGAAATACTGTGCAGTGACAATTATTGAACAACAATAATATAAAATTTTAACGTAGCAATTATTAAATCAATAAAATAAAATATTGAACAGTAACTACTGTAACAATTATTGAGTAGTGCCTTCCTTCGTAAGAATCAATAATTTAAAAATACTGTGTAATCCGTGTGCTACTGTGCAACCACGCGTATTATTGTATTTTAACCACCGGGTATTCCAACAGTGTTAACGGTAACAACTACGCCGTTATTTGTAAAAACTCAAATTTGTCATTTTCTTCATCCAATCGCTTTACGTTATGGGGCCCACAAATAGCTGCGCCGTCATACGAATATTTCCCGACAGAAAGAATATTCCACGAACAAACGAATATTCCCCGAAAAATGAATATTTTATAACCACTTGCTTATTTTGAAAAAATATTCATATATCATCCTTGACTTTAACATTTATCAATTTAA
Organism: Panax notoginseng; assembly: GCA_016801055.1. NCBI lineage: Eukaryota > Viridiplantae > Streptophyta > Magnoliopsida > Apiales > Araliaceae > Panax > Panax notoginseng. The sequence continues at coordinate 173,453,521 of CM029018.1, forward strand.
CCATTTACTGAATAGTAATTATAAGAAAAATTGAATACTTTTATTTCATAAAATTCGGGATCTTACAGAACCTGTATCTAGCAAGGTATAAACTTCGCAAGAATTTATGATTAGCTTACTCGTGATCACCTCATTCGGGTTCCTCGCATTTTGGCCAGTCACGACAAACGCTCTTTCAGGAACCGCTGACTTTGCCTTGTCTGGGACAGCCTTTTGAGTCATCATCCCCGCTGGACTTGGTTTCGCTACAGTACAATCTCGAGCGATATGTCCTTCCTTTTCATAATTATAACATACCTTGAACTGTTATGGATAGTTTGGGCTAATGTGTCCCTCTTTTCCACATTTATAGCATACGACCGGTGGTCGTTCTCCTCTCTTAGAAACAGTGGATGCTGGTGCTGACGTCTTCACATTGTCATTGTTGAATCTCCTCTTTTTGAAATTTTCACTTGACTCGCCTCTCCTATTATCATGGCCACGATTACCACCAAAGTGGTTACCGCTTTTGTCTGTATTTTTTCCTCCCTATTGGTTATCATTGCTCCGATGACTGCTGTCACCTGTATGATCCTGGTTGTGGTCCCTTGGTTGAACATACTCATTATCTCGCTCTAATAATTGAACCCTGTTTACAACATCTGAATATAAAAAAAATTTATGAGAGATAAGATATTGCCGAATCTCAGGTTTTAGACCTCTCAGAAACATCCGTGTCATTCGTTCCTCATTCTCTACCAAATGAGGTGCAAACCTGGATAACTCTGCGAACATCGCCTCATACTGGGACACCGTCATATTATTTTGTTCCAGTCTAATAAACTCTACCTCTTTCATATGACGAATACTTTCAGGAAAGTACTTATTATTGAACAATTTCTAAAATGTTTCCCAAGACATGTTGAGTGTGGCAGGCTGGGTATGCTTCACAGATTTCCACCAGTAATATGCCTTACCAAGGAACATAAAGGTGGCGAATGAACCTTCTGTTCCTCCGTACATCCCAAGACATCGAATATCTTGGTAATTTGCTTGACCCACGTTTCCGCCTTAATCGGGTCCGGCTTTTTCCAGAATTCTGGTGGTCCCAACTCTTTGAACTGCTTGGCTGTGACAAACCGCATGTTGCTATCATTTCCACCTGTATTTTGTACACGAGTCTCCCTCATCTGATTTTGCATGAACTGCAAAAAGCTTCTAAACATCCCATCGTTCATCGTCTGATCAGTGGTGTTATTTACAAGAGGAACATTGTCGTCCCATTGCACGTTGTCCTGATTGGTGATTAAAGGTGTCTTCACGGTCTCACTTACTCCATTGTTAACATTCTCAGTTGCCATTCTCAAATACTGCCATAAAATAAGGGTTAATTAAAGAAATTAACATATCACATAATATCCCTATATTCTGACCTATCAACAAATAAGCTTAGGTAGGACAAACTAGCAAAGGATTTACTCGTCTCTCCCCTCCTAGTTCTATTCCCGATCTCCGTCAGAGACCATATTCCAAAGCTCTGATACCAACTGTGACGCCCCCAAAACAGGTATACATCACCCATTCTGAGTCGCCAAAATATGGTACAGAAACAACTACAACTTTATTAATACAATTATCGTGCAAAATACGACAACACATAAACTGTGACTTTAAATATAAATATTGTCTTCTAGACAATATTCACACTCAAATAAGTCCTCATTACAATTATTGATGCATTTTTTATAAAAATGGTGAGGACTACTAAAATAACTTTCTAGAACCATCATTCCATACCCCGACTAGTACTCGCTACATTCTCGCCTCCTGAGAAGAAAAATAGAACAAAAAAGAAAAGAGTGAGCTCAACTAGCCCAATAAAGAATATTATGACTAAGATAATATAGAACAATTATTGTTTGTCTTCAACAAGGAAAAATCTAATAGAATATAATAGACAACAAATTTTAGATCAACAACTGCAGCGGAAACAGCAATCCATTAGAAGAGTTAAAGTAGAGAATGAATTCTACTATCTTCTAAGTTTTAAAAGTTCATCATCAATATTTTATCCCTGTAACATCAATCAATATATATCTTGAATCAAATATTCATCTTTGCACTACAGGCCAACGATATTCTTTTGTATCACCAATTGGTCATGTTCATCTAAACACCTGTTCATCTCTGCACTACGGGCCAAAGATATTCATCAGTTAATCTTTCATCTTTGTACTACAGGCCAAAGATATTCAATAATATCATCATTTAGGACAGAGGATGAAAAATATTTTAAAGAAAATAAATCCAGTGAGACAAAAGAACAAATATTAAGGATTCGTACTTCGATTTATCCATGTTCAAAAATACCCAATAACATACTATAGTGGAGTAAAATTCAAGAATAAAGATCAAAACGTGGATACAATCAAAGATAGTAACAAAAATAGACATCTGGGACAAAGAAGAGAAAATTTTATTTTTTCGTGAATAGTGTCGTATACGTGAATAGTAACCTCGACACAAAAAGACAAAAATTTCACAAGAAAAATCTTACCAATATTCCGACATATTGATATTGAAAGAAATAATATCATTTAAAAAAAAATAACATCCCTTACCTCAAAAAGACAGTACTTCTGACTGGAATACTGGATATAGTGCTGAAGGAACTTGCACCGTATAGCAACACTCAAAGTATCAAAATACTCACAAGAATACGTTCGATAATATAGAGCTTCAATTTTTGGTGTGATTTTTAATTCTAACCTAAACACCCTATTTATAGGAAAATGCTTAAAATACCAAAGCAGAAAATTTAATAAAATATTAATAAATTTATTTTATTTTCCTACGCACACCTTGTCATCTAGTTTCAGCAACTAACACATGCAAGTGGGTCCCACCAACACACCAAACATGTTTTAAATAATTTTTGTAACAAAATCAATTTAGACCCAATATTTCGAAACTTCAATAATTCATAATAAATAGCTATTTTATCAGAAAAATTCAAATTTTTTGTCCATTTCATAGGAAATTCAATTCTCTACAATTTTGTAAGTTTAAATTTTTTCAAATTCCAAGTAGAAATTGACTGAAATTCACATTCGGATGATTTTGCAGGCTATAATCAAATTTCCGTTAAAAATGGGGTCCATCAACACACAAAACATGTGTTAAACATTTTTTGTAACAAAAATACTCTTCATCCTTATTTATTCATAAATCACACATTTATTGTAAAAATATCACCATTATTATATTATTATAATATAATAATATATTAAATGAATTATTTTATCAGAAAAGATAAAATATTAATTTTTCAACAATTGTCACTTTTCTAAAAAAATTCCATTTATATCCACATAAATAAATATTTTCCTTATCATATAAATCAATAATTAATTATTTACAAATAATATTACAGAATCACAATACTGATAACTAGGCCGTTCCCAGGAAAGAGGAGACTTTTCAATAAGGATTTCTCCTTACTGGAGCACAATTAAGTGACCAAACCTCTCCTTAGACAGAACTTTCTAGACATTGCCAATAATGCTATCTAATAATATTATTAAGATAATATAATTTATTGATCTGATAATAGAAATAATGTGCAGTGACAATTATTGAAACAACAATAATATAAAATATCAACGCAACAATTAATAAAATAAAATATTAAACAGTAATTATTATAACAATTATTGAGTAGTGCCTTCTTACGTAAGAATCAATAATTGGTGCAATACCGTGTGCTACTGTGCAACACCGCGTATTATTGTGTTTTAACCATCGAGTATTCCAACAGTGTTAACGGTAACAACTACGCCGTTATTTATAAAAAAACTTATACTTGTCGTTTTCATCATCCAATCGCTTTCCGTTATGGGCCCCACACAAGGCTGCGCCGTCGTACGAATATTCTCCGACAGTAAGAATATTTCACGACCAAACAAATATTCACCAACAAAAATTAATAATTTATAACCACTTGCTTATTTAAAATATTTGCGCATTTTACCCATAACTAACCACATTAATCAAATCAACCCTTCCTATTTCAAAATAATAAATAGAGAAAATTTAATTTCATTTATAAAAAGTTGGGGTCTTACATTTAAAGTATGTGCAAATAAGAGGTGGGAAAAAATATTTCATTACCTTTATTGATGATTGCACAAGATATTGTTATGTATATTTGCTGAAAACAAAGATGAGGCTATAGAAATATTTCAACATTATAAAAATGAAGTTGAAAATCAACTTAGCAAAAAGATTAAAGCAATAAGAAGCGATAGAGGTGGTGAATATGAATCACCATTTGAAGAGTTATGCTCTACTCATGGTATCATTCACCAAACTACTGTTCCTTATTCGCCTCAATCTAATGATATTGCTGAACGCAAGAACCGAACATTGAAAGAATTGTTGAATGCTATGCTAACTATTTCTGGAGCACCCCAGAATTTGTGGGGGGAAGCTTTACTTTCTGCCAATTATATTCTTAATAAAGTGCCTCATAAGAAAACTCACAAAATACCTTATGAATTATGGAAAGGTCATAGACCTTGCTATAAATACTTAAGAGTGTGGGGGTGTCTAGCAAAAGTGATGGTTCCTAAACCAAAAAAGGTTAAGATAGGACCAAAAACCATTGACTGTGTATTCATTGATTATGCAAATAACAGTAGTGCTTATCGCTTTCTTGTTCATAAATATGAAATTCCTGATATTCATGTTAATACTTTTATTGAATCTAGATATGCATCGTTCTTTGAGAATGTGTTTCCATATAATAGAAATAAAGAGTCAAATTCATATAAAAGACCTTTGGATGCTACTAGTAATAATCCTAAAAATATAGACAAAGAGTCTGTAGAGGATGAACCTTGACGTAGCAAAAGAGCAAGGACTTCAAAGTCTTTTGGCCCGGATTTTCTAACATTTTTGTTAGAAAACGATCCTCAAACGTACAAGGAAACAATATCCTCTCCATATGCTTCTCAGTGGAAAGAAGCATCCATTATGCAAAATCATACATGGGAATTGGTGGACCTTCCACCTGGTTCTAAACCCTTAGGGTATAAATAGATTTTCAAAAAGAAGATGAAAGCTGATGGTTCAATTGATAAATATAAAGCAAGGCTTGTTGTTAAAGGCTACAAATAAAAGGAAGGATTGGATTATTTCGACACTTATTCACCAGTCACAAGAATTACATCCATTCGTAAGCTAATAGCAATAGCAATAGCATCATTAAATAGACTTGAAATACATCAAATGGATGTAAAAACTGCATTCTTAAATGGTGAATTAGATAAAGAAATATATATGGAACAACATGAAGATTTCATTGCTCCTGAACAAGAGAGGAAGGTATGCAAACTTGTTAAATCCTTGTATGGATTGAAACAAGCACCAAAACAATGACATGAGAAATTTGATAATGTTATGTTATCAAATGAATTTAAAATTAATGAGTATGATAAATGTGTTTATGTCAAAAGTACTCAAAATGAATATGTCATTGTTTGTCTTTATGTGGATGATATGTTAATCATGGGTAACAACAATGAAGTTATCAACTCTACCAAACGTATGTTGGCAAATAAATTTGATATGAAAGATTTGGGGGTTGCTGATATAATATTAGGAATCAAGATTTCCAGAACATCTGATGAAATTATATTATTTCAAACTCATTACATTGAAAAAATACTTGAAAATTTTAATAAATATAATATAATTCTGAATAAGACCCCAGTTGATATAAATCTTCATCTAACAAAAAATAAAGGTGATAACATATCTCAACTAGAATATTCTCGTATAATAGGCAGTTTAATATATGTCATGAATTGTACTAGACTAGATATAGCTTATTCGGTAAGTAAGCTAAGTCGTTATACGAGTAATCAGGTAAAGATCACTGGAAAGCTATTTTGAGAGTTTTGGAATATTTAAAATATACTCAAAATTATGGACTGCACTATACATGATATCCAGCAGTATTGGAAGGATATAGGGATGCTAATTGGATATTTGATAATAAAGACTCAAAATCCACAAGTGGATATATTTTTACATTTGAAAGTGCAGCGGTATCTTGGAAATCCTCAACACAAACATGTGTTGCAAGGTCTACACTGGAATCAGAATTCATTGCTTTAGATAAAGCTGGAAAAGAAGCAGAGTGGCTTCGTAATTTCTTAGAGGATATTCCAATTTGGTCAAGACATGTGCCAGGTATATGTATACACTGTGATATCCAATTAGCAATTGGAAGAGCACAGAGTCATCTATATAATGGTAAGTCACGTCATATACGATGAAGACACAATACCATTGGACAATTGCTCTCAAATGGAATTATCTCAATTGACTATGTAAAGTCAAAAGATAATATTGCGGATCCGCTTACAAAAGATTTAGCAAGAGAGCAAGTGGAAAGTTCATCGAAGGGAATGGGTTTAAAGCCTATTGTTTAATTAAGAGTCATCATAGTGGCAACCCTACCTAGTTGACTGGAGATCCCAAGATCTAGCTTCAATGGGCAAACCTAACTATGTAGTACTCAATAAAGCACTGAGGAGATATTTACTCCTAACCATTCCTATGATGAGAAAGTGCACATCTGCCACGATAATCAGGATAAGTTACGCTTTTAATGACTTTTATATCTTGAAATATGTTCAAGTGGGGTATTGCAGGATACTCTTGATAGAAGTCACCTACGTGAGTAAGAAGGGGGCCACTTCTATGAGAATTTTGAAGGTTGAATTATGTAATATACTCATGGAACCAAGAGGTGTTTCAAGGCCAAAATGAACACAAACGTGAGAACCAACTATGTCTAAAGAGATATTTTATGAATTCTATTGTCTTGGTTTATACGAAAAGCTGACAGTTCAAAGACATCAACTCTACTGATTAGCTAAGAAAATTCGATAGACTTTACTAGGGCAAGTTCAAAGCTATTAGGCTACTTCACCTTATGAAGTATCTTTTCTCATGTACTCGAACTAGTGTCTACATATTCATAACATTTTTTTTATTGTTGTAAAGCCAATTTTATATTCATGTGGGGGATTGTTGGAAATGGATTTGGAAAATAAATATTAAAGAATTTTTGTGGCTTAATTTAATGTGGGACCCATACTCCGAAAATGTCGGGTCCATGCATCAATGTGTTCTCCTCCGTGAGGAGTATACGTGGTATACTTATTTGTACAAATCTATTAAGAATTGAATGAGAAAATTGACTCCACAATCACCTACTTGATATGTTATAAATTGCATAGTCCCACATAGGAAGTTGGAGGGAAAAGTGAAGAATATATATATAGAATGCTTGCTCAATGGGAAGGGCCCCAAGGGGCACCCTACTTTTTATGGAAGGGAGATGACCTAGCCAAGTCTTGGTTCAAACCCCACACGCGCACGCCGCCGCCGTCGTCCATCCGGGCGGTTCGGATTCGGGTTCAGGGCGGGTGGGTGGTGATATATAATTTTTGGGACAAAATTTGTTTAATATATCATTACGATACTACACCGTTTTGATGAATGGATGCACCAACGGTAATACCCTGTCTTTTAACTATCACAAAATATTCTGTAAATAAACTATATGGGCGCATTCCAACATAAGAAAAATATTCCCGTTATATGTTTTTCCAGTCTGTTCTTCCGTCCATGTTCTTCCATTCCTAGAATAATAACAGTATCATATCATCACAGTATGGTTCGAGTACATAACACAAAAATTGTGTTCGAAGAATTCTTAATTTCGAAGTGTTGCCACTTAAGAGTTGCAAATCCATTTTATCTTGAGAAGTAATTGTTCAATAAATCCTTTATCACCAGTGAGGGAATAAATTTACTTCAGGGACACTTTGTGAATTTAAATGACTCGGATTTAATAATCTTCTGCTCTCCAGATTATGATTTTTCCAAGTAAGTACAGTTTACCGTATAAATCTGATTCGCATACTAAATTTAAATAACTTAGTTACTGTATGTGAGACCCCAAATTTTATGAATAAAGATTTAAATTTCTCGAAATATTTTTTTGATATTATGGTGTGGATTTGATATAATGTTATAGGTGTGGGTAATATTTATAAATTTTGAAAAGTATGCAAGTTGTTGTATAATATTCGATTGGTTGGGGAATATTCTTTTTGTCGGAGAATATCCGTACGACGGTACAATCATTGGTGGACCTCACAACAGAATTATTGTCGAATTGAGAAAATGACAAAAATATTTTTATGAAAATAACTGCGAAAGTTTTATCGTTAAAACTGTTGAACTACTTGGTAGTAAAAGACAGTAATACGCGTGGTTGCATAGTAGCATACAGTATTGGTTATTGATGCTTACGTGAGAATTCACTCAGTTTTGTTCAATTATTGTTACAGTAATTATTACATAGTATCTCACGTTATTTGATTCAATTATGTCGATATTTTATATATTATTAAATCAATAATTGAGATGACAAAGTTATTAATATTATTATTTGTAATATTAACGATGTCTAGAAGTTCTGTCAAGGAGAGGTTTGGTCACCTAATTGCGGCCCAACATGGAGAAATCCTTATTAGAAAGCCCTCTCTTTCCTGGGAACGACCTGGTCGATTAATATTGTGAATTATAATAAAGGTGATAAGTTTTGTTTTATTATTATTATAAATGTAATAAAACTGAAAACTTTTTATATAAAACAGAATACTTTTATAAAGCTATTTTTTTATTAGACTATAAATAGAATATATGATATTCTATTATGCATAGTGTTTGCATAGTATCTGCATAGTAAAAAAATTTTATATAAAACAAAATATTTTTATAAAGTTATTTGTTTTATTAGACTATAAATAGAACATACAATATTCTATTATGTATAGTGTTTGCATAGTGCCTGCATAGTATTTGCATAGTAAAATCTTTTTATATAAAACAAAATACTTTTATAAAGTTATTCATTTTATTAGATTATAAATAGAATATATTATATTTTATTTTAAAGATTTTGTTTTATTAGAATATTTTATTAATACTGCATAGTAAATCAATATGGACCGCCCGTTTAAAAGTAAATCAATCTGGACCGTTCATGAATTAGTTACTATTCAGTCCATTCTCCTATAAATAGAAGCTCATTCCTTCATTATTTCTTACGAATTCACTGAAACTCCAAAGAGAGAAATTATAGAGAGAAAGAAGAAAAGTATTATGTTACTTCACTACTCCTATATCCAGTTTCTTCTAAGGTAAGGGATATTATTTGTTGTACTCGTAAGGGGTATTATTTCTTTCGTATTCATGAAGAGAACTTCTGTTATTCCATTCTTTATTATTATGTTGGAATAACCTGTATATGCGAAGTACCGCATGCATGGTGAATTCTGTTGTTATTCCATTCTTTATTATTTTGTTGAAATATCCTGTCTGTGCGTATTATGCATGACCTGGTTCCATTATTTATTATACTGTTAGAATAACCTGTCTGTCCGGTCTATCGCATGCATGGTGAATTATGTTGTTATTCCATTCTTTATTATTATGTTGGAATATCCTGTCTATGCGTCTACGCATGACCTGGTTTCGTTATTTATTATTCTGTTAGAATAACCTGTATGTGTGGTCTATCGCATGCCTGGTGATTTCTTTTGTTATTCCATTCTTTATTGTACTCAGTTGGTTAAAGTTTTGACTTTTATACTCCATGAAATTAGTGGAATATCCTTGATATTTGCGCTTCATCCAGTATCTTTTCATGAAAATATTTTTTCGAGCATTCTTGAGTTTTACCCCACAAAGCAGTATCATGTTGACAATTTGGATGTTATTGGTTCCTAGATAAATTAATTTTTGAACTTGTTTTATTGAATTCTTATATCATTGTCATCATCCTCATGTTTATATTATGTTGAAAGTCATCTGTGGCCTGTAGTGCATAGATGGACTTGGTATGATTATGACCAGGGATTATTCGGTATAATCATGACCGTAATGTTACAAATGAAGTGGTAAAAGTTCTCATTGGCCCGTAGTGCATTAATGGACAGTTGTTGGCATGATCATGACCATTGATAAATACACGAATATCCTTGGCCCGTAGTGCATAGATAATTTATGGTTGTGATACTAATGAATATCCTTGGCCGTAGTGCAGGGATGATGTGGATTATTTATTAAGCTGAGTCCCAGCGATAAAAGTGATGAAAAACCTTTTAAATCATAAAAGATAGTAGATTTTATTCTCTACTTGACTCTTTTAATGGATTGCTTGTTCCGCTGCAGTTAAACTTGATGTTTGTTGTATTATATCAGTTTAACACTGTTGAAGGATAATGATAATTTATTCTGCATTATCTTAGTCATAATATTTCTTACTGAGCTAGTTGAGCTCACCCTTTTACTTTCATTGTTCTCTTCAGGAAATGAGAACGTAGCAGGGACTAGTCGGGGAACGGAGTGACGGTCCAGATGATAGCATTAGTAGTCCTAATTATTCTATGAAATAGTGTGATAATAAATGTATTGAGGACTTATTTTGAGTTTGAATACTGTCTAGAAGACAATATTTGTATTAAAACTCACAGCTCATGTTGTATATTTAAGATTGTATTTGTATTATGTACCATATATTTGGCGACTCAGAGTAGGTGATGTATACCTATTTTGGGGGCGTCACATTGTATATTAAATATTACTGTGACGCCCCCAAAATTAGGTATTTATCACCCATCTTGGGTCGTTAGATACATGGTACAAAATATAAATACAAACTTAATTATACAAATGTCGTGTAACATACGACAATACATAAACTGAGAGTTCTAATAGGAATATTGTCATCTAGACAATATCCATACTCAAGGAGTCCTCATTACATTTATTATCACACTATTTAACAGAATGGTGAGGACTACTAATGCTATCTTCTGGACCATCACTCATTTCCCTCACTCATTCCAGCTATATTCTCATTTCCTGAAGAGAACATTGAAAGAAAGGGTGAGCTCAACTAGCCCAGTAAGAAATATTATGACTAAGATAATGAAGAATAAATTATCAATAGTCTTCAACAATGTTAAACTGATAAAATACAATAGACATCAAGTTTAACTGCAGCGGAATAAGCAATCCATTAGAAGAGTCAAGTAGAGAATAAAACCTACTATCTTCTATGATTTAAAAATATTTTCATCAACTTTTATCACTGAGACTCAGCTTAATAAATAAACCACATCTTCTAATCATCCTTGTATTACGTGCCAAGGATATTCATTAAATCATCAATGATCATGACTATACCGAAAAATTCCTGGTCATAATCATACCACAAACTGTCTATCAATGCATTACAAGCCACTGAGGACTTTTACCACACCACTTATAACATCACAGTTCATGATTATACCGAATGATCCCTGGTCATAATCATACTAAGTCCATCTATGCACGTAAGCCAAAGATGACTTTTAACATAAAATAAACATGAGGATGATGACAATGTTATAGGAATTCAATTAAACAAGTTCAAGAATTAGTTTATCCAGGAACTAATAATATCCAAATTATCAACATGATACTTCTTTGTAAAGTAACAGTCAAGAATGCTTAGAAGAATATTTTCATGAAAAGATACTGGATGAAGCGCAAATATCAAGGATATTCCACTAATTTCATGGAGTATAGAAATCAAAACTTTAACCAAATGAGTATAATAAAGAATATATGAAACTGCAAATGGATTTTCACCAGCCATGCGGTAATCCACGTATACAGATCATTTCCACAATTTAATAAGGAATGAATATAAAGGATCATTCACCATGCATGTGGCAATCCACATAGACAGGTTATTCCAACAGAATAATAAAGAATGGAATAACAGAAGGATTCATCATGCATGCGATAGAGACCGCACAGACAGGTTATTCCCAACAGAATAATAAATGCGGCATAATAAATATGGAACCAGGTCAGGTGAAATTCACACCGACAGGATATTCCGACAGAATAATAAATGCGGAATAATAAATGATGGAACCAGGTCAGGTGAAATTCACACCGACAGGATATTCCGACAGAATCGTAAAGAACGGAATAATAAAAGAATTTCACCAAGTATGCGGTACTTCGCATAAACAGGTTATTCTAACATAATAATAAAGAATGGAATAACAGAAGAAGATCACCAAGTATTGGGTAAACCGCATATACAGGTCATTTCACCAAGTATAGGGTAAACCACGCATACAGGTTATTCCAACAGAATAATAAAGAATGGAATAACATAAGTTCTCTTCATGAATAAGAAAGAATAACACCCCTTACCGTTTTAAAGAAGAACTGAAATAAAGAAGTAGTTAAGTGGCAGAATACTCTTCTTCTTTCTCTCTATAGTTTCTCTCTCTAGAGTTCAGTGAATTCGTAAGAAAATAATGAAGGAATGAGCTTCTATTTATAGGAAAATGGAATGCATAGTAACTAATCCATGAACGGTCCAGATTAATTTACTTTAATCTGACTGTCCATATTTAAAAAAAAATCTTTTAAATAAAATATAATATATTCTATTTATAGAATAACTTTAATAAAGTATTCTGTTTTATATAAAAAGATTTTACTATGCAAAATACTATGCACAATAGAATATAATATATTCTATTTATAGAATAACTTTAATAAAGTATTCTATTTTATATAAAAAGATGTTTCTGTTTTATTACGTTAATAATACGAATAAAACAAAACTTCATTATCGCTAAATAATTCATATTATTAATTGACAATAATTGAATCAAACTGAGTGACTTCTCACATAAGCATCAATACCGTGTGCTACTATGCAACCACACGTATTACTGTACTTTTACTACCGAGTAGTTCAACAGTATCAACGGTAAAACTTCCGCCGTTATTTTTAATAAAATATTTTTGTCGTTTTCTCAATCTGACAATAATTCTGTTGTGGGGTCCACCAATGATTGTACCGTCGTACGAATATTCTCCGTAAATAGTAACTCGTGAATAGTACTTCGACACAAAAAGTGTTCTAAATACTCGAGTGAACAATACTAGAGTGAATAGTAATTTGGGTGAATAGTAACCTGTGAATAGTAATTCGTGAATAGTAACTCATGAATAGTACTCCGACAAAAAAAGTGTCCCAAATACTCGAGTGAACGATACTAGAGTGAATAGTAATTTGGGTGAATAGTAACCCGTGAATAGTAACTCCTGAATAGTACTCCGACACAAAAAGTGTCCCAAATACTCGAGTGAACGATACTAGAGTGAATAGTAATTTGGGTGAATAGTAACTCGTGAATAGTGACCATGTATTTTATGACAACTTGTTTACTTTAAAAAAAATTCACATATCACCCTTAACTTTAACCTTTTATCAATTTAACCATTTACCAAAATAGAAAAATTGAATACTTTTATTTCATAAAATTCGGGGTCTCACAATTACTATATCATACGGAATAACAACTGACACCTCACAAGTGTATGATCTCAAAAGAAAAGTAATAAGACTTATAAAAGGAGGAAGATCTATTGAAACGTACTACAACAATCTACAAGGCTTATGGAGAGAAATTTATTTTCGCCGACCAAACCCGATGATATGTGATGCCGATATCTATCTAACAAAATACAACTGATTTTGAATTTCCCGCTCACCCTAATAAATCATCTGGGCCGTTCAAAGTTTGGGATAAATCCCACCGTCCATGTAGTGCAGAAGGCACGAGACACAGCTAGTATATAAATATAACTCTATTATACAGGAAGATAAAGTCTATACATTCTTAGACGACCTTGATGATCGACTTGACAAAATTCGTGGGGATGTACTTCAGATTAAGCCATTTCCAACAGTAGAGCAAGCTTATGCCCAAGTTCGCAGAGAAGACTCAAGACAGTTTATGATAATGACAACTGGAGATGCCATATATGGCAGGGCTATGTTTTCTAAGGGAAGACATAGACATAAACAACTTTCACCTAAAATACCATTGAATGGAAAGTCTAACATGATGACAAAATTGGAGCTGCAGGTAGAAGGAAAAGGTTTCACACATGACACATTGTGGAGATATGAAACACACAAAGGAAACATGTTTCAAACTACATAGGTATTTAGATTGGTGGTACAAAATGAAGGCAAAGAAGAAAAAGGATGCATGTGGGGGCGAAAATCATAGACGTGCAACCTTTGTTAGTACCGAGTCTCAGATATCTCTTATATCGCAATGGAAGTGTATTGCCATTATTGATGAACAAATTGCTCAAACTGATTCAGGTAACAACAGTTATGCTCTCTGTTGCTCCAAAGAGGGAATCATGATGGTTGGATCAATGATTAAGGGGCAACATACCACATGCCATTCGATCCTTGCGACTTTACCAATGATACTCAACTAAAACAGACATTTATTGCCAATGTCAATGAAGTAACATATCCAGTAACAGAGATTGGACCTGTTGCTCTCTCTTCTTCTTTTTCATTACGAAATACCTTATTAGTTCCCTTTCTTTCTAGTAAATTGGTTTCTATAGGCCAAGCAATTGAGGAGTTAAATTATTGTGCACTTATGTATCCTAATTTATCTCTATTTCAAGATATTTTCAGCAAGGAGATTATTGGTTATGATACTAAAAGGGGAGGGCTATACTACATGGATGACTTTAGTTATGGCAGAGCAAATAATATGCATCACACCGAAGTTAAGGAAATGCAAATTTGGTTATGGCACAATCGGTTAGGGCACCCTTCATTTCGTTATTTGAGAGATTTATTTTGGATTTATTTTCAAATGTAAATGAGTCAAATTTTAGGTGGGAAGTCTGCATTCAGGCTAAGAGTCATCGTGTATATGACCCAATAAGTTTGAATAAATGTAAAACTCCTTTTGCACTAGTTCATTCTGATGTTTGTGGTACGACTCCTTTTCAATTTCCTCTGGTGTTAGATGGTTTGTGACCTTTGTAGACGATTGTACACGAATGACTTGGTTTTATCTGATGAAGAATAAACACGAGGTGTTTGGAATTTTTCAATCATTTCATAACATGGTTAGAACATAATTCTCTGCTAAAATTCAAATTTTGCAATCAGATAATGGTGGGGAGTATGACAATACACAATTACAAGAATATTTTCGAGTACATGGTTTGCATCATGAGACTACTTATTCTCAAACACCACAACAAAATGGTGTAACAGAACGGGAAAATAGACATATCCTGGAAACAACTCGAGCTCTCTTAACGATACTGGACAGATTTAGTGGTTACTGCGATTTACTTGTTGAACAGAATACCATCACGAGGCTTGAACTTCAAAACACATTTGCAAGTTATTGCTCAGCATATGACACTATCGTCCGTTCTAATGCTTCCTTCGCGAAAGTTTGGTTGTGTTACATATGTTCATCTTCACAGAAAATAAAGAATGAAACTCGACCTATGCGTTGTTCGTTGTGTCTTTCTTGGGTATGAAGCCCATAAGAAGGGTTATCGGTGTTATGATCCTACTACAAGACGTCTATATACAACCATGGATGTTACCTTTATCGAATCTGAGAATTTTTTCACATTTTAAACTTCCCATTCTTCTCTTCAGGGGAGATCATAAGTGAAGAGTAGAGTTGGGAAATTTTGCCAGGGTTTGAAGAAATATTAGTGCCAAATGTTGGCAGAAATGAAAGCCAATGAGGAGACGCTGTGGTTCAATCAGAGGAGCCAACAACAACAATTATGGGCAAAAATGATAAAATCTCGAATGTAGAATGTGTTGGGATAGAGCTTGAAGAGCAACAAATAAGAGAAAATCAAAGTGAAGAGGCTTCTAAGGAAGAAAGTGGTCATCCTTCCCCTTACCCGCTAGTACCACCGAACGACCAATCTGTTGAGAATTTCCTTAAGGTACAATCTCTAAACTTTTCTTAAAATAATTATATAGACGAGTGTAGTGGTTACAAATTACCTTATAAGCATAATCGGGGGAAACCTCTAGATCGTTACTCACCTGACCATGAAGAGAATAAGTTAAAGTATCTGATTGCTGATTATGTCTCGAATCATAAATTGTCTGAATCTCTTAAAGCATTTATTCACAAACTTTCTGTAGATTATGTTCCTAAGTTTGTGAACAAAGTTTTGAAAGATACCAAATGGAACAAAGCAATACATGAAGAAATGAAAGCTTTGAAAAAAAATGGTATTTGGATGCTTGTACCATTACCCAAGGGAAAGAAGATTGTGGGATGTAGATAGGTTTTCTCTGTGAAACACAAGACGAATGGGTCAATTGAGAGATACAAAATAAGACTTGTCATGAAAGGATATACTCAAACGTATGGAATAGATTATCAAGAAACATTCTCGCCCATAGCAAAATTAAATATTATGAGAGTGTTGATCTCTCTTCCTATAAACTTGGACTGGCCACTACACCAATTTGACGTTAAAAATGCCTTCTTACATGGGAATCTTGAAGAAGAAGTATACATGGAGGTTCCACCTAGTTTTGCTGCCTCGCCACAAATGGAGGTAGTGTGAAAGTTGCAAAATGCATTATACGGATTAAAACAATCACCTAGAGCATGGTTTGGCCGATTTAGCCTTGTTACGAGGAAACGAGGATTTTAGCAAAGCAATTCGGATCATACTCTCTTCTTAAAGCACCAACAAGGGAAAGCAACAACTCTAATGATCTATTTTGATGATATGATAATTATAGGAAATGACAAGGAAGAAATACCAAGTCTTCAGGGGTATTTAGCAGTTGAATTCAAAATGAAAAATCTTGGAGGGTTGAAGTATTTTCTAGGGATCGAAGTAGCTAGGTCAAAGTAAGGAATATTTCTATCACAAAGTAAATATGTGCTTAATTTGTTGTCCGAAACAAGAATGCTTGATTGCAAACCTGTTTATACTCCAATAGTACAGAATCATGGTTTGGGAGAATTCTCAAATCGAATTCCTGCAGATAAAGAAAGATATGGTCAACATCTCATAAAAAACTAATTTACTTATCTCACACAAGAGCATATATTACTTATGTCGTGGGCTTGGTAAATCATTTCATGCATTGTTCTACTGAAGACCATATGAGTGTGATGCTTCGTATTTTATGGTACTTGAAGTATTATTTTGGGAAAGGACTAATGTATAAGAAAAACCACCATCTGCACATCGATGACTATACAGACGCGGATTGGGCAAGGAGCATTACTGATAGGAAATCTACATCGATACTTTACATTCGTGGGACGTAATCTAGTCAATTGAAGAAGTAAAAAACATAAGGTGGTTGCTCTATCCAATACAGAGGCCGAGTTCAGAGGCACGACTGTTGGACTGTGTTAACTACTCTAGTTAAAAAGGTTGTTGGAAGAAATTGGATGCTCATCTAAGTTTATAATGAACTTATATTGTGATAATAAGGCAGCGATAGAGATTGCACATAATCCAGTTCAATATGACCGAAGAAAACATGTTGAAGTGGATCGACATTTCATCAAGCAGAAACTTAAAGACCGGATAGTTCAGTTTCCATTTGTAATGTCAGAAGACCAGTTAGCAGACATACTTACAAAGGTCGTCTCTAGCAAAGTATTCTACAACTCACTTGACAAGTTGAGCATTGAAGACATCTAGTCACTAACTTGAGTGGAGTATTGGCGTGAATTGCTGCTAGAGAAATGCTTTGAGTGACTATAGGAATCAACCAAGCCAACAATTGTTGCAAGTGGTTGTAGATCTCCACAATTCTAGCCTAGATTAGTGTAAAATAATTATATATAGCTACTCTACGTTGTATTCATATAAGAAAAAAGATGAATGAGGATACCATTCCTTTCAACATATATTGACTTACTTATACTACATTTATTTTGTTAAAAAACATACTTGTAATTTGAATAATCACAAAAATCCTTTTCTACAAGAAATTAGAAGAATAAGAAAATAAAAAAAAAAATATAATAACTGGTTATTTATTGAACTTTCATTACAATAAATTTGATAATAGACATCACCAAATCATATAAAAATTGATATGTTTAAATATTTTTATATGTTTTTTAAATTTGTACAATATGATTTATCTAAAAAAATCTAAAAATAAACGTATTAACCCTATAAGATATACTAATTAAATACCTTATAGGTATATCCTTTTCAAACATAACTTTAATTCAAAATTTTAAATTTTAAAGTGTATGACATATCTTGCTAAGTGTCACAGAGTCTACAAATTGACACTAATTTTTATGCATCAAATGTTCTATCTGCGATGCACTAATTTGTTCACTCAAACCAGTCAACAATTTTAACTCAAACACATACACGTCTGAGTCGCCAAATACATAGTACATAATCTAAATACAAACTTCATTAATACAACACTACAAAACGTAGCTGAGAGTTTTAACACGAATATTGTCTCGTAGACAATATCCAAACTCAATTGGAGTCATCATTACATTTATTATCACACTATTTTATAGAATAGTGAGGACTACTATAGCCACCATCTCGAACCGTCACTCATTTTCCTGACTAGTCCCAGCTATATTCTCATTTCCTGAAGAGAACAATGAAAGCAAAGGGTGAGCTTAACTAGCCCAGGAAATAATATTATGACTAAGATAATGCAGAATAAATTATCGTTAGCCTTCAACAGTATTAAATTGATAGAATACAATAGACAACAAGTTTAACTGCAGCGAAACAAATAATCCATTAGAAGAGTCAAGTAGAGCATAATAAATACTATCTTTTATGATTTAAAAGTTCATCATTAATATTTTATCGTTGTAACACAGCTCAATAAATAATCTACATCATCGAATTATCCATCCACTACGGGCCAAGGATATTTGTGACACCCCCAAAATTAGGTATACATCACCCATCTTGAGTCGCCAAATACATGGTACAGAATACAAATACAATCTTTAATATACCACAAGAGAGCTGTGAGTTTCAATACAAATACTGTCTTCTAGACAATATTCACTCTCAGAATAAGTCCTCATTACATTTATTGTCACACTATTTAACAGAATAGTGAGGACTACTAATACTATCATCTGATTCATCACTCCGTTCCCCGACTCGTCCTAGCTATATTCTCATTTCCTGAAGAGAACAGTGAAAGAAAGGGTGAGCTCAACTAGCCCAGTAAGAAATATTATGACTAAGATAATGCAGAATAAATTATCATTAGTCTTCAACAATGTTAAACTGATAAAATACAATAGACATCAAGTTTAACTACAGCGGAACCAGCAATCCATTAAAAGAGTCAAGTAGAGAATAAAATCTACTATCTTTTATGATTTAAAAGGTTTTTCATGACTTCTATCGCTTGAACTCAGCTTAATAAATAATCCACATCATCGAATCACCCCTGCACTACGGCCAAGGATATTCTTTAGTATCACGACCACGAATTATCCATGCACTACGGCTAAAGATAATCATGTTTTCTCATCAACGGTCCTGATTATGCCATAAAATAATTCATCTTTGCACTACGGCCAAAGAGAATCCATAGCCATAATCATACCAAAAACTGTCCATCGATGCACTACGAGCCAATGAGGACTTTTTTCACATCATTTGTAACATTACGGTAATGATTACACCGAATAATCCCTGGTCATAATCATACCAAGTCCATCTATGCACTACAGGCCATAGATGACTTTCAACAAAATATAAGCATGAGGATGATGATAATGATTAAGAATTCAATAAAATAAGTTCAAGAATTAATTTATCTAAGAACTGATAACGTCCAAATTGTCAACATGATACTGCTTTATAGAGTAAAATTCAAGAATGCTCAGAAGAATATTTTCATGAAAAGATACTGGATGAAGCGCAAATATCAAGGATATTCCACTAATTTCATGGAGTATAGAAGTCAAAGTTTTAACCAACTGAGTATAATGGAATAACAAAAGAAATCACCATGCATGTGATAGACCGCACAAGCAGGTTATTCCAACAGAATAATAAATAACGGAACCAGGTGTGACGCCCCCAAAATAGGTCCAATCCATCCAACCCATTCTGAGTCGCCAAATACATGGTACAGAAAATAACTACAACTTTATTATTACAATTGTCGTGCAAAATACGACAACACATATACTGTGAGTTTAAATATAAATATTGTCATCTAGACAGTATTCATACTCAAATAATTTCTTATTACAATTATTCAAACACTATTTTACAGAAATAGTGAGGACTGCTAATACATCTTTCTAGAACCATCACTCCATACCCCTACTAGATCCTGCTATGTTCTCACCTCCTGAGAAGAAAAATGGAACAAAAAGGAAAAGGGTGAGCTCAACTAGCCCAGTAAAGAATATTATGACTAAGATAATATACAACAAATTATCGTTAGTCTTCAACAGGGAAAAATCTGATAAAATATAATCGACAACAAGTTTTAGATCAACAACTGCAGCGGAAATAGCAAACCATTAGAAGAGTCAAGTAGAGAAAGAATTCTACTATCTTCTAAGATTTAAAAGTCCATCATCAATATTTTATCCCTGTAACATCAATTAATAATCATCTTTAACCAAATATTCATCTTTGCACTACAGGCCAAAGATATTCATTTGTATCATCAGTCGGTCATGTTCATCTCAACACCTGTTCATCTTTGCACTACAGGCCAAAGATATTCATCAAGTAATTATACATCTTTGCACTACAGGCCAAAGATATTCAGTAATATCATCATTTAGGACTGAGGATGATGAAAAATATCTTAAAGAGAACGAATCCAGTGAGACAGAAGGACAAATATTAGGGATTCGTATAACAGTTTATCCAAGATCAATAATACTTCATAATAATCAATTGTGAAGCAGAATTCAAAAATAAAAATCAAAACATGGATACAATCAAAGATAGTAACCATAATAGACATCTTGGACAAAAAGGGAAAATTTTATTTTTCGGTGAATAGTGCCGTATTCGTGAATAGTGCCGTATACGTGAATAGTGCCGTATACGTGAATAGTAACCTCCGACACAAAAAGTTCCAAATTTGATAAAAACTCATATCAATATTTCAGCATAATGATATTGAAGAAAATAATATCATTAAGAAGAAAATAATATCCCTTACCTCAAAATATCAGTACTTCTGGTCGGAATACCGGTATAAGGCTGAAAGAAACTTGCTCTGATGAATAGAAACTCTCAAAGTATCTAAATACTCACAAAATACACTCAATAATCTAGAGAGAGAAAGAGAGAAAACTTGTTTCTGGTGTGATTTTCAATTCTAACTTAGCCCTCTATTTATAGGAAAATTTTGGTAGGTTTGACCTGCAACCTGATGGCTTTACTTGCTACTATTCCCACCCACCACATTTGAAATATAATTCAGCACATTTCTTCACCAACCACAAGTGGGGCCCACCAATTCTAGAATTTTCCACCAAAATGATAAACTCCGAAAATTCAACAATTTCTGAACCAGTCATCTTGTAAAATTCGTAATAAATCATACGTTCATTTTTAACGGTTCAAAATTTGTGGATATATACTCAACTTATATATGTATAACATATCCAAAAATTACCACGATCCAACGGTCGGATTAAAAATTATAACCCCCGCAAAATATCTCAAAAACCCTGATTTTTAATACCTCCATTCCGACAAAAATATGGATAAAAACCTCAACATTAACTCCTTCATTTTTAACCAAAAAAATATATCCCTCATTTATATCCACATAAAATAAATATTTCCTTATCATATGAATCAATAATTAATTATTCACAAATAATATTACAGAATCACATTTATGACAACCAGGCCGTTCCCAGGAAAGAGGGGGCTTTCCAATAAGGATTTCTCCTTACTGGCGCGCAATTAGATGACCAAACCTCTCCTTAGACAGAACTTTCTAGACATTGTCAATAATGTTATCTAATAATATTATTCAAATAATATGAATTATTGATCTGATAATGGGAAATACTGTGCAGTAACAATTATTGAAACAACAATAATATAAAATATCAATGCAGCAATTATTGAATCAATAAAATAAAATATTGAACAGTAATCACTGTAACAATTATTGAGTAGTGCCTTCTTACGTACGAATCAATAATTCAACTATACTGTGCAATCCGTGTGCTACTGTGCAACCACGCGTTATTACTGTATTTTTAACCACCGGGTATTTCAACAGTGTTAACGGTAACAACTACGCCGTTATTAATAAACAACTTATACTTGTCGTTTTCTTCATCCAATCGCTTTCCGTTATGGGGCCCACACAAGGCTGCGCCGTCGTACGAATATTCCCCGACAGCAAGAATATTCCACGACCAAACGAATATTCCCCGATAAAATGAATATTTTATAACCACTTGCTTATTTTGTAAAATTTGCACATTTCACCCATAACCAAAGTATTATATCAAATTAACCCCTTATTATTCACAATAATATTTAGAGAAAATTTGATTTTATTCATTAATAAGTTGGGGTCTTACAACCTCCCCTCCTTATGAAATTTCGTCCTCGAAATTGACGTACGTACCTGATGTTTCAAAAAGGTGAGGATACCTCGCTTTCATTTCTGATTCCAACTCCCAGGTCATTTCTTCAATAGCATGGTTTCTCCACAAAACCTTAACTTGTGGTATAACCTTCGTGCGTAGGACATGCTCTTTCCTATCCAAGATCTTAACAGGTACCTCCTCGTACGTTAAATCTTCAGCTATCTCGTCTGGTTCTAACTCAATAATGTGGTTCGGGTCTTTAACATATTTACGAAGCATAGATATGTGAAAAACATTATGAACACGAGACATGCTTGGAGGTAATGCGAGTCTATATGCCACATTTCCTATTCGCTCAAGAATCTCAAATGGACCAACAAATCTTGGATTGAGCTTTCCTCTCTTCCCAAATCTTGTAACTCCCTTCCATGGTGCAACACGTAACAATACATGATCCCCAATATTAAATTCCACGTCCTTCCGATGAAGATCCGCATAACTCTTTTGTCGATCCTGTGCCGTTTGTATACGTTGTCGAATCGTTTGGATCTTCTCTGTAGTAATGCGTACCAATTCTGGTCCCAACAATGTTGCTTCACCCACCTCGTCCCAGCATACTGGAGAACGACATTTTCTTCCATACAACGCCTCAAATGGAGCCATACCTATGCTCGCCTGATAACTGTTGTTGTAGGAGAATTCCACCAATGGTAGGTACTTATCCCAACTCCCTTTGAGATCTAAGACACAAAGTCTTAATAGATCTTCAAGAGTTTGAATAGTCCTCTCTGATTGTCCGTCCGTTTGAGGATGGTATGCTGAACTGAATCGTAAATCCGTGCCCATAGCTTTCTGCAAGCTAACCCAAAATCGTGAAGTGAATCTTGGGTCACGATCCGAAACTATGGATACTGGCATGCCATGCAATCTCACAATCTCGTTCACGTACATACTAGCAAGACGTTCAAGGGAATAAGTCTCACGTATCGGCAAGAAATGAGCGGACTTGGTTAATCTATCAACAATAACCCAAATCGCATCTATGCCTTGAGAAACCTTGGGAAGACCTGTAACAAAATCCATAGTAATGTGTTCCCACTTCCATTTCGGAATCTCAAGTGGTTGCAATGGACCCTTTGGTACTTGATGCTCCGCTTTTACACGTTGACAAGTTAAACATCTCGAGATAAACTCCGCGATCTCTCTTTTCATATTGCTCCACCAAAATGTATGTCGAAGATCGTGATACATTTTGGTACTCCCAGGATGGATTGCAAACGGTGTGTTGTGTGCCTCCATCATTATTCTATGCTTCAAGTCAAAATCGTTAGGAACACAAAGTCTGGAGTTGACTCGAAGTATTCCTTCTTCATCGATTCTTGCTTCTGGAATAGCACCTTCTTGCACTTTCTTCTTCATACGCATCAGCTCTATATCCGTAGCTTGAGCAGCTTTAACTTTATCGATTAAAGTCGGTTCTACTCGTATATTTGATATCATCATGTGGGTACTTGGAGCCTTCATCTCTATCTCCATCCTTTGCAAGTCATACAAAATGGGCCTTTGTGTTAAAAACATTGCACTCGTACCCGCATATGATCTTCTACTCAATGCGTCAGCTACTACGTTTGCTTTTCCAGGATGATATTGGATGGTATGATCGTAATCTTTCAACAGCTCAAGCCAACGTCGTTGCCGCATGTTGAGTTCCTTTTGGGTGAAGAAATATTTGAGGCTTTTATGATCTGTATAGATCTCCACTTTCTCCCCATAAAGGTAGTGTCTCCAGATCTTCAACGCAAAAACGACTGCTGCCAACTCCAAATCATGAGTAGGATAATTCCTCTCATATTCTTTGAGTTGTCGTGAGGCATAGGCTATGACTTTCCCATGTTGCATGAGAACACATCCTAACCCTTTGCCTGAAGCATCGCTGTAGATAACAAATCCATCCGAACCAGATGGTATTGTCAGAACAGGTGCCGAAATGAGTCTCCTCTTGAGTTCTTGGAAACTCTTCTCGCATTCCTCACTCCATACGAATTTTGTATCTTTCCGAGTCAGCTGAGTTAACGGAGTAGCGATTCGAGAAAATCCTTCCACAAATCTCCGATAATAACCAGCTAAGCCCAGAAAGCTACGTACTTCGGTTACCGACTTCGGTTGCTCCCAACTTTGTATGGCTTCAATCTTCGCCGGGTCGACAGATACTCCATGTTTTGACACCACGTGCCCAAGGAATGCTACTTCCTCAAGCCAGAACTCGCATTTCTTCAGTTTGGCATATAGCTTGTTTTCACGAAGCCTTTGCAGTACCAGCTTCAAATGGCGCTCATGATCTTCACGGCTTTTGGAATAGATGAGGATGTCATCAATAAAGACAACAACGAACTGATCCAAATATTCTTTGAATACACGGTTCATCATATCCATGAAGGCAGCAGGAGCATTAGTCAATCCAAAAGACATTACTAAGAATTCATAATGCCCGTACCGAGTTCTGAAGGCAGTCTTTGGAATATCCTCAGTTTTAATCTTCAGCTGATGATATCCAGAACGAAGATCGATCTTTGAAAAGAATTGTGCTCCTTGCAACTGGTCAAACAGGTCATCAATGCGAGGTAGCGGATACCTATTCTTGATGGTGACATGGTTCAATTCTCGATAGTCAATACAAAGTCGCATACTCCCGTCTTTCTTCTTTACGAATAAAACAGGAGCACCCCAAGGAGACGTACTAGGACGAATAAAACCGATGTCCAACAACTCCTGTAGTTGGACTTTTAACTCCTGAAGTTCAATAGGAGCCATTCGATATGGGGTTTTAGAAATGGGCTTTGTACCGGGTTCAAGGTCAATAAAGAATTCAATTTCTCGTTCCGGGGGTAGACCGGGAAGTTCTTCAGGAAATACATCGGGAAATTCTCTAACAATAGAAATATTATTCAAATCTGACTTGTCTTTGTTCAAATCCATAACATGGGCTAAGAAAGCTTGACATCCGTTTTTTAATAAACGAATAGCTTTGTGGCTTGATATGACAGTGACTGATTTTAGTGGTTTAGTAGTTTGAATTCGTATGACAGGTTGGTTAGGAATATGAAAACTAACAACCTTACGAAAACAATCAATTTTAGCATGATGAGTGGTTAACCAATCAATTCCTAAAATCACATCAAAAGCAAGTATCTTTAAAGAGATAAGATCAACAGGTAATGTGATAGTGCCAACTTGGATCATGCAAGATTTATAAACTGTAGATGTAACGAAGGTTTCACCCAACGGAGTTTCAACAGATAAGTTAAAGTCCAATTTCTCCGGAGTCAAGTTTAAACGTTGAGCACAAGCAGGAGAGATAAAAGAATGGGTAGAACCGGTATCTAGTAAAGTATAAACTTCGCAAGAATTCAAGATTAGCTTACCCGTGATCACCTCGTTCGGGTTTCTCACGTTTTGGCCAGTTACGACAAACGCTCTTCCAGGAACCGCTGATTTCGCCTTATCCGGGACAGCCCTTGGAATCACCACTCCCGCTGAACTTGGTTTCGCTATAGTACAATCTCGAGCGATGTGGCCTTCCTTCCCACAGTTGTAACACACCTTGGATTGTTGTGGACAGTTTGGGCTGATATGTCCCTCTTTCCCGCATTTGTAACATCTAACTGGTGGTCGTTCTCCTCCCCTAAAATTTGTTGTTGGTGCTGGTGCTGCTGCTGATGTCTTCCCGTCATTGTTGAATCTCCTCTTTCTGAAATTTCCACTTGACTCACCTCTCCTATTATCATGGCCACGATGACCACCGAGTGGTTACCGCCTTTGTTCGTATTTTTCCCTCCTCGTTGGTTATCATCGCTCTGATGATTGCTGTCACCGGTATGACCCTGGTTGTGGTCCCTCGGTTGAGTATACTCATTATCTCTCTCTAATAATTGGGCCCTGTTGACAACGTCTGAATACAGAGAAAATTTATGAGAGATAAGGTATTGACGAATCTCAGGTTTTAAACCTCTCAGAAACATCCGTGTCATTCGTTCCTCATTTTCGACCAAATGAGGTGCAAACCTGGATAACTCTGCAAACTTCGCCTCGTACTGGGACACCGTCATGTTGTTTTGTTCCAGTCTAATAAACTCAACCTCCTTCATATGACGAATACTTTCAGGAAAGTACTTGTCATTGAACAGTTTTTGAAATGTTTCCCAGGACATGTTGAGTGCGTCAGGCTGGGTACGCTTCACAGACTCCCACCAGTAGTCTGCCTCACCGCGGAACATAAATGTGGCGAATGGAACCTTCTGTTCCTCCGTGCATCCCAAGACATCAAATATCTTGGTAATTTGCTTGACCCACGTTTCCGCCATGATCGGATCCGGCTTTCCCTTAAATTCTGGTGGTCCCAATTCTTTGAACTGCTTAGCTGTGACAAACCGCGCGTTGTTATCATTTCCACCCGTATTCTGCACACGAGTCTCCCTCGTCTGATTTTGCATGAACTGCAAAAAGCTCCTAAACATTCCATCATTCATCGTTTGCTCGGTAACGTTGTTTACAGGAGGAATATTGCCTTCCTGTTGCACGTTCCCCTGGGTAGTGATCAAAGGTGTCTCCACGGTCTGATTTACTCCATTATTAACGTTCTCAGCTGCCATTCTTAAATACTGCCATAAAACAAGGGTTAATAGTCATGTCATATATTATCCCTATACTCTGACCGACCAAATAAACACCAAATAAACTTAGTCAGGTCATACTAGCGAAGGAATTCCCCGTCTCTCCCCTCCTAGTTCTTGTCTCACATCTCAGCCAGGGATCATATCCCTAAGCTCTGATACCAACTGTGACGCCCCCAAAATAGGTATACAACAACCCATTCTGAGTCGCCAAATACATGGTACAGAAAAAACTACAACTTCAATAATACAATTGTCGTGCAAAATACGACAACACATACTGTGAGTTTAAATACAAATATTGTCTTCTAGACAATATCCACACTCAAATAAATCCTCATTACAATTATTCAAACACTATTTTACAGAAATAGTGAGGACTGCTAATACATCTTTCTAGAACCATCACTCCATACCCCGACTAGATCCTGCTATGTTCTCACCTCCTGAGAAGAAAAATGGAACAAAAAGGAAAAGGGTGAGCTCAACTAGCCCAGTAAAGAATATTATGACTAAGATAATATACAACAAATTATCGTTAGTCTTCAACAGGGAAAAATCTGATAAAATATAATCGACAACAAGTTTTAGATCAACAACTGCAGCGGAAACAGCAAACCATTAGAAGAGTCAAGTAGAGAAAGAATTCTACTATCTTCTAAGATTTAAAAGTCCATCATCAATATTTTATCCCTGTAACATCAATTAATAATCATCTTTAACCAAATATTCATCTTTGCACTACAGGCCAAAGATATTCATTTGTATCATCAGTCGGTCATGTTCATCTCAACACCTGTTCATCTTTGCACTACAGGCCAAAGATATTCATCAAGTAATTATACATCTTTGCACTACAGGCCAAAGATATTCAGTAATATCATCATTTAGGACTGAGGATGATGAAAAATATCTTAAAGAGAACGAATCCAATGAGACAGAAGGACAAATAGTAGGGATTCGTATAACAGTTTATCCAAGATCAATAATACTTCATAATAATCAATTGTGAAGCAGAATTCAAAAATAAAGATCAAAACATGGATACAATCAAAGATAGTAACCATAATAGACATCTTGGACAAAAAGGGAAAATTTTATTTTTCGGTGAATAGTGCCGTATTCGTGAATAGTGCCGTATACGTGAATAGTGCCGTATACGTGAATAGTAACCCCCGACACAAAAAGTTCCAAATTTGATAAAAACTCATATCAATATTTCAGCATAATGATATTGAAGAAAATAATATCATTAAGAAGAAAATAATATCCCTTACCTCAAAATATCAGTACTTCTGGTCGGAATACCGGTATAAGGCTGAAAGAAACTTGCTCTGATGAATAGAAACTCTCAAAGTATCTAAATACTCACAAAATACACTCAATAATCTAGAGAGAGAAAGA
Source organism: Panax notoginseng (assembly GCA_016801055.1). Classification (NCBI taxonomy): domain Eukaryota; kingdom Viridiplantae; phylum Streptophyta; class Magnoliopsida; order Apiales; family Araliaceae; genus Panax; species Panax notoginseng. The sequence goes on from CM029018.1 coordinate 173,482,172, forward strand.
GAGAAAACTTGTTTCTGGTGTGATTTTCAATTCTAACTTAGCCCTCTATTTATAGGAAAATTTTGGTAGGTTTGACCTGCAACCTGATGGCTTTACCTGCTACTATTCCCACCCACCACATTTGAAATATAATTCAGCACATTTCTTCACCAACCACAAGTGGGGCCCACCAATTCTAGAATTTTCCACCAAAATGATAAACTCCGAAAATTCAACAATTTCTGAACCAGTCATCTTGTAAAATTCGTAATAAATCATACGTTCATTTTTAACGGTTCAAAATTTGTGGACATATACTCAACTTATATATGTATAACATATCCAAAAATTACCACGATCCAACGGTCGGATTAAAAATTATAACCCCCGCAAAATATCTCAAAAACCCTGATTTTTAATACCTCCATTCCGACAAAAATATGGATAAAAACCTCAACATTAACTCCTTCATTTTTAACCAAAAAAATATATCCCTCATTTATATCCACATAAAATAAATATTTCCTTATCATATGAATCAATAATTAATTATTCACAAATAATATTACAGAATCACATTTATGACAACCAGGCCGTTCCCAGGAAAGAGGGGGCTTTCCAATAAGGATTTCTCCTTACTGGCGCGCAATTAGATGACCAAACCTCTCCTTAGACAGAACTTTCTAGACATTGTCAATAATGTTATCTAATAATATTATTCAAATAATATGAATTATTGATCTGATAATGGGAAATACTGTGCAGTAACAATTATTGAAACAACAATAATATAAAATATCAATGCAGCAATTATTGAATCAATAAAATAAAATATTGAACAGTAATCACTGTAACAATTATTGAGTAGTGCCTTCTTACGTACGAATCAATAATTCAACTATACTGTGCAATCCGTGTGCTACTGTGCAACCACGCGTTATTACTGTATTTTTAACCACGGGTATTTCAACAGTGTTAACGGTAACAACTACGCCGTTATTAATAAACAACTTATACTTGTCGTTTTCTTCATCCAATCGCTTTCCGTTATGGGGCCCACACAAGGCTGCGCCGTCGTACGAATATTCCCCGACAGCAAGAATATTCCACGACCAAACGAATATTCCCCGACAAAATGAATATTTTATAACCACTTGCTTATTTTGTAAAATTTGCACATTTCACCCATAACCAAAGTATTATATCAAATTAACCCCTTATTATTCACAATAATATTTAGAGAAAATTTGATTTTATTCATTAATAAGTTGGGGTCTTACACCAGGTCCGGCGTAAAACGCACAAATAGGATATTTCAACAGAATAATAAAGAATGGAACCAGGTCCGACGTAAAACGCACAGACAGGATATTCTGACAGAATAATAAAGAACAGAATAATAGAAGAATTTCACCATGTATGCGGTACTTCGCATAAACAGGTTATTCCAACATAATAATAAAGAATGGAATAACAGAAAAATTTTACCAAGTATAAGGTAGTCCGCGTATACAGGTTATTCCAACAGAATAATAAAGAATGGAATAACAGAAGTTCTCTTCATGAATACAAAAGAAATAATATCCCTTACGGGTACAACAAATAATATCTCTTACCTTTGAAAGAAGAGTATTCCGACTGGTAGGGCGAGGATATACTCGAAGAAAATTTGCACTACGCTCAAAACTTTCTTAAACTCTAAATAAATACGCTCAAGATTATAGAAGAAGAACTCTCTCTATAGTTTCTCTCTCTAGAGTTTTAGTAAATTCGTAAGAAATAATGAAGGAATGAGTTTCTATTTATAGAAAAATGGACTGCATAGTAACTAACTCATGAACGGTCGAGATTGATTTACTTTAATCTGACGGTCCATATTTAAAGCAAAATCTTTTAAATAAAGGCTTAAATATGAATTAGTACTCTAAACTATAGGTCATATTCCACTTCGGTGATCCACCTTTCAATTTTGTCAATTAGGTGATTAAACTATCAATTTTTTTCAAATACACCAAATTGAACACGCCACGTCAGAAATTGCTGACGTAGCTAATTTTGTGGGGTCTTAACAAACTTATTTGGCAAAAAAAATAATTTTTTATTCATGAAATAAACAAATCTTATTTTATATGGGGTAAAATAGTCAAATAACAAATTAACATAACAAATTAATACAAATAACAAATAAAACAATTAACAATTACAGAAAAAGTTTCCTCTCCCTCTCTCCCTTCAATCCTCCGCCTCTCTCTAACAATTAACCCTCCATAGCTTCACTCTCTCTCCTCGACCTTCTCTCTCTAAAAATGGCAGTCAACAGTTTCCTCTCCCTCTCTACCTTCAATCCTCCGCCTCCACTTTCTCTCTCCTCCCACAAAATCTCTCTAAAGCCTCCATTTCATCCCCCTCTCAAATCCCCCAAATCACATACTATAATTAACCAAAAATGTGACGCCCCCAAAATAGGTCCAATCCATCCAACCCATTCTGAGTCGCCAAATACATGGTACAGAAAATAACTACAACTTTATTATTACAATTGTCGTGCAAAATACGACAACACATATACTGTGAGTTTAAATATAAATATTGTCTTCTAGACAGTATTCACACTCAAATAAATCTCATTACAATTATTCAAACACTATTTTACAGAAATAGTGAGGACTGCTAATACATCTTTCTAGAACCATCACTCCATACCCCGACTAGATCCTGCTATGTTCTCACCTCCTGAGAAGAAAAATGGAACAAAAAGGAAAAGGGTGAGCTCAACTAGCCCAGTAAAGAATATTATGACTAAGATAATATACAACAAATTATCGTTAGTCTTCAACAGGGAAAAATCTGATAAAATATAATCGACAACAAGTTTTAGATCAACAACTGCAGCGGAAATAGCAAACCATTAGAAGAGTCAAGTAGAGAAAGAATTCTACTATCTTCTAAGATTTAAAAGTCCATCATCAATATTTTATCCCTGTAACATCAATTAATAATCATCTTTAACCAAATATTCATCTTTGCACTACAGGCCAAAGATATTCATTTGTATCATCAGTCGGTCATGTTCATCTCAACACCTGTTCATCTTTGCACTACAGGCCAAAGATATTCATCAAGTAATTATACATCTTTGCACTACAGGCCAAAGATATTCAGTAATATCATCATTTAGGACTGAGGATGATGAAAAATATCTTAAAGAGAACGAATCCATGAGACAGAAGGACAAATAGTAGGGATTCGTATAACAGTTTATCCAAGATCAATAATACTTCATAATAATCAATTGTGAAGCAGAATTCAAAAATAAAGATCAAAACATGGATACAATCAAAGATAGTAACCATAATAGACATCTTGGACAAAAAGGAAAAATTTTATTTTTCGGTGAATAGTGCCGTATTCGTGAATAGTGCCGTATACGTGAATAGTGCCGTATACGTGAATAGTAACCCCCGACACAAAAAGTTCCAAATTTGATAAAAACTCATATCAATATTTCAGCATAATGATATTGAAGAAAATAATATCATTAAGAAGAAAATAATATCCCTTACCTCAAAATATCAGTACTTCTGGTCGGAATACCGGTATAAGGCTGAAAGAAACTTGCTCTGATGAATAGAAACTCTCAAAGTATCTAAATACTCACAAAATACACTCAATAATCTAGAGAGAGAAAGAGAGAAAACTTGTTTCTGGTGTGATTTTCAATTCTAACTTAGCCCTCTATTTATAGGAAAATTTTGGTAGGTTTGACCTGCAACCTGATGGCTTTACCTGCTACTATTCCCACCCACCACATTTGAAATATAATTCAGCACATTTCTTCACCAACCACAAGTGGGGCCCACCAATTCTAGAATTTTCCACCAAAATGATAAACTCCGAAAATTCAACAATTTCTGAACCAGTCATCTTGTAAAATTCGTAATAAATCATACGTTCATTTTTAACGGTTCAAAATTTGTGGACATATACTCAACTTATATATGTATAACATATCCAAAAATTACCACGATCCAACGGTCGGATTAAAAATTATAACCCCCGCAAAATATCTCAAAAACCCTGATTTTTAATACCTCCATTCCGACAAAAATATGGATAAAAACCTCAACATTAACTCCTTCATTTTTAACCAAAAAAATATATCCCTCATTTATATCCACATAAAATAAATATTTCCTTATCATATGAATCAATAATTAATTATTCACAAATAATATTACAGAATCACATTTATGACAACCAGGCCGTTCCCAGGAAAGAGGGGGCTTTCCAATAAGGATTTCTCCTTACTGGCGCGCAATTAGATGACCAAACCTCTCCTTAGACAGAACTTTCTAGACATTGTCAATAATGTTATCTAATAATATTATTCAAATAATATGAATTATTGATCTGATAATGGAAAATACTGTGCAGCAACAATTATTGAAACAACAATAATATAAAATATCAATGCAGCAATTATTGAATCAATAAAATAAAATATTGAACAGTAATCACTGTAACAATTATTGAGTAGTGCCTTCTTACGTACGAATCAATAATTCAACTATACTGTGCAATCCGTGTGCTACTGTGCAACCACGCGTTATTACTGTATTTTTAACCACCGGGTATTTCAACAGTGTTAACGGTAACAACTACGCCGTTATTATAAACAACTTATACTTGTCGTTTTCTTCATCCAATCGCTTTCCGTTATGGGGCCCACACAAGGCTGCGCCGTCGTACGAATATTCCCCGACAGCAAGAATATTCCACGACCAAACGAATATTCCCCGACAAAATGAATATTTTATAACCACTTGCTTATTTTGTAAAATTTGCACATTTCACCCATAACCAAAGTATTATATCAAATTAACCCCTTATTATTCACAATAATATTTAGAGAAAATTTGATTTTATTCATTAATAAGTTGGGGTCTTACAACCTCCCCTCCTTATGAAATTTCGTCCTCGAAATTGACGTACGTACCTGATGTTTCAAAAAGGTGAGGATACCTCGCTTTCATTTCTGATTCCAACTCCCAGGTCATTTCTTCAATAGCATGGTTTCTCCACAAAACCTTAACTTGTGGTATAACCTTCGTGCGTAGGACATGCTCTTTCCTATCCAAGATCTTAACAGGTACCTCCTCGTACGTTAAATCTTCAGCTATCTCGTCTGGTTCTAACTCAATAATGTGGTTCGGGTCTTTAACATATTTACGAAGCATAGATATGTGAAAAACATTATGAACACGAGACATGCTTGGAGGTAATGCGAGTCTATATGCCACATTTCCTATTCGCTCAAGAATCTCAAATGGACCAACAAATCTTGGATTGAGCTTTCCTCTCTTCCCAAATCTTGTAACTCCCTTCCATGGTGCAACACGTAACAATACATGATCCCCAATATTAAATTCCACGTCCTTCCGATGAAGATCCGCATAACTCTTTTGTCGATCCTGTGCCGTTTGTATACGTTGTCGAATCGTTTGGATCTTCTCTGTAGTAATGCGTACCAATTCTGGTCCCAACAATGTTGCTTCACCCACCTCGTCCCAGCATACTGGAGAACGACATTTTCTTCCATACAACGCCTCAAATGGAGCCATACCTATGCTCGCCTGATAACTGTTGTTGTAGGAGAATTCCACCAATGGTAGGTACTTATCCCAACTCCCTTTGAGATCTAAGACACAAAGTCTTAATAGATCTTCAAGAGTTTGAATAGTCCTCTCTGATTGTCCGTCCGTTTGAGGATGGTATGCTGAACTGAATCGTAAATCCGTGCCCATAGCTTTCTGCAAGCTAACCCAAAATCGTGAAGTGAATCTTGGGTCACGATCCGAAACTATGGATACTGGCATGCCATGCAATCTCACAATCTCGTTCACGTACATACTAGCAAGACGTTCAAGGGAATAAGTCTCACGTATCGGCAAGAAATGAGCGGACTTGGTTAATCTATCAACAATAACCCAAATCGCATCTATGCCTTGAGAAACCTTGGGAAGACCTGTAACAAAATCCATAGTAATGTGTTCCCACTTCCATTTCGGAATCTCAAGTGGTTGCAATGGACCCTTTGGTACTTGATGCTCCGCTTTTACACGTTGACAAGTTAAACATCTCGAGATAAACTCCGCGATCTCTCTTTTCATATTGCTCCACCAAAATGTATGTCGAAGATCGTGATACATTTTGGTACTCCCAGGATGGATTGCAAACGGTGTGTTGTGTGCCTCCATCATTATTCTATGCTTCAAGTCAAAATCGTTAGGAACACAAAGTCTGGAGTTGACTCGAAGTATTCCTTCTTCATCGATTCTTGCTTCTGGAATAGCACCTTCTTGCACTTTCTTCTTCATACGCATCAGCTCTATATCCGTAGCTTGAGCAGCTTTAACTTTATCGATTAAAGTCGGTTCTACTCGTATATTTGATATCATCATGTGGGTACTTGGAGCCTTCATCTCTATCTCCATCCTTTGCAAGTCATACAAAATGGGCCTTTGTGTTAAAAACATTGCACTCGTACCCGCATATGATCTTCTACTCAATGCGTCAGCTACTACGTTTGCTTTTCCAGGATGATATTGGATGGTATGATCGTAATCTTTCAACAGCTCAAGCCAACGTCGTTGCCGCATGTTGAGTTCCTTTTGGGTGAAGAAATATTTGAGGCTTTTATGATCTGTATAGATCTCCACTTTCTCCCCATAAAGGTAGTGTCTCCAGATCTTCAACGCAAAAACGACTGCTGCCAACTCCAAATCATGAGTAGGATAATTCCTCTCATATTCTTTGAGTTGTCGTGAGGCATAGGCTATGACTTTCCCATGTTGCATGAGAACACATCCTAACCCTTTGCCTGAAGCATCGCTGTAGATAACAAATCCATCCGAACCAGATGGTATTGTCAGAACAGGTGCCGAAATGAGTCTCCTCTTGAGTTCTTGGAAACTCTTCTCGCATTCCTCACTCCATACGAATTTTGTATCTTTCCGAGTCAGCTGAGTTAACGGAGTAGCGATTCGAGAAAATCCTTCCACAAATCTCCGATAATAACCAGCTAAGCCCAGAAAGCTACGTACTTCGGTTACCGACTTCGGTTGCTCCCAACTTTGTATGGCTTCAATCTTCGCCGGGTCGACAGATACTCCATGTTTTGACACCACGTGCCCAAGGAATGCTACTTCCTCAAGCCAGAACTCGCATTTCTTCAGTTTGGCATATAGCTTGTTTTCACGAAGCCTTTGCAGTACCAGCTTCAAATGGCGCTCATGATCTTCACGGCTTTTGGAATAGATGAGGATGTCATCAATAAAGACAACAACGAACTGATCCAAATATTCTTTGAATACACGGTTCATCATATCCATGAAGGCAGCAGGAGCATTAGTCAATCCAAAAGACATTACTAAGAATTCATAATGCCCGTACCGAGTTCTGAAGGCAGTCTTTGGAATATCCTCAGTTTTAATCTTCAGCTGATGATATCCAGAACGAAGATCGATCTTTGAAAAGAATTGTGCTCCTTGCAACTGGTCAAACAGGTCATCAATGCGAGGTAGCGGATACCTATTCTTGATGGTGACATGGTTCAATTCTCGATAGTCAATACAAAGTCGCATACTCCCGTCTTTCTTCTTTACGAATAAAACAGGAGCACCCCAAGGAGACGTACTAGGACGAATAAAACCGATGTCCAACAACTCCTGTAGTTGGACTTTTAACTCCTGAAGTTCAATAGGAGCCATTCGATATGGGGTTTTAGAAATGGGCTTTGTACCGGGTTCAAGGTCAATAAAGAATTCAATTTCTCGTTCCGGGGGTAGACCGAGAAGTTCTTCAGGAAATACATCGGAAAATTCTCTAACAATAGAAATATTATTCAAATCTGACTTGTCTTTGTTCAAATCCATAACATGGGCTAAGAAAGCTTGACATCCGTTTTTCAATAAACGAATAGCTTTGTGGCTTGATATGACAGTGACTGATTTTAGTGGTTTAGTAGTTTGAATTCGTATGACAGGTTGGTTAGGAATATGAAAACTAACAACCTTACGAAAACAATCAATTTTAGCATGATGAGTGGTTAACCAATCAATTCCTAAAATCACATCAAAAGCAAGTATCTTTAAAGAGATAAGATCAACAGGTAATGTGATAGTGCCAACTTGGATCATGCAAGATTTATAAACTGTAGATGTAACGAAGGTTTCACCCAACGGAGTTTCAACAGATAAGTTAAAGTCCAATTTCTCCGGAGTCAAGTTTAAACGTTGAGCACAAGCAGGAGAGATAAAAGAATGGGTAGAACCGGTATCTAGTAAAGTATAAACTTCGCAAGAATTCAAGATTAGCTTACCCGTGATCACCTCGTTCGGGTTTCTCACGTTTTGGCCAGTTACGACAAACGCTCTTCCAGGAACCGCTGATTTCGCCTTATCCGGGACAGCCCTTGGAATCACCACTCCCGCTGAACTTGGTTTCGCTATAGTACAATCTCGAGCGATGTGGCCTTCCTTCCCACAGTTGTAACACACCTTGGATTGTTGTGGACAGTTTGGGCTGATATGTCCCTCTTTCCCGCATTTGTAACATCTAACTGGTGGTCGTTCTCCTCCCCTAAAATTTGTTGTTGGTGCTGGTGCTGCTGCTGATGTCTTCCCGTCATTGTTGAATCTCCTCTTTCTGAAATTTCCACTTGACTCACCTCTCCTATTATCATGGCCACGATGACCACTCGAGTGGTTACCGCCTTTGTTCGTATTTTTCCCTCCTCGTTGGTTATCATCGCTCTGATGATTGCTGTCACCGGTATGACCCTGGTTGTGGTCCCTCGGTTGAGTATACTCATTATCTCTCTCTAATAATTGGGCCCTGTTGACAACGTCTGAATACAGAGAAAATTTATGAGAGATAAGGTATTGACGAATCTCAGGTTTTAAACCTCTCAGAAACATCCGTGTCATTCGTTCCTCATTTTCGACCAAATGAGGTGCAAACCTGGATAACTCTGCAAACTTCGCCTCGTACTGGGACACCGTCATGTTGTTTTGTTCCAGTCTAATAAACTCAACCTCCTTCATATGACGAATACTTTCAGGAAAGTACTTGTCATTGAACAGTTTTTGAAATGTTTCCCAGGACATGTTGAGTGCGTCAGGCTGGGTACGCTTCACAGACTCCCACCAGTAGTCTGCCTCACCGCGGAACATAAATGTGGCGAATGGAACCTTCTGTTCCTCCGTGCATCCCAAGACATCAAATATCTTGGTAATTTGCTTGACCCACGTTTCCGCCATGATCGGATCCGGCTTTCCCTTAAATTCTGGTGGTCCCAATTCTTTGAACTGCTTAGCTGTGACAAACCGCGCGTTGTTATCATTTCCACCCGTATTCTGCACACGAGTCTCCCTCGTCTGATTTTGCATGAACTGCAAAAAGCTCCTAAACATTCCATCATTCATCGTTTGCTCGGTAACGTTGTTTACAGGAGGAATATTGCCTTCCTGTTGCACGTTCCCCTGGGTAGTGATCAAAGGTGTCTCCACGGTCTGATTTACTCCATTATTAACGTTCTCAGCTGCCATTCTTAAATACTGCCATAAAACAAGGGTTAATAGTCATGTCATATATTATCCCTATACTCTGACCGACCAAATAAACACCAAATAAACTTAGTCAGGTCATACTAGCGAAGGAATTCCCCGTCTCTCCCCTCCTAGTTCTTGTCTCACATCTCAGCCAGGGATCATATCCCTAAGCTCTGATACCAACTGTGACGCCCCCAAAATAGGTATACAACACCCATTCTGAGTCGCCAAATACATGGTACAGAAAAAACTACAACTTCAATAATACAATTGTCGTGCAAAATACGACAACACATATACTGTGAGTTTAAATACAAATATTGTCTTCTAGACAATATCCACACTCAAATAAATCCTCATTACAATTATTCAAACACTATTTTACAGAAATAGTGAGGACTGCTAATACATCTTTCTAGAACCATCACTCCATACCCCGACTAGATCCTGCTATGTTCTCACCTCCTGAGAAGAAAAATGGAACAAAAAGGAAAAGGGTGAGCTCAACTAGCCCAGTAAAGAATATTATGACTAAGATAATATACAACAAATTATCGTTAGTCTTCAACAGGGAAAAATCTGATAAAATATAATCGACAACAAGTTTTAGATCAACAACTGCAGCGGAAACAGCAAACCATTAGAAGAGTCAAGTAGAGAAAGAATTCTACTATCTTCTAAGATTTAAAAGTCCATCATCAATATTTTATCCCTGTAACATCAATTAATAATCATCTTTAACCAAATATTCATCTTTGCACTACAGGCCAAAGATATTCATTTGTATCATCAGTCGGTCATGTTCATCTCAACACCTGTTCATCTTTGCACTACAGGCCAAAGATATTCATCAAGTAATTATACATCTTTGCACTACAGGCCAAAGATATTCAGTAATATCATCATTTAGGACTGAGGATGATGAAAAATATCTTAAAGAGAACGAATCCAGTGAGACAGAAGGACAAATAGTAGGGATTCGTATAACAGTTTATCCAAGATCAATAATACTTCATAATAATCAATTGTGAAGCAGAATTCAAAAATAAAGATCAAAACATGGATACAATCAAAGATAGTAACCATAATAGACATCTTGGACAAAAAGGAAAAATTTTATTTTTCGGTGAATAGTGCCGTATTCGTGAATAGTGCCGTATACGTGAATAGTGCCGTATACGTGAATAGTAACCCCCGACACAAAAAGTTCCAAATTTGATAAAAACTCATATCAATATTTCAGCATAATGATATTGAAGAAAATAATATCATTAAGAAGAAAATAATATCCCTTACCTCAAAATATCAGTACTTCTGGTCGGAATACCGGTATAAGGCTGAAAGAAACTTGCTCTGATGAATAGAAACTCTCAAAGTATCTAAATACTCACAAAATACACTCAATAATCTAGAGAGAGAAAGAGAGAAAACTTGTTTCTGGTGTGATTTTCAATTCTAACTTAGCCCTCTATTTATAGGAAAATTTTGGTAGGTTTGACCTGCAACCTGATGGCTTTACCTGCTACTATTCCCACCCACCACATTTGAAATATAATTCAGCACATTTCTTCACCAACCACAAGTGGGGCCCACCAATTCTAGAATTTTCCACCAAAATGATAAACTCCGAAAATTCAACAATTTCTGAACCAGTCATCTTGTAAAATTCGTAATAAATCATACGTTCATTTTTAACGGTTCAAAATTTGTGGACATATACTCAACTTATATATGTATAACATATCCAAAAATTACCACGATCCAACGGTCGGATTAAAAATTATAACCCCCGCAAAATATCTCAAAAACCCTGATTTTTAATACCTCCATTCCGACAAAAATATGGATAAAAACCTCAACATTAACTCCTTCATTTTTAACCAAAAAAATATATCCCTCATTTATATCCACATAAAATAAATATTTCCTTATCATATGAATCAATAATTAATTATTCACAAATAATATTACAGAATCACATTTATGACAACCAGGCCGTTCCCAGGAAAGAGGGGGCTTTCCAATAAGGATTTCTCCTTACTGGCGCGCAATTAGATGACCAAACCTCTCCTTAGACAGAACTTTCTAGACATTGTCAATAATGTTATCTAATAATATTATTCAAATAATATGAATTATTGATCTGATAATGGGAAATACTGTGCAGTAACAATTATTGAAACAACAATAATATGAAATATCAATGCAGCAATTATTGAATCAATAAAATAAAATATTGAACAGTAATCACTGTAACAATTATTGAGTAGTGCCTTCTTACGTACGAATCAATAATTCAACTATACTGTGCAATCCGTGTGCTACTGTGCAACCACGCGTTATTACTGTATTTTTAACCACCGGGTATTTCAACAGTGTTAACGGTAACAACTACGCCGTTATTAATAAACAACTTATACTTGTCGTTTTCTTCATCCAATCGCTTTTCGTTATGGGGCCCACACAAGGCTGCGCCGTCGTACGAATATTCCCCGACAGCAAGAATATTCCACGACCAAACGAATATTCCCCGACAAAATGAATATTTTATAACCACATGCTTATTTTGTAAAATTTGCACATTTCACCCATAACCAAAGTATTATATCAAATTAACCCCTTATTATTCACAATAATATTTAGAGAAAATTTGATTTTATTCATTAATAAGTTGGGGTCTTACAAAAAATTCCCAAATATAAAAAAATGTAACAAACCCAACGGAAAAAAAAACCAAAATTTTCTTCCCAATTTTTTAAAAATAATTTTTCTACAAGCACACCCATTTCACCAAACCACCCAATTACTTCAAAACACAAACAACAAAAACTCTGTTTCTCCCCCAAAACCTACCATTATCGCCTAAAATATGAAGAGCAATAACACGATCGCGACTTTGAGCAACTTTGACCAGAGCCCAAGTTAGCAATTCCCTGCTCTGAGAGTTCATCTTCACTCCCACCACGACCGTCCGGTCGGAAGATTCCGCCTGCTCTCTGTAGTCTCCGGCGAGCCCATTTTGAGTCATTTTGGAGGGAATTCTGTCTGGGTGTTTCATATTCCGGCGAGCTTAGCGTTTTCCGGCCGGTCATTAAAGCTCATTTGGGATCTTTATAGGGAGTGGTAATATGGTTAACCGTCTGTTCCGTTGCTTTTGCAGTTTGCTTTTCAAGCTCTCTTTCATTCAAGCCCCAGAAGACTCTATGAGCGGCGGTGCCGGACTTCCAGACGAGGGACTTTCAGACGAGGGAGTCGGTGGAGTCGTTGACGAGGCGGAGATTGCCGTCGGCAAGGAAGCTGAGGTTGGCGGAGTAATCTCAACGGCGGGAAAAATATCTGCTGCTAAAATGGTGGAAATGGAGGAGAGAGAAAGGAGGAGAGGGACTCTGGCAGGAAAATATCTGCTGCTAAAATGGTGAAAATGGTGGAAACTTTTAATGTGTGTTTTATTTTAATTTGAAATGATAAATTATGTTTTGACCATTTTGCCCCACATTTAAAATGATTTGTTTATTTAATGACCCACAAAATTAGCCACGTCAGCAATTTCTGACGTGGCATGTTCAATTTGGTGTACTTGAAAAAAATTGATAGTTTAATCACCTAATTGACAAAATTGAAAGGTGAATCACCGAAGTGGAATATGACATATAGTTTAGGGTACTAATTCATATTTAAGCCTTAAATAAAATATAATATATTCTATTTATAATCTAATAAAACGAATAACTTTATAAAAGATTTTACTATGCAAATACTATGCAGACACTATGCAAACACTATGCATAATAAAATATAATATATTCTAATTATTATCTAATAAAACAGATAACTTTATAAAAGTATTCGGTTTTATTTAAAAAGATTTTACTATTAGCCTAATAAAACGAATAACTTTATAAAAGTATTCTGTTTTATATAAAAAGTTTTTCTGTTTTATTTCATTAATAATACTAATAAAATAAAACTGAGTGACTTATCACGTAAGCCTTAATAATCAATACCGTATGCTACTATGCAACCACACGTATTACTATACTTTTACTACCGAGTAGTTCAACAGTATTAACGGTAAAACTTCCGCCGTTATTTTCATAAAATATTTTTGTCGTTTTCTCAATCCAACAATAATTCCGTTGTGGGGTCCACCAATAATTGTGTCGTCGTACGAATATTCTCCGACAAAAATAATATTCTCCGACCAATCGAATATAATACAACAACTTGCATACTTTGCAAAATTTACAAATACTACCCACAATTATAACATTATCTCAAATTCACACCATAATATTTAAAAAAATATTTCAAAAAAATTAAATCTTTACCATTGAAATGTCACACTTCAATTCATATCATATAGATGTAGCTACTATATAATATAAAATCATTGCACATGCAAATTAATTTCTTTAATTATTCATTCATTAAATTATTTAATGAATGCATATTCCTTCACTTTGCCACACTAGGCATATCCCACAAGCTTACATTAAGCTTATCCTTATTCTCAATACTTATTCATTTATCACCATCTTACTATTTATAATATGTTCAATTTACATCGAACTATTATATCACAAGGTTTACATATATAAATATATCGTGAATAGAGATATTAAAATATTCTTTATAACATTCGCGGTAATATACTAACTCAAGTTATTAAAATAACTTAGTTTTCTTTTAACTTTAACCCTCTTGAAAATACATTACTATAATCAAAATTATGTATTTCGCCATAACATAACATACGACATTTTTATCATGTTTTCTCTAAATATAGGAACTAATCATAATAAAACAATTTACCCATTTTCTCAAGATATTATTCTTAATATAATATCTATGTATTATTAAAATATTTACATGCACGACACACGTACACACTATATATAGAAAATAAGTTTATTTCCTATTATGATAAATTATTTTCATCAACTTATATAGCAAATATGTTTTAATATATTTACCATATTACTTACTCACACACATTACCTCGTACAAAGCTATATAAGGTAATATCAAAATAATATTCCCCCTTTTATTTAAATAATCGAATGCTAGAATTTATTTTAATATCCTTTATTAGAAATATACTATAATCATTTCTCTTTTCTTTCTATAGATTGTCTCAATACAATTTCTTTAATCTATACATTTAACCATATCTCAATATTAATCAATAAATCTCTAACCAATATTTATCTAAAGATATATCGATTTTTTTCTCTCGTCAACAACGTACAAATATACAAGTCTAAACCTAGCACACATCGAGTCTTTAAAAGTATTCAATATAGTACACAGAGTGGTTTCCCACAAACAATCAACAATTTTGTTTTCATCTCGTCTACACTGTTTTCACAATGAGTTAGATCGATTACTAATTCGTATATATCTCCGCTCTCTGAAGGAATCGTTTAGCCCAGCTCCTATACATTCACCATTAAAGGGTACGGTTGCACTGCCTTAGACTTGATACATACTCGTACATATACTCAAAGAATTGGTGATTATCAAAGATATTTAATGTCACCAACTTACTAAAATAATTTCAAATAAATTATTTAATATCGATAGATAGACTTCTATCCATCTTCTTTACTTCAAATAACTCGCCTCTTCAATAAATAACAAATATATAATAATAATATATTTATTAAACACAGAAATCACTTATTGCATAGTTTATATTATCCCATGCAACACCATACCATATACCTCACAACATATATATATTCTTATTTGAACCCTTCTCATGCCTTAAGAATTTTATTTACTAAATTCTTATTTTAATAATTTCTAAAAATTTGGGTTCTTACAGGGGATTTTGTACGTGTAACGTTTAGATGTTTGTGCACAATACATGGTATAAAGGGTTGATCTCCCTAAGTACGTTAAGTAAGGTGTGTATAGTCTAAATGACTGTTAAGGTTGGGGTAATAATACCTAATCACCGGGGACATAGTTCGTGGTCTTAAGACCCTCAGATATTAAATTCGAACTTGTTTTCTATTTTTGATTCGTAGAACAAGTTCATTATTTTTCAGCATTCGTTGTTCACTCTCATAATGTTTTCATTACTACTTTTTATATCAGTGAGCAATTGTTTGCTCACTCATGCAATTAACACTGCAGCTAAAGCTGAGAAGGTCGATGAGCCATCTACTAGCAAAGGAAAGGGCAAGATGTCCAAATGTTGAAGATTTATGAGAATTTATTTAAGTGAATTATGTTATAAGACTTGTTTTATTTTAGATGTATTCTGCAAATTGATGTAATAATTTAAGGTTAGATTACCTGGGATTGTTTTAAGATGATATAACCCTTTAATGGGAAGATTATTGTTTAAGTTATTTAAATTATGTCTTTATCCGTTGATATGGGTAGATAGATATAATGGTTTTGGATAATGAGCACCAAATTTTGTGAAAATGAAGTACCCGGATTTGGGGGTGTCACATCTATTATGGTTACTATATTTGATTGTATCCATATTTTGATCTTCAATCTTGAATTTTACTTCACTATAGTTTATTACGGAGTATTTTTGAACTTGGGTTATCTAAAGTACGAATCCCTAATCTTTGTCATTTTATATCACTGGATTCGTTTCTTTAAAATATTTTTCATCATCCTCAGTCCTAAATGATGATATAACTGAATATATTTGGCCTTTAGTGCAAAGATGAATGATTATCTGATGAATATCTTTGGCCCGTAGTGCAAAGATGAACAGGTGTTAAGATGAACATGACCAACTGGTAATACGAATGAATATCTTTGGCCCGTAGTGCAAAGATGAATATTTGATTCAAGATGTGTATTGATTGATGTTACAAGGATAAAATATTGATGATGGACTTTTAAATCATAGAAGATAGTAGATTTCATTCTCTACTTAACTCTTCTAATGAATTGTTATTTTCGCTGTGAATATTGATCTAAAACTTGTTGTCCATTATATTTTATCTGATTTATTGAAGGCTAACGATAATTTGTTGTACATTATCTTAGTCATAATATTCTTTACTGGGCTAGTTGATCTCACCCTTTTCCTTTTTGTTCCATTTTTCTTCTCAGGAGGCGAGAATATAGCGGGAACTAGTCGGGGTGTGGAGTGATGTTCTAAGTCAGTTATTTTAGCGGTCCTCACTATTTTATAAAATAGTGTATCAATAATTATAATGAGGACTTATTTGAGTTTGAATGCTGTATAGAAGATAATATTTGTATTTAAACTCACATCATATGTGTTGTCGTATTTTGCACGATAATTGTAATAATGAAGTTATAGTTATTTTCTATACTATATATTTAGCGACTCAGAATGGGTTGTGTGGACCTATTTTGGGGGCGTCACTGTTGGTATCAGAGCTTAGGGATATGGTCTCTGGCGGATATCAGGGAATAGAACTAGGAGGGGAGAGACGAGTAAATCATTTCCTAATGTGTCCTACCTAAGTTTATTTGGTATTTAATTGGTCGGTCAGAATATAGGGATAATATGTGGTATGTCAATTTCTTTAATTAACCCTTATTTTATGGTAGTATTTGAGAATGACAACTGAAAATGTTAACAATGGAGTGAATGAAACCATGGAGACACCTTTAATCACCAACCAGGAGAACGTGCAACAGGACGACAATGTTCCTCCTGTAAACAACACCACCGATCAAACGATGAATGATGTGATGTTTAGAAGCTTTTTGCAGTTCATGCAAAATTAGACGATGGAGACTCGTGTACAAAATACGGGTAAAAATAATAGCAACGCGCGGCTTGTCACAACCAAGCAGTTCAAAGAGTTGGGACCACCAGAATTTTTGAGAAAGTCGGATCCAATCAAGGCGAAAACGTGGGTTAAGTAAATTACGAAGATATTTGATGTCTTGGGATGTACGGAGGAACAAAAGGTTCCATTCACCACCTTTATGTTCCGTGGTAAGGCAGATTACTGGTGAAAATCTGTGAAGCGTACCCAGCCTGCCGCACTCAGCATGTCTTGGGAAACATTTCAGAAACCGTTCAATGACAAGTACTTTCCTGAAAGTATTCATCATATGAAGGAGGTAGAGTTTATTAGACTGGAACAGAACAACATGACTGTGTCCCAGTACGAGGCTAAGTTCGCAGAGTTATCCAGGTTTGCACCTCATTTGGTAGAGAATGAGGAACGTATGACGCGAATATTTTTACGAGGTCTGAAACCCAAAATTCGATAATATCTTATATCTCACAAATTTTCTCTATATTCAAATGTTGTGAACATGGCTTAATTATTAGAGCGAGATAATGAGTATGTTCAACTAAGGGACCATAACCAGGGTCATACCGGTGGCAGCAGTCATTGGAGCAATGACAACTAGAGGGGAGGAAAATATCCAGACAAAAGCGATAACCACTTTAGTGGTAATCGTGGCCATGATAGTAGAAGAAGCGAGTCGGGAAGAGATTTCAAAAAGAGAAAGTACAATAATGACAACGTGAAGACGTCAGCACCAACATCAACTCTTCCTAGGGGAGGAGAACGACCACCGGTCGTATGTTATAAATGCGGGAAAGAGGGACACATCAGCCCAAACTACCCACAATAATCCAAGGTGTGTTATAACTGTGGAAAGGAAGGTCATATAGCTAAAGATTGTCCTGTAGCAAAACCAAGTCCAGCGGGAATGGTGACTCCAAAGGCTATCCCGGACAAGTCAAAGTCAGTGGTTTCTAGAAGAGCGTTTGTCGTGACTGCCCAAAACGCGAAGAACCTGAACGAGGTGATCACGGGTAAGCTAATCATAAACTCTTGCGAAGTTTATACCTTATTAGATATCGGTTCTACCCATTCTTTTATCTCTCATGTTTGTGCTCAACGTTTGAACTTGACTCCAGAGAAATTAGACTTTGACTTATCTGTTGAGACTCCGTTAGGAGAAACTTTCATTACATCCACTATTTATAAATCATGCTTAATTCAAGTTGGGACCATCACATTACCTGTCAATTTTCTTTCTTTGACAATACTTGCATTTGATGTGAATTTAGGGATTGATTGGTTAACCACTTATTATGCTAAAATTGATTATTTTCGTAAGGTTGTTAGTTTTCATATTCCTAACCAACCTGTTATGCGAATTCAAGCAACCAAACCACTAAAGTCAATCACTGTTATATCAAGTCATAAAGCCATTTATTTATTGAAAAACGGATGTCAAACTTTCTTAGCCCATGTCATAGACTTGAACAAAAATACGTCAGATTTGAATAATATTTCTGTTTTTAGTGAATTTTCTGACGTATTTTCTGAAGAACTTCCCGGTCTACCCCCAGAATGTGAAGTTGAATTCTTTATTGACCTTGAACCTGGTACAAAACCCATTTCTAAAACCCCATATCGAATTGCTCCTATTGAACTGCATGAGTTAAAGGTCCAACTACATCAGTTATTAGACATCGGTTTCATTCGTCCTAGTACATCTCCTTGGGGTGCTCCTATTTTATTCTGTTGTGGGGTCCACCAATGATTGTGTCGTCGTACGAATATTCCCTGATAAAAATAAATATTCCCCGACCAATCGAATATTTTATAACAATTTGCTTACTTTGTAAAATTTGTAAATTTTACCCACAACTATAACATTATAACAAATTCACACCTTAATATTCTAAAACGATATTTAGAGAAAACTTAATCTTTATTCATAAAAGTTGGGGTCTTATAACCTCCCATTCTTATGAAATTTCGTCCTCGAAATTGGTGTACGTGCTTGGTATAACGAAGAGGTAAGGATACCTTAATTTTATTTCAGATTCTAACTCCCAGGTCATTTCCTCAACATCGTGGTTTCTCCACAAAACTTTGACTTGAGGTATAACCTTGGAGCGTAGAATATATTCCTTCTTATCCAAGATTTTAACAGGTACCTCTTCATACGTTAAATCTTCCGCTATCTCGTCTGTTCTAATTCAATAATGTGGTTCGGGTCTTCCACATATTTACGTAACATAGATATGTGAAAAACGTTATGAACACGAGACATACTTGGCGGTAAGGCGAGTCTATATGCCACAGTTCCTACTCGATCGAGGATTTTAAATGGGCCAATGAATCAAGGATTAAGCTTTCCTCTCTTTCCAAATCTCGTAACTCCCTTCCATGGAGCAACACGTAACAACACATGTTCTCCAACATTGAATTCCACGTCCTTTCGATGAAGATTAGCATAACTCTTTTGTCGATCTTGTGAGGTCTTTATACGTTGCCGGATCATTTGAATCTTTTCCGTTGTCATGCGTACCAATTTCAGTCCCAACAACGTTGCTTCACCCACCTCATCCCAACATACTGGAGAATGACATTTGCGTCCATACAACGCCTCGAATGGAGCCATGCCGATACTTTCTTGATAATTGTGGTTGTAGGAGAATTCCACCAATGGAAAGAACTTGTCCCAATTTCCTTTGAAGTCAAGGACATAGAGTCTTAATAAATCTTCGAGAGTTTAAATAGTCATCTTCGACTGCCCGTCCGTTTGAGGATGGTATGCTGAACTGAATCGTAAATCTGTGCCCATAGATTTTTGCAAACTAACCCAAAATCGTGAAATGATTCTTGGGTCTTGATCAGAAATTATGGATACTGGCATACCATGCATTCTTACAATCTCATTTATGCATATACAAGTAAGACGTTCAAGTGAAAAAGTTTCTCGTATAGGTAAGAAATGAGCAGACTTGGTCAATCTATCGACAATGACCCAGATCGCATCTATGACTTAAAAAACCTTCGGAAGACCAGTAATGTAATCCATGGTAATTTGTTCCCACTTCCATTCTAGAATTTTAAGTGGTTGCAATGGACATTTTGGCGCTTGATGCTCTGCCTTGACACATTGACAAGTTAGACACCTTGAGATAAACTTCGTTATCTCTCTATTCATATTACTCCACCAAAATACATGTCGAAGACCACGATACATTTTGGTACTACCAGGATAGAATGCAAACGGTGTGTTGTGTGCCTCCATCATAATTTTATACTTCAAATCAGAGTCGTTAGGAACACAAAGTCTGGAGTTGACTCAAAGTATTCCTTCTTCATCGATTCTTGCTTCCAGAATAGCACTTTCTTGTACTTTCTTTCTCATACGCATCAGTTCCAGGTCTGTAGCTTGAGCAGCTTTAACTTTATCGATTAAAGTCAATTCTACTCATATATTTGCCATCATCACGTGGGTCCCTAGAGTCTTTAATTCTATCTCCATCCTTTGTAAGTCATACAAAATGGGACTTTGCATTGACAATATCGCACTTGTACCCGCATATGATCTTCTACTCAATGCGTCAGCTACCACGTTCATTTTTTCAGGATGGTATTGAATGTTATGATCGTAATCTTTCAACAGCTCGAGCCAACGTCGTTGTCGCATGTTGAGTTCCTTTTTGGTGAAGAAATATTTGAGGCTTTTATGATCTGTATAAATCTCTACCTTCTCCCCATACAGGTAATGCCTTCAGATCTTTAATACAAAAACGATTGCTGCCAACTCTAGATCATGAGTAGGATAATTCCTCTCATATTCTTTGAGTTGTCGTGAGGCATAGGCTATGACTTTTCCATGTTGCATGAGAACACATCCTAACGCTCTGCCTGAATCATCGATGTAGATGACAAATCCCTCCGAACCAGATGGTATTGTCAGAACGGGTGCTGAAATAAGTGTCCTCTTGAGTTCTTGAAAACTCTTCTCACATTCCTCGCTCCAACCGAATTTTGTATCTTTTCGAGTCAACTGAGTTAATGAAGTTGTAATTCAAAAAAATCCTTCCACGAATCTCCGATAATAACCAGCTAAGCCCAGAAAGCTACGTATTTCGGTCACTGACTTAGGTTGCTCCCAGCTTTGTATTACTTCAATCTTCGCTGGGTTAATAGATATTCTGTGATTTGATATCACGTGCTCAAAAATGCTATTTCCTCAAGCCAGAACTCGCATTTCTTCAACTTGGCGTATAGCTTGTTTTCATGAAGCTTTTGGAGTATCAGCCTCAAGTGTTGTTCATGATCTTCACGACTTTTGGAGTAAATGAGAATGTCATCAATAAAGACAACCATAAAATGATCGAAATATTCCTTGAATATTCGGTTCATCATATCCATGAAGGCTGCAGGAGCATTAGTCAATCCAAAAGACATGACTAGGAATTCGTAATGCCCATACCGAGTTCTAAAAGCAGTCTATGGAATGTCATCAATTTTAATCTTTAACTGATGATATTTGGAATGAAAATCGATCTTTAAAAAGAATTTGGCACCTTACAACTGGTCAAACAGGTCATCAATGCGAGGTAACGGATACCTATTTTTTATGGTGACATGATTCAACTCCCGATAGTCAATACAAAGTCGCATACTTCCATCTTTCTTCTTTACGAATAAAATAGGAGCACCCCAATGAGACGTACTAGGATGAATGAAACCGATGTCTAACAATTCCTGTAGTTGAATTTTTAACTCTTGAAGTTTAATAGTAGTCATTCGATATGGGGCTTTGAAAATGGGTTTTGTATCGGGTTCAAGGTCGATACAAAATTTGATTTCATGCTCTGAGGGTAGGCCATGAAATTCTTCAAGGAATACGTCAGGAAATTTATTAACAATAGAAATATCATTCAAATCTGACGTATTTTTGTTTAAATCTGTGACATGGGCTAAGAAAGATTGACATTTATTTTTTAATAAACAAATAGCTTTATGGCTTGATATGACAGTGATTGACTTTAGTGGTTTGGTTGCTTGAATTCGCATAATATGTTGATTAGGAATATGAAAGCTAACAACCTTACGAAAATAATCAATTTTAACATGATGAGTAGTTAACCAATCAATCCCTAAAATCACATCAAATGCAAGTATTTTTAATGAGATAAGATCGACAGATAATGTGAGGTTGCCAATTTGAATCAAATAAGATTTATAAACAGTGGATATAATGAAGGTTTCTCCCAATGGAGTTTCAACAGATAAGTCAAAGTCTAATTTCTTCGGAGTTAAATTTAAACGTTGAGCACAAGTAAGAGAAATAAAAGAATGGGTAGAACCGGTGTCAAATAAGGTATAGATTTCGTAAGAGTTTATGATTAGCTTACCCGTGATAATCTCGTTCGGGTTCCTCGCTTTTTAGGAGTTCACGACAAACGCTCTCCCTTGAACTACCGTCTTTAATTTATCTGGGATGACCTTTGGTGTCTCCATCCCAGCTAGACTTGACTTCACTACACAAAAAAATCGGGATAGGTGACCTTTTCTTCCGTAATTATAACATGCTTTGGACTTATGTGTCCCTCCCCTCCGCATTTGAAGCATACGATCGGTGGTCGTTCTCCTTCCTTGAAAACAGGTGTTGGTGTTGCTGTCTTTCCATCATTGTTGAACTTTCTCTTCTTGAAATTTTCACTTCTATTATCTTGGTCATGATTACCACCGAAGTGGTTACCATTTCTGGCATGTTGATTCCCTCCACGTTTGTTGTCACCGCTTCGATGACTATTACCACTGGTATAATCGATTTGTCGACTGCTCTCTCTTGGTTGGGTTGACTCATCATCGCGCTCTAATAACTGAGCCATATTCACAACATCTGAATACAAGCAAAGTTTGTGAGAAATGAGGTATTGACGTATTTTGGGTTTCAAACCTCGCAGAAACATTCGCGTCATTCTCTCTTCATTATCTACCAAATGAGATGCAAACCAGGATAACTTCACAAATTTAGCCTCGTACTGCGATACGGTCATATTGTTTTGCTCCAGCTTAATAAACTCCACCTCCTTCATGTGACGAATACTTTCGGGAAAGTACTTGTCATTGAACAGTTCTTAGAACTTCTCCCAAGACATCTTTAGTGGAGCAGGTTGAGTACGTTTTACAGATTTCCACCAGTAAGTTGTCTCTCCTCTCAATATGAAGGTGAAAAAGGGAACTTTTTACTCCTCGAAGCATCCCAACACATCAAATATCTTGATAATCTGCTTTATCCACGTCTCTGCCTTAAGTGGTTCTGGCTTTCCCAAAAACTCTGGGGGTCCCAGCTCCTTGAACTACTTAGCTGTGACCATCCATGAGTTACCAGTGTTTCCACCTGCATTTTGAACAGGAGTCGCTCTCGTCTGACGTTGCATGAATTGCATAAAGCCTTTGAACATCCCATCGTTCATCATTTGATCGGTGTTGTTGTTTATATGAGGATTGTTGCCTTCCTGATGCACATTATCCTGGTTATTGATTTGTGGTGACTCAACAGTCTCCTGTGCTCCATTGCTTATCTCAACATTTTCAGATGTCATTTTCAAACACTCCCACAAAACAAGGGTTAATTGACATGCCACATAATACCCCTATATTCTGACCGACCAATTAAATAACAAATAAGCTTAGGTAGGTCATACTAGCGAAGGATTTACCCGTCTCTTCCCTCTTAGTTCTAGTCTCACATCTTAGCCAGAGATAATATCCCTAAGATTTGATACCAACTGTGATGCCCCGAAAATAAGTATACATCACCCAGTTTGAGTCGTCAAATACATGGTACATAATTCAAATACAAACTTAATTATATAACTGTCGTGCAAAATACGACAAACATAAGCTGTGAGTTTTAATACAAATATTGTCTTCTAGACAATGTCTAAACACAAATAGAGTCCTCATTACAATTATTATTACACTATTTTATAAAATAGTGAGGACTACTACTGTGACAACCCCAAAATAGGTCCATTCCACCCAACCCATTCTGAGTCGTCAAATACATGGTACAGAAAACAACTACAACTTTATTACAACAATTGTCGTGCAAAATACAATAACACATATGCTGTGAGTTTGGATACAAATATATACCAAATGTGACTCATGTTCCAACCGTGGACATCACCTCACAATAACACCTTACATAAAGGTATAGTCAAAAACTGTTTTAGAAATTAGAATCTTTGGGAAGTGCTCAAGGAAATCTTCGTACATGGGAGGCCATGCATCTAGGTTATGATAGATATCATATGGCCACAGAATTATCCTTGGTTTACCCAATAGACCCCAAAGAAAAACGAGAAGATTACTATCATATTCTTCCCAATGGTGAGTCTTCTCTTGACATATCATTATCTCTACTGTCTCTAATTGAGAATTATACTTTAAACAAACACCAAGATTATATAGGTAGTGCTCGTATATATACTCAGCAAGTGGATGAGCACATCCCTGTCTTATGATGACACGAGGTTGTATGTCGTTAGACATCTTGTATGATAGTGGCAAGCCACCCTTCTAACGTTGGGTACACCTTACCCTATTGGATTCACCAAATATAACTACTAAATGAACTTTTCTATACTGCTTCGGGAGAACATCCACAGCTAGAGACCACCGTTCTATTTCCCCGTTACCCTCGCTCGACCCAGCTACACTCTTATTACCTGAAAGGAATTGTGAAGCAAAAGGGTGAGCACAACTAGCTCAGTAAAGAATATCATGACTAAAGATAATTAAATTATCAATAGCCTTCATCAATAATAAATCAAAGATTTAGAATATATGGTAAATGATAAAAATTTCAACCATAGTTGCAGCGGAACGAGCAATCCATTAGAAGAGTCAAATAGACTATAAAGTCTATTATTTTCTCCATGTTAAAAATCCACCAACAATGTTTTATCCCTGTAACATCAATCAACAATTCTGGTCCACAATCATATGAATAACTCATAATCATAACTGTAGTTCTAAATTCCTCTTCTCATCTAGGACGAAGATAATTTTCATCACCTGAAACATCAAACATCATGGTTATACCAAATCACAGTTCCTGTTCATAATCATACTAATAACTTCATCTTTGCACTACGGGCAAAGATATTCATCAACAAGTCATCTTTGCACTACAGGCCAAAGATATTCGTCAACAGTTCATCTTTGCATTACTGGCCAAAGATATTCAACAACAGGTCATCTTTGCACTACGGGCCAAAGATATTCATCAACAGACCATCTTTGCACTACAGGCCAAAGATATTCATCTACAATTCATCTTTGCACTACAGGCCAAAGATATTCCTCAACAATTCATATTTGCACTACATGCCAAATATATTAATACCTCAAAGAATATATAATCATTTAAGAATTTATATAAACAATAATTATAACCATGTTGATCATTTCACCTTTGCACTTAAGCTAAAGATATTCAATTATAAATTCAATGGTCATGATCATACCAGTCAACAATTCAACTTTGCACTACTGGCCAAAGAGAACCCATAGTCATGATCATACCAAAAATCTACCCATCTTTACACTCAAGTCAAAGAGAAATATCATCATTAGGGTTATAAAAATGTTATATATGATAATAAAATCAATATAATCAACATATAGATTTAATCTCAAGAGTAATATTCATAAATCAACTATAATTTGGTTAGAAAAAGAAACTAATTTTTATCGTGAATAGTAACTCGTGAATAGTAACTCATGAATAGTAACCCCGACACAAAAGATAGAAATTCCACAATAAAATACATACCAATATTTCGGTATAATGATATTGAAAGAATAACATTACTTAAATTTATAAACAATTTATTTTAATTGTTTACACTTTACTAATTAATGCATTTAATCATCATAAAATGCCAACTCTTACAATTTCATCATCAATAACCAAAACCCTCATCAAAAATCTGCATATACCTCATATAGGATTCTCAAGCCATAAAATCCTATTTTCCAATTTTCTTTCTTCACAAAACATATTTAATTCATTTACTCATAACTAGACTATTTTCATGAAAAATACCAAATCAGTTCCAAAAATATTTCTTTTCTGGAATTTAGCATAATATAGTCCCATAGTGAACATATATTTTTCTCAGAATTTTTAAAAGTCATTTACTATTTTTCATATGGCCAAAATAGCCGAATATTTAGACATTTATCAAAAATTGTACTTTTGTCTAAAAATTCTGAAATTTACAGAGTATACTTCTATCATATACATGTACTCCCAATAAAAATTTCATCAATTTTGGAGTTAACCACAAGGAATTATAAGCTGTTACTTCTAAAATAGTCTTTTCTCATAAAATTCATAACTCTCAATCTATACATCCAAAAATCACCATTTTTGGACACAATCAAGAAAACTCATCAAAATATCATTTCAAATTTTTCCAGAATTTTTGAAGATCAGAAAAATTTTGAAACTGAAAAATATAACAACCCTTAAAATCCATTACTATCCCTTACTATCCCTTACCTCAAAAGAGCAGTACTTCTGATCGGTATAAGGCTGAAGGAAACTTGCACTGATGAATAGAAACTCATAGAGTATCTAAATACTCACAAAATATACTCAATAATCTAGAGAGAGAAAGAGAGAAAACTTATGTTTCTGGTGTGATTTTCAATTCTAACTTAGCCCTCTATTTATAGGAAAATTTTGGTAGGTTTGACCTGCAACCTGATGGCTTTACCTGCTACTATTCCCACCCACCACATTTGAAATATAATTCAGCACATTTCTTCACCAACCACAAGTGGGGCCCACCAATTCTAGAATTTTCCACCAAAAATAATTTATAACCTGATTTCTAAATCAGCCACCTCTTAAAATTCATAACAAATCATACGTTCATTTTTAACGGTTCAAAATTTGGGGGCATATACTCAACTCATATATGTATAACATATCCAAAAATTACCACGATCCAACGGTCGGATTAAAAATTATAACCCCCGCAAAATATCTCAAAAACCCTGATTTTTAATACCTCCATTCCGACAAAAATACTGATAAAAACCTCAACATTAACTCCTTTATTTTTAACCACAAAAATATATTCCTCATTTATATCCACATAAAATAAATATTTCCTTATCATATGAATCAATAATTAATTATTCACAAATAATATTACAGAATCACATTTATGACAACCAGGCCGTTCCCAGGAAAGAGGGGGCTTTCCAATAAGGATTTCTCCTTACTGGCGCGCAATTAGATGACCAAACCTCTCCTTAGACAGAACTTTCTAGACATTGCCAATAATGTTATCTAATAATATTATTCAAATAATATGAATTATTGATCTGATAAAGGAAAATACTGTGCATCAACAATTATTGAACAACAATAATATAAAATTTCAACGTAGCAATTATTGAATCAATAAAATAAAATATTGAACAGTAATTACTGTAACAATTATTGAGTAGTGCCTTCTTACGTAAGAATCAATAATTTTAAAAATACTGTGCAATACCGTGTGCTACTGTGCAATAACGCGTATTACTGTATTTTAACCACCGGGTATTCCAACGGTGTTAACAGTAACAACTACGCCGTTATTTGTAAAAACTCAAATTTATCGTTTTCTTCACCCGACAGTTATTCGTTATGGGGCCCACAAATAGCTGCGCCGTCGTACGAATATTCCCCGACAGAAAAAATATTCCACGACCAAACGAATATTCCCCGACAACAATGATTATTTTATAACCACTTGCTTATTTTGAAAAAAAAATTCATATTTCACCCATAACTTTAAACTTTTATCAATTTAACCATTTACTGAATAGTAATTATAAGAAAAATTGAATACTTTTATTTCATAAAATTCGGGGTCTTACAATCTCCCCTCTTTATGAAATTTCGTCCCCGAAATTTACGTACCTGGTATTTCGAAGAGTTGAGAATACCTTGCTTCCATTTCAGTTTCTATCTCTCAGATCATCATGATTTCTCCATTGCTCATCTCCCATGATAACTTCATTTGGGTTCCTCATTTGTTGGGAAGTCATGACAACCGCCATCCCTCGAACTACTCGGCTTTGACTTGTCTGGAGCAGCATTTGGCGTCATCATTACCGTTGGAATATACCTTTCTATAAGACATATTCCTCCCTCAACTGCCTCTTCGTACTCCTCATTCATGATCTGAATCATCAATATTCGATCCATATTGGATTCAGGTTGACCGCTATGTACAGGGTAATTCAAAACTCGATGTTGGGTTCTCCCAATTGCTTTCCAAAAAGAGAAATTCATATCATCTATTTTAGCCTTCTTAGATCGAACATCTCTTTCCACAATATCCACGTGTCTTTTGCCCATGCATCACTTATTCTCACTCGTTCAGTTTTTTCTTCTCTCAGCTCAGATTCTATTTTTATCATCTTATACTCTGCCAAAGAATGCTTCTGTTCAAGCATCACATATCGGGTAACACAAGCTTGAATTGTTGCATCCTTTTGTTCCACGACCGCCTGTCGTTCTTCTGCCTGCTCTTCTAACTCATGAATACGATTTTGAAATTCTACATTTTGATCATATAATACCTCTAATAAACTCTCCTCTGGTACTTCTTCTTCCTCTTCTTCCTCAGTCTCAGCTGTTACCTCTGCGACTATTTCGGGTGTAACTATCAATTCTTCACTCACCACATGGATATCTCTAATTCTTTCTTCGTCTGACATCACATTATCACGGTTAGTGATTAGAGGTATCCCCACAGTCTCATTCACTCCATTATTAGCATTCTCAGGTGCCATTCTCAAATACTGCCATAAAACAAGGGTTAATTAAACAAATTAACATATCACATAATATCCCAATATTATGACTGACCAACAAATAGGCTTAGGTAGGACACACTAGCGAAGGATTTACTCATCTCTCTCCTCCTAGTTGTATTCCCCGATCTCCGCCAGAGATCATATCCCTAAGCTCTGATACCACCTGTGACACTGGACACCATCATGTGTCAGCACCTCACAAGGGTACCTATCAGCTTGCCACCGCAGAACGGCGTCCCCTACGAAGAGTCTGGCTTCGGTGCATTCCCCGTCAACAGGATGTCACCAGCGAGAGGCTCGGGGCTCTTTACTTATAGCTCTGATACCACCTGTGACAACCCCAAAATAGGTCTATTCCACCCAACCCATTCTGAGTCGTCAAATACATGGTACAGAAAACAACTACAACTTTATTACAACAATTGTCGTGCAAAATACAATAACACATATGCTGTGAGTTTGGATACAAATATATACCAAATGTGACTCATGTTCCAACCGTGGACATCACCTCACAATAACACCTTACATAAAGGTATAGTCAAAAACTGTTTTAGAAATTAGAATCTTTGGGAAGTGCTCAAGGAAACCTTCGTACATGGGAGGCCATGCATCTAGGTTATGATAGATATCATATGGCCACAGAATTATCCTTGGTTTACCCAATAGACCCCAAAGAAAAACGAGAAGATTACTATCATATTCTTCCCAATGGTGAGTCTTCTCTTGACATATCATTATCTCTACTGTCTCTAATTGAGAATTATACTTTAAACAAACACCAAGATTATATAGGTAGTGCTCGTATATATACTCAGCAAGTGGATGAGCACATCCCTGTCTTATGATGACACGAGGTTGTATGTCGTTAGACATCTTGTATGATAGTGGCAAACCACCCTTCCAACGTTGGGTACACCTTACCCTATTGGATTCACCAAATATAACTACTAAATGAACTTTTCTATACTGCTTCGGGAGAACATCCACAGCTAGAGACCACCGTTCTATTTCTCCGTTACCCTCGCTCGACCCAGCTACACTCTTATTACCTGAAAGGAATTGTGAAGCAAAAGGGTGAGCACAACTAGCTCAGTAAAGAATATCATGACTAAAGATAATTAAATTATCAATAGCCTTCATCAATAATAAATCAGAGATTTAGAATATATGGTAAATGATAAAAATTTCAACCATAGTTGCAGCGGAACGAGCAATCCATTAGAAGAGTCAAATAGACTATAAAGTCTATTATCTTCTCCATGTTAAAAATCCACCAACAATGTTTTATCCCTGTAACATCAATCAACAATTCTGGTCCACAATCATATGAATAACTCATAATCATAACTGTAGTTCTAAATTCCTCTTCTCATCTAGGACGAAGATAATTTTCATCACCTGAAACATCAAACATCATGGTTATACCAAATCACAGTTCCTGTTCATAATCATACTAATAACTTCATCTTTGCACTACGGGGCAAAGATATTCATCAACAAGTCATCTTTGCACTACAGGCCAAAGATATTCGTCAACAGTTCATCTTTGTATTACTGGCCAAAGATATTCAACAACAGGTCATCTTTGCACTACGGGCCAAAGATATTCATCAACAGACCATCTTTGCACTACAGGCCAAAGATATTCATCTACAATTCATCTTTGCACTACAGGCCAAAGATATTCCTCAACAATTCATATTTGCACTACATGCCAAATATATTAATACCTCAAAGAATATATAATCATTTAAGAATTTATATAAACAATAATTATAACCATGTTGATCATTTCACCTTTGCACTTAAGCTAAAGATATTCAATTATAAATTCAATGGTCATGATCATACCAGTCAACAATTCAACTTTGCACTACTGGCCAAAGAGAACCCATAGTCATGATCATACCAAAAATCTACCCATCTTTACACTCAAGTCAAAGAGAAATATCATCATTAGGGTTATAAAAATGTTATATATGATAATAAAATCAATATAATCAACATATAAATTTAATCTCAAGAGTAATATTCATAAATCAACTATAATTTGGTTAGAAAAAGAAACCAATTTTTATCGTGAATAGTAACTCGTGAATAGTAACTCATGAATAGTAACCCCGACACAAAAGATAGAAATTCCACAATAAAATACATACCAATATTTCGGTATAATGATATTGAAAGAATAACATTACTTAAATTTATAAACAATTTATTTTAATTGTTTACACTTTACTAATTAATGCATTTAATCATCATAAAATGCTAACTCTTACAATTTCATCATCAATAACCAAAACCCTCATCAAAAATCTGCATATACCTCATATAGGATTCTCAAGCCATAAAATCCTATTTTCCAATTTTCTTTCTTCACAAAACATATTTAATTCATTTACTCATAACTAGACCATTTTCATGAAAAATACCAAATCAGTTCCAAAAATATTTCTTTTCTGGAATTTAGCATAATATAGTCCCATAGTGAACATATATTTTTCTCAGAATTTTTAAAAGTCATTTACTATTTTTCATATGGCCAAAATAGCCGAATATTTAGACATTTATCAAAAATTGTACTTTTGTCTAAAAATTCTGAAATTTACAGAGTATACTTCTATCATATACATGTACTCTCAATAAAAATTTCATCAATTTTGGAGTTAACCACAAGGAATTATAAGCTGTTACTTTTAAAATAGTCTTTTCTCATAAAATTCATAACTCTCAATCTATACATCCAAAAATCACCATTTTTGGACACAATCAAGAAAACTCATCAAAATATCATTTCAAATTTTTCCAGAATTTTTGAAGATCAAAAAAATTTCGAAACTAAAAAATATAACAACCCTTAAAATCCATTACTATCCCTTACTATCCCTTACCTCAAAAGAGCAGTACTTCTGATCGGTATAAGGCTGAAGGAAACTTGCACTGATGAATAGAAACTCATAGAGTATCTAAATACTCACAAAATACACTCAATAATCTAGAGAGAGAAAGAGAGAAAACTTATGTTTCTGGTGTGATTTTCAATTCTAACTTAGCCCTCTATTTATAGAAAAATTTTGGTAGGTTTGACATGCAACCTGATGGCTTTACCTGCTACTATTCCCACCCACCACATTTGAAATATAATTCAGCACATTTCTTCACCAACCACAAGTGGGGCCCACCAATTCTAGAATTTTCTACCAAAAATGATTTATAACCTGATTTCTGAATCAGCCACCTCTTAAAATTCATAACAAATCATACTTTCATTTTTAACGGTTCAAAATTTGTGGGCATATACTCAACTCATATATGTATAACATATCCAAAAATTACCACGATCCAACGGTCGGATTAAAAATTATAACCCCCGCAAAATATCTCAAAAACCCTGATTTTTAATACCTCCATTCCGATAAAAATACTGATAAAAACCTTAACATTAACTCCTTTATTTTTAACCACAAAAATATATTCCTCATTTATATCCACATAAAATAAATATTTCCTTATCATATGAATCAATAATTAATTATTCATAAATAATATTACAGAATCACATTTATGACAACCAGGCCGTTCCCAGGAAAGAGGGGGCTTTCCAATAAGGATTTCTCCTTACTGGCGCGCAATTAGATGACCAAACCTCTCCTTAGACAGAACTTTCTAGACATTGCCAATAATGTTATCTAATAATATTATTCAAATAATATGAATTATTGATCTGATAAAGGAAAATACTGTGCATCAACAATTATTGAACAACAATAATATAAAATTTCAACGTAGCAATTATTGAATCAATAAAATAAAATATTAAACAGTAATTACTGTAACAATTATTGAGTAGTGCCTTCTTACGTAAGAATCAATAATTTTAAAAATACTGTGCAATACCGTGTGCTACTGTGCAATAACGCGTATTACTGTATTTTAACCACCGGGTATTCCAACGGTGTTAACGGTAACAACTACGCCGTTATTTGTAAAAACTCAAATTTGTCGTTTTCTTCACCCGACAGTTATTCGTTATGGGGCCCACAAATAGCTGCGCCGTCGTACGAATATTCCCCGACAGAAAAAATATTCCACGACCAAATGAATATTCCCCGACAACAATGATTATTTTATAACCACTTGCTTATTTTGAAAAAAAAATTCATATTTCACCCATAACTTTAAACTTTTATCAATTTAACCATTTACTGAATAGTAATTATAAGAAAAATTGAATACTTTTATTTCATAAAATTCGGGGTCTTACAACTACAGCCACCATCTCGGACAATCAATCCATTCCTCGACTAGTTCCGGCTACAATCTCATTTTCTGAAGAGAACAATGAAAGCAAAATGGTGAGCTCAACTAGCCCAATAAGACATATTATGACTAAGATAATGCAGAATAAATTATCGTTAGCCTTCAATAGTGTTAAACTCATAGAATACAATAAACAACAAGTTTAACTCCAGCGGAACAAGCAATCCATTAAAAGACTCAAGTAGAGCATGATATCTACTGTAAGACCCCGAATTTTATGAAATAAAAGTATTCAATTTTTCTATTTAGTAAATTGTTAAATTGATAAAAAAAAGATAAAGATAATGGTGATATATATAAAATTTTCAAAATACGCAAGTGGTTATAAAATACTCATTTCTGTTGGAGAATATTCGTTTGGTCGTGGAATATTCTTATTGTCGAGGAATATTCGTACGACGGTGCAACCATTTGTAGGCCCCATAACAGAATAACTGTTAGATGAAAAAAACCACAAATTTGAATTTTTATAAATAACGGCGTAGTTGTTACCGTTAACACTGTTGAAATACCTGGTAGTTAAAATATAGTAATACGCATAGTTGCATAGTAACACACGGTATTGCACAGTATTTTTTTAATTATTAATTCTTACGTGAGAAGGCACTACTCAATAATTGTTACAATAATTTCTGTTCAATATTTTATTTTATTGAATCAATAATTGATGTGTTGATATTTTATATTATTGTTGTTTCAATAATTGTCACTGCACATTATCTCCATTATCAGATCAATAATTCATATTATTTGAATAATATTATTTGATAGCATTATTGACAATGTCTAGAAAGTTCTGTCAAGTAGAGGTTTGGTCACCTAATTGCGCGCCAATAAGGAGAAATCCTTATCGGAAAGCCCCCTCTTTCCTGGGAATTGCCTGGTTGTTATTATTGTGATTCTGTAATATTATTTATGAATAATTAATTATTGATCTATATGATAATGAAATATTTATTTGATGTGGATATAAATGATGAATTTATTTATGTGGTTATAAATGAAGGAATTAATATTGAGGTATTTTATCAGTATTTTGTCGGATTGGAGGTATTAAAATATCAAATCAGTATTCTTACAGCTTTATTGTGTGAGTTATAAGTTGAGTATATGTTCATAAATTTTGAACCGTTAAAAATGAACGAATGATTTGTTATGAATTTTAAGAGGTGATTGATTCAGAAATTAGGTTTATAAATAATTTTGATAGAAAATTCTAGAAATGGGTGGGCCCCACTTTTGGTTATTGGGGAAGATGACTGATTTTTTGTGGGTGGAATAGTAGCAGGTAAAGTCATCAGATAGCAGGTCAAGTCTGCTTCGGCGTACTAACATTTTTCTATAAATAGAGGGCTAAGTTAGAATTGAAAATAACACCATAATTCATAAATTTTCTCTCTTTTTCTCTCTAGATTAACGAGTGTATTTTGTGAGTATTTAGATACTTGGTGAGTTAGTATTCATCAGTGCAAGTTTTCTTCAGCGTCATATCCGATATCCAGTCAGAAGTGCTGCTCTTTTGAGATAAGGGATAGTAAGGAATTTTAAGGGTTGTTATGTTTTTCAGTTTCGTAATTTTTCTGATCTTAAAAAATTCTGGAAAAATTTGAAATGATAATTTGATGATTTTTCTTGATTGTGTCCAAAAATTACGATTTTTAGACATATAGATTAAAAGTTGTGAATTTTATGAGAAAAGACTATTTTAAAAGTAACCGCTTATAACTCCTTGTGGTTAACTCTAAAATTGGTGAAATTTTTATTGAGAGTACATGTATATGATAGAAGTATACTCTGTTAATTTTGGAATTTTTGGATTAAAGTACAATTTTTGATAAATATCTAAATATTCGGCTGTTTTGGCCATATGAAAAATAGTAAATGATTTTTAAAAATTCTGAGAAAAATATATGTTCAATATGGGACTATATTCTACTAAATCTCATAAAAAAAAATTTATTTGTACTGATTTGGTATTTTTTATGAAAATAGACTAGTTATGAATAAATAAATTAAATATGTTATGTGAAGTAAGAAAATTAAAAAATAGGATTTTATGGCTTGAGAATCCTATATGAGGTATATGCAGATTTTTTATGAGGGTTTTGGTAGGCGATGAAATCTTATGAGTTTAAAATTTTAGTATGATTAAATACATTATTTAGTAAAGTGTAAACAATTAAAATAAATTATTTATAAATTTAAGAAATGTTATTTCAATATCATTATACCGAAATATTGCAATAGATTTTATTGTGGAATTTCTACCTTCTTGTGTCGAGTTTACTATTCACGAGTTACTATTCATGAGTTACTATTCACGAAGTTACTATTCATGGGTTACTATTCACGAGTTACTATTCATGACAAAAATAGTTTTTTTTTCTAACCAAATTATAGTTGATTTATGAATATTACTCTTGAGATTAAATCTAGATGTTTTGATTATATTGATTTTACTATTATATATAACATTTTTATAACCCTAATGATGATATTTCTATTTGACTTGAGTGTAAAGATGGGTAAATTTTTGGTATGATCATGACTATGGGTTCCCTTTGGCCAGTAGTGCAAAGTTAAATTATTGACTGGTATGATCATGACCATTGAATTTATAATTGAATATCTTTAGCTTAAGTGCAAAGGTGAAATGATCATCATGGTTATAATTATTGTTTATATAAATTCTGAAATGATTATATATTTCTTTGAGATATTAATATATTTGGCCTGTAGTGCAAATATGAACTGTTGATGAATATATTTGGCTTATAGTGCAAATATGAACTGTTGAGGAATATATTTGGCCTGTAGTGCAAAGATGAATTGTTGATGAATATCTTTGGCCCGTAGTGCAAAGATGACATGTTGTTGAATATCTTTGGCCTGTAGTGCAAAGATGGTATGTTGATGAATATCTTTGGTCGTAGTGCAAAGATAAAATTGTTAGTATGATTATAAATAGAAACTGTGATTTGGTATAACCATGATCTTTGATGTTTCAAGTAAAGACATGTGATGAAAATTATCTTCGTCCTGGGTACGAAGAGGAATTTAGAATCACAATTATGATCATGAGATATTCATATAATTATGGAAAGGAACTGTTGATTGATGTTACAGGGATAAAATATTGTTGGTGGACTTTTAATGTGGAAAAGATAATAGACTTTAAGGTCTATTTGACTCTTCTAATGGATTGCTCGTTCCGCTGCAACTATAGTTGAAATTTTTATCATCTACCATATGTTCTAAATCTCTGATTTATTATTGATGAAAGCTATTGATAATTTAATTATCTTTAGTCATGATATTCTTTACTGAGCTAGTTGTGCTCACCCTTTTACTTCACAATTCCTTTCAGGTAATAAAAGTATAGCTAGGTCGAGCGGGGGTAACAAGGGAATAGAACGGTGGTCTCTAGATGTGGAGTTCTCCCTAACCAGTATAGAAAAGTGTGTTGTATACATCATTTAGTAGTTATATTTGGTGAATCATATAGGGTGAGGCGAACCCAACGTTGGAAGTGTGTTTTGTCACTATCATACAAGATGTCTAATGACATACAACCTCGTGTCATCATAAGATAGGGTTGTGCTCATCCACTTGCTGAGTATATCTACGAGCACTACCTATATAATCTTGGTGTTTGTTTGAAGTATAATTCTCAATTAGAGACAGTGGAGATAATGATATGTCAAGAGAAGACTTACCATTAAAATAAATATGATAGTAATCTTCTTGTTTTTCTTTGGGGTCTATTGGGTCAACCAAGGATAATTCTGTGGACATATGATATCTATCATAACTTGGAAGCATGACCTCCCATGTACGAAGGTTTCCTTGAGCACTTCCCAAATATTCTAATTTCTAAAACAATTTTTGACTATACCTTTATGTAAGGTGTCATTGTGACGTGCTATCTAAGGTTGGGATGAGAGTCACAGTTAGTGTATATTTGTATCAAAACTCACAACATATGTGTTGTTGTATTTTACACGATAATTGTTGTAATAAAGTTGTAGTTATTTTTTGTACCATGTATTTGGTGACTCATAATAGGTTGGATGGAATGAACCTATATTGGGGTTGTCACATCTACTATCTTCTATTATTTAAAAAGTTTATCATCAATTTTATCGTTGAGACTCAGCTCAATAAATAATTCACATCACTGAATTATCCATGCACTACTGGCCAAGGATATTCATGTTATTACCAATGGTCATGATCATGCCAACAACTGTCCATCAATGCACTACGGGCCAATGAGGACTTTTACCACATCATTTGTAACATTACATGTCATGATTATACCGAATAATCTCTAGTCATAATCATACTAATCAACAGTCCATCTATGCACTACAAGCCAAAGATGACTTTCATCACAATATAAGCATGAGGATGATGACAATGATATAAAAATTTAATTAAATAAAAGCAAGGATAAATTTTAAAGATTTATAATTCAATTTATCAAGAATTTAATAATGTCCAAATTATCAACATGATACTGATTTGTGGTTTAAATTCAAGAATAATATTGTATCAAAAATAATTTGGACAGAAAAGAAATCAATTTCTGTCATGAATAATACCCCGAGTGAATATTACCTGAGTGAATAGTACCCCATCAATAGTATTTTATGAATAGTATCCCGTGAATAGTACTTCGTAAATAGTGACGTACGTATGAATAGTGTCGTATGTATGAATAGTACCCATGAATAGTACTCCAGCATGAAAGTTTAAATTTTAACAAGAATGTTCAGAAAAATATCATTGTGAAACGATACTAGATGAAGCACAAATTTCAAGGATATCCTACTAATTTCAAGGAGTATAGAAGCAATACTTAACAAGATGAGTGTAGAATTCAGAATCTGAAACGAAATAATATTACTTACATACTACAGAGTATGAAAGAAAATATTATTTCATACGAATATTGAACAAAAATAATATCCCTTCCAACTGTTGAACGAAAATAATATTCCTTACGAATATTGAACGAAGATAATATTATTTACGAATATTAAACGAAAATAAGATTCCTTACGAATATTGAACGAAAATAAAATTCCTTACGAATACGAAAAATAATATCGTAAGCGAATATGAAATAAATAATACCCCTTACCTCAAAAGAAGAGTATTTTTGACTGGTATAGCGGATATATTATTGAAGAAAACTTTTACTATTTTCTACACTCAAAACTTCCTTAAACTCAAAATAAATATGTTCAATATTATAGAAGAAGAATTCTCTAATTCTAGTGTGATTTTCATTTCTAAACTGAATATCTTATTTATAGGAGAATGACATGATACTATTTCAATGCACAGTAAAGAAAAAATCACGGACTGCACAGTAAAAGAAAAATCACGGACTGCACAGTAGGAATCACGGGTTTTCTGACGAATTTTTAAATTTTAATATGCAAACACTATGCAGACACTATGCAAATACTATGCATAATAAAATATAATATATACCTAATATAATATATATATATATATATATATATATATATATATATATATTAATAATACAAGTACTCCCCCCGTGACTCCATCAATTCCCCCAACATGTTTACTATATATATATATATACACACACACACACAGAGGATCATGTCCGAACTTTCGGATTTTATTAAAATCTAAAATTTATTTTTATTTTTTTGCTTTTTTTTAAAAAAATAACTAAAAAAGTTTAATATTTTATAGAATTGGAATTTTTACATAATACAGTATTTTGGGTATGATTTGGATACATATAACAAAACAGGTCTGTACAGACCTGTTTTGTTATATGTATCCAAATCACACTTAAAACACTTTATTATGTAAAAATTTCAGTTTCATAATTATTAAACTTTTTTTTAGTTGTTTTAAAAAAAAAAGTCCGAATTTTAGTACCGTCCGGGAGTCCGGACTGGAACCGGACTCATATATATATATATATATATATATATATATATATATATATATAAACAAAATTGAGATAACTTTCTCCCGATAATTTTGAAAAAAAAATGAGTAAGTGAAGGTCCATATAATAAGTAAAATTTATAACAAATACTTCATAAAGATCTCCTCTATTTATCTCAATTCACTTGTCTTCACAAAATACATTTTTAAACAATAATTATTCATCAAAAATATAACTTGCAATAGTAATAACCAGATCATTCTCAGGAAAAAGGGGGCTTTCCGATAAGGATTTCTCCCTATTGCCGCGCAATTAGGTGACCAAGCCCATTTTCTCGACAGAATTTTCTAGACATCGTCAATAATGCAAATAATAATATGAATAACTTTGTCGTCTCAATTATTGATTTAATAATATAAATATTGTGACAATAATTGAATCAACAACGTGAGATACTATGCAGCAATTAGTGTGACAATAATTGAAATAAACTGAGCGACTTCTCACGTAAGCATCAATAATCAATATTGTGTGCTACTATGCAACCACGCGTATTACTGTACTTTTATCACCGGGTATTTCAACAGTTAACAGTAAAAATTTTGTCGTTATTTTTATAAAAGTTATTTATGTCGTTTTTTCACTCCAACAATAATTTCGTTGTGGAAGTCTACCAATGATTGCGCCGTCGTACGAATATTCTCTGATAAAACAAATATTCCCTGACCAATCGAATATTTTATAACAACTTGCATACTTTGCAAAATTTATAAATATTACACGCAACTATAACACTATATCAAATTCACACCATAATATTCAAAAAAAAAATCGAGAAAATTAAATTTTTATTCATAAAAGTTGAGGTCTTATATTCCCCGACCAATCGAATATTTTATAACAATTTGCTTACTTTGTAAAATTTGTAAATATTATCCACAATTATAACATTATAACTGTAAGACCCCAACTTTTATAAATAAAGATGAATTTTCTATAAATATTATTTTTGAATATTATGGAGTTAATTTAATATAATGTTATAGTTGTGGGTAATATTTATAAATTTTGCAAAGTACGCAAATTGTTATATAATATTCGATTGGTCAGGGAATATTCGTTTTAACAGGGAATATTCGTACAACGGCACAATCATTGGTGGACCCCACAACAGAATTATTATCGGATTGAGAAAAAGATAAAAATATTTTATTAAAAATAACGGCGGAAGTTTTACCATTGATATTGTTGAACTACTCGGTAGTAAAAATACAGTAATACGTGTGGTTGCATAGTAACACATGGTATTGATTATTAATACTTATGTGAGAAGTCACTCAGTTTGATTCAATTATTGTCAGTTAATAATATGAATTATTTAGCGATAATGACGTTTTTTTTTATTCGTATTATTAACGTAATAAAACAGAAACATCTTTTTATATAAAACAGAATACTTTATTAAAGTTATTCTATAAATAGAATATATTATATTTTATTTAAAAAAAATTTCTTTAAATATGGACTGTCAGATTAAAGTAATCAATCTGGACCATTCATGGATTAGTTACTATGCATTCTATTTTTTTATAAATAGCAGCTCATTCCTTCATTATTTCTTACAAATTCACTGAACTCTAGAGAGAGAAACTATAGAGAGAGAGAAGAAGAGTATTCTGCTACTTAACTACTTCCTTATTTCAGCTCTTCTTTAAAACGGTAAGGGGTGTTATTCTTTCTTATTCATGAAGAGAACTGTTGTTATTCCATTTCTTATTATTCTGTTGGAATAACCTGTATACGTGGTCTACCCTATACTTGGTGACATTCTTCTATTATTCTGTTGGAATATCATGTCTGTGTGTTTTACACCGGACCTGGTTCCGTCTTTATTATTATTCTGTCGGAACATCCTGTCTATGTGTTTTACACCGGACCTGGTTCCGTCTTTATTATTATTCTGTTGGAATATCCTGTCTGTGCGTTTTACGTCGGACCTGGTTCCATTATTTATTATTCTGTTGGAATAACCTGTCTGTGCGATCTATCGTATGCATGGTGATTTCTTTTGTTATTCCATTCTTTATTATACTCAATTGGTTAAGTTTTGACTTCTATACTCCATGAAATTTGTGGAATATCCTTGATAATTGCGTTTCATCCAGTATCTTTTCATGAAAATATTCTTCTAAGCATTCTTGAATTTTACTCCACAAAGCAGTATCATATTGACAATTTGG
Organism: Panax notoginseng; assembly: GCA_016801055.1. Lineage (NCBI taxonomy): Eukaryota > Viridiplantae > Streptophyta > Magnoliopsida > Apiales > Araliaceae > Panax > Panax notoginseng. The sequence goes on from CM029018.1 coordinate 173,523,900, forward strand.
ACGTTGTTAATTCTTGGATAAATTAATTCTTGAACTTGTTTTATTGAATTCTTATATCATTGTCATCATCATCATGTTTATAAAATATTGAAAGTCATCTGTGGCCTGTAGTGCATAGATGAACTTGGTATGATTATGACCAGGGATTATTCGGTATAATCATGACCGTAATATTACAAATGATGTGGTAAAAGTCCTCATTGGCCCGTAGTGCATTGATGGACAGTTGTTGGCATGATCATGACCATTAATGAATACACGAATATCCTTGGCCGTAGTACAGTGGTGATTCGATGATGTGGATTATTTTATTAAGCTGAGTCTCAGCGATCACAGTATTGAAAAACCTTTTAAATCATAAAAGATAGTAGAGTTTATTTTCTACTTGACTCTTTTAATGGATTGCTTGTTCCGCTGCAGTTAAACTTGATGTCTATTATATTTTATCAGTTTAACATTGTTGAAGGTTAATGATAATTTATTCTGCATTATCTTAGTCATAATATTTCTTACTGAGCTAGTTGAGCTCACCCTTTCTTTCATTGCTCTCTTCAAAAAATGAGAACGTAGCTGGGACAAATCGAAAAACGGAGTGATAGTCCGAATGATAGTATTAGTTAGTAGTCCTCACTATTCTATGTAATAGTGTGATAATAAATGTAATGATGACTCCTTTTGAGTATGAATACTCTCTAGAAGACAATATTTGTATTCAAACTCACAGTTTATGTTTTGTCGTATTGTACACGACAGTTGTATTAATAAGTTGTATTTATATTCTGTACTATGTATCTGACGACCCAAGATGGGTGATGTATACCTAATTTTGGGGGCGTCACAATAACAAATTCACACCTTAATATTCAAAAATGATATTTAGAAAAAAAAATCAATTTTATTCATAAAAGTTGGGGTCTTACAGACAGTAATTTCGTTATGGGATCCACCAATGATTGTGCCGTCGTACGAATATTCCCTGATAAAACGAATATTCTCCGACCAATTGAATATTTTATAACAACTTGCTTACTTTGCAAAATTTATAAATATTATCCACAACTATAACATAATATCAAATCCACACCATAATATTCAAAATGATATTTAGAAAAAAATAATCATTATTCATAAAAGTTAGGATCTTACATTTACATGGTTGATAAAAAATATTTAGCATGATAGTAATTTTTTTCATAACATATTTAGATATTTATATTAAAAAAATAACTATCTTTCACATATAAATAAATTATAAAGATTTAAGAACCAAGACAAATAATCATATTATTACCAGCAAGAAAAATAAATATTATAGAATAAATTTATACACTATATAATATACGGGAAAAGGTTCAAAAATATCTCTGATGTTTACCTTGAAATTCCACTTACACCCTGAACATTTTTTTTTAAAAGTACCCTTAACGTTACAAATTTTAGGTCAAATGTGCCCCTCCCGTTAAAAAATTTCCTACTGAACAAACGGACATCAGTGACAACCGACACGTGACAAGAATAAAATTTAATACATTTTTTTTATTATTTTCTCTTTATATTTTTTTCCTCCCTCTTCTCTCTGTCTCCTTTCTTCTTCCTCTGTTCCAAAAATCACAACACTAAAATCACGAATTGCCCACAAGAATAGTCTATAAAGAGGGTGAAATCACGAGTTGTTTAAACTGGTGAAATTTAGCTTATCACGAAAAAGAGGATTCGCTTCAATTAACCTTTTGACTTCAACAAGCATTACACCCCTAGCAGACTTAGTGTCTCCGTATTTAGATAGGTTCTCGTTATCTCTGCAAATTTTGTATGTTTACATAGTTAACACAAGAACCCATGAAAAATACTACAACAATTTAATATTAAATCACTGACAAAACAATCTCCTACTTGAAATTTTCTAGCGTCAATAGCTGCGTTATTTCCTTAAACAAATCTTCATTGAAAGCTGAAAACACTTTCAAGTCCTTCACTAAATGTCAACAGCTTTAGCACGACCCTTCCTATAATCACGAATAATTATCAGAATTAAATGATATACTCAATTTCAAAAAAAAATCATTGGAGAATGACATAAATATAAAGATAAAAAATTTCAAGTTCATCAACTCGTGACATACTTATCTAATGCTTCTAGGTATTTATGCTTTCGAATCTCAAAGAAGATTTTCATGGAATATATGTTATCATCAACCTTTGGATAAATATTTCTCCACCTCATCCCATTCCCCATTTGTCACCATTTCCTCAAAATGCCGCATGTTGAAGAAAAATCCCGATTATTGCTCCAATCTCGACCCATAAAGAAACAACAAATTAAGTAAAGAACTAAACTAACACCAATTAATTTCACAACAAATGCCTAAACTATAACAAATATCCTAAAAACAGAGATTTTTCGGTCCTAATTCATTTCATTTCTTAAGAACCCAAAATTCAAACACATGTATACAAAATTTATATATCTGGACGTACAATCATACATAGATTAACATAGATAGAAAAGGGAAACTCATACCCGGATTTGATGAGGGATAAATTTGCAGATCGAAGGGTTTTGGTACTTTATACTAGTCTTTCTCTCTCTAAAGACTTGGTTGTTTCTCTCTTTTCTATCTATGTTAATCTATGTATGATTTTTGTGGGCAATTCGTGATTTCAGTTTTGTGATTTTTGGAACAGAGGAAGAAGAAATGAGGGAGAGAAAAGAGAGAAGAAAGAGAAAATAATAAAAAAATTTATTAAATTTTATTTTTGTCACATGTCGGTCGTCGTTAATGTCTATTTGTCCGGTTGAAAATTTTTTAACAGGAGAGATATATTTGATCTAAAATTTGTAACGTTAAGGGTATTTTTGAAAAAAAAATAAATTCAGATTGTAAGTGGGATTTCGAGATAAACATCTATGGGCATTTTTGAACCTTTGTCCTATAATATATTCCCTCCGTCCCATGATAAAAGTCCTTATTATTATTTTGGGTAGTTCCATGTTAAATGTTCACTTTCCTTTAATAACTAAATTTTTACACATTTTTTTCTATTATACCCGTAGTATTAAATATCTCATATTTTTCTTATTATGATTCTCTCTCCATATTTAATAAGTATAATTAGTTATGTGCTGAAAATATTTTGAATTGAAAAGCTAGAAAGTCACTCTCTAAGCTATATTGAAAATAATTAATGACATTATTATGGGTAATTTTGTCATTTTATTTCTCTTCTTAATATGCGTAAAAAATTTATCACAACTTTTATTCTGGAACGGATGAAGTAATATAATATGCTTAAGATCAAATTAGATAAATAAAGATTGTGTCAATTCGTATTCTACTTATCAAGGTTAGTTTAGTCACTTTAATATTTTTAGGTGTGTAACTATCATTATGGGGTGTATATATATATATAGTAAATTATTAGTAATGTTTTCTCTACTCTTTTTACAAAAAAAAATTCTCATATGTAAATTTTAAATATATATACAATTGTTACATACTTATTGTTAGATTTATTGAGATCATTACATATAAAATAATAATAACAACAAATTTTATGTCATTTTTTTACCATAAAAAAACACAAAGTTCTCTTTTTTAAACAAAATAATTTACAAAAAAGACTTTTTTGTGCAATTATTAAAGTACTAAAAAATCTAATACGAAATATTCAAACTATTACTTTATTAACTAAAGGAAATTTTTTCTAATAAAAAACAATAGCCCTTTTATTCCAATTTAATTGTCATACCTTTTTCGGGAAAAAAATATCAAAATATTGTCATCTTAATGTTTAACCTATTTTGTCATATTTATGTTAACTTTGTCTTAGAGAAAAGATAAATTTTTTATGGGCTCAATTAAAATGAACAAAAACGTTTGAGAATTATCATTATTTTCTATTTACATATCTTTCTATTCATAATTTGACTTTATTATGAAAATTCAAATAATTCTTGACAATTCTTGCTTATACCTTATTGTTTTTGTTTTTCTTCATGTTGTTAAAGTGAATAAAAGTTGAAAAAATATATTACTTCCGTTTTAAAATATAAAAAAATTATTGACTTTGTGAGCTCAACTTAAGATATTTTTAAACTAAAAATTAACGTAAATTTTTTAATTTTTACCAATTCAATGATCGTAAAATGAAAATGGTTCTAACGAGATTGGTAGTAGAATTTATTTTCGGAGTCCTTCTATAGGGACCAGATTATTGAAATGTGGATTGTGAGGCTTGAATACAAGGCTTGTAAGTAAATAAATAAGAGTTCAAGCCAACTAAGCTACAACAACTATTTGTTTTTAATGCAATCTTCAATATATTTTAACTATAATTGAAGACTATAATTAAGATATGTAGTTAATGTAGGTAATGAATTAATAATACTAATTTATAATACTATTAAAATTTTAATTGATTGAGATATGTAATTAATGTAGGTAATTAATTAATCGTGTCTGTTTGTATTATTTTTTATTATTAATTATTTTATTATTTTTAATATTTATTATTATTACTATTTTTGGTGTAGCAAGATTTTACAAAAAAAAATAAAAATAAAGGGAGAAGCCCATGGGTCGGCCCCGCCCGGCCCGACCCAACCCGGGCCACTGACCTAACAATTCTAGCCCACCAAAACCCAAACCATTTTGGCCTGGCCCGCGCCGTTTGCAAGGTCTATACATATACAAGAACAGGGTTATACAGACTGTACAACCCTGTTTTGTATATGTATTCAAATTACACCTAAAAATATTGTATTCTATAAAAAATTCAGTTGAAATAAATACTATATAATTTTTGTGACCGGTCCAATTTTCTTGTCCATTGGACCTGTCCGGCAAGATTTATTCTTATTTTTGAGTTGATAGAATTTTCATTTTTTGAGTTGATTACTGCATATTAACCATTATTTTTATTAAACCTATGTTAATCTCTCTTTCTATCTCCTCTAATTTTATCTTATTTTTATTTTTATTTTTATTTTTATTGGTGTTTAATTGATGAAAAGCAACATATTCAATCATAATAAAAAAAAATGAAAGACATAATCATTGTTATTATTCCTTCCAGCAACATGTTTAAGGTTAGGATTTTCAAAAATGAGTGAGCTGACGTGTCAGCAGCCAGACATAGGGGACCACGGCAAAAGTGTGGATAATGCCGCAGCAGCCGCACTATGAAGTTCCTCGTGCCCCTCCACCATCGTTTTATTTCTGGAGTAAGGTTAGGATTTTCAAAAATGAGTTAGCTGACGTGTCAGCAGCCAGACACAGGGGACCACGGCAAAAGTGTGGATAGTGCCGCACTATGAAGTTCCTCGCGCCCCTCTCCCCGTCGTTTTATTTCTGAGGGAGCTAGTATGAAATTTATTTTTAAATAAGTTAATTAATTAATAGATAAGATTTTAAGATTTTTTATTGATTTACTATAAAAATAAATAAATAAATAAACTTTAAGCTAATGGATCCTTTTATTTCACAGCACAAAGGAAGAAGACAAAGCTTTCTCTGTCCTTTTTCCTCGAACCCCTCCTTTTTATTCCTTCGTGGGAAAAGGCGAAAAACAAGAAGAAAGCTTTATCGATAACCATCCAAACCCTAGACTTCTTGTTCATACGGAAGCAGGTACTATGTAATTATTATTTTTTGTAAGTTAAACATTTTATTAGATTCATTTTCAATGTGTTTTTCGCTTCAATGTCTTTTGAATTTGAATTTAATTCAGTGTTAATTGTGCAAAATCATTGATGTGATTGATTATTTTTGTTTATAGGTTGATCATTTTGTGTAAATTGCTAATTATTGGTTCAATTTCATGGGTTTGATCCATTCGTGGAAATACACCTAAAAAATAAAAAAAATTGGCCTCTTTTTGAGAGAAAGGAGAAACAGTATAAAGTACTGGCTGAGTATGAGTGTTAAACCTTTTACTAACTACTTGGTTAAGGTGTTTGTGCCTTTTAATTATTTCAAATAATTATTTAACATTAACTTTAAAAAAATCACTTGCGTAAGTAATTTGGTTTCTGTTTTCAGTTGAATGTTGCACAATTGATCCAAGTTTGTAACTTTGTAACATGATTTTACTGATGGGATTGAGAAATAATTAAAATAGAAGAATTAACAGGCCAACAGGGCATGTTTTGATAGCATATTCAGATATGTTTTCTGGTTCATTTTCTAAAAATTACAGTATGAGTTTTGATAGTTATTCATTTTTTTGTTAGCGGAAATTGTTGGTTTTGGAATGGAATGAAAATAATTTTTCGAAAATGATCAGAAGAATTTAAAGTTTAATATCTCGGGAATAATAATGATTTTTAGATTTAATATAAACAATTTTTTAAATGGTAAGCTGACAGGTACTTGTTCAGGAAAGTTATGGTAAACGGAAATTGTTGCTTTGGGAATGGAATGAAAATATATCGGGAATAATAATGCTTTTTAGATTTAATATAAACAATTTTTTAAATGGTAAGCTAACAGGTACTTGTTCAGGAAAGTTATGGTAAAAAAAATGTGAAAATGGCTACGAAGATGGAAACCAAACAAAATTCAATCTCATTTCTTTTCTATTACATCATGCACAAGAATTGACATCATCATGAGAGCTTGGTTTGATGTTCGGTTATTCATCTTAGATGGTCTTGCATTCTAGAACTGCATGATACACATGAATTTATAAGTTCTTATATTCCTTGTCTTAGTCATGCTATATATGATGAACAATATCCTTGATATATGATTTTGCATGCTTCTTTTAATTAATTGACACTCTCGTGCTGGATAGAGTAATCTTGGCTTGATAAGCTTGTAGTAATACTTTGCATGCCTTATTCTTAGGGGAAAAATATGGCGACAATATCAGTGGGGCCCTCATACTGCATACGGTCTGAGAGCATACAGTGTAGAGCCGCACAGAATGTCTATAGCATTGTAAACAATGTGGAAGCATCCCAAATGAAAATATCTTGTGTTGGTTTTCCTACTTTGTCGTGGAATCCAACAAACACAATGCAAAATTTTCATTTAGATGGCACAGGGGTAGGTTGCAAACGAGGATGTCAAGTAATTGTTGCTGCAAGTCCTCCTACAGAAGATGCTGTGATAGCTACAGAACCATTGACGAAAGAGGATTTGGTAGCATATCTTGCTTCTGGGTGCAAGCCTAAGGAAAAGTGGAGGTTCAACTTCTAGCTCTTATTGGTACTCAGATTTGAGTTGCATAATTTGTCTGCATAGTTGTCAAATTGTAAAGTCGAGTCGGTGGTGGGGAGCTTAAGCAACTAGTCGACTAGGAGCCCAACTAGTTGCTCATAAGTCGACAAATCATTTCCAATGTACATTTTATTTTTTGGCATGTGTGGATTGCTTAGTAAAGAAGGAGCGAAAGAGCTTCCTATCCGTGTCTTCGGTACTAACCCTGTTTCCACCCTTGGTCAGGGGTGGGCAAGTTACCACCCTTAATTTTGCGATTTCTTTTTGGTAAATAGAGGTTGGTTTTTAAAATAATAAAATTTGACTCCCTATATTTGAATTTTTAAGTACAAGATAAAAATATAGTGGTAAAAATGATGAGAGATTTTTTTTTTTTGGTAATTAAGTGAAGACAGATTTAAATCAAGATTATCATTAAATACAAATAAGTATGTATCTGAGTTTTAAATTTTCTATGCCGTGTTATTATAATTCTAAAATTTTCTAATTGTTAATATCAATATCACTTTGTGGATGGAGAAACTTGAGAACTTTTATTTGACTGCTTATTTCACTTGGTTGATCAAAGACTTTTACTTAAATGTTTATAATTGCTCCTTTGATTGAAGATTTTTGTTTAATTGTGTTCATCATTGACTTATGTTTGATTTGTTGAATCAGGATGATGTTTATTCAAAAATTTCAAAAAGTGAAGCCTTGAAATTGTTTTTGTAGTGACATTTTAATGTATTTTGGTTAGTGGGAATCTGTGTTTCGTAGTTTTGATTATATATTCGTTATTTAATTTTGTATTCTAATTTAATTAATAATTATTATATAATAATTTTTTAAAAAGTTAAAACAATGCCCACCCTTGACAAAATTTTATGCGGCCACCACTGTTTGTTGGTTAGCAGCAGTTCTCTCTCTCTCTCTCCCTCCCCCCCTCTCTCTCTCTCTCATAAAGCAGTTCTGAATATTGGCTGAAGTTGTTTTTGCAGAATAGGTACGGAACATGAAAAGTTTGGTTTTGAGTCTGGAACATTACGACCTATGAAGTATGAACAGATATCTGAGTTGCTCTATGGTATTTCTGAGAGATTTGATTGGGATAAAATAATGGAAGGTGACAACATTATTGGACTCAAACAGGTAAATTAGTTATCCTTCTACTTATTTTGTCCGGCTGCTACTAGTTTAGATTCTTTAGATATATCATATATTGCCATCTTTGCATATACAAAATGCAAAAGCTAATTCATCATTTCATCTCAGCAAAAATTTCATTGTGTTGTCGGGTAAATTTTCTTTTACCTTTTGCATTTGTTGTATTTATGTAGAGAATCTTATGTTACTGTTGCTGTTGGGCAGGGGAAGCAAAACATATCACTAGAGCCTGGTGGTCAATTTGAGCTTAGTGGTGCACCCCTTGAAACTCTTCATCAGACTTGTGCTGAGGTTAATTCTCACCTTTACCAGGTTTGTCCTAAACTTGAAGTTGAATAAACATATCATACACAAACACACACATCATTTTTTTGATAAGTTGACGAAATGCACGTATCGTTGTGTGACGCATGTTGCTTGAAGAAGTCTTCTTAAAGTATTTATTCACGACATATGCAAATACTTGATTTTCTGATTACAACTGATTTTGGAGGAGAAGAGCCTCTAAATATTGTGTAGTTGGTGTAAGATGCTAGATTTGGAAATTATGGGAAACTGATTGGTTTCTGATTATATTTGCATCATTCACTTTGGAGTAGGAAGGTTTACCTGTCCAAATTCTAGTGACAGATTTAGGGTAGAATTTGAGAATTGGTAATGTATGTACTTTCAGTAGACTCAGTATGCACAACATTCTTATCCCACCCTCTGCCTATTTTCGAATACAATTAATATCTCCTGTCATTTGACAATTTCATAGTTGTAGAATTGATACAAGTCATTTTGTAATTATTCTCCTTTCTTCTTGTTTTTCTATTTTTCTCACCTGTTCATCCTGATTACAATTTATTTTCACTCTCTTTTGTGCCAAGATCCCTCTTTTTTTTATCCTTTGTGAAAATACTTTTTGATACTTTTATTTTACTTTATCTTTTTGCTTAACTAAGTCATTTAAGATTAATGAGCACATGCACAAACAGACCCCAAATTCTATCAAACTGGACAATAGTCTTCACATGTTACTTTTAATAGGTCAAAGCTGTAGCAGAGGAGATGGGAATTGGATTCTTAGGAATTGGCTTCCAACCCAAATGGGGTATTAAAGACATACCTATTATGCCTAAGGTAATACTTAATATGCAAATGACATACAAGGATCTCTTGGTGATGCATATACTTTCATATGTCCGTAAGCTGGTGTGTTGATGCATTGCCTGGAAAAGGAAAGCTATTGATAGCCACGGTTTCAAAGCTACTGCTTTATGTACAGTAATTAGGAGGCCATAAATCAAAAACTCTAAATTAAAGTGTACTTCTTGTGTTTGAACCTTTACCAACTGAGCATACTAACATAGTACTTCGGCTCAGGGAAGATATGAGATTATGAGGAATTACATGCCTAACGTTGGCTCGCTTGGACTTGATATGATGTTCAGGACGTGTACTGTTCAGGTGAGAGACGTTGTAAGGGTATTGGTGGTCTGTTCATTTGAACCAGGGTTTGGAGACTATTATTTATGAAAGACATTCTCTTTTCCTGTAGGAATCCAATCTATAATTTTATGTTACAATGTAAATGATGGAAATCAACTTCATTTTTGATAGGTTAATCTGGATTTCAGTTCTGAAGCTGACATGATTAGCAAATTCCGTGCTGGTCTTGCTTTACAGCCTGTGAGAAACCTTTTCTCTAATCACTTGCAATTTTTGTGGTTATATGAAATCTTACTAGTGGTAGAAATAAACAGATTGCAACTGCATTGTTTGCCAATTCACCTTTTACAGAAGGAAAGCCAAATGGTTACCTCAGCATGAGAAGGTTTGCACACGTTGGCCTATAGCTGTTACCTAAAAAGTTTTGTGTTTATGTCACTAGATTATTGTGTAATAATATTTGCCTGTTTTCACCAGCCAAATATGGACAGACACAGATAACAATAGAGCTGGAATGCTTCCCTTTGTGTTTGACGATTCCTTTGGGTAAGTTTGGATCCTCATTCTGAGATAGCATAGATGCCAGTCACTTTTCAGAACATGATTTGCCAACTGCAGAATAAAAATAAAGAAAGCAGTAATAACTGCTGTTTGCTGATAAGCCTAAAATAAGATACAGAATGGATACCAGGAACAGTATGGTACTATGGTTACCTTTTTAAAACTTGTAAATCAAGTTGGTTCTTTGTCGAATTTACCATTATCTGTCTATTCTCTTCCATGTTGTATAATGGTGCTTCAATGAGCACGATTTAAAATGGCACCCAATTCCTCATATGTTAACTTCAGTCCTCCCACACTGGCTCCTACCAAATAGGCTATAAAAGAAAATGATGATTTAGGAAAAGAACCTTCCTCTGCACCAACCATCATTAAGTCTTGTATATCAAGTTGGGTTAGAAACAGGGTGCATGCACTGAATTGGGCTGTGCTAGTACAACAGCCTTCCTCACATCATGTAAACCATGTTGAGTTTACTATTGGGTGCATATTGTGTGGCTTTCGTCCTTATTAATTTAATTGAGCAGTTTTATTCGTTCACGGTAGATCTGGAAGAGGCAGTAAAGTGTTTATGACATGCTTGTGCAGACGACCATTCATGCGATGGCATGTGCCACATTGTCTAGTTAGTTATGAATTTTCATGTTAGAGACACAGGCCTTGTATCACAGTGGTCAAGTGCTTCTATGTTGACATGCCATGTAACAAGAAAAAGAGTCCAGAGTGATAATTCTAACATATTTTTAATAAAAGAGAGTAAGAAATAAACCAGCATAGGGCTCTGGAGTTTTGGATATTTGAAGAGGGCTGTATGCTGCCTTAAAGGGTCTCTTGCTTCTTCAAGAAAATGCTTTAATTGCATTTTTATTCCTTTTCTGTTTCAGTTTGTAATTTATAAAAGTTTATATTTACTTAAAAATTTTGATGCAATTTTACTTGTACTTACAATGACTTATGTCCACAGGTTTGAGCAGTATGTCGATTATGCTCTTGATGTTCCGATGTACTTTGTCTACCGGAAAAAGAAGTATATTGATTGTGCTGGACTGTCCTTCCGGGTTTTCACCTTTCCTTAATAGTCTTTCGACTGAATTCATCATATACTCATACAATGTATGCGTTTAATTTTCCATGAGCTAATTATGCTTCCTGTATGATACTATGCAGGACTTTATGTCTGGAAACCTTCCTCCTATTCTGGGTGAATATCCTAACCTCAATGATTGGGAGAACCATTTGACAACAATATTCCCCGAGGTTCTTACATTCGCTTGAGATTTATTGATATGATATAGCTTTGAATATTGTCAAACTAGAGAAACTTGTCAAATTCTTTTTCAATTTTTTATTTATAATTCAGGTCAGACTTAAAAGATATTTGGAAATGAGGGGTGCTGATGGCGGACCTTGGAGGAGGTTATGTGCACTGCCTGCATTTTGGGTATATATCTTTTTGGAAACTTATATTTTCACATGTTAAAATAATATTTCCACATGAGTCTCTTACATAGAGTTGGGACTCGTTCACTATTCATGTGAGAGGGGTCATGTGAAAATATCAATTTTTTATGTGGAAATATTAGTTCCCATCTTTTTTGATGTGTAAACACAGTGTATAACTGAATTGTCTAAGAATTAAGCATCAGCCTTTTAAGAGTTCTTAAAGATAGAGTATGACAGAATTTCCAAACTGAATAGATATGCTACTTGTACTAAAGTTGAGGAGATCGGTTATTTATTTATTCGTTCCATAGCTTTTGATTACATTACTGAATGTAGGACTGGGTACATTAAGATTGTAGAATTCAAGATTAAAATATATTGAAGAAGTAAGATTAACATTTTATCTTTTAACTATGTGTGTGGGGTCCATGAAGTGTCCCAACAATTAACTCGTATATTTTTTAACTTGTTCAATTATAAAGGTTGGGTCCGTGAAGGAATAGCACTGGTCACTACATAATTTATATATCATTCTGGTTGGTTTTTAAATTGAGTGAAGTTCCATTGTGGACATCTAAATTTTGGATTGAAGGAGTATTATGTTATTAGTAAAAGTCCTAAAACAGTTTTTGGTATTATATGATTCTGTGGAAAGAGCCTAGTACCATTGTACTCTTATTTTTTATTTTCCGACAAAAAATTGTTACACAGTGGAGTCTCTCTCTCTCTCTCATCGCGTAAATTCATGGTATCAAAAGAAAGGTTGTAGACCAATGGAAGAGATATCTATTTACTTTTTGGCTATGTCAAGGACATGTTTGGGTGTTGAAAATCTATTATATTTGTCGCAAGTCTATGTAAAACTGTATCTTTATGGTTTTTGGGTGCTCAGGAATTCATATCAGAATGGAAAGAACACCTTCAGGGGCTGTTCTATGTGCTATGAATGTTTGTTGGGTTTTTGATTGGTAGGATGGTTATATATTGGAAAGAATGAGTGGGCTTATTAAACAAGTGTCTCTAGGGTTTAAAGGAGCGAGTGTAGAGCTGAAGAATTGCTTTTTAGTCACTTAAAAGTATACCAAACCCCACAAGCAAAATTTCTTCTCTATTGACAGAAGCTTAAAACTTATTTTAAACATTATATTAGACTCAATTTAATGCTTAAAATGATGGCAAGGTATCTTAAGTATTCTCAATGTCAGTTTCCAGTTTACCCTTTTCTTCTTAGCACATTTTGACACATGTAAATCTATCTTGATTATTCTTTCATTGTTACGTTTCTTTTAATACTCGAGAAAACTAATTTAAATCAGCACAAAAGAAATGAAAAATATGCAATTTTTATTTCAGGGGACCTTTCTAATTGTCATGTTTATTGTAGACTGTCATGCTGATATTGCCCCATTTGCTGTTTATTTTGTGGATATTTATCAGTTGCTTTATTCTGCTGTATCAGTCTATCTGATTAATTATCGAATTTCAGGTTGGTCTATTATACGATGAGGTTTCTCTACAGAAGGTTTTGGACATGATAGCTGATTGGACCACGGAAGAAAGACAGATGTTGAGAAATAAGGTAATATAGCTATTCTAAGAGTAAATTGTCGTGTGATATTTGGGTTGTTTGTCTCTAATTCACATTTTGCATTAATACATTAATTTTTGTTGGGATTATGGTCTAAATGGCGGGAATAGATTGACATTAGGCATTGGTTAAAAGCCTGAGACATTACATCTAATGACTTCTTTGACCATTTTATAGAAGTTTATCAGAATCGATGCCAAAAAGGTCGAAATTAGGTAACAAAATATTGAATAACTCACTTTTATGAAAGGGCTACTTGATTTAGTTTCTCAGTTGTTGATGCAAGTTAGTGAATAACCCATCATTTTGGAAGTGGCTTCTGGCGATATCTCGTTTGTTTGTATAGTAAAATGTGTGTTTTGCTTCAAATTAATTTTGAGTGTGATAGATTATTAGTTTGAATAGCTCCCAGCTGCATTATTTGTTCAGGTTATTCATCTGCCTCTTACAACTGTGTTTCATAGTTTAATATATTTTATACACTTGCATGTGTTTTATCCAAATAAACACTTGGGACAATTAAGTTGTACTACTATCTTATAATGTTGAGACTTGAATGGAATCTTTTTGGCTATTATTGTTTAATCCCAACACTATTTAGTAGGTCCCAATAACTGGTCTGAAAACACCATTCCGAGACGGATTGCTGAGGCACATCGCCCAAGATGTCATGCAGTTAGCAAAAGTAAGCCGGATATATCATTGTTACTCGTTGTTGATGGCATCAAATATCTTTATAGAAGGCTTATCCATTCTTTTTTTTTTGTAGGATGGCTTGGAAAGGAGAGGCTACAAGGAAACTGGGTTCCTGAATGAAGTGGCAGAGGTGGTTAGGACAGGTAGATCATTTAGATCTTATTCAGGGAGATTTCTCGTGACGTCTTTTTCCTCTCCCTTAATCCCTTGCTCTTTCTTTTCTAATATCTTTGTCGGTGAGATGGTGGAATTTCCTGTTTAGTTGATGAAAGTACAAAAAATAAATTCCACTAGAAATCTCCGTTGTTGTCAGCATGACCTTAATGACGCTTTATTGTTATTTTATTACTAATACAATTAGCTCCAACATATAAGTACTATTGGTTGATCTTATCAAATTTATCTTGCCCTAACATTTTGTAAGGAAAAATTGATTTGGTATAATTAATGGCCAGGTCTAAATTTTACTTGGATGTCATGAGTTATGGCCAGGTCTAAACTTACTTGGATGTCACGAGTTTTGGTGTCTAAATTTTAAATTGTTTTTTTTTCTGTTGCGACTTCATAAAGGGGAGAGATGGACTTGAAATTTTGGCTGTGGAGTTTATTACTTTGAAGTGTAGACATACTTTAGATCGAAGAACAAGTAGTCTGATAATCTGATTGATTGTCCCTAACTTTTTTCTGTATCGAGGAAAATAAAGGCAAATTAGAAGTGTACTTGTTCAATCATGAGGGTCCCTTAACATTTGATTCACTTTCAGAAAATTGGAGTGTTAAAGGTGGTTTTTGCTTCATGAATGTTTAAAATTTTAAATCATCTTCTCCATAGCCTTGATAAGAACTTTCTGATAATACTCTGCAAGCAGACATGCTGAACGATTACTCTCTTTGGAATCATTCTTTAGCTGCCTTGTTAATTTCCTTTCTTAGTAGATCCCGATGAACAATCTTTTGTGTGCAGGTGTAACACCCGCTGAGAAGCTTTTGGAGTTGTACCATGGAAAGTGGGGGGAAAGTGTGGATCCGGTATTCCAGGAGCTGCTCTACTGAAATCCTTTGGCCTTTGAGTATGTCATGCATACTTCAGTTTGTGGTGCCCTCGAGTAGGAATCTCCTTATGATTTCAAGGAGTAATCTCTGTTGTTTTATTTATTGTTATCAGGTGATGGGTATAAACTATTAACCTTTAAGCAGAAATAAGCTGTAATATGTATCATTAGCACTAAATTTTCATTGAGCTGGGTTTTCCGCACTCGGCATTTGTGGCGTTTTTCTTTTATTTTCTTCCTCTTCAATCTGCCCTTTTAACCCCCTCCCCCCAACTTCCGGCCCCTCCTGTTATCGATGAGAAGCCGTTTGTAAAATTTGTTCATGTTTTTAAATGTGTAACTGGCATCGAGTTTGCAAATCTGTTAATTGTATCTGCCTTCTTCTGGTTGGTCTTCTTTAGGTGGTTTGATTGTTTTCGGATGCCACTCCATGTGGGGCAACATTTTTCGGATATATTTTGACTTTTTATGGTCGATTCGTAAAATTTTAATTAGTTTTAATAAAAGCAATTATAACAGTTGTAAATTAATTATAAAACATTATTAATTATAGTATTTGTTAATTTTAAAATTTAAATGAAATTATATCAAATTTGAACACAAGTATTACAAAAATTAACTTAAAATAGATTAAAATATATTTTTAATTTTGGAATGGAAGGAGCACCATGTTGATCAAAAAAATGCTGTTCGGTCGGATCATTCAATTCATCTTGATGTGAAATGAATTGTTGGTGGGTATAAATTGCTGCTTCTTTTTTCCCCCCTCAATTAATTAAACATTTAATAAGAATAAGTAAAGCATAAACAAATAGCTCTATTTGAAGCGCATTTATCAATTTCTTTTATAAAATACATGTCATGTTTGTTTACAAAGATTATAATCTCGAAATTATAATTTATGGGATTATAATCTCAAGACTATTAATTCTAGGATTAAATAGTCCTAGTCACATTTTTGATTTTTATGGGATATGATAACTTAAAATAATCCCAAGTTATGTTTGTTTTTTTCAGGATTAATTAAAGGGGTTTAATCAATTTTTGGTATCTGTGCTGGGACACGACTTACAATTTAGTACCCGAAGTGAAAAAAGTTACAAACTGGTAATTGTACTCGAAAAATGTTACATTCTGTTAAACAGTAGGGACATGACTTACAATTTGGTACCCAAAGTGAAAAAAGTTGCAAACTGGTGATTGTACTCAAAAAATGTTGTCATCTGATGCTTGTATTTTCCAAATTTTAAATAATCGTAAAAATTGATCCAACGGAAGAGACGAACATACAGAGAGAGAAACGAAGTCGACGCGAAGAAGATCCTCGATGTTTTGTTTCATCTTTCCTTGCCTCCCATATTCGCACCATTGCTCCACAGTGGCGTCGACTTGGAAACTATGGTGTAATCCATTCATTTTTATTGCATGAACTACAGTCTTCTTCCCGATTTTATTTACGATTCCACTCCAAGACGAGTTCATCCTTTCAATTAAACACTGAAAACCCTTTAATAAATATATGGGAACCAACACTTAATGGAGGATCGAGATAAGAAGAATGAGAGAAGAAGAAGGACAGAAGAAGAGAACCCTAATTTTCAAACAGAATAAATATGAAACCCTACTGTTTAACGGAGTGTAACATTTTTCGAGTACAATAGTTTGTAACTTTTTTCACTTTGGATACCAAATTGTAAGTCATGTCCCTACTGTTTAACAGAGTGTAATATTTTTTGAGTACAATCACCAGTTTGTAATTTTTTTCACTTCGGGTACCAAATTGTAAGTCGTGCCCCAGTACAGGTACCAAAAGTTGATTTATCCCTTAATTAAAGTATTGGATTAAAAAATATCGTTTGGACTATTATACCCTTACCAATAATAACATATTTTAAACTTATTTATACATGAAAAAAAAATTATTTATTATATATACACCCCCACCTAAAAAAATTAATATTTTCTGATTATGTATACACTCCCACCCCGCTCACCCCCACCCAACTACCCACCCCGACTCCCCATCCCCCCACCCCCACCCCTACCCCTACCCCTACCCCTACCCCTCAAAAATAATATTTACTGATTATGTATACACTTCCATCTCGTCCACCCCGACACCCACCCCCACCCCCAGCACAAAAAAAATAATATTTTCTAATTATGTATACACTCTCACCTCGCCCAACCCCCACCTCCACCCTCGCCCCCCAAAAATAATATTTACTGATTATGTATACACTCCCACCCCGCCCAGCCCCCCCCCCCCCCACTTGCCCATCCCCCACCCTCCACCCTTCCTAAAAAAATAATATTCAGTTATTATATATACACCTCACCCCTCACTCTGCCCCTCCCCCCCCAAAAAAAATATAATAATATTTAGTCTTTATACTAGTAAGTTTTAATTTGTCAGTAATAATAACAGAAATTGCAAGATATTATGGTCATTTTAGAAAAAGGTTGAGGTTAATTTTGTCTAGCAATTTTTAATCCCAAATGGTAAGAATTATAATACCAGGTAGAACATAGTATTAAATAATCTCACATCTTAAGCTATTTTATAATCTCAGAACTAATAGTCCCAAGCTCAAATTTAAAAACAAATAAGATACTTATGATTAATAGTCATATCCCAAGTGTAATTTTTATAAACAAATATAACCATAGTTTTTTCGAATGCGACTCGTATTTTGGAAGGAAGGGAAGGTAATATAGAATAATTTATTTACATGAAATTATTTTTCTACCTTTCAAGCTGAACTAATTGCATTTGCATCATAATGTGTTAAACATGTCTCCCCGGCCAACTAAACTCCAGATTTCTGAAAACTAATCCCATTCCCACGCATTCATTTCCTTAATATAATGATGATCATGAAGTAGGTTAGGGAGAATTAGCAAATTAATTGAGAAGGAATGTAAATACGTGATCATATATATATATATATATATATATATATGCATGAAGAAATGGGATTGAAGGGTTTATTTTATTTTTGGATTTTGATCTATGAAGATAATGGTATTAATTTGCTGTTTCTTATATGTTGTGAAATTGTTGAAGTTTTGTTTTAAAAGGCAAATAAATGGTCTGTTACTTTATTATACATGTCTTCTACACTGTTTGTCATCAAGGGTTCATAGCTCAGTGGTAGAGCATTTGACTGCAGATCAAGAGGTCACCGGTTCGAACCCGGTTGGGCCCTTTATTTTGTTTTTGTTTTTTCCTGTGTGGCCAAGGTACTGTGACCTTCCTCTTCTTGATTATGAAACTATATTATATTCTTAAAAAGTGAAACTTTTGTTTTTTCCTGTGGCCAAACTTATTTTTGTACTGTGACCTTCCTCTTCTTGATTATGAAACTATATTATATTCTTAAAAAGTGAAACTTTTGTTTTTTCCTGTGTGGCCAAACTTATTTTTTTTTGTTACTTTTTCCTTTTTGACAATTTATTGAAATGTAACCGATGAGATCTTAGCCTAGTACTTAAGACTAAGGTACTGTGACCTTCCTCTTCTTGATTATGAAACTATATTATATTTTTAAAAAGTGAAACTTTCAAAAAAAATGGTTATATGTATATACAACGGTTTTTTTCGGCTGAATCGTCACCATAGACCAGAATAGTTATAGCCCAAAAAAATTACCGCCATAGATAACTTTGTACTACACAACTGTATATATACATGTTTCCCTTAAAAAAAATAGTTACTGAAATGCAAGTATCATACCCCAAGTTCATCTCTTCAGAGTATGCATTCTCTGAAAAGAGTCCATTTGCAAACTCACGTGAAAACAAGTTTATGATTCTTGTTCTGCTATTAACTCTTTCAAGTTTAGAGCTATGACTGCTTGAGTTACCTGAGAAACTTAAACATATCAGCAGACGATCTGATCAACACTCATCACTTGGATCAAAGTAATCAAGAATATAATTTGTTGTCTTTAATATAAATTTCACAGCTAAATATCAATTTCATTAAGAGGAAATAAGCCAAAAGAAGAACATCAGCAAAGAATTTGGTAAGAGGGCGTTTAATAATGCGTTGGGAAACCAATGTCCGGTATGAAGATTGCAGCAAACACATTAATACAGTTGGTACAACACGATAACAGGGAAGAAATTGTTACATATAAACTTCCCCGAGTTTAAATCAAACAAAAAACACCCAATTTCACATCAGTTTGATCAGGCCATATAGTACTACTGTACATAAATTACAGCATGGCAAACCAAATCTCACGTTTGCAAGTAAATTGAGAGCCATATCCTTAATGAACATACAATTCCTTTCGGTGCTGTCCCAATTATTTTCAAAGATATGTATTCTTAGGGAACTTCAGTCACCTGTCACAAGGGCAAATGCATCACAAATACTAGGGAAAGTATCTCCACCAACCCAACAAACTGACCAAAGCGACCATCCAATAATGTTGCAAAAGAATGCTTTCAACAAAAACCAAACCAACTAATCATGCATGCAGAGGATTGACGCCATGTGTCCATCAACTTCTGTTACTTCCCGAGGCCAAAAAGCCTATAATTCTGCCTGGAGATCAACAAGCTTTAGTTTGATTACTTTTGTAGAGAAAAAAAGTTAATGGTAGATCTTCTGTTTTCTCTTGTTAGGAAGTCTCGTTTCTTTTTTCTTCAAGAACTGAACCCTCTCGCAGTGCAATTTGTCCCTCATTCTCCCTTCCTAGAGCAAAAAGAGCAGTGGCTTGTAAATACGATGCAATGTGCCAAACAGGGGATATCACTTGTGCATGCACGGCATCATTGAGGGCTTCCAGTGGCATTTCGCTCATTAGATATGACAGACTCCGGCGAGCAAAAACTGTGGGGGAGACCATGGTCCCTACATCAATGAACTGCAAACATATGCCACAAAGGTTAATAATACATGCTATAATGTGGAAGAGGATTTTGAAACCCTGTACATCTAGTTTTGCCAAGATAATAGAAAATCAGTTGGGTACACAAAACGGTTGGTCTTTATTTTATTTTCTTTTGGATTGTATTACATTTTCTAACCGTACAGATCTCACCCCTTCCCCTTCTCTCCTCTCAAAATTCAATACTACAAGGTAGGAATAGGGCCATGAATGGAAATCATATCAGTATCCGTATCCAGATTTTTAAAATTGGGCATTCATATCCATATTCAAACTTAGATTTTAAATTATATCCGAACTTGTATCGAAATTTTTTCAAATTTAACATTTTAAATTATTGTACAATACTAAATTGAATACAAAAAAATGTTCAACCAACTAAATACAAATTAAAATTAATGTCCGACCAACTTAATAAAATAACAAAAACAAATGTAATTTTCATACACAACAAATTGTCAAGGCTGTCCACCCATAAAGATACCACAAACAGAAAAGATAGATACTATACTAATACTGTTTTTATATTGTGTACCATTATTAAATGAGAAATTCAATTTTTTCCTTCTAAATATTCATGCCAGTGAGATTTATATTTTGAAAAAACACGCATTTTAAAATTTTTAAAAATCTTCTTACTTAATTTGGCCACACAATATATCAACAATACTAGTATTCACTTAAATTAATACTAAAAAGAGTGTAAAAGTGGAAACATATAATAGCGGATGCAAATGTGCCTATATTCTTATCCGTATCCGTTTTAAAGGAATGCGAATAATATCCGCTCTTTGACTTGATATTGGATAATATTCACTTGGACTGGATACGGTTATCAAATACTTCGGACCAGTATCAGATATTTTTTAACTCTTTTTACAGCCCCAGGTAGGAGATAAAGATTTAAAATAAATGGCAGCTTTACAAATTGTACTATAATGAAACTATGAAAGACGAATCTACATTTCATTATGCTTCTAGCACTTCATAGCACCAGTTGAAAGTATAACATAATTCAATAACATGGAACTTGTAGAGAGATAGTAAACTTGAATACCTGTGTATAGCACTCAATTGCAGCTCCAAAATCTTTATGCCGGAAAGCAACGTCACCTTTTTTCTTCGAGTTTAAAGTCTCCTGCATCTGATTTGTCCACATTTGGAATGAAAGCTGCACCCAGGCATAAAAGAAAAAAATTTATTGAGCACAAAATTACATGCACAGCTGGCTTAAAATTAGAAGGAAAATACTTCAGTTACAGGTGAAATACTAGGTGAAAGAAGAATAGCACATCCATAACAACAAAAAGACAAAGGCCTGAGACAGGCCACACTATACAATTCAAGTCTTTAACAACGAGGCATAAATTTCATCCCTAACTACTAGAAAAACAGAAAAAGGAAAGAGTTCAAAACTTATGAATCACCAGAAAGATGTATCTATGCTTTACATTCTGCCACAAAATGATTGTTTTTATTTACACACTTTGATTACCATTAATCAAACCCAAAACGGTTATAGCGTTTTTCAACCAAGAAACATATTTCCACTTTCCAGAAATCTGAGAAAGATATTAAGCTCTCTTAAGACTAAAACTACACCAAATATGTTTCAATAAAAATGATTTTATAAAATTAAAACAGTTTGAATGAAAGAATGCCAGAAAGGATCAATCAGCTGAAATAAAGATAATTTCATGTAATCTACTTTGGGTCCTGCATCACATAATAAGAATTTAACAAAATGAGAATGAGTGGCCTCCAGCAATAAAGAAAGGATCCATATTGTTGCAACAACCCCTTTGGTTGAAGGAAACTCAATTTTAGCCTTTGTACTACAAATTGATTTGATAATTTGATAGCCTTAAAAATATGAACAGTTTTAATAAACTTGTTTACTTCTTTTTTTTTACCATCTTCAGACTTAACTGATATCACAAACACTCGGGAAATATATTTCGAATAAGACTTCTCAACATTTAATAATGATAATTATTAAAAAAAAGTCTCCTCAACAATCAGTTTTTTTTACTGTTCAAATAGGTCTCCTTATCAATCAAACACATTCTAGCTAGTATAAAGTAACATTTGTTACTATTAGACTAAGACTAGTGAGGCTGAAGCTGGTTAATTCATGGTATCAAACCATTTTTCAACACCTCTTATTAGATGAGCATGTAAAATGTAACTAGAAATTAATGGAAATTAGAAACTTTTAAGAGCTTATCATATATAATATATTTTTAAGAGCTATTTCTCCCCCGCCACCTCCCATTTCTTTCTCTCTGTTTGACATCCGTAGGAACCCAAAAGAAGGTGAAAGATCAAAACTTATAAATAGCTATAGTACGATGAAAAAAATTAATGACAAATCAAAAACAGATGGTAAATGTATACATATGATAGAAATTAGAAGTAAACCTCAGTTGCAGTTCCCTCGTCATCTTTGTACCCAAGCTTTTCTAAGATCTCATGTATAGCTGTCAAATCCTTTCTTAAGCAAGCATCACCAAGTGGGGATAGAGGGAAAGCAGTACCACTATCTGGTATGCCCATCAGTTCATGAGAAGAAACCTGCAAAACACAATAGATACTATACTTCATTCCAGCCATTAGAAGCTAAGCCTGACACAACAAAGGCGAACTTACCATGTAGACAGAAATTGATATATAATAGCCAAGTGTACCAGCAGTAAGGATATGAAAAGAACTTGCAACGAGTAAATAAATCGCCAAAGGGGCACCACTCATATACATGCCAAAATAACCCTTGAAGACAAATAATGATAAAGTTTAATCTTCCAAATCCCACAAGCATAAACATCGAAAAATGCATAGAAATACAGACAAACAAACACTAAAGGAAATTGTATCTAGCAATCCAATATAATCATCTGCTTAATCCCCTTGCCACTGCTCCTGTAAACTTCCCATAATCCTTGTTCAGAAAACCATGAAAACATCTCTTCACTCAAATGGTACAGGTCCGCATTTTCGCTCTTCAAGTGGAGGTAGAGCACAACACGTACATGGTAGAGCAAGTGCCAAGAGAATTGTTATTGTTGGTAACTTTTACATATAAAAAAAATGTTCATGTTTTCTGGGGTTTCTGGTTTATGCTGTTGCATTTATAGTTCAAATGATGTCCTTGCAATTCACAAGTGACTGAGTTAAGGGGAAAAAAACAATCTAATGTGCCATCCTTAGAAGCCAGCAAGGTTGCACCAGCACAACAATTCTGAAGCACTTCAAAGATTCATGCATGTAAAAGCACATAGAGTTTCATAGCATTGTGTAAATATATCTATCAATTAGTGCCATCCCAACTTACCTCTACAACAGTCAATATATGCACCTAACCATTACCCCCTTATGATATTAATGTTTAGACACTAAAAACTCCCTGCTTCAATGATCATAAAACTCCTCCTCAAGCATATAACATTCTATGAAAGAAGGGAACAACTTCTTGATATTTCTAATTCGGTTTTCATTTTTCACAGAATAATCACTATGCCTATCATAAGGCTCAAAACATTATTAGTTTTCTACAATCATGCTTAAATTTTGGTTAGAGATCCACACTGGTTAAGGGATTAGAAACCCATTATACTGCGATGGCTGGTTTTCTCATTTTGCACACTTGTGTATTTCTAGAACTTGCTGAGTGCTGAATAAATAATTATTCACTTAAACAATTAAATGAATAGACACAGATAGTTTGTTGAAATAAGTTATTCCATATCAGAAAGTGAATAGATCACTCTAACTGATCAAGTTTTCAAAATATATCAGCATACCTGTGTTAGAAGTGCCACAGAGGCCATAGTAACAATAAAGTATGCACAACACAGGAATGTATTGCAATAGCGATATGTTTCATTACTTAAGGAATAAACCAACCTCAGTTTCCTTCTGAAGTGGAATCAAAGCAGCAACTAATGACTTTGGATTTGGACGCTCACGAGGCTCGTATTGTAAACATCTTGAAGCTAAACGCACCAACTCGGTTCCGTCGTCATTAGAAAATTGGCCTTCCAAACAAGAATCTGTTAGCATCTGAAGATTCCTGTCCCTTATCAGGTCAAGGGCCTGATATAGATTATTTTAGAATGAGTATTAGGTGAACTGATGCATTAAGAAGTGATTGTAGGAAACAACATATGTATCATGCCAAAAGAAATATATTTGAGTCCATATAAAAGACATTATTCCGTGCCCATAAATTATGAAGGGACAAAAAGCAGATACAATTAGTAAAAGAAAAAAAAACAAAGCCAATAAGAGCATGGTCATGAAGAAGTTAACAAATTTATCCACTTGGATCACTTCTACAAATAAAAGCAACGAATAGTTAAAGTTAATCCATAATAAATTATTTTCCAGAACAAAACAACCAACTACAAATGACACAAACATGCTAGTAGGCTAATTGAAGTAGAACCAAATGTAGTCCATAATATACTTTATTTTCCGTAACAAAACAACTAACTGTAAGTGAAGAAAGCCTGCTACTAGGCTAATTAATGCAGAGCCAAAAAATTTATATCTACTTTGTTCTCCATGCTTGAATTATATTATGCCTGCCCTAAAGTTTTTGCCTTGATCTGAGTTCATGTGGTTATATTGTCACTCCATGGCTTTCCTTTTATATACTTGTTTGCGATAATTATGATAATAAAGTGGACCTCATGTCATCTCAAGTAAGAGTTTTGATTATTCACAACAGGTGTTAGTGTGTAGCTATCATACAATTATGAAAAGAAAAAAAAAAATGTTCAGACTCCAGACATCACTTCTATGAATCCTTAAGTTATCAAAAAAGTTATATGACAACCAAAGAACCTGGAATAACTATAGCAAGAGAATGCAGACATCCCAAAAAATGCAACCATCAACAACAATAAATATATATTACAAACGCAAAACATTTCAAAACTTCCAACTTACCGTGTTTATCACACTTGTTTTTGGTTAGACTACACCAGTTTAGCTCTATCCCACAACCATAAAACCCTTAACCTATATGTAGGCAAGCTTACTGCACCTTTTCAATCACATTTTCAGTAGAAATTTTCTAAATCACACACCTAGTGGCTACTCAGTACAATAAATAGCGTATCTTTGCGGTGAAAGATAATAGCAAACACAGCAGAAAAGCTGCATTAAATTTGTATTCCAGCTTTTGTCCAATGAGGCAACTTACATGGCTTGGAGGAATGTGTTTTCCACTGAGAAGGTCAAGCAAAAGGGTGCCAAAACTATACATCACACTCTCTGGAGTAACCCTTCCTAAAAGAAAGATGGAAAGTTTATATTAGAGTTCACATCAATCAAGGACAGAACAACTATTATAAAAAGTTCCAAAACATTATATCAGGTCCATGTCCTACATCTGACCACTAAAATCATGACAACTCAATATAAAACCAGCACTTATTAATGTCGGTAGATGCATATTATTTTATTAGGATTATATCTTGTTTCGTCATGTAAATTTATTTTACATCATTACATGATGAGAAGGATGATAAATAGTCATCAAATGCATTCACATTTAGTCTTTTCAGAAAGCATCTTGGCCACATCCATCAATTCACAATATCAATAATCAACTTATGCAGAAAGAAACTATGCTCAAGTTGCAGTAAATGAAATGTACATACTTCAATGATATTTTTCAAACCAAATAAAAAGATCACCAAGTTCCTCAAATATCGTTGTTATTTAAAGAAGAAAAAGGATGCAAAAGACTCGAACCGAATCGAACAGAGAATTGCTCGAATTCCACTCGAAATAATAAATTCGTACTCGAATTCAAATTGTATTTGAAAAATTATACTCAGACTCGACTCGAATATTTATTACTCGAATTCGATCCGACTCAAATCGAATTATATTCAAACTACTCGTGAGCTTCAAATTCAAGCTCGAATTCGAGTCTCCATATAATAACTAGTTTTATAATAAATATAATTATAAATTGAATTTGTTATTTTATTTATAAATGAGAAAATATATTTACTATTACACTTTACAAATATAAATCACAATTAGAATTAAAAACAAAACAAAACAATAATAATTAATTATCCTAATTTGATTTAAATTTGTATATATTATAAGAGAATGTATCGAGTATCTAATCAAATCTGTATCAATCGAGTAGTTTGAATCTTAAACGAGTCTAGTATAACCTTGCTCAGATTCTACTCATATTTTTATTCGAACTATTTTTAATGCTCAGATTTGGATCATATTATTAACGAATCCAAGTCTCGCTCGTATTTTTTCGAGTCGATTCCGAATTGAGCCCGAACTGTTTGAATTGTTTACAGCCTTAAAGAGGAGGAGGGAGGAGGGAGGAGGGTGGAGGGTGGAGGGTGGAGGGTGGAGGGTGGGGGGGGGGGAGAAGCAATAGCAAAGATAACCACAATACCAGTTTCCCAGTTTCCAAGAACTATCCTTCCTCTGTAAATGATCCCTGGATTCTCCAAATTCTTTCTTTTAAGGTCAAAATAGCAAAGCTTTCGTTTCTTTACTTTTTAAAATTTTCAAGAATGTTGACAGATTTTTTTGGCAACATGGAATTCGATTTTTACAACAGACCAGTCCCCAGCAAGTGGAAGAGTTTAAAAGCTAAGGCATTTTTCCAATTTCCTACTCAAATTCAGATGACACCCTTGACAAAGACCCCTGATGATATAATAATTTTTCAGCAACTTAAACAGCAACATTAAGGAGCAGTTTAAACAAAGCAAAAGGATGCAGTAGAAGAAGCAATTTATTAATGTTCTGACTCATCATGTATCCATGAAATTTAAGAAGACATCAAAATTAAAGGTGGGATTTGATACATGATGAACACCAACTTTGGCTGATACATGTTGAACACCAACTCAATTTCATGTGGCAGCCAAAACTTCATAGGACAGTGGACACAGATGGATGGATTAACTGCCGCAAAGCACTAATCAGCCGAGAAATGAAGATAAAAAGGTAAACTTCACATCCCGAAAAATTCAGATATATGTAGAATAAACAAAAAATGAAAAATTATGAAAAGCTAGGTGAATAAATTAAATTAAGCTCGAGAGAATTAATACCAGTCCTTAAGTACTCAGGAGGTGTAAATGCCAGGTTAGTGCTGTAACTTTTTCCATCTCTACTGTTCTTCATCAGCCCAAAGCATGAAAGTCTAGGATTAGCATCCTGTGACATTACAAAGATATAATAAGAAGTTTGTCAATTCAGTTGCCAACTCCAAGAAAACCACCAGATTTTTTTTTCTTTCAAAAACACGTAAGTATATACTTACTTCGTCAAAGACTATCCTGTAAGCATTGAGATCATGATAAAGGGCACGTCCTTTGCTCGTACAATATTCAAGAGCCTGAGCAAGATATATAGCCACCCTTAACCGCATGGCCCACTTCATAGGTTGTGATTCCCCTTAAGCACATTCAAATAAGATTCAAATTAAACTTAAAAAGTACATCAAATGGGATAATTCAACTAAAATAATATTAAATACAAGAAAAGAAAAAGAGAGATAGAGAAACAAGGAAAATCATATTTAGACACGAGTATACAGTTTTGAATATATATGTTTGTGTGTATAACTGTATATGAATGAAAGAGAGCACAACAAGCTATCACTGCAGTTAATAAAATGAAATTTGATTTCCTTGGTATTTTCTTGGAGATTCCAATAGAAGTATTGCATCAAAATCCATCCATGTTACTTGTTACAGGAAAAATTACAGAATCATAGTTAGAGGTATCTACTATGTTATTTGGCATGACATGAAAGGCCAGGCTGAAAAGGTTATTAGGAAGGGTGGAGGAAAAAACAAAGAAATAAAGAAAGATTACATGGAAAGAATCTAAAAAGTAGGGGCATTGTCGTCCCTACGAAAGAATTTACAAACTAAGGAGTAGGGGTGAGCATGGTGCGGTTTGAAGTCCAAACCACATCCGAAACCGCTTAGGTGCGGTTTGACAAATCCAAAACCGCACACAAAAATGCTTGTGATTGGTGCGGTGCGGTTTTAAACTGTGCGGTGCGGTTTCAATTGGTGCAGTTTCGATTCAAAAACCAATTGAAACAACAAAAAGGTCTAAGCTTTTAATAGAATTTAACGCATAGTTCACATCGAGCAATTAACTTAGTGACAGAGTCGACAATGGAAATTATATCAAGTATAGAAACAAAGCTCCTTCTGCCAAACATGTTAAATTCACCATCAAATCATAGAACAGTGAAACACATAAAATAGTTTTAGTTTATAATAAATGAATGATGCTTTAAAACTAAAACATACGCTATATAAAACAACGGAGACTATATATTCTGATGGGGACAGGGGTTTTGGGACAAAGGATTAATATCACACAGATAATTCTCACGCAAAAACTCAATCAATTAATCATTCAATGTATCAAAATAATGAAGTACATCACTATTTATAACACTCTTACACAACTTTCCTAACCTAACTTGTACTCTAATAAGATAGCTACAAATAAAAGAAACTAATTAAAATACAACTTCAATTTCATAGGCTTCCAAAGTCTCTTATATTGTTCCACCCAACTTTCACGGGCTCGTCCTACATCATTTCTCCTCCGCTGAAAAAAACTCGACTCCGTCGAGTTATAAACACAAGAATAATCACGTCGGACCACCAAGAAAGTCTTTGCAAACTTCAAATTTGGCATGTCAAGAGTGCAAGTAAAAGTGAATTTGGTATTGCCCTTGATAATCGAATAGATATTAACACGAGTATCATGTTGCGCATGACGATCCCATAATCATTTACGCCCCAAGATAATGTGACAAACTTTAAGGGGTAGAACATCACACATAACGGTATCCTTAAGCTTGCCAACAAAAAATGTAACCATACACATTTGGGTAACCCGCAACTTAGTATTGGTAATCCATGCAACATCATACGGATCCAGGTGAGGCTCAACTTTTAATCCAAGTTTTTTAACTGCTTCCTCAGAAATAACATCCGTACAACTCCCAGTATCAATCACAAAAGAACACACCTGTCCTACACATTTGACTCTCGTCTGAAAAATTCGTCCACGATGGATTTTAGGATCATTCTTATGTTTCTGGACAACAAGTAAAGGTCGAAAAACACCTAAACATCCTTCCAAATGAGCCTCAGCTTCTAAATCTTGCTCATCGAGCTCATACTTGTCATCTATCAGCTTGCAAACCTTTTCGTTTAAGTCAGTTTTCCTGCACGCTTTGTCAACAATAGCGAGTTGCCTAGAGGGAGAAGAGGCGACATTCACCTTTGGGGAAAGACACTCAAAAGACATGTGACCAAAATCACGACAATTATAACAACTAGATGAATTGTTGTTGCTAGCATTAGAAGAACCTAGGATACAATTAGGCCTGATAGTAGCTGAAGGGCTTGTTGACGATCTTTCTATTGGCCTATTTAAAACAGGTTCCACAAAAGTACGCTCCGTCCGAGTTTGGACTTGTATTGGAGGCCTAATAACATTTCTTTTTAAATTATCCTCTATTTGGGTGGCAACTTGAACAGCATCATCCAAAAGCAAGAGTTTACCTGTAGCTACATCACCTGCAATCTCTAGATTCAATCCTCGACGGTACATTGAGATTAAAACTTCTTCAACCCAAGGAAATTCAGACCGTATAACCAAACTGTAAAATATTGACGTGTACTCGGTTACAGACTTACTTCTTTGTACTAGCTCAGTTAACTGCAAATATGCCCGTTGCTTATAATCTGAAGGTACAAAACGTCGGGTCAATGCAGCTTTCATATCTTCTCATCGTCTCGCAGCTGTATACAAATTTCGCTGATGTTGATCCCACTAAATCCGAACTGTTCCTTTCAACTTCGCTTCAGCAAAGAAGAGTTTCCTTTCATCGGATAATTCATACCAACGAAAAAAGTTTTCCAAACTATGAATCCAATCGAAAAATGTCTCGGGACCATTATTGCCATTAAAATCTCCAGCATCTAGTTTTCCTCCTCTATCCACTGCATTCATCCTAGGATCTGGAGCATTAACTTGTGGATTAGGGTCATGTTGTTGTAGTCTCAGATGATTAAGATCCAGAATAGAGTCTTCAAAATTCTTAAGAGCATCTTCTTGTCCCTTATCTACGCGTTCCGTGAGTACATCAACTTTTACTGTAAGTGCTGTAATAGAGGTCTGAATATTTGCAGTAAGTGTTTTGATTGAGTTTTCAATCCTTTTGAGACGTTCATCTTGTTGTAACATATAATTATCAAGCTTGGCGTTGATCTCTCAAGCATTAACCATGGTTCCTGTGAATACAAATATAGACTACTCTTTTCTTTTTTTTTTCTAGGGACGTAAGTGCATGAAATGTAAAAAATAGGGGCTGAACTGAAACTGTTGAAACTTCAAGGACTGAAATGAAAGAAAATAAAACTACAAGGACTGATATGTAAAATTTTAGAGGTTATTTTGAAATTTAAGAAAACTTTGGGGAACAAACTAAAAATACTATAAAACTATGGGGTACCTAACTATAATTTGCCATGAGATATTTTTTCCCCTTCAGATCTCTTTTCTCCACTTCACGTTTTATTTTCTACTTCAAGGAGCTTCAAGGAAGAAGAGCAGTAAGGCTAACGACCTAAATCTTGCGCAACACAAAAGTAAGGGTGGTGGTGGAATGTCGCAGCGGCTGTAACTGTGGTGATGCAGTGACGACTTCTCTCTAATTCTTCTCTCAAACTCTTTTCTCTCTCTTTCCTACCTTTCTTTTTGTTGATCTATTTTAAAACTGAAAAGATGGGCTCAAATCTAGGGTTGCTTGATTTGGATGGGGCTGAAATTTGGGAAATAGGAACGATTGGAGATGGGGTAGGGTTTGGATCTGATGGCTGCAATTTGGGGCTGCTACTTGGGTTGCGTTTGGCTAGTTTTTAACTGAAATTTAGGTTTGAGAGATGATTTAGGGTTTGAATAAGGTTTTGTTTGGTTGGTAGTTTTTTTTTTTTGGTGATGGGACAATTATTTTGGAACAGAGGATGGGGCGGCAGAAGGTGGTCGAGGTTGGGCTTTGATACCAAAATGATGGGGATGGGGGTTTTGGGACAAATGATAATTCTCACGCAAAAACTCAATCAATTAATCATTCAATGTATCAAAATAATGAAGTACATCACTATTTACAACACTCCTACACAACTTTCCTAACCTAACTTAAACTCTAATAAGATAACTACAAATAAAAAAAACTAATTAAAATACAACTTCTATTTCATAGGCTTCTAAAGTCTCTTATATTGTTCCATCCAACTTTCACGGGCTCGTCCTACATCATATTCGATAACAAGCAAAAATATTTATTTAGTTCCCCAAAAAGTAAAAGTATATATTGGAGATAGAATGAAAGGAGGACTTATAAAATATAATCCTAACTGTACCTAATTTAAAAAATAATCTATTAGACTATTACTACTATAACATAGACATTAACCAATGCATCCAGTAATGCATCAAATAAATCCAAAATTTCAAAACCCAAATACTTTATTTTTGACCCTATAACCTCTAACCATCTTCTTTCAATTGGTGAAAAAATGACAATGCAAGACTGAAATTTTCTCTGAGCGTGTTCAAGCGAAAAGTAGCTTTAGAATTTACTAGAGATAATACATACATACACACACATTGTGCGGTTTTGATTTTATGCTAACTAAATCGGAACCGTAAATTTGATTATTCAACCCACCTAAAACCGCTACATACGCCGGAACCATTGGTACGATTTTAATGGGTGCGGTTCGTGTGCTTTTTGGTGCGGTTTTAGTTCCAATTTGGTTATTTGCTCAGCCCTACTAAGGAGTATTGTCTTGCCTAACTTATACAATACTATCTAGCAATCCTATCAAGCCACACTACACATCCAATTATAAGTTAGAAGAAGCATTTACATCCGCAATAGAACGGAAGATTAACATAGGAGCATCACACTTATTCACACGTATTATAACTAGTTGCACAATAAAACAAATACATCTCTTTTGCAACTGCAACTATGTGTTTTCTCTGATTAATAATATTAATCAAAATCCATATATGTTTGATTTTTGAAAACCACTACAAGATGTGGCTATATTGCAAAAGAAGGTATCCAATTGACTTACAGTGAAATAGGTGTTTTGCAAGAGTCTCATTGGGCATAAATTCCGCGACAAGTAGTCTCTCATCACCTTCACAACAGCAACCAA
The DNA here is from genome assembly GCA_016801055.1 of Panax notoginseng. Lineage (NCBI taxonomy): Eukaryota > Viridiplantae > Streptophyta > Magnoliopsida > Apiales > Araliaceae > Panax > Panax notoginseng. Next base: position 173,556,210 of record CM029018.1, read on the forward strand.
GTAGATTCGCCAATCTATGGTTTCTGAGTTGACCGACAGCTCTGGCCTCTTCCTGAAGTTGCAGATGAGGAGAGTTCAGGTTAATAGCAATAACGACAGTGAATAAATCTTCAGTGCAAAAAGAATTTTCATGTTCGAAAGAATTAATATGTTGAACTAGCAAACATGCTCATCAGTCCTGACACGAATTGAAATGTTGTACATATTTTATTAAGTTTACAATGGTATTATAACAGTACTGTAATACCATGATCATGTTTCCTGTGACTAATAACCAAAACATAGCACTATACTGAAAGTTTAAACGTTATCTGCTTTGCTAATTAAAATACGAGTTAACATATCAACTATAAACTTCATAAAGAGAATGTAAGTAGCATATACTTACAAGAAACTGCTGGCGATCAGGCCAAGCAGATCTGTTAAAGCGTTTGACCGCAACCCGCCTTTGATTCTCCAACTTCCCTTTATAAACCACATTTGGGGCCTTTTCCCCGTGTTCAGAGACTATGTTCTCCACCGCAAAGCCGGATGTAGATATCCTTAGTTGTTCTACAGTGTACTCGCGAAATGTTGGCAAATCACTGTCTTCACCTGCATTCTCATTTTCTGCCAAACATATCTAAAGTTGTGAAACACGGTCCTTCTCATCACCAAGGTAAGGTAAAAAGTGACAAAATAACCATAGTTTACATACCAGCATTATTAGCCTCTGAAACTGGTCCATTGTGTTCTGGCTCCCAGCAACAGGTGAGCTTAGAGCACTCACAGCCCATCTCAATACACTAAATGCCAATAAGTGTTGAAGCTCAATCAATTACAAGAACCACTGAATTTTGTGGCTCTATAAGAAGTTCTTCGAGCTCTGCATACCAAATTAGCAATCTAGATATTGTTTCTTATTCTCCCAAGCCAATCCAGTTTATATTTTCCACCAAATATATGCCCCTACAAGTTATTAGTTCAAATTAACCGTCAATAACTGTTTAAAAATTGTCCTTTTAAAGGCTTCCAAGTAAAAATTACAAACAAGCAAACACCCAGAAAGTAACCACTCAACAACTAACTGATCCAGTTGTCCCTCTACAACTTCTTAGAATTGTAAAACCATACAAGTAACATTTATAAAAACATATATATAAAACACATACTTATATATGGATAATGACACTAATACGTAGTACAATCACAATTCAATTCTCCACCGGAAACTAGAAATTAGTTAGAGTACAAACAATGAAGTGAACTTCATTTTTTCAATCCAATAACTGAAATAAAACCAAATTTCGTCCTTTTGCAGCTCCTTTCTACTGAATAACACAAATTCGAACCAAGGTCAACCCAAAAAAACACACTTTTTTGAGCTCCAGGAAGAGTAGCAAATACAAATAAAAAGCGAAATCAACTTCCATACCTTTCTTCAGTAATCATAAAGCTTCTTCGTCTACTTCGATTGGGTCAAATGAAAAAGTGAATCTAGAGTCTCTACCTATACAAATATACATAAATATTGAACTGCATCAGAGATCAAAGGAATGATAATCGTGTACTGTAGCTGTAAGTATAGAATACAGACAGATAGATAGAGAGATAGATACGGATATGGATGTAGATAGAGAGACAGACATAGAGATGCGAATGGATCCCTACTAAATAAAAGTGGGTAATCAATCAATTACCGCTACTAGTTGTGTTTTCCATATTTCCACCGACATAAACCCTTTTTCTATATATATATTTTGCCCCCATAACTAATTGTCCAACCATTGCCCACAAATAATAAGGGTATAAATTAATCGAGGTGGAGTCGAGTATTGAGTTGTTCAGATTTAATTCATAAAATTTATGGTATAAAATAAGGTTTGATTAAAGCTCGTTTACCTATCGAGTTGAGCCCGAGCAGTTTGAACTTTTCAAATGAATATGATCCGAGTATCAATAGAAAATTACAATTTGAGAAGATTGATTAAATTATTCAACTTTAAATTTTGCTCATATTTGACTTATTTATATTTCGAGTCAAGTTCAAATCGAATTTTTTGTCGAGCAGGTACGAATCGAGCCGAAACTGTTTGCTCATTTACAACATTACCCACAAACACCAAATTTTGTGAGTATTTTATTTTAAATATTTGTACAATGGGAAATGATAATTTTAAAATAGTTTTAATTATTTTTATCATTTAATAAATTAAATACAATATGAATACCCGAAAAGTTATGGACCATAGTTCAATTTTCAATACTTCATTAGGGAAAAATAATTTTCTTTTAGGAAATTGCAAAACAAAAATGTTTTATCTAAATATAAAAATAAGCCTAAAAATTATTTTATCCTTAAAAGTATACTAAAATGGGGTGCACTAAGTTTAAAAGAGACAAATTTATTATTGTACTTTGCATTTTACTATGGACAAAATTGGTACTTATTTTAAATTTGTTTTATAGTCATCAATTACATACACACTCACTAGGAGAGAAAATCTATTTTTCTTATATATAATTACACAAACAACACACGAAACAACATTGTTTTTGTGGGATAGTACATATAATTTAATTATATGTGGTGTCTCTCATTTCTTTATTTGCCTAAACGACACTAAAATATATTCCTTTCAAACTTAGGGGTAAAATGGTCGGCACAAATTAACTATTTTGCCCCTTAAACACACACTTGATATGCACATAATTAATTTATTTTGAACAAAATTAGTTAAAAGTGACAATTTTAAAAAAATTGTAACATTAATTTTGTCATTACAAAAATTAAAATATTATTATAATTTGTGATAATTTTATAATTTGTCTTTTTCTTTGAGACTACCCAAAGTTGATTGAATACCCACTTCCACCCTAATATATTTTGTTATTAGTTGATTGACTTGGTTGTACTCATATTAATAAAGAAATGGTAGTGTTATTTTTATAAGGAAACATATATTTTCATATTACTTTTTGATATTTTTATAAGTATGATCCATATATTAATTAATAAAAATTAGATACATCAGCTAATATGTGGGCTATATGTGATATTCCGAATATTAGCAATATTTCTTTTTAAAAAAATATTAAAAAGGGTTAGATATTAAAATCTAGTTTGTAAAAGGAAATGTGTAAAAAGAGGATAATTTTTTTTTAATCTATGTGCTATAAAGAACCTATAGGTATATGATAATTGTGAAGGGAAATTTTTATGATAAAAGACTCTAACTAAGAATGCTATTGGACATTATGAATAAAGTAATCATTTATTTATAATGAAAATAAAGTAATACGTGGAATTAACTACTTTTTTTTTGTGACAGGGTAAATAAATGTATTATTAAATATATACATTTATTTATTAAGAATTAAAAGAAAAGCCAATAAATATTATGTATGTGTTGGAGTTATGTATGATAATTATGAAGTAATGTAATTAATAAAGTAAATTAATTACATTATATATAGAACAACAAGGAAAGTCATGTATTTTGAACTAGACTAAAGAGTTGATTAACACGCTTAATTAATGTGGTAAAGAAATAATAACAATTTATTATTTGAAAAAGACTAAAGTTATTTAATTAACCAAAAGATTGTGATTAATATGGGTAATAATCTAATTAAGAACCCAAATTATTATGGTGCCTATGTATGGCCTTTAATAGAAGCCCAAATGAAGTGGTTACTAAATTAAATCAAAGCCCTAAGAAAGAATTGTAAATCCAATGTGATCAATTGTCGAACCCAAATTTAATTATATAAATTGCTATGTTACAATTTAGCATAAATTTTATGAGAGGCCCAAACCTCATGTTATACATTATCAGCCCAAGCATTTAAAAGGAGAGCAGTCAACCTTGTTTGTTAAGCTCCTGTCGGCAGCCCACGGGGGAAATTACCCGATTGATTTTCCTGGTTATAGGAGGATGTAGTTAGGGTAAAGGGTTAGTCCGAAGGGACATGTAAATGGCTATTTCGGCAGCTCATGAGGGCCAGTTGGTAGCAGTTTCGGCTAGCAGCAGAGAGGGGCTGTGTAGGGGTCCCTATAAGGGCCATCGACCGACAAATTAAGAGGGGTTCAGTCCTTATTATCAGTTCCTTCGCCCCCAAAATCATTCATTACCTGAAATTAAGAATGACTAAGAACCGAATGGATGAAGAAATCATTTTTGAGATAGAAAGAGCTTACGCGAGAAAAGGAAAAATAAATATCAGTAGCAGAGCTAGCTCATCAAATTAGCAACTAAGGTTAACTGCAATCTGTTGGAAATATAGCAGTATTAACAAGACGAACGAGTAGTAAAATTGAAACAACTTATTGGAAAAACCAAGTCGTAGCAAAGTTACTGTCCTGTCCTGTCGCCCCGCAGGTCGTAACAGATGGGCTTCCGGCGTCCACTGTCTAGGATTCAACGGCGAAGCCTTCAATTGCGTTTACTCACAGAAAAATACTTTGGACTTGTCTTTGTAGATTGCCCAGAAAATAGTAACGGTATATTATTTCATGAGAAGAAGAAGTAATAACATTAGTGGAGAACGTTGGAGAAAAATAGACGTTATTTCTAACCTTTTGGTTAATTATAACTAATATAACCTGTTTGCCAAAATGTCTAGGTGAATAGATTTTCTAGACAAGTGTTATGCTAGCTGCTAAATTCAGCCCGGAGACAGGCCATGTGTTGTAAACCGTAAAATACATGTTTTGTGTAGATGTTTATATAGTAATGTAAGTAGTATACGAATGATGCATAAGGTTATATTAGTTATTTTATGAACGCTTAAGTAAAAAAGCCTCATTTGTAATGAACTTTGAAAACAATGTGGTTTTTAAACTTATGTGTGCCAAAGCTTTTGAAAATATTTCTTTTTACCTAGAAAAGGGTAAATCTATAGCAGGAAGTTGTTTACAATAAAAAGAGAGGAAATTTTAGGAGCTTTGTGATTTTGTGTATGCATGAGTCAAAAAGGTAAAATTGTTATGTGAGGTGTTTTGCAAGCTGAAAAAGGTGTTTCATGAAATCCAAGTAGGCATGTTAAAATGAACCAAATGATTAAGAAAATGAAATTTGCAGTTTTCAAGGGGTTAAACCAAACATGGCCAATCTGGTCCTGTGTTGAACAAGCTAGATTGAGCCCCTGTTTTGGGAAGTCTTAGACTATAGAATAAAATACTATGATATGAGGTCTAATTCTTTGTTCAAACTTGGAAGCAAATGAGTTAATACAAAAATTCATAAAATTATTCAAAGTGGGCTGAAAATTCACCTAGACTGCTGCACTGCAGCAGTTGCAGCAGCTCCAACCTTGCACTTTGAGCCTCTGATTTGAAGGCTTTAACTTGATGTTTTCAAACAACTAAATGATGGATTAAATACCTTATAATATGGTCTAGATCCTTTTTCAAGTTTGAAAGCTATTGAATTTATAAAACCCCCCAAAGTATGCACTTTCGAACTCTGATGGGAAATGGGATTTGACCATGGAAAATGGCATGGTTTAACTTAGGTTGCTAATCTAAGTGTAAAATGTTCCAGAAATCATGTTATACTATATGTGTAAAATGTTCCAGAAATCATGTTATACTATAAGTGTAAAATATTCCAGAAATCATGTTTAACTTAGGTTGAACTCACAATGTGTATAGTGGTGCAACATGGAAAAGAGTGGTTAAATTTTTTTAATGAATGCAACTCCAGAAGTACCATTACTGTAATCATGTAAAATTACTATATTTTCCGACGGTTCATAATTTTTTTTATTAATATAAAGTTGTTGATACACAAGCAAATAATATATTTAGAAAATTAATATTTTTTTCTTGTTCATCAAATTTTATGATAAAATTATATTTGGTCCTTAAAAATAATTAAACATTATGTTTATTAAAAATATAATTTTTTTGGTGTATTCAAATCCCATGTGGCTCAAAGGAATGTGAAGATTTCAGCTAAAACTAGGAAAAAAAAATTAAATTGAAAGTTGTGGTCATATTTATTATTAGTTTAAGTATAGATAGATAAGATAAGATACACCGGCCTTTTTAAACAAAGTTAAAGATTAATTTTGTTTACAAATTTTTAGTCCCAAATGGTAGGGATTATAATACCTAATTGGACATTGTATTAAGGGGGTGTTCGACGTTGACTTATAAGTCAACTTATATTTTAACTTGCAAGTCATTTTAAAATAAGTCATTCCCGAATAGGCGCTAAATAGTCCCCCATTTTAAGTTATTTTATTCTCCCGAGATTAATAGTGCCAAGTCTATTTTTAAAAATAAATAACAAACTTGAGATTAGTAGTTCAATCTCAAGTATTATAATTCTTACAAAAAAAACATAACCCTAATGTGTTAAATTTGGATGTATGGAATTAGGCACGAAATGAAATGGAATAAAAATATGTGTTAATTATTCATTCAATTCCCTTAATTTCTATTTGATGGGGGTGACGGTGGAATGAAATTCATTCATGTATAATGAGTGAATGTGCAATTATGTTATTGTATCACAACACTCACCACCCACCGTACCACTTTCACCAACCAAACATGCACTTAGATCTCTATTGGCGGGAGAATTCTTCTTTTGGAGAGACTTTTCTCTATATTCATTTTCTTTCGTTCTTTATTGCTTGATAATAATTTATTCTCTTTTTGTAGAGCGTGTTTTTCATTTTTGGTGAGGAGTCCTTCTACGCAGACAAGTTTTTTGGATCGAAAATTTGGACCGTCGGTGTGACGCCCCCAAAATTAGGTATACATCACCCATCTTGGGTCGCCAGATGCATGGTACTGAATACAAATACAACTTAATAATACAACTGTCGTGTACAATACGACCAAACATAATCTGTGAGTTTGAATACAAATATTGTCTTTTAGAGAGTATTCATACTCAAAAGGAGTCCTCATTACAATTATTATCACACTATTTCACAGAATAGTGAGGACTACTAATGCTATCCTCTGGACCATCACTCCGTTTCCCGACTCGTCCCAGCTATATTCTCATTTCCTGAAGAGAACAGTGAAAGAAAGGGTGAGCTCAACTAGCCCAGTAAGAAATATTATGACTAAGATAATGCAGAATAAATTATCATTAGCCTTTAACAGTGTTACACTGATAAAATATAATAGACATCAAGTTTAACTGCAGCGGAACAAGCAATCCATTAAAAGAGTCAAGTAGAAAATAAACTCTACTATCTTTTATGATTTAAAAGTTTTTTCAACACTGTTATCGCTGGGACTCAGCTTAATAAAATAATCCACATCATCGAATCACCCCTGCACTACGGCCAAGGATATTCGTGTATTCATTAATGGTCATGATCATGCCAACAACTGTCCATCAATGCACTACGGGCCAATGAAGACTTTTACCACATCATTTATAACATTACGGTCATAATTATACCGAATAATCCCTGGTCATAATCATACCAAGTCCATCTATGCACTACAGGCCACAGATGACTTTCAACATTTTATAAACATGAGGATGATGACAATGATATAAGAATTCAATAAAACAAATTCAAGAATTAATTTATCCAAGAATTAACAACGTCCAAATTGTCAACATGATACTGCTTTGTGGAGTAAAATTCAAGAATGCTTAGAAGAATATTTTCATGAAAAGATACTGGATGAAACGCAATTATCAAGGATATTCCACATATTTCATGGAGTATAGAAGTTAAAACTTAACCAACTGAGTATAAAAACGAATGGAATAACAAAAGAAATCACCATGCATGCGATAGATCGCACAGACAGGTTATTCTAACAGAATAATAAATAATGGAACCAGGTCCGGCGTAAACGCACAGACAGAATATTCCGACAGAATAATAAACAATGGAACCAGGTCCGGCGTAAACGCACAGACATGATATTCCGACAGAATAATAATAAATAATGGAACCAGGTCCGGTGTAAAATACACAGACAGGATGTTCCAACAGAATAATAACAAGACGGAACCAGGTCCGGTGTAAAACACACAGACATGATGTTCTAACAGAATAATAACAAGACGGAACCAGGTCCGGTGTAAAACACACAGACAGGATGTTCCAACAGAATAACAGAAGAATGTCACCAAGTATAGGGTAGACCGCGTATACAGGTTATTCCAACAGAATAATAAGAAATGGAATAACAACAGTTCTCTTCATGAATAAGAAAGAATAACACCCCTTACCGTTTTAAAGAAAAAATGAAATAAGGAAGTAGTTAAGTAGATACTTTTCTTTTCTCTCTCTATAGTTTCTCTCTATAGTTTCTCTCTCTAGAGTTCAGTGAATTCGTAAGAAATAATGAAGGAATGAGCTGCTATTTATAGAAAAATAGAATGCATAGTAACTAATCCATGAACGGTCCAGATTGATTACTTTAATCTGACGGTCCATATTTAAAGAAAAATCTTTTAAATAAAATATAATATATTCTATTTATAGAATAACTTTAATAAAGTATTTTATTTTATATAAAAAGATGTTTCTATTTTATTACGTTAATAATACGAATAAAACAAAACTTTATTATCGCTAAATAATTCATATTATTAACTGACAATAATTGAATCAAACTGAGTGACTTCTCACATAAGTATTAATAATCAATACCGTGTTACTGTACTTTTACTACCGAATAGTTCAACAGTAACAATGGTAAAACTTTCGCCGTTATTTTTAATAAAATATTTTTGTCGTTTTCTCAATCCGACAATAATTCCGTTGTGGGTTCCACCAATGATTGTGCCATTGTACGAATATTCCCTGTTAAAACGAATATTCCCCGACCAATCGAATATTATATAACAACTTGCGTACTTTATAAAATTTATAAATATTACCCACAACTATAACATTATATCAAATTAACTCCATAATATTCAAAAATGATATTTATAAAAAATTCATCTTTATTTATAAAAGTTGGGGTCTTACAACCTCCCCTTCTTATGAAATTTCACCCTCGAAATTAGGGTACGTACCTGGTATGTCGAAGAGGCAATGATACCTTGATTTCATTTCAGATTCTAACTCCCAAGTCATTTCCTCAACATCGTGGTTTCTCCACAAAACTTTGACTTGAGGTATAACCTTGGAGCGTAGATTATGTTTCTTCTTATCCAAGATTTGAACAGGAACTTCTTCATACGTCAAATCTTCTGCTATTTCGTCCGGTTCTAACTCAATAATGTGGTTCGGGTCTTCCACATATTTACGTAACATGGATATGTGAAAAACGTTATGAACACGAGACATACTTGGCGGTAAAGCGAGTCTATAAGCCACAGTTCCTACTCGATCGAGGATTAAAAATGGACCGATGAATCGAGGATTGAGCTTTCCTCTCTTTTCAAATCTTGTAACTCCTTTCCATGGAGCAACACGTAAGAACACATGATCTCCTATATCAAATTCCACGTCCTTTCGATGAAGATCAACATAACTCTTTTGTCGATCTTGTGAGGTTTTTATACGTTGTCGGATCGTTTGAATCTTTTTTGTAGTCATACGTACCAACTCCGGTCCTAACAACGTTGCTTCACCCACCTCATCCCAGCATACTGGAGAACGACATTTTCTTCCATACAATGCTTCGAATGGAGCCATGCCAATACTTGCTTGATAACTGTTGTTGTAGGAAAACTCCACCAATGGTAAGAACTTGTCCCAACTTCCCTTGAAGTCAAGGACACAGAGTCTTAATAAATCTTCTAGAGTTTGAATAGTCCTCTCTGATTTTCCGTCCGTCTGAGGATGATATGCCGAACTATATCGTAAATCCGTGCCCATAGCTTTTTGTAAACTAACCCAAAATCATGAAGTGAATCTTGGGTCTCGGTCAGAAACTATGGATACTGGCATACCATGCAGTCTCGTATCGGTAAGAAATGAGTAGACTTGGTCAATCTATCAATAATGACCCAAATCGCATCAATACCTTGAGAAACCCTAGGAAGACTGATAACGAAATTCATGGTAATGTGCTCCCACTTCTATTCTAGAATTTCAAGTGGTTGTAATGGACCTTTTGGTACTTGATGCTCCACTTTGACTCGTTGACAAGTTAGACACCTTGAGATAAACAACGCTATCTCTCTCTTCATATTGCTCCACCAAAATGTATGACGAAGATCATGATACATTTTGGTACTTCCAGGATAGATTGCAATCGGTGTGTTGTGCGCCTTCATCATAATTTCATACTTTAAATCAGGGTTGTTAGGAACACAAAGTCTGGAGTTGACTCGAAGTATTCCTTCTTCATCGATTCTTGCTTCCGGCATAGCACCTTCTTGCACTTTCTTTCTCATACGCATCAGCTCCAGGTCCGTAGCTTGAGCAACTTTAACTCTATCGATTAAAGTTGGTTCTACTTGTATATTCGCCATCATCACATGGGTCCCTGGAGTCTTTAACTCTATCTCCATCCTTTGCAAGTCACACAAAATGGGCCTTTGTGTTGACAATATTGCACTCGTACTTGCATATGATCTTCTACTCAATGCGTCAGCTACCACGTTCGCTTTTCCAGGATGGTATTGAATAGTATGATCATAATCTTTCAGCAGTTCAAGCCAACGTCATTGTCGCATGTTGAGTTCCTTTTAAGTGAAGAAATATTTGAGGCTTTTATGATCCGTAAAGATCTCCACCTTCTCCCCATACAAGTAATGCCTCCAAATTTTAAGTGCAAAGACAACAGCTGCCAACTCTAGATCATGAGTAGGATAATTCCTCTCATATTCCTTGAGTTGTCTTGATGCATAGGCTATGACTTTTCCATGTTGCATGAGAACGCATCCCAACCCTTTGCTTGAAGCATCACTGTAGATGATAAATCCCTCCGAGCCAAATGGTATTGTTAGAACAGGTGCTGAAATGAGTCTCCTCTTGAGTTCTTGAAAACTCTTCTCACATTCTTCGCTCCAACCGAACTTTGTATCTTTCCGAGTCAGCTGAGTTAATGGAGTAGCGATTCAAGAAAATCCTTTCACGAATCTCCGATAATAACCAGCTAAACCAAGAAAGCTACGTACTTTGGTCACTGATTTAGGTTGCTCCCAGCTTTGAATAGCTTCAATCTTTGCCGGGTCAACCGATATTCCACGACTTGATACTACGTGCCCAAGGAATGCTACCTCCTCCAGCCAGAACTCATATTTTTTCAACTTGGCATAAAGCTTGTATTCACAAAGCTTTTGGAGTACCAGCCTCAAGTGTTGCTCATGATCTTCACGGCTTTTGGAATAAATAAGGATGTCATCAATAAAGACGACCACAAAGTGATCCAAATATTCTTTGAATACCCGGCTCATCATATCCATGAAGGCAGCAAGAGCATTAGTCAATCCAAAGGACATGACTAGAAATTCATAATGCCCGTACCGAGTTCTGAAAGCCGTCTTTGGAATATCCTCATTTCTAACCTTCAGCTGATGATATCCAGAACGAAGATCGATCTTTGAAAAGAATTGTGCTCCTTGCAACTGGTCAAACATGTAATCAATACGTGGCAATGGGTACCTGTTTTTGATGGTGACATGATTCAACTCCCGATAATCAATACAAAGTCGCATACTTCCATCTTTCTTCTTCACGAATAGCACAGGAGCACCCCAAGGAGAAGTACTAGGACGAATAAAGCCAATGTCTAACAATTCCTGCAGTTGGATCTTTAACTCCTGAAGTTCAATAGGAGCCATTCGATATGGGGCTTTGGAAATGGGTTTTGTACCGGGTTCAAGGTCGATACAAAATTTAATTTCACGCTCTGGGGGTAGTCCAGGAAGTTCTTCAGGGAATACGTCAGGGAATTTATTAACAATAGAAATATCATTCAAAACTAACGTATTTTTGTTTAGATCCGTGACATGAGCTAAGAAAGCTTGACATCCGTTTTTCAATAAACGAATAGCTTTATGGCTTGAGATGACAGCGATTGATTTTAATGGTTTGGTTGCTTGAATTCGCATAATAGGTCGATTAGGAATATGAAAGCTAACAACCTTGCGAAAATAATCAATTTTTGCATGATGAGTAGTTAACCAATCAATCCCTAGAATCACGTCAAATGCAAGTATTTTTAATGAAATATGATTGACAGGTAATGTGTGGGTACCAACTTGAACCAAACAAGACTTATAAACCGTAGATGTAATGAAGGTTTCTCCCAATGGAGTTTCAACAGATAAGTCAAAGTCTAATTTCTCCGGAATCAAATTTAATCGATGAGCGCATGTAGGAGAAATAAAAGAATGGGTAGAACCGGTATCAAATAAAGTATAGACTTCGTTAGAGTTTATGATAAGCTTACCCGTGATGACCTCATTCGGGTTCCTTGCTTTCTGGGAGGTCACAACAAACGCTCTCCTTTGCACTACCGATTTTGACTTTTCTGGGACGGCCTTTGGTGTCTCCATCTTGGCTGAACTTATTTTTGGTAAACGACAAAATCGAGCTAAATGACCTTCTCTTCCACAATTATAACATGCTTTAGACGGCATCACGTAGTTTCGACTGATGTGCCCCTCCCCTCCGTATTTGAAATATATGATAGGTGGTCGTTCTCCTTCCTTAACAACGGGTGCTGGTGCTGACGTCTTTCCATCATTGTTGAATCTCCTCTTCTTGAAATGACCATTCTTATTGTTTTGGCCCTGATTACCACCGAAGTGCTTACTATTTCTGGCCTGTTGATTCCCTCCACGCTTGTTGTCATCGCTTCGATGACTGCTCTCACTGGTATTATCATTTTGTCGACTGCTCTCTTTTAGTTGCGTTGACTCGTTATCGCGCTCCACTAACTGAGCCCTATTCACAACATCTGAATACAAACACAGTTTATGAGAAATAAGATGTTTACGTATCTCAGGTTTCAAACCTCGTAAAAATATTCGCGTCATTCGCTCTTCATTATCCACCAAGTGGGACGCAAACCGGGACAACTCAGCAAATTTAGCCTCATATTGCGACACGGTCATATTATTCTGCTCCAATTTGATGAACTCCACCTCCTTCATGCGACGAACACTTTCGGAAAAGTATTTGTCATTGAACAGCTCTTGGAACTTCTCCCAAGACATCTTCAGTGCGGCAGGTTGAGTACGCTTAATCGATTCCCACCAGTAATCTGCCTCTCCTCGCAACATAAAGGCGGCAAAGGGAACCTTTTGCTCCTCGGAGCATCCCAAGACATCAAATATCTTGGTGATCTGTTTTATCCATTTCCGCTATAAGTGGTTTTGGCTCTCCCTTAAACTCCGGTGGTCCCAGCTCCTTGAACTGTTTAGCGGTGACCGTACGAGAGTTTTCAGTGTTTCCACCTACATTTTGAACAGGAGTTGCTCTCGCCTGCTGTTGCATAAACTGCATAAAGCTTCTGAACATTCCATCATTCATCATTTGGTCAGTATTGTTGTTTGCATGAGGATTGTCGCCTTCCTGATGCACATTATCCCGATTATTGATATGTGGTGAATCAACAGTCGCCTGTGCTCTATTGCTATTCTCAACATTCTCGGATGCCATTTTCAGATACTGTCACAAAATAAAAGTTAATTGATATGTCATATATTATCCTTATATTATGACCGACCAATTAAATACCATGCAAATAAACTTAGGTAGGTCATACTAGCGAAGGAATTTCCCGTCTCTCCCCTCCTAGTTCTATTCTCACATCTTAGCCAGGGATCATATCCCTAAGCTCTGATACCAACTGTGACGCCCCCAAAATTAGGTATACATCACCCATCTTGGGTCGCCAGATACATGGTACTGAATACAAATATAACTTAATAATACAACTGTCGTGTACAATACGACCAAACATAATCTGTGAGTTTGAATACAAATATTATCTTCTAGAGAGTATTCATACTCAAAAGGAGTCCTCATTACAATTATTATCACACTATTTTACAGAATAGTGAGGACTACTAATGCTATCCTCTGGACCATCACTCCGTTTCCCGACTCGTCCCAGCTATATTCTCATTTCCTGAAGAGAACAGTGAAAGAAAGGGTGAGCTCAACTAGCCCAGTAAGAAATATTATGACTAAGATAATGCAGAATAAATTATCATTAGCCTTCAACAGTGTTACACTGATAAAATATAATAGACATCAAGTTTAACTGCAGCGGAATAAACAATCCATTAAAAGAGTCAAGTAGAAAATAAACTCTACTATCTTTTATGATTTAAAAAGTTTTTCAACACTGTTATCGCTGGGACTCAGCTTAATAAAATAATCCACATCATCGAATCACCCCTGCACTACGGCCAAGGATATTCGTGTATTCATTAATGGTCATGATCATGCCAACAAATGTCCATCAATGCACTACGGGCCAATGAGGACTTTTACCACATCATTTGTAACATTACGGTCATGATTATACCGAATAATCCCTGGTCATAATCATACCAAGTCCATCTATGCACTACAGGCCACAGATGACTTTCAACATTTTATAAACATGAGGATGATGACAATGATATAAGAATTCAATAAAACAAGTTCAAGAATTAATTTATCCAAGAATTAATAACGTCCAAATTGTCAACATGATACTGCTTTGTGGAGTAAAATTCAAGAATGCTTAGAAGAATATTTTCATGAAAAGATACTGGATGAAACGTAATTATCAAGGATATTCCACAAATTTTATGGAGTATAAAAGTTAAAACTTAACCAACTGAGTATAATAACGAATGGAATAACAAAAGAAATCACCATGCATGCGATAGACCGCACAGACAGATTATTCTAACAGAATAATAAATAATGAAACCAGGTCCGGCGTAAACGCACAGACAGAATATTCCGACAGAATAATAAACAATGGAACCAGGTCCGGCGTAAACGCATTGACAGGATATTCCGACAGAATAATAATAAATAATGGAACCAGGTCCGGTGTAAAACACACAGACAGGATGTTCCAACAGAATAATAACAAGACGGAACTAGGTCCGGTGTAAAACACACAGACAGGATGTTTCAACAGAATAACAGAAGAATGTCACCAAGTATAGGGTAGACCGCGTATACAGGTTATTCCAACAGAATAATAAGAAATGGAATAACAATAGTTCTCTTCATGAATAAGAAAGAATAACACCCCTTACCGTTTTAAAGAAGAAATGAAATAAGGAAGTAGTTAAGTAGATACTTTTCTTTTCTCTCTCTATAGTTTCTCTCTATAGTTTCTCTCTCTAGAGTTCAGTGAATTCGTAAGAAATAATGAAGGAATGAGCTGCTATTTATAGAAAAATGGAATGCATAGTAACTAATCCATGAACGGTCCAGATTGATTACTTTAATCTGACGGTCCATATTTAAAGAAAAATCTTTTAAATAAAATATAATATATTCTATTTATAGAATAACTTTAATAAAGTATTCTGTTTTATATAAAAAGATGTTTCTGTTTTATTACGTTAATAATACGAATAAAACAAAACTTCATTATCGCTAAATAATTCATATTATTAACTGACAATAATTGAATCAAACTGAGTGACTTCTCACATAAGCATTAATAATCAATACCGTGTGTTACTATGCAACCACACGTATTACTGTACTTTTACTACCGAGTAGTTCAACAGTAACAATGGTAAAACTTCCGCCGTTATTTTTAATAAAATATTTTTGTCGTTTTCTCAATCCGACAATAATTCCGTTGCGGGGTCCAACAATGATTGTGCCGTTGTACGAATATTCCCTGTTAAAACGAATATTCCCCGACCAATCGAATATTATATAACAACTTGCGTACTTTGTAAAATTTATAAATATTACCCACAACTATAACATTATATCAAATTAACTCCATAATATTCAAAAATGATATTTATAAAAAATTCATCTTTATTTATAAAAGTTGGGGTCTTACAGTCGGTCACATTATTCTCTCCTTCCCGAAACGTCGTTTTTAATTTTTTTTTAAACAGTATGCTCTGACCTCAAAACACGATCAACTGAATCTCAAAAAAATCAAATCCATACTTGGTCACTTTTGTATTTCAGTCTCACAAAGATCCTGTTATAGAGAACTCTAGTTGACTCACTGAAAGAAAGAAGAGTAGAAGAGAAGCTCAATTCCAACCTTCTTACAAAACTGAAGGTAACAATCTCTTTCCATAATAACTATGTTCATCGATTTGTGGGGCAAATTTGTGTGAAAATTGTCTTTTAATTGTTAATTTTTTGACCTACTAATTATTGGTTGGTGATTCATCTCATTTCTTCTACTGATGATCTATTTGTGATCTTGTAGCGAAATTATACGATCCATCCCACATCAATTCATCACCTAGCAGTGCACACCTGTGTAGACGGACCCAATAAGCATGTTGGACCACCTCCTTACATACATTTATTGGAAACTTGTGACTCACTACTGGAAAAGGCTAGTACAAGAGTTTTTTCTGGGTTGTTTATTTGAGGGACATTATTGGTAATTGAGACATAATGTGAAATAGGGTTGGAATAAGATTAGTAGGTATAAATACTATCTATTGTAAAACCTTATGTAACCAATGAATCATCAATAAACAACAAGCCGTCTGTGGAGTACCCAAATTGGGGAACCACGTAAATCTCTTGTGTTATTCTTAATTCTCTATCGTTTGTGTGCCTGTTTGTGATCCTATATTCTAACAGATCTGCTGGATTGTACCAAGATGTGGTAAACTGGGGTCCCTCTTTCCGTTTATGTTCACAATGAAAACCGTGTCAAGTGTTTTAATTGTTAATTGTACCGATGGCATTCTTTAAATGATTTTATTGTTAATTTTCTGAATCTTATGAAGGATTGAGGGAATTCTTATCATGGAGATGCTTTTTATTGACGATGTAGATGACATAAACAGTAGGCCGACTGATGATAAAATTGAGGGAGAAATTTGCGTGGGCTTTGATGGTGAAACAAGGAATCTACTTGAGCGACTTACAGAATTCACACTGAAGCGGCTTGAAGTTATATCAATTGTAGGGATGGGTGGACTTGGTAAGACAACTTTGGCGAAAAAGCTATACGATGATCCTTTAATTCTTTATGACTTCTATGTTCGAGCGTGGGTTTGTGTTTCTGAGGTATATCAAAAGAAGGCGAAATGCTGTACCGAAACTTGAAGGGTAAAAGGTACCTGAATGTTGTAGATGATATATGGAGCATTGAGGCTTGGAGGATATTAGAAAATCTTTTCCAAGTGACAACAATGGAAGTAGGATTATGCTTACCACTCGGCTCAGAGACTTGGCTTTACATGCACAACCTGATACGAGTCCCCATTTTTTACGTTTTCTAATGGAGGAAGAAAGTTGGAAACTATTTCAAAAGAAGGTATTCCCATACGAAGTATGCTATAACATGGAATTGAAGATGATTGAATTGAGTATGCTTGCCTCTTGCAATTTTTGTGCTAGCTGGATTACTCAAAAACAGCTTCAAAGTAGAATGGTGGCGTCAAGTTGGTAAAAATGTAAGTTTATACATTGTCAGTGACCCAAAACAATTCATGGATACACTAGCATTGAGTTACAACAACTTGCCTCAACACTTGAAAACGTGTTTTCTCTATTTTAGAGCATTTCTCGAAGATTATGAAATCCCGGTGCGGAATTTAATTTGGTTATGGATCGCGAAAGGATTTATATGTCAGATTAGGACAAAGAGCTTAGAGGATGTTGCTAAGGATTACTTGATGCATCTACATAACAGAGGATTTTGATGAATTCAATACTGGAATTCGGGAAAAAGTTCAGCAATCTTGCCCGCCCTTTCAATTGATTGGATTGTTCACCAGTCTTTTATCTTCCTCCCTTTTACTTCTCTGTTATGCTAGGAAGAATTGGCCTTGGGGTTGATAAGGATCTTAAGCCAATTGTTATCTTGTTCTTTCTGAATATCCCTTGCAGATTTCGTTGCAGAGTCATTACACTCACTTAACTCAAACCACTCAAGTGTTGATATATCATAATTTTTTTTTAATTACATGGGGTATGCCCCTTGTAAACATGTAAATCTTGATTATTGTGTTTATGAAATGAAATCCAATTATTGTTTTCATCAATTTAGTTTGTTCTAATAACTTATCTTAACATGACATATATTGTGACGACCCCAAAACAGGTCCATTCCATCCAACCTATTCTGAGTCGCCAAATACATGGTATAGAAAATAACTACAACTTTATTACAATAATTATCGTGCAAAATATAACAACACATATGCTGTGAGTTTGGATACAAATATATACCAAATGTGACTCATGTCCCAATCGTGGACAGCACCTCACAATGATACCTTACATAAAGGTATAGTCAAAAACTGTTTTAGAAATTAGAATCTTTGGGAAGTGCTCAAGAAAACCTTCGTACATGGGAGGCCATGCATCTAGGTTATGATAGATATCATATGGCCACAGAATTATTCTTGGTTGACCCAATAGACTCCAAAGAAAAATAAGAAGTTTACTATCATATTCTTCCTAATGGTGAGTCTTCTCTAGACATATCATTATCTCCACTGTCTCTAATTGAAAATTATACTTCAAACAAACACCAAGATTATATAGGTAGTGCTCGTAAAGATACTCAGCAAGTGGATGAGCACAACCCTGTCTTATGATGACACGAGGTTGTATGTCATTAGACATCTTGTATAATAGTGACAAAACACCCTTCCAACGTTGGGTTCGCCTCACCCTATTTTCTTCACCAAATATAACTACTAAATGATGACCACCGTTCTATTCCCTTGTTACCACCGCTCGACCCAGCTACACTCTTATTACCTGAAAGGAATTGTGAAACAAAAGGGTGAGCACAACTAGCCCAGTAAAGAATATCATGACTAAAGATAAATAAATTATCAATAGTCTTCATCAGTAATAAATAAGAGATTTAGATCATATGATAGATGATAAAAATTTCAATCATAGTTGCAGCGGAACGAGCAATCCATTAGAAGAGTCAAATAGACTATAAAGTCTATTATCTTCTCCATGTTAAAAATCCACCAACAATGTTTTATCCCTGTAATATCACTCAACAGTTCCTTTCCACAATCATATGAATAACTCATAATCATAATTGTGATTCTAAATTTTTTCTTCGCACCCAGGACGAAGAATATTTTTATCACTCGTCTTTACCTGAAACATCAAAGATCATGGTTATACCAAATCATAGTTCCTGATCATAATCATGCTAATAAATCCATCTTCGCACTACGGCCAAAGATATTCATCAACAAACCATCTTTGCACTACGGGCCAAAGATATTCAACAACAGTTCATCTTCGCACTACAGGACAAAAATATTCATCAATAATTCATCTTTGCACTACAGACCAAATATATTCATCAACAGTTCATCTTTGCACTACAGGCCAAAGATATTCATCAATAATTCATCTTTGCACTACGGCCAAAGATATTCTTCAACAGTTCATATTTGCACTATAGGCCAAATATATTAATATCTCAAAGAAATATATAATCATTTCAGAATTATATAAACAATAATTATAACCATGTTGATCAATTCACCTTTACACTTAAGCTAAAGATATTCAGTTATAAATTTAATGGTCATGATCATACCAGTCAACAATTCAACTTTGCACTACTGGCCAAAAAGAACCCATAATCATGATCATACCAACAATCTATCCATCTTTACACTCGAGTGAAAGAGAATTTCAATATCAGGGTTATAAAAATGTTATATATGATAATAAAAATAATATGATTAAAATATAGATTTAATTTCAAGAGTAATATTCATAAATTAACTATAATTTGGTCAGAAAAAGAAATCAATTTTGTCGTGAATAGTAACTCGTAAATAGTAACTCATGAATAGTAACTCGTGAATAGTAACTCATGAATAGTAATCCCAACACAAAAAAATAAAAATTTCACAATAAAATTCATACCAATATTTCGGTATAATGATATTGAAAGAATAACATTTCTTAAACTTATAAACAATTTATTTTAATTGTTTACAATTTACTAAATAATGCATTTAATCATCCTAAAATGCCAAACTCATAAGATTTCATCACCAATAACCAAAAACCCTCATAAAAATCTGCATATACCTCATATAGGATTCTCAAGCCATAAAATCCTATTTTCTAATTTTCTTACTTCACATAACATATTTAATTCATTTACTCATAACTAGTCTATTTTTATGAAAAATATCAAATCAGTTTCAAAAATATTTCTTTTCTGGGATTTAGCAGAATATAGTCCCATATTGAACATATATTTTTCTCAGAATTTTTAAAACTCATTTACTATTTTTCATATGGCCAAAACAGCCGAATATTTAGATATTTTTCATAAATTATATTTTTATCTAAAAATTCTGAAATTCACAGAGTACACTGATATTATATAAATATACTTTCAATAAAAATTTCATCAATTTTGGAGTTAAACACAAGGAGTTATAAGCGGTTACTTTTAAAATAGTCTTTTCCCGTAAAATTTATAACTCTTCATTTATACATCCAAAAATCACCATTTTTGGACACAATCAATAAAACTCATCAAAATATCATTTCAATTTTTTTTAAATTTTCTGAAGGTCAGAAGAATTACGAACTGAAAAACATAATAACCCTTAAAATCCCTTACTATCCCTTATCTCAAAAGAGCAATACTTCTGACTTGAATATCAGATATAACGCTGAGCAACACTCAAGATATCTAAATACTCACAAAAATATGCTTGATAATATAGAGAGAAAGAAAACTTGTTTCTGGTGTGATTTTCAATTCTAACTTAAGCACCTATTTATAGAAAAATGCTAGAACGCCAAAGGAGACTAAATAATAAAATAATATTATTTAATTAACAAATTCTCTATGTATGCTTTGAACAAGTCTAGCATGCCTTCTTTGACAAACCAACTAGCAGCCCACATGTGTTCAACAACCAAAGTGGGTCCCACCCATAAATTAATAAAAATTATTTTATTTTCCGAAACTTCAACAATTCATAGAAAATAGCCCTTTTATCAGAAAATTCGAATCTCACGAGTTTTTATAGGAAATTCAATTCTCTACAACTTTACAGAAGAAAGTTTTTCCAAATTCCAAACAGAAATTGACCGAAATTCATAAACGGACGATTTTACAGGCTATAATCAAATTTCAGTCAAGAAATGGGGTCCACCGACACACAAAATATGTGTTAATCATTTAATACAACAAAAATATTCTTCTTCCTCATATACTCATATATCCCATATTCATTGTAAAATTATCACCATTATTATATTAATAAATATAATAATAAATTATTTTATCAGAAAAGATAAAATATCATTTTTCAACAATTGTCACTTAAAAAATTTTCTCCATTTATATCCACATAAAATTAATATTATTCTTATCATATAAATTAATAATTAATTATTCACAAATAATATTACAGAATCACAGTACTGGCAACCAGGCCGTTCCCAGGAAAGAGGGGGCTTTCCAATAAGGATTTCTCCTTATTGGTGCGCAATTAGATGACCAAACCTCTCCTTGGACAGAACTTTCTAGACATTGCCAATAATGCTATCTAATAATATTATTCAAATAATATGAATTATTGATCTGATAATGGAGATGATGTGCAGCAATAATTATTGAAACAACAATAATATAAAATATCAACGCAGCAATTATTGAATCAATAAAATAAAATATTGAACAGTAATTACTGTGACAATTATTCAGTAGTGCCTTCTTACGTAAGAATCAATAATTTTAAAAATACTGTGCAATACCGTGTGCTACTGTGCAATAACGCGTATTACTGTATTTTAACCACCGGGTATTCTAACAGTGTTAACGGTAACAACTACGTCGTTAATTATAAAAACTCAATTTTTGTCGTTATCTTCATCCGACAGTTATTCTGTTATGGGGCCCACAAATAACTGCGCCGTCGTACGAATATTCCCCGACAGAAAGAATATTCCACGACCAACGAATATTCCCCGACAACAATGATTATTTTATAACCACTTGTTTATTTTGAAAAATTTTCACATTTCACCCATAACTTTAACTGTGAGACCCCGAATTTTATGAAATAAAAGTATTCAATTTTTCTATTTTGGTAAATGGTTAAATTGATAAAAGGTTAAAGTTAAAGGTGATATGTGAAAATTTTTTAAAGTAGACAAGTTGTCATAAAATACCCAGTTACTATTCACTATAGTATTGTTCACTCGAGTTTTTGGGGTACTTTTTATGTCGGAGTACTATTAATGAGTTACTATTCACGAGTTACTATTCATGAGTTACTATTTACGAGTTACTATTCACGAGTTACTATGCACGAGTTACTATGCACGAGTTACTATTCACGAGTTACTATTCACGGGAAATATTCGATTAATCGGGGAATATTTGTATGACGGTACAATCATTGGTGGACCCCACAACAGAATTATTGTCGGATTGAGAAAATGACAAAAATATTTTATTAAAAATAACGGCGGAAGTTTTACCGTTGATACTGTTGAACTACTCGGTAGTAAAAGTACCGTAATACGTCACAGTTGCATAGTAGCACACGGTATTGATTATTAATGCTTATGTGAGAAGTCACTCAGTTTGATTCCATTATTGTCAGTTAATAATATGAATTATTTAACGATAATGACGTTTTGTTTTATTCGTATTATTAACGTAATAAAACAGAAATATCTTTTTATATAAAACAGAATACTTTATTAAAGTTATTCTATAAATAGAATATATTATATTTTATTTAAAAGATTTTTCTTTAAATATGGACCGTCAGATTAAAGTAATCAATCTGGACCGTTCATGGATTAGTTACTATGCATTCTATTTTTCTATAAATAGCAGCTCATTCCTTCATTATTTCTTACGAATTCACTGAACTCTAGAGAGAGAGAGAAGAAAAGTATTCTGTTACTTAACTACTTCCTTATTTCAGTTCTTCTTTAAAAACGGTAAGGGGTGTTATTCTTTCTTATTCATGAAGAGAACTGTTGTTATTCCATTTCTTATTATTCTGTTGGAATAACCTGTATACACGGTCTACCCTATACTTGGTGACATTCTTCTATTATTCTGTTGGAACATCTTGTCTGTGTGTTTTACACCAGACCTGGTTCCGTTTTTATTATTATTCTGTTGGAACATCCTGTCTGTGTGTTTTACACCGGACCTGGTTCCGTCTTTATTATTATTCTATTGGAACATCCTGTCTGTGCGTTTTACGCCGGACCTGGTTCCGTCTTTATTATTATTCTGTTGGAATAACCTGTCTGTGCGGTCTATCGAATGCATGGTGATTTCTTTTGTTATTCCATTCTTTATTATACTCAGTTGGTTAAGTTTTGACTTCTATACTCCATGAAATTTGTGGAATATCCTTGATAATTGCGTTTCATCCAGTATCTTTTCATGAAAATATTCTTCTAAGCATTCTTGAATTTTACTCTACAAAGCAGTATCATGTTGATAATTTGGACGTTGTTAATTCTTGGATAAATTAATTCTTGAACTTATTTTTATTGAATTCTTATATCATTGTCATCATCCTCATGTTTATAAAATGTTGAAAGTCATATGTGGCCTGTAGTGCATAGATGGACTTGGTATGTTTATGACTAGGGATTATTCGGTATAATCATGACCGTAATGTTACAAATGATGTAGTAAAAGTCCTCATTGGCCCGTAGTGCATTGATGGACAGTTGTTGGCATAATCATGACCATTAATGAATACACAAATATCCTTGGCCGTAGGGCAGGGGTGAATCGATGATGTGGATTATTTTATTAAGCTGAGTCCCAGCGATAACAGTGTTGAAAAACCTTTTAAATCATAGAAGATAGTAGATTTTATTCTCTACTTGACTCTTTTAATGGATTGCTTGTTCCGCTGCAGTTAAACTTGATGTTCGTTATATTTTATCAGTTTAACACTGTTGAAGGCTAATGATAATTTATTCTGCATTATCTTAGTTATAATATTTCTTACTGGGCTAGTTGAGCTCACCCTTTCTTTCACTGTTCTCTTCAGGAAATGAGAATATAGCTGGGACAAGTCGGGAAACGGAGTGATGGTCCAGAGGATAGTATTAGTAGTCCTCACTATTCTGTGAGATAGTGTGATAATAATTGTAATGAGGACTCCTTTTGAGTATGAATGCTCTCTAGAAGATAATATTTGTATTCAAACTCACAGGTTATGTTTGGTCGTATTGTACACGACAATTGTATTATTAAGTTGTATTTGTATTCAGTACCATGCATCTGGCGACCCAAGATGGGTAATGTATACCTAATTTTGGGGGCGTCACATTAACTTTTTATCAATTTAACCATTTACTGAATTGTAATTATAAGAAAAATTGAATACTTTTATTTCATAAAATTCGGGGTCTTACATATATTGTGTTTCTAAAGATCTACTAACTTATACTTTATTTACGGTAAAAGAGGACAGGGTTGTAAAATTAATGACAAACATTCAACAGTCTTACAAAAATGCCAAACATTCAACAGTCTTGGTCATCTGTACCACTGATTATAATTTTACAAACATGACAAACATACATGAAAATACATCAAAAACATTCAAATTCCATCAAACTTTTACTCGTAAACTTTCTTATTTTACTGCTCCTTAAATGGTGTCTCAGAATTTGCATGATTGTTAAGATCATATGCATCATTCCAAAATGGGTATTAATAACCAGCCAACTGAGTGGAGAGACTTGTTGAATACATATTTCCAATTGGGAAGCCTCCAACATTACCAAGAAGGAAGCTTTCAACATTTGGTACCTACAAATGAAGTTAAACTATATAAAAATAAGACTCAAGAAACTAAACAAAACTACTTTGTACAAAAAATAAAATAAACAGTACCTGTTGGCCTAAAATAGCACCAACTAGGAAGCCTTCAACATTACCAAGAGGGAAACCTTCAACATTTAGTACCTAAAAATAAAGTTAAATTATATCAAAATGAGACTAAAAATATTAAAAGAACTACGCAGTACAATAAATAAATAAATAAACAACACCTGTGGACCTAAAACAGCAATAGGTGGCATGTAAAGTTGATTAGCATTGAATGTAATCAAGTTGCTAGGAATGTTGAGGTCTTGTGATACATGAATTATAGAGTCTTGTGAATCAATATATCCAATTTGAGAATCCTATACAAAAAATACCAAATGACACTTAAAATAATTACATGAAGTTGTAAAAATAAAATAATAAAAAAAAGAACTGAAAATTTACCTTTTCCAAAATTATATCATCCACTTTATTTTCAATGGCCTTTTTCCCTTTCTCTTTCCTATTCTTCCCTTTATCCTCCTTTTTGTCCTTCACTTTCTTAATAACTTTCTCCATGTTTCCTTGCAACCTTTTAAAACGGGGTCGACCTTTACCACGAACCGCCAAAGGACTGCAAATATTGGAACTTTCTTTTGATATATTATTATTATCACCACTTAGCAATAGTGTGCTGACTTCACTGCCCACTTCCAAAGGAGTACTATTTTTACACGTGTCATCTTTTTTCTTTAATTCATTAGTCAACCACTTAATCCAACGAAGAACCAATTTTGTTTTATCTTCATTGTTCTTCGCCAAATCTACCGCTTCATAAAAGGTATTGCACATTCTATCAAAACGTTCATTTTCAGGGTTTAACATCCAATCAGAGTATATTATTTTAACCTTCGTATGACATCTCTTCACATCTTTCCTCCACCTTCTAAGAATGAATTTCTCTGGTATTGTATGAACTCCTTTTTGAAGCAAGACAGTTAGGGCGTGACAACATAAGATTCCCCTAAACTCAAATAATTGACAGTTGCACCTAATGTCACAATCATCCTCTTTAAAACAAACCTTAAAAGTGGCTTTACGATCTGTCCACCCCATCCTATCTTGCGAAATTTCATACACTCGAGTCCCACACTCTTCTTTCTCTGAAGAAATACTACAGTAAAGCTTATTTTTTATCTCATCTTGAAACTCTTTGAATTTTGAAGTGGTGTAAGCTTTTTGAAATTGTTCCTCTAACGGATAAGAAGTGATGCATGGAATCTTAGAGTCAAAAGAATCGAAGTCCGCTTTAGCCTCTTTTTGCACCTTGCTTCTTAGTGCATTCTCATATTGCTCAACAAATTATTTTAAACCTGTCTCAGAATTGACATAACCATCGAAGAATGCATTCATGCTTTCATTTCTTTGAGTCGAAGACATTCCCGCCTTATACAATATTTCTTAAAAATGTTGGGACCCAACGAATCCTTTCATTGTATAAACCAGTCAACCAATCATTTGTTTCAAGTTTAAACTTTTCAATGAATCTGTTCCAATTTTCTTTAAATCCTTCACAACTCAAAGAATCATAAACCACTTTTTGCATCATATACTTAATTGATTCACATTCATTACAACCTCGTAATTTTTCAGGTAACTTCTTCATGATATGCCATAAGCACCACCGATGATGTGTGTTAGGAAAGACATTTTCAATAGCCTTTTTCATTGCTTTGTCCTGGTCAGTGATTATTGCGGTAGGAGCGCGACCATTCATACATGCAAGCCAAGATTTAAAAAGCCAAGTAAACGACTCAACATCCTCACTTGAAATCAATCCACATCCTAAAAGTGTAGATTGACCATGATGATTCACTCCAACAAACGGAGCAAAAGGCATGTCATACTTATTAGTCAAGTATGTTGTGTCAAACGTAATGGCATCCCCGAATTCCTCATACGCTGCCCTACTCCATGCATCTGCCCAAAATACATTCCTTAGCCTCCCCTGCTTATCCAAATCCATCAAATAAAAGAAATTAGCATTATTAGTTTGCATTTTAAGAAAGTAGTCCTGAACTGCCGTAACATCCCCATCACCCAGCCTTAATTGTCTCATTTTCTCAATATGATTATAACAATCTTTCTCTAAAAATGGAACATTCTCATGACCACCAGCTTCAACCAAAAATGAACTAAAGTTTTTATTTGGTCTAATACTCGCCCTATCATTAACTTCAAGTATCCTTTTAACGTACATCCTCATAACCCTATTCTTCTTATAAAATCTAGATTTTTCTGGGCTCAAAGCATTATTGTGATCAAGGGTTATTTGTGAAACTCGCCACTTACCATCAAGGCATAATACAATCCTAATCTTAGCTTTACATTCTGTTTTACTGTTTGGAGGCTTTTTTAAGACATTATTTGAATTGCTTACTGTATGTCCGGTTCGAGAGCATGAAAGAACCACACAATTAACCTCCCCATCATCACCCTTTTTCAAAGATCTTTTCTTCATTGGGAACCCTTGTTTGTTAGCATATTTAATGTAGTATTCTACACAAGCATCAATATTGTCAAATTCCATTCCTATTTTCGGATCTTTTATCTCATCTACAGTTACTGCACTCTCCACACACTCATAAAATTCTGAATTATCATTCTCTTCAATGTGTTCATTCATCTCTGTACTTAAAGATATAATCAATGATTCTATTTCCATTTGTGCCAAAAAAAACCTGTACAGAAAAAAAAACACTTAATCCAAAATAAGGGTTTTTTCTCTGTAATGTTTTTTTTGAACCATGTATGGAGAGGGTATGATGATATCAATTAACAGAGAGATTGTTTTTTGTTTGAACCATGTTTTTTGATATCAATTAATCCATTTGTGCACAAAATTAAACCTAGATCCAAATCTCAAGAGGGAAAAAGTGTTACCTGAGATGGAGATCGTCGAACTTGAGAGGGAGGACGGAATGACCGAGATCGCTAGGATGGAGAGGGAGGATTAAATTTCGTAGTAGATGTTTGGGATGAA
The DNA here is from genome assembly GCA_016801055.1 of Panax notoginseng. Taxonomy (NCBI): domain Eukaryota; kingdom Viridiplantae; phylum Streptophyta; class Magnoliopsida; order Apiales; family Araliaceae; genus Panax; species Panax notoginseng. The sequence goes on from CM029018.1 coordinate 173,584,118, forward strand.
CGGATGATTATATTTCGCAAGATTATTTTGGCGGGATGGAGCCTCTGTTTGGTGTTACCAGTCTTTCATACTTGTTTCTTTTGATAGTTGTGGAGGATGTCTTTTTCTTCTCTTTAGGGGACCCACGGTCTAATTTGGTTGTCTAATATGTCTGTCCGCTTAGACTTATTGTTTGGTGAGACATGAGATTGATCAATTTATTTCTCTTTACAAATAGTTTCATTATCATCTATTGTGATATCTTATTTTTTTTGTTTGGAGAATAATTTTTCATTTGTTAGTTTTTTAGGTTGCGCAAATTGACAGTGATATCTTTTTCAGATTTAAATGTGAAGTCAGTTTGTTATTTCGTTATTCATATGAAAGAACTATTTAAATTTGTATTATATTGTTATTTTAAAATTCCTTAAACAATTTACCAAATTCGACCACTTGGTATCCAGATACATATGTACATGCATGTCAAATGTAAATGATATGTAAAGTTGACCTGAATTGACAGCCCAATTAGGAGCAAGACAAAAAATATGACCATGAGTTATTGGTCTTCCCTCATCTATAGAGTATAGAACTCTCGACATCAACTTCTTAAATCCTCTCTTCCCCGGGGTGAAATTTGTATGTTAGAATTAAATAAGAAAAAGGTGATAAATTCATTACATTATTGATTTATTTTATAAATTCAACTTAGGTCCATTATACACTTAGAACATGCTAATATATTTGTTATGCACATGTTTAACCAGAATCCTTCATGGACCACCCGCATGCGGGTTTGCCACGTGACACATGCGGATTGGTCGATCACCAAATCTTACGGGTTTGACTTGTTGACAAGACTTGTTGACCGACCAACCCGTATGTGTCACGTGACAAACCCACATGCGGGTGGTTCACATATGAAGATTTCTACATCTTTAACAATTGCAAATGACATCATGTATCATCTATTCCCTCAGTCTAATTTTATTTGTTTTAATATATTTTTTATGGTGAAATTGACTATATTTATAATAAAAAATTATTCTTAAGTTTATTAAACATATGTACAAAATTATTGTCATAAGAAAATAAATCGAATATATTATCAAAGTCAACTTATTTATAGATTTCAAAATTTCTAATATATTTATTTAATTATTAATTGATTTGACATTAAAAAGTCAATTAGGACAAGTAAAGTCGTGCAGAGGGAGTTTTATATTTGATTAATTATTTTTTTAATAAAAATAAATTTAAGTATCATATATATATATATATATATATATATATATATATATATATATATATATATATATATATATATTTTCTCATGCACTTCAAAAATCTATTGAGTTAATAGACTATATGTATAATTAATATTTCACCACTACAAAAAGAGTTATGTTTTGACATTATAAAGTCATTTCAAAAATATTAAATTAAATAAATATAAAACATATAAGTTTAGAACACAATAAACTTTGTAATCACTTATACATTATACAATAAATTAATTAACTTGGGTAATTATTTTGTACTCTTTCAGCAAAGAAGTTAAAGTATTCAAAGTTGTTTTACTAGTGAACTTGAACTCACAATATGTATAGCTAGTGGTGCAACCTGGAAAAGAGTGGTTAAATTTTTTTAATGAATGCAACTCCAGAAGTACTGTAACGACCCCAAAACAGGTTCATTCCACCCAACCCATTCTGAGTCGTCAAATACATGGTACAGAAAACAACTACAACTTTATTACAATAATTATCGTGCAAAATACAACAACACATATGCTGTGAGTTTGGATACAAATATATACCAAATGTGACTCATGTTCCAACCGTGGATATCACCTCACAATAACACCTTACATAAAGGTATAGTCAAAAACTGTTTTAGAAATTAGAATCTTTGGGAAGTGCTCAAGGAAACATTCGTACATGGGAGGCCACGCGTCTAGGTTATGATAGATATCATATGGCCACAGAATTATCCTTGGTTGACCCAATAGACCCCAAAGAAAAACGAGAAGATTACTATCATATTCTTCCCAATGGTGAGTCTTCTCTTGACATATCATTATCTCTACTGTCTCTAATTGAGAATTATACTTTAAACAAACACCAAGATTATATAGGTAGTGCTCGTATATATACTCAGCAAGTGGATGAGCACAACCCTGTCTTATGATGATACGAGGTTGTATGTCGTTAGACATCTTGTATGATAGTGGCAAACCACCCTTCCAACATTGGGTTCGCCTCACCCTATTTTCTTCACCAAATATAACTACTAAATGATGACCACCGTTCTATTCCCTTGTTACCCCCGCTCGACCCAGCTACACTCTTATTACCTGAAAGGAATTGTGAAGCAAAAGGGTGAGCACAACTAGCTCAGTAAAGAATATCATGACTAAAGATAATTCAATTATCAATAGCCTTCATCAACAATAAATCAGAGATTTAGAACATATGGTAAATGATACAAATTTCAACCATAGTTGCAGCGGAACGAGCAATCCATTAGAAGAGTCAAATAGACTATAAAGTCTATTATCTTCTCCATGTTAAAAATCCACCAACAATATTTTATCCATGTAACATCACTCAACAGTTCCTTTCCACAATCATATGAATAACTCATAATCATAATTGTGACTATAAATTTTTCTTCGCACCCAGGACGAAGAATATTTTCATCACCTGTCTTTACCTGAAACATCAAAGATCATGGTTATACCAAATCACAGTTCCTGTTTATAATCATACTAACAACTCCATCTTTGCACTACGGGCCGAAGATATTCATCAACAAACCATCTTTGCACTACGGGCCAAAGATATTCAACAACAGTTCATCTTTGCACTACAGGCCAAAGATATTCATCAACAGGCCATCTTTGCACTACATGCCAAAGATATTCATCAACAATTCATATTTGCACTACAGGCCAAATATATTCATATCTCAAAGAAATATATAATCACTTCATAATTTATATAAACAATAATTATAACCATGTTGATCAATTCACCTTTGCACTTAAGCTTAAGATATTCAATTATAAATTCAATGGTCATGATCATACCAGTCACAATTCAACTTTGCACTACAGGCCAAAGATATTCATCAACAGGCCATCTTTGCACTACATGCCAAAGATATTCATCAACAATTCATATTTGCACTATAGGCCAAATATATTCATATCTCAAAGAAATATATAATCATTTCAGAATTTATATAAACAATAATTATAACCATGTTGATCAATTCACCTTTGCACTTAAGCTTAAGATATTCAATTATAAATTCAATGGTCATAATCATACCAGTCACAATTCAACTTTGCACTACAGGCCAAAGAGAACCCTAGTCATGATCATACCAATAATCTACCCATCTTTACACTCCAGTGAAAGAGAATTTCAACATCAGGGTTATAAAAATGTTATATATGATGATAAAAATAATATGATCAACATATAGTTTTAATCTCAAGAGTAATATTCGTAACTCATGAATAGTAAATCATGAATAGTAACTCATGAATAGTAACCCCGACACAAAAGATAGAAATTCCACAATAAAATCCATACCAATATTTCGGTATAATGATATTGAAAGAATAACATTACTTAAATTTATAAACAATTTATTTTAATTGTTTACACTTTACTAATTAATGCATTTAATCATCATAAAATGCCAACTCTTACAATTTCATCATCAATAACCAAAACCCTCATCAAAAATCTGCATATACCTCATATAGGATTCTCAAGCCATAAAATCCTATTTTCTAATTTTCTTTTTTCACAAAACATATTTAATTCATTTACTCATAACTAGACCATTTCTATGAAAAATACCAAATCAGTTCCAAAAATATTTCTTTTCTGGGATTTAGCATAATATAGTCCCATAGTGAACATATATTTTTCTCAGAATTTTTAAAAGTCATTTACTATTTTTCATATGGCCAAAATAGCCGAATATTTAGACATTTATCAAAAATTGTACTTTTGTCTAAAAATTCTGAAATTTACAGAGTATACTTCTATCATATACATGTACTCCCAATAAAAATTTCATCAATTTTGGAGTTAACCACAAAGAATTATAAGCTGTTACTTTTAAAATAGTCTTTTCTCATAAAATTCATAACTCTCAATCTATACATCCAAAAATCACCATTTTTGGACACAATCAATAAAACTCATCAAAATATCATTTCAAATTTTTCCAGAATTTTTGAAGATCAGAAAAATTACGAAACTGAAAATCATAACAACCCTTAAAATCCCTTACTATCCCTTACAATCCCTTACCTCAAAAGAGCAGTACTTCTGATCGGTATAAGGCTGAAGGAAACTTGCACTGATGAATAGCAACTCACCAAGTATCTAAAAACTCACAAAATATGCTTCATAATATAGAGAGAGAAAGAGAGAAAGCTTATGTTTCTGGTGTGATTTTCAATTCTAACTTAGCCCTCTATTTATAGGAAAATTTTGGTAGGTTTGACCTGCAACCTGATGGCTTTACCTGCTACTATTCCCACCCACCACATTTGAAATATAATTCAGCACATTTCTTCACCAACCACAAGTGGGGCCCACCAATTCTAGAATTTTCCACCAAAATGATAAACTCCGAAAATTCAACAATTTCTGAACCAGTCATCTCGTAAAATTCATAACAAATCATACATTCATTTTTAACGGTTCAAAATTTGTGGACATATACTCAACTTATATATGTATAACATATCCAAATATTACTACGATCCAACGGTCGGATTAAAAATTATAACCCCCGCAAAATATCTCAAAAACCCTGATTTTTAATACCTCCATTCCGACAAAAATACTGATAAAAACCTCAACATTAACTCCTTCATTTTAACCACAAAAATATATCCCTCATTTATATCCACATAAAATAAATATTTTCTTATCATATAAATCAATAATTAATTATTCACAAATAATATTACAGAATCACATTTATGACAACCAGGCCGTTCCCAGGAAAGAGGGGGCTTTCCAATAAGGATTTCTCCTTACTGACGCGCAATTAGATGACCAAACCTCTCCTTAGACAGAACTTTCTAGACATTGCCAATAATGTTATCTAATAATATTATTCAAATAATATGAATTATTGATCTGATAAAGAAAATACTGTGCAGCAACAATTATTGAACAACAATAATATAAAATTTCAACGTAGCAATTATTGAATCAATAAAATAAAATATTGAACAGTAATTACTGTAACAATTATTGAGTAGTGCCTTCTTACGTAAGAATCAATAATTTCAAAAATACTATGCAATACCGTGTGCTACTGTGCAATAACGCGTATTACTGTATTTTAACCACCGGGTATTTCAACAGTATTAACGATAACAACTACGCCGTTATTTGTAAAAACTCAAATTTGTCGTTTTTCTTCACCCGACAGTTATTCGTTATGGGGCCCACAAATAGCTGCGCCGTCGTACGAATATTCTCCGACAGAAAGAATATTCCACGACCAAACGAATATTCCCCGACAACAATGATTATTTTATAACCACTTGCTTATTTTGAAAAAAAATTCATATTTCACCCATAACTTTAAACTTTTATCAATTTAACCATTTACTGACTAGTAATTATAAGAAAAATTGAATACTTTTATTTCATAAAATTCGGGGTCTTACAATCTCCCCTCCTTATGAAATTTCGTCCCCGAAATTTACGTACCTGATATTTCGAAGAGTTGAGAATACCTTGCTTCCATTTCAGATTCTATCTCTCAGATCATCATGATTTCTCCATTGCTCATCTCCCATGATAACTTCATTTGGGTTCCTCATTTGTTGGGAAGTCATGACAACCGCCGTCCCTCGAACTACTCGGCTTTGACTTGTCTGGAGCAGCATTTGGCGTCATCATTACCGTTGGAATATACCTTTCTATAGGACATATTCCTCCCTCAACTGCCTCTTCGTACTCCTCATTCATGATCTGAATCATCAATCTTCGATCCATATCGGATTCAGGTTGACCGCTATGTACAGGGTAATTCAAAACTCGATGTTGGGTTCTCCCAATTGCTTTCCAAAAAGAGAAATTCATATCATCTATTTTAGCCTTCTTAGATCGAACATCTCTTTCCACAATATCCACGTGTCGTGCGGCTTTTGCCCATGCATCACTTATTCTCACTCGTTCAATTTTTTCTTCTTTCAGCTCAGATTCCATTTTTATCATCTTATACTCTGCCAAAGAATGCTTCTGTTCAAGCATCACATATCGGGTAACACAAGCTTGAATTGTTGCATCCTTTTGTTCCACGACCGCCTGTCGTTCTTCTGCCTGCTCTTCTAACTCATGAATACGATTTTGAAATTCTACATTTTGATCATATAATACCTCTAATAAACTCTCCTCTGGTACTTCTTCTTCCTCTTCTTCCTCAGTCTCAGCTGTTACCTCTGCGACTATCTCGGGTGCAACTATCAATTCTTCACTCACCACATAGATATCTCTAATTCCTTCTTCGTCTGACATCACATTATCATGGTTAGTGATTAGAGGTATCCCCACAGTCTCATTCACTCCATTGTTAGCATTCTCAGCTGCCATTCTCAAATACTGCCATAAAATAAGGGTTAATTAAACAAATTAACATATCACATAATATCCCAATATTATGACTAACCAACAAATAAGCTTAGGTAGGACACACTAGCGAAGGATTTACGCATCTCTCCCCTCCTAGTTATATTCCCCGATCTCCACCAGAGATCATATCCCTAAGCTCTGATACCAACTGTAACTCTGGACACCAACCTATGTCAGCACCTTACATTGATACCTATCAGTTTGCCACCGCAGAACGGCGTCCCCTACGGAGAGTCTGGCTTCGGTGCATCCCCCATCAACAGGAAGTCACCAGCGAGAGGCTCGGGGCTCTTTACTTATAGCTCTGATACCAAATGTAACGACCCCAAAACAGGTTCATTCCACCCAACCCATTCTGAGTCGTCAAATACATGGTACAGAAAACAACTACAACTTTATTACAATAATTATCGTGCAAAATACAACAACACATATGCTGTGAGTTTGGATACAAATATATACCAAATGTGACTCATGTTCCAACCGTGGATATCACCTCACAATAACACCTTACATAAAGGTATAGTCAAAAACTGTTTTAGAAATTAGAATCTTTGGGAAGTGCTCAAGGAAACATTCGTACATGGGAGGCCACGCGTCTAGGTTATGATAGATATCATATGGCCACAGAATTATCCTTGGTTGACCCAATAGACCCCAAAGAAAAACGAGAAGATTACTATCATATTCTTCCCAATGGTGAGTCTTCTCTTGACATATCATTATCTCTACTGTCTCTAATTGAGAATTATACTTTAAACAAACACCAAGATTATATAGGTAGTGCTCGTATATATACTCAGCAAGTGGATGAGCACAACCCTGTCTTATGATGATACGAGGTTGTATGTCGTTAGACATCTTGTATGATAGTGGCAAACCACCCTTCCAACGTTGGGTTCGCCTCACCCTATTTTCTTCACCAAATATAACTACTAAATGATGACCACCGTTCTATTCCCTTGTTACCCCCGCTCGACCCAGCTACACTCTTATTACCTGAAAGGAATTGTGAAGCAAAAGGGTGAGCACAACTAGCTCAGTAAAGAATATCATGACTAAAGATAATTCAATTATCAATAGCCTTCATCAACAATAAATCAGAGATTTAGAACATATGGTAAATGATAAAAATTTCAACCATAGTTGCAGCGGAACGAGCAATCCATTAGAAGAGTCAAATAGACTATAAAGTCTATTATCTTCTCCATGTTAAAAATCCACCAATAATATTTTATCCATGTAACATCACTCAACAGTTCCTTTCCACAATCATATGAATAACTCATAATCATAATTGTGACTATAAATTTTTCTTCGCACCCAGGACGAAGAATATTTTCATCACCTGTCTTTACCTGAAACATCAAAGATCATGGTTATACCAAATCACAGTTCCTGTTTATAATCATACTAACAACTCCATCTTTGCACTACGGGCCGAAGATATTCATCAACAAACCATCTTTGCACTACGGGCCAAAGATATTCAACAACAGTTCATCTTTGCACTACAGGCCAAAGATATTCATCAACAGGCCATCTTTGCACTACATGCCAAAGATATTCATCAACAATTCATATTTGCACTACAGGCCAAATATATTCATATCTCAAAGAAATATATAATCACTTCATAATTTATATAAACAATAATTATAACCATGTTGATCAATTCACCTTTGCACTTAAGCTTAAGATATTCAATTATAAATTCAATGGTCATGATCATACCAGTCACAATTCAACTTTGCACTACAGGCCAAATATATTCATCAACAGGCCATCTTTGCACTACATGCCAAAGATATTCATCAACAATTCATATTTGCACTATAGGCCAAATATATTCATATCTCAAAGAAATATATAATCATTTCAGAATTTATATAAACAATAATTATAACCATGTTGATCAATTCACCTTTGCACTTAAGCTTAAGATATTCAATTATAAATTCAATGGTCATAATCATACCAGTCACAATTCAACTTTGCACTACAGGCCAAAGAGAACCCTAGTCATGATCATACCAATAATCTACCCATCTTTACACTCCAGTGAAAGAGAATTTCAACATCAGGGTTATAAAAATGTTATATATGATGATAAAAATAATATGATCAACATATAGTTTTAATCTCAAGAGTAATATTCGTAACTCATGAATAGTAAATCATGAATAGTAACCCCGACACAAAAAATAGAAATTCCACAATAAAATCCATACCAATATTTCGGTATAATGATATTGAAAGAATAACATTACTTAAATTTATAAACAATTTATTTTAATTGTTTACACTTTACTAATTAATGCATTTAATCATCATAAAATGCCAACTCTTACAATTTCATCATCAATAACCAAAACCCTCATCAAAAATCTGCATATACCTCATATAGGATTCTCAAGCCATAAAATCCTATTTTCTAATTTTCTTTTTTTCACAAAACATATTTAATTCATTTACTCATAACTAGACCATTTCTATGAAAAATACCAAATCAGTTCTAAAAATATTTCTTTTCTGGGATTTAGCATAATATAGTCCCATAGTGAACATATATTTTTCTCAGAATTTTTAAAAGTCATTTACTATTTTTCATATGGCCAAAATAGCCGAATATTTAGACATTTATCAAAAATTGAACTTTTGTCTAAAAATTCTGAAATTTACAGAGTATACTCCTATCATATACATGTACTCTCAATAAAAATTTCATCAATTTTGGAGTTAACCACAAAGAATTATAAGCTGTTACTTCTAAAATAGTCTTTTCTCATAAAATTCATAACTCTCAATCTATACATCCAAAAATCACCATTTTTGGACACAATCAATAAAACTCATCAAAATATCATTTCAAATTTTTCCATAATTTTTGAAGATCAGAAAAATTACGAAACTGAAAATCATAACAACCCTTAAAATCCCTTACTATCCCTTACAATCCCTTACCTCAAAAGAGCAGTACTTCTGATCGGTATAAGGCTGAAGGAAACTTGCACTGATGAATAGCAACTCACCAAGTATCTAAAAACTCACAAAATATGCTTCATAATATAGAGAGAGAAAGAGAGAAAGCTTATGTTTCTGGTGTGATTTTCAATTCTAACTTAGCCCTCTATTTATAGGAAAATTTTGGTAGGTTTGACCTGCAACCTGATGGCTTTACCTGCTACTATTCCCACCCACCACATTTGAAATATAATTCAGCACATTTCTTCACCAACCACAAGTGGGGCCCACCAATTCTAGAATTTTCCACCAAAATGATAAACTCCGAAAATTCAACAATTTCTGAACCAGTCATCTCGTAAAATTCATAACAAATCATACATTCATTTTTAACGGTTCAAAATTTGTGGACATATACTCAACTTATATATGTATAACATATCCAAATATTACTACGATCCAACGGTCGGATTAAAAATTACAACCCCCGCAAAATATCTCAAAAACCCTGATTTTTAATACCTCCATTCCGACAAAAATACTGATAAAAACCTCAACATTAACTCCTTCATTTTAACCACAAAAATATATCCCTCATTTATATCCACATAAAATAAATATTTTCTTATCATATAAATCAATAATTAATTATTCACAAATAATATTACAGAATCACATTTATGACAACCAGGCCGTTCCCAGGAAAGAGGGGGCTTTCCAATAAGGATTTCTCCTTACTGACGCGCAATTAGATGACCAAACCTCTCCTTAGACAGAACTTTCTAGACATTGCCAATAATGTTATCTAATAATATTATTCAAATAATATGAATTATTGATCTGATAAAAGAAAATACTGTGCAGCAACAATTATTGAACAACAATAATATAAAATTTCAACGTAGCAATTATTGAATCAATAAAATAAAATATTGAACAGTAATTACTGTAACAATTATTGAGTAGTGCCTTCTTACGTAAGAATCAATAATTTCAAAAATACTATGCAATACCGTGTGCTACTGTGCAATAACGCGTATTACTGTATTTTAACTACCGGGTATTTCAACAGTATTAACGATAACAACTACGCCGTTATTTGTAAAAACTCAAATTTGTCGTTTTTCTTCACCCGACAGTTATTCGTTATGGGGCCCACAAATAGCTGCGCCGTCGTACGAATATTCTCCGACAGAAAGAATATTCCACGACCAAACGAATATTCCCCGACAACAATGATTATTTTATAACCACTTGCTTATTTTGAAAAAAAATTCATATTTCACCCATAACTTTAAACTTTTATCAATTTAACCATTTACTGACTAGTAATTATAAGAAAAATTGAATACTTTTATTTCATAAAATTCGGGGTCTTACAAATACCATTACTGTAATCATGTAAAATTACTATATTTTCCGACAGTTCATAATTTTTTTTATTAATATAAAGTTGTTGATACACAAGCAAATAATATATTTAGAAAATTAATATTTTTTTCTTGTTCATCAAATTTTATGATAAAATTATATTTGGTCCTTAAAAATATTTAAACATTATGTTTATTAAAAATATAATTTTTTTGTGTATTCAAATCCCATGGCTCAAAAGAATGTTAAGATTTCAGCTAAAACTAGCAAAAAAATAAAAAATAAATTGAAAGTTGTGGTCAAAACAAATTCTTTGTCAATAATTTCAGAAAACTATTAAATTATATATTCAAAAAAAGAAAAAAGCAATTGTTTCTTATTCCCATAACTACTGTGCCTTGTATATAAACAATTGGCCTGATAATTATACACCCTAGTACCTTTCAAGAGAAAGAATTAATTTAACTTTTCCAAATTACTTTGATTTATTTTTAAACTTAATTTTAACATAATTTTTTTAATTATTAAAATTGAAAGCAAAAAATACTAGTAATTTAAAATTTATTATTTTTAAAATTATATGAAACCGTTAGCTTTTAATTGAAATATTTTAAATTTACTTTAAAAACTTATATTAATAAAAGAATTAAGATATGCCAAATTGGATGGGGACTACCGGCTGAAAGAATAAACCGTGAATTATGGCCTGAGCGGTTCAATTTTAATTCGGTTCAGTTGTGAATTGGAGTAGCCGCCAAGAACAGAGTAGCCGAGTAGGAAACCCAATTGGATTTAGGAAATAATAATATATAGATTTCCTTTGCAATTTAGGAAATAATATTATCAGATTACACTTACCATTTTCCGGTGAGTTTTAGTTAAACCCCAATTTGATTTGGAAAGGTATTTCAAATAAGATCTCCAGGAAATCTAAGTAATTAATGTACTCCCTTCGATCTCTTAATTGGTAATCAAGTAAACTTATTTTCCCTATATATATCCCCTAGTTCTTCATATCCCACAGATTGCTACTAAAGCCTTAAACCCTAACAAGAAGCAAGTTCGTTCAGGTATAGGGACTAGGGTTTAGTGATGAAGCTCCCTTCTTCTTCTTCCTCCTCCTCTAATCGCTCCTCTTCTTCCACCATAACTAATCAAACAGAGAAAACCCATCAAACCCATCCTGTAAATTCTCTGAAATTCACAACCAAACTCGATAATTCAAAGCCCTCTGTTCTTGTTCCGAGTGAGGAATGCAATGAAACAAGAAAAAGAAAGGAGCCCGGGAAGGAAGAAATCAATGTGGGGTTGAGTTTGTATAATCAATCTTGGTTTGGTTTCAAGAAAAATACCGAAAACAAGAAAACCAAGATTCTTGATCCTACTGCTTACATTGGTCCAAAGAAATCCCCTGAAGATATTAGAGTGGCCAAAAAGCTGAGGAGTTTCAGAGTTTATAGCCATGAAGAAGAAGACATGGAGAAGATTATGGGTGTTTCGACAAATTTGAAACTGTTTGATGATCCATGGAAAATAAGGAAAGTTCTGACAGCAAGTGACTGCAATCATCTGTGCAGGCTTTTGTTGGCTAAAGATTTGGTGCGGAAGAACATCATAGATGTTTGGAATCATGTTGGGTGTACGGATGATGTTGCGAAAATCAGATGGGGTTGCTGTTAATGTATTGGACTATGATAGCGAAAAGGAGTATAAGTTGACATTAAAGAATCTACGTTCGAGTGACAGCTATGTGTTTATTCACAACTGGAGCTCCGAGTTTGTTAAGCAGAGGAGGCTCAAGAGGGGCGATGAGATTGGGATGTATTGGAGCAATATGCATCGGAGATTAGTTTTCTCTGTTCTTGCTCGCGCTCCTGCCGCTTAGATTTGTTTGAGAGGTGTTATTTACCACTGTAATTGTGTGTTATTTTTGTGTTTAAAATGAGTTTAGATTTGTTTGAGAGGTGTTATTTACCACTGTAATTGTGTGTTATTTTTGTGTTTGAAATGAGTTTTGGGTCTTGTGAGTACAATTAGTTGTTACTATATGGTACCGCCTTAATAGATATAACGGGTTCTTGTGCATTTTAGAAATAGCAATTCATTTATGCATATCTGTTATTATGAAGTAAATTCAGCCCAGAGATATGTCATGTGTTGTAAACTGTAAAATACATGTTTTGTGTTGATGTTTATATAGTAATGTAAGTAGTATACGAATGATGCATAAGGTTATATTAGTTATTCCATGAACGCTTAAGCAAAAAAGTCTCATTTGTAATGAACTTTGAAAACAATGTGGTTTTTAAACTTATGTGTGTGTGCCAAAGCTTTTGAAAATATTTCATTTTTCCTAGAAAAGGGTAAATCTATGGCAGGAAGTTGTTTACAATCAAAAAAAGGAAATTTTAGGAGCTTTGTGCTTTTGTGTATCCATGAGTCAAAAAGGTAAAATTGCTATGTGAGGTGTTTTGCAAACTGAAAAGGGTTTCATGAAATCCAAGCAGGCATGCTAAAATGAACCAAATGATTAAGAAAATGAAATTTGCAGTTTTAAGGGTTAAACCAAACAGGGCCAATCTGGTCTTGTGTCGAACAAGCTAGATTAGGAAGATTTTCAGTTTTGTGATTTATGATGTACGTGTTCACATTGTAACAAGGTAATGATGCATCAAAATTAGGAAGAAATCATATATTGTGGTAATTTAAGCCGAATTACAATTGTGAAACTGATAAAATATATGAGATTGTTAGGAATTATAGGAGTCTCCGCTTATTACAACTCTTCCTAAAAAGATTGCTACTAATACGTATTCATGTAACTAGCAATTAAAAACTCGACGTAAACATTCGCAATATATATCACTTTCTATCTAAGATTATCACATGTTCTTTGGTCATCCGAATACCCACTTTAGATTTAAATCTTAATACTTTATCCGGTATGTTAATACTTCTAGGAATATAAAATTACGAATGTAACAAAACACAATTTATTACGATGAACGACTCAAATTACTCGATATTTAAGATGATAATTTCAAATGACCTATAACAAAGCCCGTAGAGTTAATTTGGTAATTGTTGTGCATTAATCTAATATTCCCTCAGTTTCATCCCATTAAAAGAGAATTAACAAAGCCCTATAAAAATCTGGAGATACAAAGTTCTTTACACAAGATAATGCCAACAACTAATGGCAGCCATTTTATTTCAATATCCAGAAGATAAAATTGGTAATACTGTTTACCATGCTTGGGGAGATAAAGATTGAGATGCTATAGTTCTTTTTCATTACTATTTTTTCCCATTAAAAAAATTTGGACATTAGGCACGAAATGAAAGGGAATAAAAAGAGCCAGAGTTTTGAAACATGTTCCTTGGCAGGTGTGTTTATTCATAACTGTAGCTCCGAGTGACAGCAATGTGTTTATTCATAATTGGAGCTCCAAGTTTGTTAAGGAGAGGAGGCTCAAGAGGGGCGATGAAGTTGGGATGGATTGGAGCAATATGCATTGGAGATTAGTTTTATCTGTTCTTGCTCGCGCTCTTGCCGCTTAGATTTGTTTGAGAGGTGTTATTTACCACTGTAATTGTGTGTTATTTTTGTGTTTGAAATAAGTTTTGGCTCTTGTCAATACAATTAGTTGTTACTATATGGTACTGCTTTATTTAGCAAAAAATAAAAATAATAATAAAAAAAATGGTACTGCCTTAATAGATATAACTGGTTCTTGTGCATTTTAGAAATAACAATTCATTAGTGTTTATGCATATCATACTTGCTTATAGGTTGTAGGAGACACCATTCACGTATATGGTCCATGGGGAGAGGACTGATTATCATTTTTTAGGTTTTGTTTCTTTTTGTCGACCTTGTATTAAGGTTCTGTTTCTTTCTATACAAATCTAAGTTCTGTAACCGAGAAATACATGGAAAAAATTGTTTTGTACCCATTTGCGGAGAAGTAAAAACATTAGAAGTTGCTCATCTGTTATCATTGTAACCGAAAACTTGAAGATATGGTGTTATTTGTTTATAGTGCAATCTGTACCGGATAATTATTTTGTACTCTTCCTGTTATAATATTAGAAGTTGCAGCTTCTTGTTTACAAGTTCGAGTTTGTCATTATCTACCACTGTGTGTGTGATTTTTGTGTTTGAAATGAGTTTTGGCTCTTGTTAGTACAATTAGCAGTTACTATATAGTACTGCCTCAATAGATATAACTGGTTCTTGTGCATTATAGAAATAGCAATTGATTAGTGTTTATGCATATCAACTTGCTTATAGGGTGTAGGAGACAACATCCAAGTATATGGTCCATGGGGACATGACTGATTATCATTTTTTAGGTTTTGTTTCTTTTTGTCAACCTTGTATTAAGGTTATGTGTCTTTCCTTAACATTCTCCATATACAAATCTAAGTTCTGTAACCAAGAAACATGGAAAAAATAGTTTTGTACCAATTTGCGGATAAGTTAAAACATTAGAAGTTGCAGGTTTTTGTTATGAATGTTCAGTTGGTCATTACTTGAAAAAAATAAAAAAAATTCAATAATTAAAATGCTTTGATTATTTACATGTTCCCTATCACTTCCTTTGTTTAGACAGCATGTTCTTGACGATTTTTCCTGGCTTCATAAATATGAATGGTTGCGTTAACCATCCATGCAAAATTCATTTACTGGTACGCTTGACAACAATGGACAAGAAAAATCCTGAGAATATCATTCAAATATTTCTCTGTTATGATTATTATCATTGTAATTTTGTGTTCGAGTTTTTAACTTTCTCCTGATCACCAATAAGCTGAATACTGCTACTGAGTTCTTTGATTATCAGATGTAAGAAGCGAAGAACAATAAATTTGCATCTTTTTGTTTAGTAGGTTGAGTTGCCCCTGTTTGAAAGTTGCATTTATACTACCTTTGAATCAGACTTTGTTTTTGGAATTTTTGTAATACTGATCATGTGTTGCCGATTTATAGTCTCGGATAGACTTTGATAGAATTTGCAGGGAGAAATAGAGAGAGAAAGAAGATAGATTGGGGAAGAAGATTTTAATTCATTTCATTCATAACTACCAATAACCCACAATCTGCTATTTAAAATAAAAGAAATACAAGATAACATGAGAATGCATCTAAGCCATTCATTTTTAACACTAAATCCTAACCCTCCATTCTTACCCAATACCCATTTTAATTAGGCTAGGATCTTGATCCTTAACAATACTTGCCCCTTCAAAATCCACCTTGTCCACAAGGTGGAACTCATCAACAAATTCGACAATTTCAAATATTCCCAACACCACCATATCTCTAAAAACTGAAATAAATCCTCGCCCTGCCTTCCACTTTGTGGTGATATGTGAGTAGGCATCAATAGCCTGAGGCTTCTTCCCAAGAATCTTCAATACCAACTGATCAACTGCCTTTATCCTCTCAAGCCATCCATCTTTGAACCATACCCTATTGTAACTTTCAGTTTGGGAGTACAAACATTTCTCTCCTTCACTGAGCTCTTGAAAAGTTGCCTCATCACCCCACTTGTTGATAACCTCGTTGTCCTCAAGGAGACATTTAAGAGTGTTTCTACATTCTTCAGTAGTGGTTAGAAAAAGTATTCCCCCTGGATCAAATATAATGCCCTTTTTTTGAGTGACAAACATACTTGCAAATCTTCTCAAATAAGCTTTCCAAGTTGTACCAATATTCCATTTTGACATCATGAATTTCACAACTTCTTTCTTGTCATCATCAATTGAAAAGTCAAAATGAGAAATATTGGAGATGACTTTCCCTCTAAATTCACTTCCTTGTAGGTTGCAAGCTTCCCTAGAGAGATGGTTGAATGAACTTTCAAAACATTCTGGACACCAAATAACAATTGATGCCACTTCCTTTTATAAAAGAAGAGCTTCAACAAACGTCTGTGTGAATCATCATGTATTTGCAGTACTAAAAATTCCTTTGCTTCAGAAAATGTTGGAGACCCATATTTCACTAGTCTTCATAATTAAGGGGCAATCCTCATGCTTCAGTGAACCCAATAACCATCCAAATAAGAAGCCAAAAGCTTTCTCAGTTGCACTAGTGTCTTGCTTTGTGTTTCCAGTAGGTTCAAACCACCACTGTGTCATTAATGAAATACAAATTTCTCCACTTTGAGTTGGTTTTGAAATCTGGTTATAGAGTTTAGCAGCAACAACATAGGCTTTATATTCCTTCCCAATTTGATCACTCAAGAAATAGTTGCACACCTTATATCTAAACTTCACTATATTCTCTATGTAGCTTTTGGATTTTGACAATCTTCCAATACCCAAGACCCAAATGATATATCCCACGTTTGGCAGACCCAGTGAAAGATTTCCTTTCAACAATTGAGGCTTCACTCCCAGAAATTCCAGAACTTCAATCATGTGACTGAAAATTTTATCAAGAACTACACAAATAACTCTTAAAATTTTTAACATAGTTTCCTCTCCACGGGTAGCACCTATGCAGAGTATTGTTTCTTTTCTTTGGTCCCAGTCAATGTCAAGAGCGTGAACTGTGGCTAACAATGATCTATAGCCATTTGAGTAGCCCTCAAATATTTGTTCTTTAGGATTCCAACCAGCCTCTTGGAATTTAAATACCTCTTCGAGGACACATAGTGGTTGACACATTGGTTCAATTTCCTTGACCAATATTGGGTTGTCCTCCTGGAAAATGCAATAAGATTTTCTCCAAATTCACGTGTGCTGCAGCCTCAGAGTATTTAGCATAAGTAATTTCTTTGTTCTCTTGTTGAGAAAACTTATGAAACATCTCAATGGACCCACATTTGGCTCTTTGAATCAACTCAAACACCTGCTCTCTTTTTTGTTCTACTGATGCAATGATGATGATCTTATCACATTTGCCTTTAGTTGAACAACCATATTGCAACATATCAAATTTTTGATCCACAAGGCATTCCACATAAGTGTTTCTGAAAGAATTAACAAGCCAATTTTCTGGTCTAGTGTTAGATATCCCAGGAGAAAGCTGCACCATCTTCTTTCTTGGATTCCCTCCAACAAAATACTTATTAAATTTAAGGATAACTTGAGTCTCTTGAATTCCATCACTGATTGCTCGTCTATTATTACCCATTTCTCGTTCAGGACTTTCGTCAAACACTTTGTGTGCATCCATTGCTACAGACCTCCCTTCATAGTTCTCAGCTATATCAATAGGCTTCACAATCCGGGGATCCAATTTGAGTTGTGTTAGTGTCCCACCATGTGTAAGCATACCATATTCATCGGGAGGTTTTGGGTTAAGGGCAACAGTGTATCCATTTCTTTTCGGAATCTGGTCAAACACCTTAACCGCGATAAGAAACTTATTTTCATTTGTTGAAAACATTCCTAATGCAGTGTTGACGGTCAAGCTAGGAGATGAAATATCACTTTGAGGGAGAGAGTTTACCTTATCATGAATCAATTGGTTCCAAACATGATGAATTGGTGGGCTTGAATCTTCAAGTTGCTCCGTAAGGCTCTCGTGAACTTCTGTCTCGAAAACAAATGAATCACCAACTTCATGGACAATTGGATTTCCCTCTTCATCATCAGTTAGTTCCCCATCTCGGGTACATAGGGTCAGCTCTTCCTGTTCAAAATCCATAACCACATTAGCTTGATCATCATTTTCAGCATAATATACTGAGCCGGACGAATCTACCTCCACACATAAACAGTCATCTACTTGAGGATCTGAATCTGATTTTGGATGAACTAACTTCTTATTATTTTGGATGTACTTAACTCGTTATTATATAGGTACAATTTAATTATTATTAGAGTACAATTTAACTTGACTAATTATATATTATGTATATTTTTAAATATATTTTTTTAACAAGGTGTTATATAGGCAATTTTAATATAGTTTAACTTAGCTAAATATATTTTAAGTACAATATTTTAAAAATTTTAAGGCATACTGAACTAGCTACTAAATAGGTACAATTTAACACGAAATATAGTGTCTATATTTTTATATCAAATTTTAAATTATACTTCTAAAGAAATGGGTTTCTAAACTCGTAAATATTGTGCCTTGTATATTTTGGGTTCCACATTTTATAATCCATTATTCTGATAATTATACTCCCTTCCTTTCAAAATAAAAGAATAGTTTTTACTTTTTGAAATCAGTTTGAGTTATATTTAAATTTAAAATTAGTATAAATGAACTTAATTTTAGAAGAAAAATATTATAAAAATTTAAAATTATTTAAGTAGTAGTGGCAATTATTATTTTTTATTAATATGGTATTTAAAAATTTTAAAAAGCTTATATTCCTAAAAGAGGCTAGACATCCGGTTGGGTGAATAAACCGTAAATTTTGGCTTGATCGGTTCATCGTAAATTCGGTTCAATTATGAAGGGCAGAGGCTTCCAATTATGAACACCCTACTAATATTTCCGTTGAGTTTTAATTAAAACCCAATTTGATTTAGGAAAGTAAATATCAAACAAGATCCCTTGGGATCAAGTAATTAATGAACGTGGTAGTTTGTCTTGATCCTCATTTACCCTAATCGTTCCTATATATATATATATATATATATATATATATATATATATATATAGGTCCTTGTATATCTCACGTATTTTACTACTACTACTACTGCGCTAAGTCATTTGATGTTTATGCCTGAGCCTCCTTCAGTCATGAATGCCAAAACCAGAAAAATAGAGAAAACTTCTCATAAACCTGTAAATTCTCTGAAATTGATGATCAAATTAAAAAATTCAAAGCCTTATGCGATTCTTCCTATCAACAAAGGCAGTGAATCAAGAAAGAGAAAAGTACCTGCAGAGAAGAAAATCAACATGGGTATGAATTTGTATGATCAGACTTGGTTTAATATCAAGAAGAATCACAACAACAAAAAGGCTTATTTTCGACGGAATATTTCGTCGGTAATAAGGATATTCTGTCGAGGGTAACCTCATTTTCGACGGAATATTTGGTCAGAAATTCGGTCGTATATAAGCAAGTCGAAATTAAGTCCGTCGAATTTTCGGCCGGGGATACTTACTGTCGACGAAATTATCGTCGACTGAATATTCAGTCGGCGTTAATATATTTTTGACTAAAAATAGTCTGTCGAGGATATTCGGTCGATGATAAGCATGCCACGTGGCAGCCTGTTAAAAATGAAAAACAACTTAAACTCGACGGAAATCCGTCGATAGTACCATTATTCCGTCGAGAATATATGTGACACGTGGTGCATGACCAAAATGTTAAGGACTTATTTTCGACGGAAATCCGTCGATAATAGTAGTATTCTGTCGAGAATAGTGTTTTTTTAAAAATATTTTATTTGTTTTTGCAATATCTAGGGATTTAACCCACATCTTGTACCTGTTTTCCCAACAGCACATACACAAGCTAACAATATGGCCAATAACATGAATAACAATTACCAAGGCCAATAATATGTCAAAAACCAACTAAATGAGAAGTAAAAAGGTCAAAAACATCCTATTAAGCTAAACTAAACTATATCAAACATCCCATTAAGCTAAATTAACCTAAATGTCAAACCGCAATAAAACCAAAGTAATGACAGGGTTTAAACTACAATACGTCAAAAATAATATAAACTAAAAAATAATGTAACTCAGAAGAATGTAAACTAAGTCAAAAATAAGGTAAACTACAAAAGAATGTAAACTAAGTCAAGCTAGTAGAGCCCCCGGTGTGAGGAGGATCATCGGGCGGGTGTCGACGCTGCTCTGGAGTATGAAAATCGCCATCATCGTCATCCCGCTCGTAAGTCCACTCGTCACCCTTTTGATACAATATAATGTAACTCATTAGTCCATATATATGATTCAGTTAAAGATAACTAAATAAAAATTAAATAACATACAAAATATATATTTGTATTTAAAACGAATAGTATACCTGAGCAGTCGAGCGCTGACTCAACATCGGCCCAAACGAGTCCTCGACTAAGGTAACCACTATCCGAACAATCTCATCGCGTATCGCAGCCCACTGCTCCGGAGGGATACTCGTACTCTCGGCAGTGGCACCAACTGCAACGTCCTGCACAAGCTGATGGAGGCGAGAACGGTTGGGCGGGTCCTGACGATGGAACAGCAGATCGGTCTCAAACCTCTCCAACATCGCAGCCATAACATGCTGGAACAAAGCATCGTCTAAGCCAGTGCCCGTATGTGATGGTCCCACAGGGGCTCTCGGACGCAGACGCTGACTAGAGCCTACAAAAATAAATTTAACATGAATAATATTATAAGTTTACTTTATTCATAAACAAGAAATAAACTAAAATATTATACCTCCTGGCAGTGTATAGGATGGTATCCTCGGTAACCCCAGCACTCGATACCGGCCGGTAGTACTAGTGTGAGTATCCTGAGACGCGACCCAAAGAGCCGTCTCCTCGTCAGATAAACTAATCTCGGGCGGAGGGACGGTGGAATCTAACGTCTCAGCATCGCCCCTAGTAGCCTGCAACTTTGCTATAAGCTGGCTGCGGAGCTTCTTAAATCGCTCCTATAATTTGATATACAAGTGAGTTATCTTGGTATCATCATATAAATTACGTAATATTATCTTAAATAATATTTATTATAGTAAATGTATTACCCGTATAGCTAGTGCTGCTGGAGATATCGTTGACCCCGAAGTAGAGCCCTTCGACGTATGGACTCTATCCCAGAACTCGATCATAGTAGGAGGTCGGCCCAAGATACTCCGCATGGCCTAAATCATATACATTAAATAATATCACCTTAATTTACTATAATTGCAGTTTAATATTAAACTAAACTAAAGGAAAATACATACTGACTTAACCTCTTGAAATGACTGCGAGCCAGAAGTATGTATAACTCGCAGCTTGCCACGATTCTTCTTCATCTGCTCCGACTTTGTCTTGAACGCAGCATCATCCCAGTACGCACACGTCGCAACCCATGCTGCATCTGATACTGCCGGCGGCTGATGCTCTCGCAAAGTAGTCCCGGGCGATTCTTCTACCGCCCGGACTGCCCTCTGTCGCATCTCGTACAGCCAGCTGGCATAATTCTTCGAGATGCGGGCAATGATAACGGCGTCAGCATCCACCTCAGTGATGTCGGCCTCGTATCTGTAGTATCTCTATCAAACATGCATAACATACGTATAATTAATTATTTGAACAATATGTAAATAACATGGACCTTGATTTAATATATGTAATTCGACTTACGTGAAACTCCCGCAACACTGTCATCATGAAGCCAGCATCGTAGCGCGCGTACTGGCTAAATCGCATGCAGCCAGTAGGGAGATGCGCCAGGCAGATGGCGTGTACGGTCGCCTTAGCGACAATATCATAATTTACATTTAATGATATTAAATTAAATTAAATTCTAAAATTTTAATTACTTCTAGTTTATTATTAAATTTATTTTATTTATTTTAAAATTATATTATTATTATACTTTTATTTATTTATGTATTTTAATTTATTTTATTTTGTATTATTTTATTTTATTTTATATTATTTTATTTTATATGTTTCACTAATTAATTAATTTAGATTTATTTATATATTTTATTTTATTTTATTTTTATAATATTATATTAAATAATAAAGTAAATTTAATTTATTGTATTAAATTAAATTAAATTTATTTTATTTTATTTTTAATTATAGTATATTAAATAATAAAGCATACTTATTTTATTTTATTAAATTTATTTTATGTTATTAAACTTATTTTATTTTAAAGTTTATTATATTATATTATATTATATAATTTATTAAAGTTATTTAAATCTCCTATTATTTTATTTTGTATTAATTTATTATTTTATTTAATTTTTCTAGTATTACTACTTAGTTTTAGTGGCAAACTAAGTCCTAATTGTTTTTTATATAGTTAATTAAATAATTAATTATTACCATCCATAACTTCTACAAAAATTCCGTCGGAAATAATATTCATGAACGTGGTAGTTTGTCTTGATCCTCATTTACCCTAATTGTTCCTATATATATATATATATATATATATATATATATATATATATATATATATAGGTCCTTGTATATCTCACGTATTTTACTACTACTACTACTGCGCTAAGTCATTTGATGTTTATGCCCGAGCCTCCTTCAGTCATGAATGCCAAAACCAGAAAAATAGAGAAAACTTCTCATAAATCCCCTCCTCCTGTAAATTCTCTGAAATTGATGATCAAATTAAAAAATTCAAGGCCTTATGCGATTCTTCCTATCAACAAATGCAGTGAATCAAGAAAGAGAAAAGTACCTGCAGAGAAGAAAATCAACATGGGTATGAATTTGTATGATCAGACTTGGTTTAATATCAAGAAGAATCACAACAACAAAAAGGCTTATTTTCGACGGAATATTTCGTCGGTAATAAGGATATTCTGTCGAGGGTAACCTCATTTTCGACGGAATATTTGGTCAGAAATTCGGTCGTATATAGCAGGTCGAAATTAAGTCCGTCGAATTTTCGGTCGGGGATACTTACTGTCGACGAAATTATCGTCGACTGAATATTCAGTCGGCGTTAATATATTTTTGACTAAAAATAGTCTGTCGAGAATATTCGGTCGATGATAAGCATGCCACGTGGCAGCCTGTTAAAAATGAAAAACAACTTAAACTCGACGGAAATCCGTCGATAGTACCATTATTCCGTCGAGAATATATGTGACACGTGGTGCATGACCAAAATGTTAAGGACTTATTTTCGACGGAAATCCGTCGATAATAGTAGTATTCTGTCGAGAATAGTGTTTTTTTAAAAATATTTTATTTGTTTTTGCAATATCTAGGGATTTAACCCACATCTTGTACCTGTTTTCCCAACAGCACATACACAAGCTAACAATATGGCCAATAACATGAATAACAATTACCAAGGCCAACAATATGTCAAAAACCAACTAAATGAGAAGTAAAAAGGTCAAAAACATCCTATTAAGCTAAACTAAACTATATCAAACATCCCATTAAGCTAAATTAACCTAAATGTCAAACCACAATAAAACCAAAGTAATGACAAGGTTTAAACTACAATACGTCAAAAATAATATAAACTAAAAAATAATGTAACTCAGAAGAATGTAAACTAAGTCAAAAATAAGGTAAACTACAAAAGAATGTAAACTAAGTCAAGCTAGTAGAGCCCCCGGTGTGAGGAGGATCATCGGACGGGTGTCGACGCTGCTCTGGAGTATGAAAATCGCCATCATCGTCATCCCGCTCGTAAGTCCACTCGTCACCCTTTTGATACAATATAATGTAACTCATTAGTCCATATATATGATTCAGTTAAAGATAACTAAATAAAAATTAAATAACATACAAAATATATATTTGTATTTAAAACGAATAGTATACCTTAGCAGTCGAGCGCTGACTCAACATCGGCCCAAACGAGTCCTCGACTAAGGTAACCACTATCCGAACAATCTCATCGCGTATCGCAGCCCACTGCTCCGGAGGGATACTCGTACTCTCGGCAGTGGCACCAACTGCAACGTCCTGCACAAGCTGATGGAGGCGAGAACGGTTGGGCGGGTCCTGACGATGGAACAGCAGATCGGTCTCAAACCTCTCCGACATCGCAGCCATAACACGCTGGAACAAAGCATCGTCTAAGCCAGTGCCCGTATGTGATGGTCCCACAGGGGCTCTCGGACGCAGACGCTGACTAGAGCCTACAAAAATAAATTTAACATGAATAATATTATAAGTTTACTTTATTCATAAACAAGAAATAAACTAAAATATTATACCTCCTGGCAGTGTATAGGATGGTATCCTCGGTAACCCCAGCACTCGATACCGGCCGGTAGTACTAGTGTGAGTATCCTGAGACGCGACCCAAAGAGCCGTCTCCTCGTCAGATAAACTAATCTCGGGCGGAGGGACGGTGGAATCTAACGTCTCAGCATCGCCCCTAGTAGCCTGCAACTTTGCTATAAGCTGGCTGCGGAGCTTCTTAAATCGCTCCTATAATTTGATATACAAGTGAGTTATCTTGGTATCATCATATAAATTACGTAATATTATCTTAAATAATATTTATTATAGTAAATGTATTACCCGTATAGCTAGTGCTGCTGGAGATATCGTTGACCCTGAAGTAGAGCCCTTCGACGTATGGACTCTATCCCAGAACTCGATCATAGTAGGAGGTCGGCCCAAGATACTCCGCATGGCCTAAATCATATACATTAAATAATATCACCTTAATTTACTATAATTGCTGTAAGACCCCAACTTATTAATGAATAAAATCAAATTTTCTCTAAATATTATTGTGAATAATAAGGGGCTAATTTGATATAATACTTTGGTTATGGGTGAAATGTGCAAATTTTGCAAAATAAGCAAGTGGTTATAAAATATTCATTTTGTCGGGGAATATTCGTTTGGTCGTGGAATATTCTTGCTGTCGGGGAATATTCGTACGACGGCGCAGCCTTGTGTGGGCCCCATAACGGAAAGCGATTGGATGAAGAAAACGACAAGTATAAGTTGTTTATAAATAACGGCGTAGTTGTTACCGTTAACACTGTTGGAATACCCGGTGGTTAAAATACAGTAGCACACGGTATTGCACCAATTATTGATTCTTACGTAAGAAGGCACTACTCAATAATTGTTACAGTAGTTATTATTCAATATTTTATTTTATTGATTCAATAATTGCTGCGTTGATATTTTATATTATTGTTGTTTCAATAATTGTTGCTGCACAGTATTTTCATTTATCAGATCAATAATTCATATTATTTGAATAATATTATTAGATAACATTATTGGCAATGTCTAGAAAGTTCTGTCTAAGGAGAGGTTTGGTCATCTAATTGCGCGCCAGTAAGGAGAAATCCTTATTGGAAAGCCCCCTCTTTCCTGGGAACGGCCTGGTTGTCATAAATGTGATTCTGTAATATTATTTATGAATAATTAATTATTGATTCATATGATAAGGAAATATTTATTTTATGTGGATATAAATGAGGGATATATTTTTGTGGTTAAAAATGAAGGAGTTAATGTTGAGGTTTTTATCCATATTTTTGTCGGAATGGAGGTATTAAAAATCAGGATTTTTGAGATATTTTGCGGGGGTTATAATTTTTAATCCGACCGTTGGATCGTGGTAATTTTTGGATATGTTATACATATATAAGTTGAGTATATGCCCACAAATTTTGAACCGTTAAAAATGAACGTATGATTTATTATGAATTTTACAAGATGACTGGTTCAGAAATTGTTGAATTTTCGGAGTTTATCATTTTGATGGAAAATTCTAGAATTGGTGGGCCCCACTTGTGGTTGGTGAAGAAATGTGCTGAATTATATTTCAAATGTGGTAGGTGGGAATAGTAGCAGGTAAAGCCATCAGGTTGCAGGTCAAACCTACTAAAATTTTCCTATAAATAGAGGGCTAAGTTAGAATTGAAAATCACACCAGAAACAAGTTTTCTCTCTTTCTCTCTCTAGATTATTGAGTGTATTTTGTGAGTATTTAGATACTTTGAGAGTTTCTATTCATCAGAGCAAGTTTCTTTCAGCCTTATACCGGTATTCCGACCAGAAGTACTGATATTTTGAGGTAAGGGATATTATTTTCTTTTAATGATATTATTTTCTTCAATATCATTATGCTGAAATATTGATATGAGTTTTTATCAAATTTGGAACTTTTTGTGTCGGGGTTACTATTCACGTATACGGCACTATTCACGTATACGGCACTATTCACGAATACGGCACTATTCACCGAAAAATAAAATTTTTCCTTTTTGTCCAAGATGTCTATTATGGTTACTATCTTTGATTGTATCCATGTTTTGATCTTTATTTTTGAATTCTGCTTCACAATTGATTATTATGAAGTATTATTGATCTTGGATAAACTGTTATACGAATCCCTACTATTTGTCCTTCTGTCTCATTGGATTCGTTCTCTTTAAGATATTTTTCATCATCCTCAGTCCTAAATGATGATATTACTGAATATCTTTGGCCTGTAGTGCAAAGATGTATAATTACTTGATGAATATCTTTGGCCTGTAGTGCAAAGATGAACAGGTGTTGAGATGAACATGACTGACAGGTGATACAAATGAATATCTTTGGCCTGTAGTGCAAAGATGAATATTTGGATAAAGATGATTATTAATTGATGTTACAGGGATAAAATATTGATGATGGACTTTTAAATCTTAGAAGATAGTAGAATTCTTTCTCTACTTGACTCTTCTAATGGTTTGCTGTTTCCGCTGCAGTTGTTGATCTAAAACTTGTTGTCGATTATATTCTATCAGATTTTTCCCTGTTGAAGACTAACGATAATTTGTTGTATATTATCTTAGTCATAATATTCTTTACTGGGCTAGTTGAGCTCACCCTTTTCCTTTTTGTTCCATTTTTCTTCTCAGGAGGTGAGAACATAGCAGGATCTAGTCGGGGTATGGAGTGATGGTTCTAGAAAGATGTTTTAGCAGTCCTCACTATTTCTGTAAAATAGTGTTTGAATAATTGTAATGAGGATTTATTTGAGTGTGGATATTGTCTAGAAGACAATATTTGTATTTAAACTCACAGTATGTGTTGTCGTATTTTGCACGACAATTGTATTATTGAAGTTGTAGTTTGCTTTCTGTACCATGTATTTGGCGACTCAGAATGGGTGTTGTATACCTATTCTGGGGGCGTCACAGTTGGTATCAGAGCTTAGGGATATGATCCCTGGCTGAGATGTGAGACAAGAACTAGGAGGGGAGAGACGGGGAATTCCTTCGCTAGTATGACTTGACTAAGTTTATTTGGTGTTTATTTGGTCGGTCAGAGTATAGGGATAATATATGACATGACTATTAACCCTTGTTTTATGGCAGTATTTAAGAATGGCAGCTGAGAACGTTAATAATGGAGTAAATCAGACCGTGGAGACACCTTTGATCACTACCCAGGGGAACGTGCAACAGGAAGGCAATATTCCTCCTGTAAACAACGTTACCGAGCAAACGATGAATGATGGAATGTTTAGGAGCTTTTTGCAGTTCATGCAAAATCAGACGAGGGAGACTCGTGTGCAGAATACGGGTGGAAATGATAACGCGCGGTTTGTCACAGCTAAGCAGTTCAAAGAATTGGGACCACCAGAATTTAAGGGAAAGCCGGATCCGATCATGGCGGAAACGTGGGTCAAGCAAATTACCAAGATATTTGATGTCTTGGGATGCACGGAGGAACAGAAGGTTCCATTCGCCACATTTATGTTCCGCGGTGAGGCAGACTACTGGTGGGAGTCTGTGAAGCGTACCCAGCCTGACGCACTCAACATGTCCTGGGAAACATTTCAAAAAACTGTTCAATGACAAGTACTTTCCTGAAAGTATTCGTCATATGAAGGAGGTAGAGTTTATCAGACTGGAACAAAACAACATGACG
Organism: Panax notoginseng; assembly: GCA_016801055.1. Taxonomy (NCBI): domain Eukaryota; kingdom Viridiplantae; phylum Streptophyta; class Magnoliopsida; order Apiales; family Araliaceae; genus Panax; species Panax notoginseng. Next base: position 173,612,632 of record CM029018.1, read on the forward strand.
GTGTCCCAGTACAAGGCGAAGTTTGCAGAGTTATCCAGGTTTGCACCTCATTTGGTCGAAAATGAGGAACGAATGACAAGGATGTTTCTGAGAGGTCTAAAACCCGAGATTCGACAATATCTTATCTCTCATAAATTTTTTTTATATTCAGATGTTGTAAATAGGGCTCAATTATTAGAGCGAGATAATGAGTATGTGCAACCGAGGGACCACAACCAGGGTCATACCGGTGGCGGCAGTCATCGAAGCAATGAAAACCAGCAGGGAGGAAAATATTCGGACAACAGCGGTAACCACTCTGGTGGTAATCGTGGTCGTGATAATAGAAGGAGCGAGTCGGGAGGAGATTTCAAGAAGAGAAGGTACAACAATGATAATGTGAAGACGTCAGCACCAGCACCAGCACCAACAACAATTTTAGGGGAGGAGAACGACCGCCAGTTAGATGTTACAAATGCGGGAAAGAGGGACATATCAGCCCAAACTGTCCACAACAATCCAAGGTGTGTTACAACTGTGGGAAGGAAGGCCACATCGCTCGAGATTGTACTATAGCGAAACCAAGTTCAGCGGGAGTGGTGATTCCAAGAGCTGTCCCGGATAAGTCGAAATCAGTGGTTCCTGGAAGGACGTTTGTCGTTACTGGCCAAAACGCGAGAAACCCGAACGAGGTGATCACGGGTAAGCTAATCTTGAATTCTTGCGAAGTTTATACTTTACTAGATACCGGTTCTACCCATTCTTTTATCTCTCCTGCTTGTGCTCAACGTTTAAACTTGACTCCGGAGAAATTGGACTTTAACTTATCTGTTGAAACTCCGTTGGGTGAAACCTTCGTTACATCTACAGTTTATAAATCTTGCATGATCCAAGTTGGCACTATCACATTACCTGTTGATCTTATCTCTTTAAAGATACTTGCTTTTGATGTGATTTTAGGAATTGATTGGTTAACCACTCATCATGCTAAAATTGATTGTTTTCGTAAGGTTGTTAGTTTTCATATTCCTAACCAACCTGTCATACGAATTCAAACTACTAAACCACTAAAATCAGTCACTGTCATATCAAGCCACAAAGCTATTCGTTTATTGAAAAACGGATGTCAAGCTTTCTTAGCCCATGTTATGGATTTGAACAAAGACAAGTCAGATTTGAATAATATTTCTATTGTTAGAGAATTTTCCGATGTATTTCCTGAAGAACTTCCTGGTCTACCCCCGGAACGTGAAGTTGAATTCTTTATTGACCTTGAACCCGGTACAAAGCCCATTTCTAAAACTCCATATCGAATGGCTCCTATTGAACTTCAGGAGTTAAAAGTCCAACTACAGGAGTTGTTGGACATCGGTTTTATTCGTCCTAGTACGTCTCCTTGGGGTGCTCCTGTTTTATTCGTAAAGAAGAAAGACGGGAGTATGCGACTTTGTATCGACTATCGAGAATTGAATCATGTCACTATCAAGAATAGGTATCCGCTACCTCACATTGATGACCTGTTCGACCAGTTACAAGGAACACAATTCTTTTCAAAGATCGATCTTCGTTCTGGATATCATCAGCTGAAGATTAAAACTGAGGATATTCCAAAGACTGCCTTCAGAACTCGGTACGGGCATTATGAATTCTTAGTAATGTCTTTTGGATTGACTAATGCTCCTGCTGCCTTCATGGATATGATGAACCGTGTATTCAAAGAATATTTGGATCAGTTCGTTGTTGTCTTTATTGATGACATCCTCATCTATTCCAAAAGCCGTGAAGATCATGAGCGCCATTTGAAGCTGGTACTGCAAAGGCTTCGTGAAAATAAGCTATATGCCAAATTGAAGAAATGCGAGTTCTGGCTTGAGGAAGTAGCATTCCTTGGGCACGTGGTGTCAAAACATGGAGTATCTGTCGACCCGGCGAAGATTGAAGCCATACAAAGTTGGGAGCAACCGAAGTCGGTAACCGAAGTACGTAGCTTTCTGGGCTTAGCTGGTTATTATCGGAGATTTGTGGAAGGATTTTCTCGAATCGCTACTCCGTTAACTCAGCTGACTCGGAAAGATACAAAATTCGTATGGAGTGAGGAATGCGAGAAGAGTTTCCAAGAACTCAAGAGGAGACTCATTTCGGCACCTGTTCTGACAATACCATCTGGTTCGGATGGATTTGTTATCTACAGCGATGCTTCAGGCAAAGGGTTAGGATGTGTTCTCATGCAACATGGGAAAGTCATAGCCTATGCCTCACGACAACTCAAAGAATATGAGAGGAATTATCCTACTCATGATTTGGAGTTGGCAGCAGTCGTTTTTGCGTTGAAGATCTGGAGACACTACCTGTATGGGGAGAAAGTGGAGATCTATACAGATCATAAAAGCCTCAAATATTTCTTCACCCAAAAGGAACTCAACATGCGGCAACGACGTTGGCTCGAGCTGTTGAAAGATTACGATCATACCATCCAATATCATCCTGGAAAAGCAAACGTAGTAGCTGACGCATTGAGTAGAAGATCATATGCGGGTACGAGTGCAATATTGTTAACACAAAGGCCCATTTTGTATGACTTGCAAAGGATGGAGATAGAGATGAAGGCTCCAAGTACCCACATGATGATATCAAATATACGAGTAGAACCGACTTTAATCGATAAAGTTAAAGCTGCTCAAGCTACGGACATGGAGCTGATGCGTATGAAGAAGAAAGTGCAAGAAGGTGCTATTCCAGAAGCAAGAATCGATGAAGAAGGAATACTTCGAGTCAACTCCAGACTTTGTGTTCCTAACGATTTTGACTTGAAGCATAGAATAATGATGGAGGCACACAACACACCGTTTGCAATCCATCCTGGGAGTACCAAAATGTATCACGATCTTCGACATACATTTTGGTGGAGCAATATGAAAAGAGAGATCGCGGAGTTTATCTCGAGGTGTTTAACTTGTCAACGTGTAAAGGCGGAGCATCAAGTGCCAAAGGGTCCATTGCAACCACTTGAGATCCCGAAATGGAAGTGGGAACACATTACTATGGATTTTGTTACGGGTCTTCCCAAGGTTTCTCAAGGCATAGATGCGATTTGGGTTATTGTTGATAGATTAACCAAGTCCGCTCATTTCTTGCCGATACGTGAGACTTATTCCCTTGAACGTCTTGCTAGTATGTACGTGAACGAGATTGTGAGATTGCATGGCATGCCAGTATCCATAGTTTCGGATCGTGACCCAAGATTCACTTCACGATTTTGGGTTAGCTTGCAGAAAGCTATGGGCACGGATTTACGATTCAGTTCGGCATACCATCCTCAAACGGACGGACAATCAGAGAGGACTATTCAAACTCTTGAAGATCTATTAAGACTTTGTGTCCTAGATCTCAAAGGGAGTTGGGATAAGTACCTACCATTGGTGGAATTCTCCTACAACAACAGTTATCAGGCGAGCATAGGTGTGGCTCCATTCGAGGCGTTGTATGGAAGAAAATGTCGTTCTCCAGTATGCTGGGACGAGGTGGGTGAAGCAACATTGTTGGGACCAGAGTTGGTACGCATTACTACAGAGAAGATCCAAACGATTCGACAACGTATACAAACGGCACAGGATCGACAAAAGAGTTATGCGGATCTTCATCGGAAGGACGTGGAATTTAATATTGGGGATCATGTATTATTACGTGTTGCACCATGGAAGGGAGTTACAAGATTTGGGAAGAGAGGAAAGCTCAATCCAAGATTTGTTGGTCCATTTGAGATTCTTGAGCGAATAGGAAATGTGGCATATAGACTCGCATTACCTCCAAGCATGTCTCGTGTTCATAATGTTTTTCACATATCTATGCTTCGTAAATATGTTAAAGACCCGAACCACATTATTGAGTTAGAACCAGACGAGATAGCTGAAGATTTAACGTACGAGGAGGTACCTGTTAAGATCTTGGATAGGAAAGAGCATGTCCTACGCACGAAGGTTATACCACAAGTTAAGGTTTTGTGGAGAAACCATGCTATTGAAGAAATGACCTGGGAGTTGGAATCAGAAATGAAAGCGAGGTATCCTCACCTTTTTGAAACATCAGGTACGTACGTCAATTTCGAGGACGAAATTTCATAAGGAGGGGAGGTTGTAAGACCCCAACTTATTAATGAATAAAATCAAATTTTCTCTAAATATTATTGTGAATAATAAGGGGTTAATTTGATATAATACTTTGGTTATGGGTGAAATGTGCAAATTTTGCAAAATAAGCAAGTGGTTATAAAATATTCATTTTGTCGGGGAATATTCGTTTGGTCGTGGAATATTCTTGCTGTCGGGGAATATTCGTACGACGGCGCAGCCTTGTGTGGGCCCCATAACGGAAAGCGATTGGATGAAGAAAACGACAAGTATAAGTTGTTTATAAATAACGGCGTAGTTGTTACCGTTAATACTGTTGGAATACCCGGTGGTTAAAATACAGTAGCACACGGTATTGCACCAATTATTGATTCTTACGTAAGAAGGCACTACTCAATAATTGTTACAGTAGTTATTATTCAATATTTTATTTTATTGATTCAATAATTGCTGCGTTGATATTTTATATTATTGTTGTTTCAATAATTGTTGCTGCACAGTATTTTCATTTATCAGATCAATAATTCATATTATTTGAATAATATTATTAGATAACATTATTGGCAATGTCTAGAAAGTTCTGTCTAAGGAGAGGTTTGGTCATCTAATTGCGCGCCAGTAAGGAGAAATCCTTATTGGAAAGCCCCCTCTTTCCTGGGAACGGCCTGGTTGTCATAAATGTGATTCTGTAATATTATTTGTGAATAATTAATTATTGATTCATATGATAAGGAAATATTTATTTTATGTGGATATAAATGAGGGATATATTTTTGTGGTTAAAAATGAAGGAGTTAATGTTGAGGTTTTTATCCATATTTTTGTCGGAATGGAGGTATTAAAAATTAGGGTTTTTGAGATATTTTGCGGGGGTTATAATTTTTAATCCGACCGTTGGATCGTGGTAATTTTTGGATATGTTATACATATATAAGTTGAGTATATGTCCACAAATTTTGAACCGTTAAAAATGAACGTATGATTTATTATGAATTTTACAAGATGACTGGTTCAGAAATTGTTGAATTTTCGGAGTTTATCATTTTGATGGAAAATTCTAGAATTGGTGGGCCCCACTTGTGGTTGGTGAAGAAATGTGCTGAATTATATTTCAAATGTGGTAGGTGGGAATAGTAGCAGGTAAAGCTATCAGGTTGCAGGTCAAACCTACTAAAATTTTCCTATAAATAGAGGGCTAAGTTAGAATTGAAAATCACACCAGAAACAAGTTTTCTCTCTTTCTCTCTCTAGATTATTGAGTGTATTTTGTGAGTATTTAGATACTTTGAGAGTTTCTATTCATCAGAGCAAGTTTCTTTCAGCCTTATACCAGTATTCCGACCAGAAGTACTGATATTTTGAGGTAATGGATATTATTTTCTTTTTCAATGATATTATTTTCTTCAATATCATTATGCTGAAATATTGATATGAGTTTTTATCAAATTTGGAACTTTTTGTGTCGGGGTTACTATTCACGTATACGGCACTATTCACGTATACGGCACTATTCACGAATACGGCACTATTCACCGAAAAATAAAATTTTTCCTTTTTGTCCGAGATGTCTATTATGGTTACTATCTTTGATTGTATCCATGTTTTGATCTTTATTTTTGAATTCTGCTTCACAATTGATTATTATGAAGTATTATTGATCTTGGATAAACTGTTATACGAATCCCTACTATTTGTCCTTCTGTCTCATTGGATTCGTTCTCTTTAAGATATTTTTCATCATCCTCAGTCCTAAATGATGATATTACTGAATATCTTTGGCCTGTAGTGCAAAGATGTATAATTACTTGATGAATATCTTTGGCCTGTAGTGCAAAGATGAACAGGTGTTGAGATGAACATGACTGACAGGTGATACAAATGAATATCTTTGGCCTGTAGTGCAAAGATGAATATTTGGATAAAGATGATTATTAATTGATGTTACAGGGATAAAATATTGATGATGGACTTTTAAATCTTAGAAGATAGTAGAATTCTTTCTCTACTTGACTCTTCTAATGGTTTGCTGTTTCCGCTGCAGTTGTTGATCTAAAACTTGTTGTCGATTATATTCTATCAGATTTTTCCCTGTTGAAGACTAACGATAATTTGTTGTATATTATCTTAGTCATAATATTCTTTACTGGGCTAGTTGAGCTCACCCTTTTCCTTTTTGTTCCATTTTTCTTCTCAGGAGGTGAGAACATAGCAGGATCTAGTCGGGGTATGGAGTGATGGTTCTAGAAAGATGTTTTAGCAGTCCTCACTATTTCTGTAAAATAGTGTTTGAATAATTGTAATGAGGATTTATTTGAGTGTGGATATTGTCTAGAAGACAATATTTGTATTTAAACTCACAGTATGTGTTGTCGTATTTTGCACGACAATTGTATTATTGAAGTTGTAGTTTGCTTTCTGTACCATGTATTTGGCGACTCAGAATGGGTGTTGTATACCTATTCTGGGGGCGTCACAATTGCAGTTTAATATTAAACTAAACTAAAGGAAAATACATACTGACTTAACCTCTTGAAATGACTGCGAGCCAGAAGTATGTATAACTCGCAGCTTGCCACGATTCTTCTTCATCTGCTCCGACTTTGTCTTGAACGCAGCATCATCCCAGTACGCACACGTCGCAACCCATGCTGCATCTGATACTGCCGGCGGCTGATGCTCTCGCAAAGTAGTCCCGGGCGATTCTTCTACCGCCCGGACTGCCCTCTGTCGCATCTCGTACAGCCAGCTGGCATAATTCTTCGAGATGTGGGCAATGATAACGGCGTCAGCATCCGCCTCAGTGATGTCGGCCTCGTATCTGTAGTATCTCTATCAAACATGCATAACATACGTATAATTAATTATTTGAAGAATATGTAAATAACATGGACCTTGATTTAATATATGTAATTCGACTTACGTGAAACTCCCGCAACACTGTCATCATGAAGCCAGCATCGTAGCGCGCGTACTGGCTAAATCGCATGCAGGCAGTAGGGAGATGCACCAGGCAGATGGCGTGTACGGTCGTCTTAGCGACAATATCATAATTTACATTTAATGATATTAAATTAAATTAAATTCTAAAATTTTAATTACTTCTAGTTTATTATTAAATTTATTTTATTTATTTTAAAATTATATTATTATTATACTTTTATTTATTTATGTATTTTAATTTATTTTATTTTGTATTATTTTATTTTATTTTATATTATTTTATTTTATATGTTTCACTAATTAATTAATTTAGATTTATTTATATATTTTATTTTATTTTATTTTTATAATATTATATTAAATAATAAAGTAAATTTAATTTATTGTATTAAATTAAATTAAATTTATTTTATTTTATTTTTAATTATAGTATATTAAATAATAAAGCATACTTATTTTATTTTATTAAATTTATTTTATGTTATTAAACTTATTTTATTTTAAAGTTTATTATATTATATTATATTATATTATATAATTTATTAAAGTTATTTAAATCTCCTATTATTTTATTTTGTATTAATTTATTATTTTATTTAATTTTTCTAGTATTACTACTTAGTTTTAGTGGCAAACTAAGTCCTAATTGTTTTTTATATAGTTAATTAAATAATTAATTATTACCATCCATAACTTCTACAAAAATTCCGTCGGAAATAATATTCAACACAAAAAAAGAGAGGACTTCAATTGATTCACAAATTAAAATTCACAATGCTGGAAAAGGCAGAAATCACAACACTACAAATTATAAGTCTTCAATTTGATGACAATAACACTGCATTTCACTTCATATAGCAGCAAAAGGCATAAAAAAATCAACAACATATATATTAACCCTATAAACAATTCCAGATTTCCATATATATTAACCAATTCCAGATTCCATATATATTAACCATATATATTAACCAATTCCAGATTGAAAATAACTCAAGCTACCATAATAATAAATTAACCCTATAACTCAAACTAGATTACAGTCAAAATCAGCATATATATATATATATATATATATATATATATATATATATATATATATATATATATATATATATATATATTAACCCTAGCTAAAAAAATTAGGAATTTCAGTATGTACCTTGAATTACAAGAGGATAAATGAGGAGGGAAAGAGAGAATCGGAGGGGGAGCTAGCTGCCAACGCCGGTATGCCAAGCCTGTAGCCGGCAGTGTGGTGGTGGTAGGGCAGGGGATGAGAACAGAGGTGGCGGGCGAGAACGGAGGTGTGGTGGTGGCAGGGCAGGAGGGTTCGACTGAGAGAGAGGGCGAGAGGAGTTAATCGCGGCTGAGAGAGAGAGAGAGAGATAGATAGATAGAGAGAGATAGAGAGAACAGTGTGAGATAAAGAAAGGGACAGAGAGCAGCGTCTGAAATGAATCGACAAATCTATTTTTATTTAATTATTTCCGACGGAATTCCGTCGAAATTATATCTGTCAAGGATATTATAACTTCGACGAACATTCTGTTGAAAATATTAGTATTCCGTCGAGAAAATAATTCGCGCTGGCAGGCTTTTTTGGCGCCTTTACTAGCACTTATTTTCGACCGAATTCGGTCGTATTTATGTTATTTCTGAGGGAATTAATTCAGACAGAATATTTCGTCGGTAATATTCTAAGATCGACTGAATTACTTCCGTTGACAATATATCCGTCGAAAATAAGCCTTTTGTTGTAGTGAATACCCAAAACAAGAAAACCAAGATTCTTGATCCTCCTCCTCCTAATCCTGTCGCTGCTGCTTACATGGGTAATTCTAAGCAATCTCCTGATCCTGAAGATATCCGAGTGGCTAAACAACTCAAGAGTTTTAGTGTATATAGCCATCAAGAAGAACAAGAGGAGACGTTTATGGCCGTTTCAACAAAACTGACTCTCCTTGCTCCTGCTCATTAGAGTAGATTAGATATTGCTCATGCACTTGGAGAATTACTTTGTGACCTATTGCAGAGAATTTTTAACATTAGAAGTTGTAGCTTCTTGTTTCAAAGTTTTTGAGTTTGTTATTGTCTACCACCATATTTGTGTGTCAGTACTGTGTGTTTTTCGTGTCCGACAGATTGTATAAATTGTGATTAGGCTATTGTTGGTACAATTAGTATTAAACTTTATACATATTGTGCCTTCATATTCTATATATAGATATAAATGGTTTATATAATCACTCAATTTTACATTTCAGAAATAGCAATTATTAGTGCTAGGCATTGTATGTATATTGTACTTGCTAGTATGTTTGTTGCAGGGCATGCATTTCATGGGGACGGGGCTTGGCATTGGTTAGGTTTTGTTTCTTTTTGTCATATTTAGGTTAAGATTATTCAATTATGTTGTATATTTTATATTAAATTAGTCTAATTAGATCACGTTGATGGTTTATATTAATTATTTAATTATTACTCGCTTGTAAATTTTAAAAATAGCAATCCATTAGTGTTAATTAGGCATATTATGCAAGTATATCGTACTTGACTTCAGGAGGCACTATCAAAGTATTGGTTCATGCATGGGGACAAGGCTAATCATTTTTTAGGTTATATTTTTTTTCTCATCCTTATATTTATGACCAAGAAGGTAGAAAAATAATATTAAATTAAAAAAGAGTCTTTTGGCTACTGAGTCACTAAACTTGGATTGTTGCGTTGAGTCAGGACAAACTAAAATGACTTGGTGTTTGTCTTATTATATTTTGGTATTGATATGCTATATTGGATGGTCAGTCCCAGCGCTTGAATAAATAAGCCATGACTTATGGCTTAAGTAGAGTCACGTAGCAACAATGTTTGCATATTTTCATCGAGTTATACTTGAAACCCAATTTGATTTAAGAAAGCAAGAATCATTTGCTAATCAGTCCTTGTAACAAACTAGCTTCATAGAGATAAAGTTATATTAGATATCGATAGTGTTGCAAGACTCATTTTTAAACTTCACTTTGATTACAACGAACTCTTTTTCCTCTCTTTTTTCTTTTCTCTCTAGTCAAGAACCCTAACCTCCATCTTAGATCTGGGGGAGTACTCTTCTTTTGGAGATACCCCCTTCCCTAGATCTCTCTTATTTAATTTAATAAATTATTTTTCCTTCTTGTGTAGTTTGTTTTCTCCTTTCGTGGACTTCGTTTTCTCCATGAGATGAATGATTTCTTTCTCTATTGTGAGGAGATTTCATTAATTTTCATCGCTTGGGAGAATTTGCTTTCTCTGTTTAGGAGATTTTTTTTTGTTCGTGAGACTTTTTCCGGTGCAGGAATTGTTGAAGATAGATTATTTAGATTTGGATGAGGCGCTTTCATGGTGACTTATTCTTTCGTTGTTCGTGCTGAAGAACGTTCTAGATATGCGTAATTTATTATTATTATTGGAATATAACTGTATTTTAGGATTTTATTTGTTGTCCACTAGCGTTGTTTCTACAATTGACCATCTTCCTGATTATCTACTATTTTAATTGAAAGAATTACTCTTTGAGTCTGTTGTTTGTAATCGTTTCATCTTTTGTAACAGATCACAGTTTTAATATATTTCAACCTTTTAAACTGTTTGATAAAAAAAAAAACTTCACTTTGATTGATTGAGCTTATCGATGCTCTTTAAGAATTTTGCTTAAATATGTTTTATGCAATTTTAATATTTATGACAAAAATAATTAATGTCAAAAATTTAAAATGATACGGCTAATATCTCTAATTTTGGAATTAAAGAAATATTTAATATAAAAACTTAAAATGATACAGATAGTGTTGTAATGCTTCAGGGAGGTCTGAGTATTATTTTTTTTGAGTGTTTCTAATTTATCTTACATAGTTTAGTTTTGATATGTACTGAATGTATGAATCCCATAAATTTAAGATATTTGAAAATTATGGTCAAAATAAGGTCTTTTCAATTTTAAAATAACTACTAGTATTTAATATTCCCTCCGTTCCTAAAAGATTATCGTTTTAGAAGAAAAAATTTGTTTCAATTTATTTATCGTTTACAACTTTCTAGGAGAATAAATTATTTACTTTCCTATATCACCCTTACCTTCTCTTATTGTCCTAAGAAATTATCTCCCTTGTATTAATAGTTTTTAACTTCCCATAAAAGGGTAGTGATAGAATTTCAAACACATTTTAATTGTTAAATGATAGTATTAAATGACTTTCTTAATCCATGTGAAAAAATCTTAAATGACAATCTTTTAGGAACAAAGATAATAAATTCTAATACGAAATGTAGTGTCTATAAAATCAAAATGTATGGTATAGCAGCCTTTTCGAACGAGCCTTTGGGTATTGGTTCCTCTCGGGACTTGGTCAAGAGATCCACACGGGACTTGGGTTTTGGACATATTTATTTAAGGATCAATTACATATTCTATTACATTTTTTAAAATAATTACAACAATAGTGCACTCATAAAATATTTACACAATTAATACATTTTCCATATTTATTTATAATATTAGTGCAATTAGGATTCCTTAATTTAGGGAATTAGTATGCAATTATGATTATTTAATTTAGGGGATTAGTATTAATTTACTTATTAAATTAAGTAATTAATAAGTAAACCATATAACACATCCACCACCTAAGCCTCCACCCCCACCTACACCTACTCTAGCGCCTCCACCAAATCCTCCACCTTTCCCACTTCCAAGTCTGTCGCCACCCCCTAAGCCTCCATCGCCTTCTGCTCCACCACCCCCACCTACACCTCCTCCATCACCTCCACCTCTCCCACCTCCAAGTCCGTCGCCACCCCCACCACCAAGACCTCCACCATGCCCACCTCCAAATCCACCACGACCACTGCAACCTCTGCGGCCACCAAAACGACAATCATCATCACGCCATCGAGTTTTATGGAGCTTGTCATCTCCAATAGCGTCTGAAAACGACAAAACGACAATGATCATCACGCTCCGTCTCCCTCCGATGGTCGGCCGAAAACATCAATCGCTTCTCCGACGTCCTCCTCACCCCCATCCACGACGAGAATATATTGATGTAAAATAACAATTAACGGAGAATATATTGATCCACCTCCACACCTTCAGTTTTTTCATATTGCAGTGGGTTTCCAAGGTAACTAATTCAGTTTTATTAAGTTACCAATTATTTTGAATGTGATGCAGTTGGTAGCCAAACCTTCATGCAGTTGGTTGCCAAACTTTTAGACCAAGGTAACCAATTCATACTGCAAGTGTGGAGATAGATTGGTTACCTTGGTGTAAAGGTTTAGTTACCTTTTTACCAAGGTTTGGTTACCTTTTTAAGAAAGTTTGGTTATCAACATTACATTACACATCACTCTCTTATCTCTCTCTTTCCTATGCAGTGTTCTTATTTTCTTTTGGACATGAAATTGGGTCTCACCGGCGAATGGGAGGAGGAAGATGACCGGCGAAGGGGAGGAGGAAGATGACGTTACCAAACTTGGATTATTTGAATTTGAATTATTATTTTTGAATTTGAATATGTTTTTGTTGTTAGATCCAAGATATTTGAATTTGAATTATAAATTATGATAGTTATTTCTCTTTGATTTTAGGTTTCCTTATTATTATGAATTGAATCCTATACTAATTCCCTAAATTAAGAAATTCTAATTACACTAATATTGTAAATAAATATGGGAAAATGTATTATTTTTATAATTATTTTTTGATGTACTAATAGTGTAATTACTTACTAAATATTGTATATTATTGTAAAGGACTCTTTATTTAATTTGAAATTGTAGAACACTAACACTATACTTACTACTCCCTCTGTCTTTAATTATTTGACGTTTTAGAGTTTTTTATTTGTCCATAATTATTTGACGTTTGTTCAAATCTAGGAGAATTAATGACAATTTTTCCAAAATTACCCTCCATTACTCTACCTATTTTTTGATACTTTAAACTCTTTCTCTCTCCTTATCCCAACAAAACTATTCTTATCCTAACAAAAAATTTAAGGGTATTATAGACAATTGAGTACTATATTTAATACTTTTCAATCATTATCTTAATTCTTGTGTCCACCCCTAAAACGTTAAATAATTAGGGACGGAGGAAGTATTTGATAGTACTTCATAAATGATGCTATCAAACCTACGAAATAGTGTAATTGTAATAGATATATAGACAATTTAGAGCATCTCTAACAGAAAAATCATCTCCAACAACCTCTTCAAACTGCCACGTAGATCAACAAATATTTTTCTCACTCTTCAAATATGCAACCTCCTTCTCACTCTTCAAATCTACAATTAAAGGCTAAAAATATTTATTACGCTTGATAGGTTTGATGTATAACTCATTAAGTTGAAGACACACAAAATATGAAAGTAGCAAATAATGTTCTTCAAATTGTCACGTAGGTCAACAAACATCAATTTAAAGAGTTTTTTTTGCTACTACTCTTGAAGAAGCTCTCAGTTAATATTGGTGAAATATCTTTCAGCTCAAGTTTGTATGCATATAACAAGAAAATTTGTTTAGCATTAAATAGACACGAGCACATATTTTTCATAATCTTCAAGTATTCAAAAGAGTTGAATAAATTCCTAACTATTACTCTCCTCATATAATTAGTCAATTTACTTAAAAATCAAATTAACTACACAAACTAAAATAAAATACCATTATCACAATCCAAAAATGTAACCAAAAAAAATTACACGTGTTATTTTCTCTAAACCTATAACTCCCATAAACAGTTCTGACCATTAAATCTTTATTAATTAAAAATTTATGTGTACAAATGGTAATGCACACTAGTCATCATGCATGAAGTGCTTTCATATTTTTTCCCTCAATAATTTGTAGTCATGAAAAACTATTTAGCTAATTTGTATAGGTATTATAAGTATGATAATATTAATTATGCTTTATTTATGGCATGTACTAATTGGATGAATATAGTATATGAAATAATATAATTCCCCTGCCTGTCATTGATTTACAAATGGTCATAATATACATGAATTACCAACGGTTACAATCATGATACTAGGCTAAGAATCAGGAAATTGATATTACCTAATAAATACAAACTAGGCTAAGAATCAGGAAATTGATATTACCTAATAAATACAAATAACTATTTTCTAAATATATACATATTTTATCACACCCCCGCAGTTGAAGCGGGAGGTTGTCGTACGCTGAGACTGTCCCTGAAATCTTGAAATAACACCAAAGGAAGACCTTTTGTGAAAATATCAGCAATTTGATAACGCGAGGGGACATGTAGAACACGTACTTGTCCACGGGCAACCTTCTCGCGAACAAAGTGAATATCCATCTCGATGTGTTTAGTGCGTTGATGTTGAATTAGATTTCCGACAAGATATATAGCACTAACATTATCACAGTAGACTAATGTAGCTTTATGGATAGGACAGTGCAACTCCAGAAGAAGATCGCGTAACCAACATGACTCAGAAACCACATTGGCAACACCTCGGTATTCGGCCTCAGCACTGGAGCGAGATAGTGTGGATTGGCGTTTAGAAGACCAGGAGAGCAAGTTTGTGCCAAGAAACACACAATAACCAGAAGTAGATTTCCTGGTATCTGGGCAACCACCCCAATCTGCATCTGTATAAGAAATCAGAGAAGTAGTCGATGAAGGATAAAGATTCAATCCATAATGAAGTGTACCCTGAATATATCGCAGGATGTGCCTGAGAGCATGCATATGATCATCCATCGAATTATGCATAAATAAACAGATCTGTTGGACGGCATAAGAGATGTCAGGTCTCGTGAATGTGAGATATTGGAAAGCGCCTGCAAGGCTACAGTAGTGAGATGGATCGTCATATGGAGTGCTGGTTTTAGCGCTAAGTTTCGGTTTAGTATCAACCAGAGTTGGACAAGGCTTACAAGATGACATGCCAGCACGTTCAATAATTTCTTCTGCATACTTTTTTTGAGACAAAAATAAACCCCCAGCATGTCGAGTGACTGCGATACCCAAAAAATAACTCAGTGGACCCAAGTCTTTCATAGCAAATTCAGAGCTAAGAAGGGACATGATAGATTTGCGAAGAGAAACAGAAGAAGCAGTGAGGATGATATCATCCACATAAAGAAGAATGTTAGCCAACTCCGTATCTTTCTGGTAAATAAAGAGAGAGTTGTCAAACTTGCTTTGAGAGAACCCAATAGAAGAAACATTGCGAGACCCCAAATTTTATGAATAAAGATTTAAATTTCTCGAAATATTTTTTTGAATATTATGGTGTGGATTTGATATAATGTTATAGTTGTGGGAAATATTTATAAATTTTGTAAAGTAAGCAAGTTGTTATATAATATTCGATTAGTCGGGGAATATTCGTTTTAACAGAGAATATTCGTACGACGGCACAATCATTGGTGGACCCCACAACGGAAGTATTGTCGTAGTTAAAAAATGACAGAATTATCTTTTAATAAAAATAACGGCGAAAGTGTTACCGTTAAAACTGTTAAACTACCCGGTAGTAAAAGTACAGTAATACGCGTGGTTGCATAGTAACATACGGTATTGATTATTGATGCTTACGTAAGAAGTCACTTAGTTATACTCAATTATTGCTACAGTAATTACTGTATCATATCTCTCATATTATTAATTCAATTATTGTCACAGTACCATCTGTATAATATGTTATATATTTAAATCAATAATTGAGACGACAAAGTTATTCATATTATTATTTGCAATATTGACAATGTCTAGAAGTTCTGTCAAGGAGAGGTTTGGTCACCTAATTACGCGCCAATAAGGAGAAATCCTTATTGGAAAGCCCCCTCTTTCCTGGGAACGACCTGGTTGTTAAATATTGTGAGTTATAATATTAATGATGAATAAGTTCGTGTTGATTAAAGATGAATTTCATAGTTCCATTGTGTTAAAATTATTTGTGTTAGTAGAAATCGACATTTATTTCGATAATAATTGATGTCTGGAGGTTATAGTGTTCAATCGGGTATTCGGAGCACTTTTCGTGTCAGAGTTACTATTCACGAGTTACTATTCATGAGTTACTATTTACGGGATACTATTCACCCGAAAGATATATTTCTTTTCGGTCCAAATTATTTTTGGGTACAATATTATTCCATGAGGAGATGTGATAATTTTCAGACCGTTGGTTGAAGATATAATAGTAAATCAATATGGACCGCTGGTGGAAAGTTATAATAGTAAATCAATATGGATCACTGGTTTAAAGTTTTAATAGTAAATCAGTATGGACCGTTGCTTTAAGTTTGAATAGTAAATCAATATGGACCGTCCTTTTAAAAGTAAATCAATCTGGACCGTTCATGAATTAGTTACTATTCAGTCCATTCTCCTATAAATAGAAGCTCATTCCTTCATTATTTCTTACGAATTCACTGAAACTCTAGAGAGAGAAACTATAGAGAGAAAGAAGAAAAGTATTATGCTACTTCACTTTTTCAATATCCAGTTTCTTCTAAGGTAAGGGGTATTATTTCTTTCGTATTCATGAAGAGAACTTCTGTTATTCCATTCTTTATTATTATGTTGGAATAACCTGTTTTTGTGAAGTACCGCATACATGATGAAATTCTTCTGTTATTCCATTCTTTATTATTCTGTTGGAATAACCTGTCTGTGCGGTCCATCGCATGCCTGGTGAATCCTGTTGATATTCTATTTTTTATTATTCTGTTGGAATATTCAGTCTGTGCATTTACACTGGATCTGATTCCATTATTTATTATTCTGTCGGAATATCCTGTCTGTGCGTTTACGCCGGACCTGGTTCCATTATTTATTGTTCTGTCGAAATATCCTGTCTGTGCATTACGCATGACCTGGTTTCATTATTTATTATTCTGTTGGGAATAACCTGTCTGTGCGGTTTATCGCATGCATGGTGAATTCTTCTGTTATTCCATTCTTTATTATTCTGTTGGAATAACCTGTCTATGTGGATTACCACATGCACGGTGAATGATCCTTTGTATTCATTCCTTATTAAATTGTGGAAATGATCTGTATACGTGGATTACCGCATGGCGGGTGAAAATCCATTTGCAGTTTCATACATTTTATTATACTCAGTTAGTTAAAGTTTTGGCTTCTATATTCCTTGAAATTAGTGGAATATCCTGGATATTTGCGCTTCATCCAATATCTTTTCGTGAAAATATTCTTTTGAGCATTCTTGAATTTTACTCCACAAAGCAGTATCATGTTGACAATTTGGACGTTATTGAGTTCAAGATAAATTAACTTATTAATCTTTAAAATTTATTCTTGAACTTGTTTTATTGAATTATTATGTCATTGTCATTGTCATCATCCTTATGCTTATATTGTAATGAAAGTCATCTTTGGCTTACGTGCATAGATGGACTTAGTATGATTATGACCAGGGATCATTCGGTATAATCATGACCTGTAATGTTATAAATGATGTGGTAAAAGCCCTCAGTGGCCTGTAATGCATTGATGGACAGTTTTTGGTATGATTATGACCAGGGATTATTTGATATAGTCATGACCGTTGGTGATTTAATGAATATCCTTGGTCCGTAATACAGGGATGATTAGATGATGTGGTTTACTTCTCAGAGATAAAAATTGATGAAAACATTTTAAATCATAGAAGATAGTAGATATCATGCTCTACTTGACTCTTCTAATGGATTGCTTATTCCGCTGCAGTTAAACTTGATGTCTATTGTATTTTATCAGTTTAACATTGTTGAAGACTATGGATAATTTATTCTGCATTATCTTAGTCATAATATTTCTTACTGGGCTAGTTGAGCTCACCTTTTCTTTCACTGTTCTCTTCAGGAAATGAGAATATAGCTGGGACGAGTCGGGGAAAGGAGCGACGGTCCAGATGATAGCATTAGTAGTCCTCACTATTCTGTTAAATAGTGTGACAATAAATGTAATGAGGACTCCTTTGAGTGTGGATATTGTCTAGATGACAATATTCCTATTAAAACTCTCAGTTTATGTATTGTCATATATTACACGGCGGTTGTATAATTAAGTGTGTATTTATATTCTGTACCATGTATTTGACGACTCAAGATGGGTGATGTATACCTATTTTGGGGCGTCACAAACATAGTCGGCAAATCGTTTGTACCAGGCTCTAGGAGCTTGTTTGAGCCCATATAACGATTTTCGGAGAAGACACACATGATTAGGATGATCCGGATCCTTAAAACCCAAGGGTTGATGCATGTACACTGTTTCTTTTAGTTCACCATGTAAAAATGCATTTTTAACATCCAACTGATGAATGTGCCAAGCCTTAGAGAGAGCAAGACTGAGCACTATTTGAATAGTTGTCGGTTTAACTACCGGGCTAAAGGTTTCGCCACAATCCACGCTAACCTGTTGATCTGCACCATCACTGATAAGTCGGGCTTTATACCGTTCAAAAGAATCGTCAGATTTTTCTTTATGTCTGAAAATCCACATAGACTAAATAACATTAACATCAGGTGGACGAGGCACTAAATCCCACGTCTTATTTTTAATGAGAGCAGTATATTCATCTTCCATAGCCATTTTCCAATTCGGGTCTTGGAGTGCAGATACATGGGTTACGAGGGAGATGAGACTTTGTGACATGAGTAAGTAAGCCATGGTGATATTTGTTATTTGGTTTAAAAATACCATGTTGACTTCGTGTAACGGGCTTGTTTTCGGAACTCGAAGTGGGATGGAAAATGGGAGGAAGAGGGAGATGTTGTGTTTGGTCTAAATGGAGGCTGAGATTTGACTGGCCCAAAGTGGAAGGTGATGGTGCTGGGTTGTTAGAGGTGGACTGGGCCGGCTGTGGGGGTGAGGAAGTTGAGTGGGCCGAATTTGGAGAAGAGGGATGTGACTGAGGAGGAGAGCTGGGCTGGTGAGCGGACTGGACTGGGGCCAGAGAAGAGGGAGGAGAAGGTTGGGTCTGTAATTGAATTTGAGGAGTAGTGGATTGAAGGTGTAATTGATGTATCACGTAAGGTGATAATCCATTGTCAAGAAAATCATAGGGTGAGGAATTAGGAGTATGCAACTTGGAGAAGGGAAATTCATTTTCCTTAAAAAACACATGGCGACAAACAATAACTTTAGTTGATGATAAGTCATAGCATTTGTAACCACGGTGATTTGAAGGATAACCCAAAAAGACACAAGGTGTGGAACGAGGTTGAAGCTTATTTATCGTAGTAGAAGGGAATAAAGGATAACATAAGCAATCAAAAACTCATAAGTGAGAGTATGATGGGTCTTTTTGGTATAGAATTTGTAGTGGCGATTGATAATTGAGAGTTTTACTTGGTAAAATGTTAAGAAGATACGTGGCTATTTGCAATGCATGGTGCCAAAAAGACGGAGGTAGTGAAGCATGAGCTAATAAAGTTCGAATGATATTATTAATGGAACGAATTTTTTGTTCGGCTTTTCCATTCTGGGATGAAGTGTGAGGACAAGAAAAACGAAAAGAAATTCCATTAGCTTCACAAAGACTCAGAAAAGGACCATTGTCATATTCTCTACCGTTGTCACATTGGATATTTTTTAATTCCCATTCAAATTGAGTTTTGATGTAGGCTCTAAGTTTGAGAAAGGTTGAATAGACTTGAGATTTTTTGGAGATAGGGAAAGTCCACAAAAATTTCAAATAGTCATCCAAAAAGAGCACATAATATTTGTGACCTAAGGAACTCAAAACAGGAGATGTCCACAAATCACTATGCAAAATATCAAAAGGCATATACGTAGAATTATGAGAATCAACAAATGGCAATTTAACATGTTTACCAAGCGGACAAGAATGACAAAAATGCGAGTCTCTAGTTTTAGTACATTCAATCAATTTATTTCGCCTAAGGGAGTCTAAAACAGGTGCTCCCGGGTGACCTAAACGGTCATGCCAAAGAGAAAAAGACAAAGCTGTAAAAGTGGATGGAGAATTGGCTTGAGTATTTGTGGTGGTGGTGGTGATGGGACATAGGTCGCCCTGACTATCAGATCTCATTAATGCCATCCCCGTCTAAAAGTCCTTCACAGAAAAGCCAAAGGGATCAAATTCAACAGAAACTTGGTTATCAATGGTGAATTTACGAACTGAAACTAAGTTTTTAATTAAATTGGGGGTATGGAGGACATGTCTTAACACTAATGGAGGGTGGGGAGGAGGTAAATTAGCATTACCAAAACCACGAATAGGAATAGAATGGCCATTTCCAACAATGATACCATGATTTTTGCTCAAATTAGAATACGACGAGAGATTACCTTCCGTGGATGTCATGTGAGATGTCACTCATGTGTCCATGTACCATGATGGATCAGGTTGAGCAAGATTGAGAGTATGAAGAGCTGCTTCAATATCGGTTGGGCTGGGTGCATTTGCATTGTAAGCTGCCTGCTGAGGCTTTGGTCCAAGAAGGCCAGGCTATTGTGGTCTAGGACTGAAAGTGGGCTTGGTCCAACGAGGCTGTTGTGGTCTAGGACTGAAAATGGGCTTGGCCCAATTGTTGTAGGAAGGATATGGAGAAGGAGGGCAAGTCCACGGAGCCCACTACATCCAAGATCCAGGCTGCCACTGCTGTTGGTGCTGTCCACGTCTGCCACCACTGCCGGACCCACCGTGTGAGCCACTGCCGGAGTTTCGGCCACCCTTGCCGGAGTTGCAGCCACCAGAAGACTTGTTGTTGTTTTTATTATTACCATTTTTTCCACGGTAATTATTATTATGATGACGATTATTAGGAGTATGATTACCTTGAGAAGAATTTTGGTGATTTATATCATCATCTGAATTCTGGGAATGTGCAACAAGGGCAGATTCTTGTTTTGCTCGCTCCAAAATAATGGTCTCCTCCAAGGCGAGTTTGGAACGGGTCGTAGCAAAACTAGGTAGGCTTTTCTTGTTTTGCATTACAGTGACAAAATTAGAATATTGGTCTATCAATCCTTGTAGCATTTTCAAAACCATACCTTGATCATTGACAGGAGCCCCGACATTGGCTAGTTGATCGGCAAGACTTTTGAGACGATTACAATACACATTTGTCGTCGAAAAATCAGCAAGACTTGTATTAGTGAATTCCTTATTAAGATATAAGGCCCTAGAGTTTTTATTATCATGAAAAAGATCCACAACACTGTGCCAAGCATGTTCAGTCAAGTCGTCGTCAATGAGAATGGAGGTGAGGATGTTGGATGAGACCGTGGCATAAATCCACTGCAAGACTGTCGCATCGAGTCGTTTCCAGAGAGGTAGATCATTGGCTTTGGCCTTGTCATACACAGCTTTCTCTGTTGCATCCGTAAGTGGGATGATATGTTCGAGCACGTCATGAACCCTTGCTTGAACCTTGAATAATGCTGCCCATGAATGGTATTGTCCTGACTCCAAGTCCAACGTGATGGGGATGAGAGTTTTCATATTGGTGATAGCTAAGGTAGGATGAAATTTGGGAGTTTCGACCATGGTGGACGGAAACGCAGTGAAAAGGAAGAAGGAGGATGATGGGAAAGGTAATGAAGGTGGCGGAAGTGAGAGAGAAAGAAATCTTATAGCTCTGATACCATGAAATAATATAATTCCCCTGCCTGTCATTGATTTACAAATGGTCATAATATACATGAATTACCAACGGTTACAATCATGATACTAGACTAAGAATCAGGAAATTGATATTACCTAATAAATACAAATAACTATTTTCTAAATATATACATATTCTATCAATATATAAACAGAGGAAAGGATGAAGACATGGTGAAGTTTATGACTTAAATTTGAAATATAATTCAAATTACGATTTACAGTTAACCATATGTTTTACTCATTCCGTCCAAGTTTACTTGTTCTAGTTTCAAAATACATGCATATTAAGAAGGGAAAAAAAATTGACTCCAAATAACTCATCTCAACTATTATATATATTATCATCTTTTTTGTTTTAATTAATCTCCTAAATAATAAAATAAAGGAGAGAGAGGTGGAAAAAAGAATGTAGTTGTGCTTCCAATATCAAAGTTAATATTGTTCTCTTTTCAATGTATGTCATGTAGTTTTGAAAGATTTTTTTTTATAAAGTTAAATGGGGTAGTATTAGAAAAATAAGGTCAAAATAGCATTAAAATGAAAAGATGACAAATAGATTTAGAAAAACCAAAAAAAATTAGGACAACTAAAATCGAATGGAGGAGGGAGTATCATATATTTAGGATACTGGAGTAAGCTAAATATGGAGTTGTTAGTAACTCACTTATAGTCTATGGTGTTTCAACAAAAAACAAACTTTAATTAGGCATATTATGTATATCGTACTTGACGTATTGGTTCATGGGGACATGGCTCAATTCAGCCCAGAGATAGACCGTGTTGTAAACTGCAAAATACTTGTTTTGTGTAGATGTTTATATAGTAATGTAAGTAGTATAGGAATGATGCATAAGGTTATATTAGTTATTCTATGAACGCTTAAGCAAAAAAGCCTCATTTGTAATGAACTTTGAAAACAATGTGGTTTTTAAACTTATGTGTGTGCCAAAGCTTTTGAATATATTTCTTTTTTCCTAGAAAAGTGTAAATCTATGGCAGGAAGTTGTTTATAATCAAAAAAGGAAATTTTAGGAGCTGTGTGCTTTTGTGTATCCATGAGTGGTAAAATTGCTATGTGAGGTGTTTTGCAAGATGAAAAGGATTTCATGAAATCCAAGTAGGCATGTTAAAATGAACTAAATGATTAAGAAAATGAAATTTGCAGTTTTTAAGGGGTTAAACCAAACAGGGCCAATCTGGTCCTGTGTTGAACAAGCTAGATTGAGTCCCTGTTTTGGGAAGTCTTAGATTGTGGTTTTAGTTGCCCAACTATAGAATGAAAGGGTAAAATGCAAAGTCGACCACTGAACTTTAGAGCTTTTTGGGTATTGAATCCTTTTCTTTTGGTCAACTCAAATTGAGCCCTTTTCTTTTGGTCAACACAAATTGAGCCCCTTTCTATTAAAAAATTTGGACTTTGAGCCCCAGGCGCTATGCCACGTGGGCAGATCTGACGTGGGCATTTTTAATTTTTCCTAAAAATATGTCGGTAACCTCTAGTTTGGAACTTTGGTCCAATGACAACCTGAGCACCACTGGTTATCTGTTATTATTTCGCAAGGATTAATCTTTATTACTAAACAATTGTTTAATACTTTTATAATAAAAACCATAGAAACACAACTCGAGCTATATTAATACAATTAACAAAGCAGCTCATAGGCCACTAACTGGATCACAAAATTATTTTCTCTTTACTGTTATAAGTGAAGATATATTATTGTTTTATGTTTTTTAGTTTTAAACTTTTATATCTTCTAATTTAATTCATCAAAATTTATAAAAATTTCATTTTATTCTCCATACTATTTACATACGAAACACTTATGCTGTCGGGTGTTACTTTCTATAGGAAATCCAAATTCCATATTTTATTTCTTAGTTTCTCTACTTGTGAAACACCAAACATACTTAAAAAATTTCTTTAAGCTACAAATTAACATAATTTGATAGTGTAACCAATACATACAAAAGGAGGCTCTCCTAATATACAATATCCTAAGAACCAAATTGCACACACAGCATAACTGCCGCCTCTCTCTCCCGTATATAACCTAGAAGACTAAAGACATCATAACTGCAATCGATACCATAACCAAACCAGTATAGACCCATTTACTGTACTTGCGAAGACCAGGACAATAATCCTTATAAATTTCGATGAAGGTTTCTCGGACAAAGGTGCAGTCTTGTAGATCGACTAGGAATGGACCGTAATGATACAATCCATAGCTCAAGTTTACACCGGCAATCATCTGGCTGTAGAATGTTGGAGTCAAACGGCCAGTTGTGACACAAATACCGTTGGATGAAACTTGACAAACATAGTTCTTCCACACCTGCATCATAAACAAAAGAGAATTAATAAGATGGCAACTGCTAAAAAGACACAGGATATGTTCTGTTTTAAGTAAATGGAAACATGAAATATCAGTGAAACATATAATAGCATAGTTTGAATCTTTTTTTCCCTTTTTCCTTTTTTTTGTGGTTTTATCCCACTAAAGTATTGTGGTTTGAAATCAACTCAAATAATATTCTTATGTTTTCACTTGGTAGACACAGCTAAAAAAAGACCTATGTTAGCAGCCAGACAAGCTTCTGTTTTGTGTTTTTTCTATGAGAATACATTCTATAAGGACTGCTTGTAAAATCATTGTTTGAAACCATCCAATAGCATTATGCCATGTAAGTGATTTAGAAGAAAATCAATGGATTTGGATTGTATTCATAGACTGTAATTATCATTTACCACTGGTAACATTGTTTAATTAACCAAACTGGATCTGTTAATGTAATCCAAACCCTTTGATTTTCTCCAAAACTACATACATGACATATTGCTATTGGATTGTGTAAACGAATAATTTAGAGGCAGTCTTATAATTTATTCTCTTTTACTATACCTTTAAAACACAATGGCTAGAAAAGGGAATAGTTTTTCAAATGTCGTTCCACAAAAGTATTGCAAAATCTTTGCAGAAGAGAGGTCCTTCACACCAGTAACTGATCTATGCTTCTACTTAATAGTTTGAGACGGTAAAACCAACTTGTAATGGGGAAAATACATTAATTAGCATAAATCAACATATTCTCCTGAAGCCAACCATCAAATGATAACTAAATAACATTTACTCATTTTATGTTCTAATATTGCGAGGTTTTTTTCCATACCTGTGTTGCATTGCTCAAGTCCACTTCACCAGCAGCACAAGCTCGATCCGTAAAGTCGGAATAGAATGGATTGCAAAGGATTGGAGTTAAAGGACCAGATTGATTGAAGTACAACGGCTTAATGTTAGGGGAGAAATTAATGTTCGAGATGTTGGTGATGACCTGATTAACCACATCAACAAGTTGAGAGCGAGCCAGCGAGCGAGAGATGACTATTAATGGAACCTTAACATTTTGCCTCACTTGTGGGTATCTAAATTTCTCAGCTTTAGATGAGAGAGGGAGACGAAGATGAAGAACGAAAGAACGAAATGAGACTTAAGACTTAGCGGATCTAATTTGGGATCTGTTTTGTCTTTTAATTTGGGGGAAATGAATTGTTTAGTTATAAAGATTAATCCTTGTGAAATAATAACAGCTAGGCCTGTGGTGCTCGGGTGGTCAATGGACCAAAGTTGTTTCAAACTGGAGGTTCCGACAGCTCGTCCACGTCCAAATTTTTTAATAGAAAGGGGCTCAATTTGCAATTTGCGTTGACCAAAAGAAAAGGGCTCATTACCCAAAAAGCCCTAAAGTTCAATGGTCGACTTTGCATTTTACCCTAAAATAAAATATTGGTCTATTCTTTGTTTAAACTTGAAAGCAAATGAGTTAATACAAAAATTCATAAAATTCGCCAAAGTGGTCTGAAAATTCACCAAGACTGCTGCAGTGCAGCAGTTGCAGCAGCTCCAACCTTGCACTTTGAGCCTCTGATTTGAAGGCTTTAACTTGCTGTTTTCAAACAACTAAATGATAGATTAAATACCTTATAATATGGTCTAGATCCTTTTTCAGGTTTGAAAGCCATTGAATCACATTTTCTGCACTTTCGAACTCTGATGGGAAATGGGATTTGACCATGGAAAATGACATGGTTTAACTTAGGTTGCTATTCTAAGTGTAAAATGTTCCAGAAATCATGTTATGCTATGCCTAGATCAAAAAGGTGTAAATTTGCAAAAGTGTAAGAGTAATGTGTACGCTCATACACGATCATTGCCGGAATTTTTTGAGTAAATATTGTACATACATGAGTTATAGGCTAACTCTAGTTGTATGGATGTTTTAAAACAAGTCCAAAAGGATTTTTAAGATTTTCTAGCAAGCTACCATGAAACCTAAAATCATGTTAAACACTGATTTTTGGGGCTTTGAATTCATATCCTAAAGAAACTATTTGAAGCCAAACATATTTTTATAAAACACCTTGTAGCATGATCTTGATTGTGTCCAAAAATGAAAGCAATCGGATCATTATTGAATGAGTTAAAAATCCTCAAAGTAGGTATAAAAAATCAAAAATTTTGCAGAAACCAAAAATCTGCTATGAACATAGTTTTTCAAAGAATTGTTTGATGTCCTTATTGATATGTTTTTATACAAGTTATATTTCTGTCCAAAAAGGTTAGCAATTGGGTTAATAAGCATGAAGATAAAATTCTTCCAAGTAGCCTTGAAAATCAAGAAGGTAGAGAGAAACTAAAATTTTCCTAATGATGCATCAAAATTAGGAAGAAATCAAATATTCTGGTAATTTACGCCCAATTACAATTGTGAAGCTTATAAATACATGGATTGTTAGGAATTATAGGAGGCTCCGCTTATTACAAATCTTCCTAAAAAGATTACTACATACTTTTTCATGTAACTAATACTTATTTATGTAACTAGCAATTAAAAACTTGACGTAAAAATTCGCAATATATATCATTTTCTATCTAAGATTATCACATGTTCTTTGGTCATCCGAATACCCACTTCAGATGTGAATCTTTATACTTTATTAGGTATGTTAATACTTTACTGGGAATATAAAAATACGAATGTAACAAAACACAATTTATTACGATGAACGACTCACATTACTCTATATTTAAGATGATAATTTCAAATGACCTGTAACAAAGCCCGTAGAGTTGATTTGGTAATTGTTGTGCATTAATCTAATATTCCCTCAGTTCCATCCCATTAAAAGAGAATAACAAAGTCGTATAAAAATCTGGAGATACAAAGATCCTTACACAAGATAATGCCAACAACTAATGGCAGCCATTTTATTTCAATATCCAGAAGATAAAATTGATAATACTGTTTACCATACTTGGGGAGATAAAGATTGAGATGCTATAGTTCTTTTTCATTACTATTTTTTCCCATTAAAAAAAGCCAGAGTTTTGAAACAAGTTACTTGGCAATCTAAAATTTTTACTTGCAATGATTATAATCCCGAAACTATTTTGCCATGGATTATAATCCCAAAACTATTAATTCTAGAATTAAATAGTTCTAGTCACATGTTTATTTTTTTATGGGATTATTCATGAGATAACTTAAAATAATCTCATATTTTGTTTGTTTTGTCCAAGATTATTTAGATGATTGGATTAAAACTTACAATTTGGACTATAATACTCTTACTACTAATAACACATGTATCATATTTTCATTAGTTTAAGTATAGATAGATAAGATAAGATACACCGGCCTTTTTAAACAAAGTTAAATATTAATTTTGTTTACAAATTTTTAGTCCCAAATGGTAGGGATTATAATACCTAATTGGACATTGTATTAAGGGGTGTTCGACATTGACTTATAAGTCAATTTATATTTTAACTTGCAAGTCATTTTAAAATAAGTCATTCCCGAACAGGCCCTAAATAGTCCCCCATTTTAAGTTATTTTATTCTCCCGAGATTAATAGTGCCAAATCTATTTTTAAAAATAAACAACAAACTTGAGATTAATAGTTCAATCTCAAGTATTATAATCCTTACAAACAAACATAACCCTAATGTGTTGAGTTTGAAATTTTGAATGTATGAAATTAGGTACGAAATGAAATGGAATAAAAAAATGTGTTAATTATTCATTCAATTCCCTTAATTTCTATTTAATGGGGTGACGGTGGAATGAAATTCATTCATGTATAATGAGTGAATGTACAATTATGTTATTGTATCACAACACTCACCACCCACCTTACCACTTTCATCAACCAAACATGCACTTAAATCTCTATTCGCGGGAGGATTCTTCTTCTTTTGGAGAGACTTTTCCCTATATTCCTTTTCTTTCGTTCTTTATTGCTTGATAATAATTTATTCTCTTTTTGTAGAGCGTGTTTTTCATTTTTGGTGTGGAATCCTTCTACGCAAACAGGTTTTTTGGACCGTGGGTCCCATTATTCTCTCATTCTCGAAACAACGTCGTTTCTAAACCATATGCTTTGACCTCAAAACACGATCCACTGAATCTCAAAAAAATCAAATCCATACTAGGTCACTTTTGTATTTCAGTCTCACACAGATCCTGTTATAGAGAACTCTAGTTGACTCACTGAAAGAAAGAAGAGTAAAAGAGAAGCTCAATTCCAACCTTCTTGCAAAACTGAAGGTAACAATCTCTTTCCATAATAACTATGCTCATCGATTTGTAGAGCAAATTTATGTGAAAATTGTCTTTTAATTATTAATTTTTTGAACTACTGATTATTGGTTGGTGATTCATCTCATTTCTTCTACTAATGATCTATTTGTGATCTACTGGATTGTACCAAGATGTGGTAAACTGGGGTCCCTCTTTCTGTTTATGTTTGCAATCGAAACCGTGTCAAGTGTTTTAATTGTTAATTGTACCGATGGCATTCTTTAAATGATTTTATTGTTATTTTTCTGAATCTTATGAAGGATTGAGGGAATTCGTATCATGGTGAAACAAGGAATCTATTTGAGCAACTTACGGAATTCACACTGAAGCGGCTTGAAGTTATATCAATTGTAGGGATGGGTGGACTTGGTAAGATAACTTTGGCGAAAAAGCTATACGATGATCCTTTAATTCTTTATGAGTTCTATGTTCGAGCGTGGGTCTGTGTTTCTCAGGTATATCAAAAGAAGGCGAAATGTTGTACCGAAACTTGAAGGGTAAAAGGTACCTGATTGTTGTAGATGATATATGGAACATTGAGGCTTGGAGGATATTAGAAAATCTTTTCCAAGTGACAACAATGGAAGTAGGATTATGCTTACTACTCAGCTCAGAGACTTGGCTTTACATACACAACCTGATACGAGTCCCCATTTTTTGCGTTTTCTAACGGAGGAAGAAAGTTGGAAACTATTTCAAAAGAAGGTATTCCCATACGAAGTATGTAAGACCCCGAATTTTATGAAATAAAAGTATTCAATTTTTCTTATAATTACTATTCAGTAAATGATTAAATTGATAAATGTTAAAGTTAAGGGTGATATATGATTTTTTTTTTCAAAATACACAAGTGGTTATAAAATATTCTTTCTGTCGGGGAATATTCGTACGACGGCGCAGCCATTTGTGGGCCCCATGATAGAATAACTGTCGGATGAAGAAAACGACAAATTTGAGTTTTTACAAATAACGGCGTAGTTGTTACCGTTAACACTGTTGGAATACACAGTGGTTAAAATACAGTAATACGTGTTATTGCACAGTAGCACACGGTATCGCACAGTATTTTTAAAATTATTGATTCTTACGTAAGACGGCACTACTCAATAATTGTTACAGTAATTACTGTTTAATATTTTATTTTATTGATTCAATAATTGCTACGTTGAAATTTTATATTATTGTTGTTCAATAATTGTCATTGCACAGTATTTTCCATTATCAGATCAATAATTCATATTATTTGAATAATATTATTAGATAACATTATTGGCAATGTCTAGAAAGTCCTGTCTAAGGAGAGGTTTGGTCACCTAATTGCGCGCCAGTAAGGAGAAAATCTTATTGGAAAGCCCCCTCTTTCCTGGGAATGGCCTGGTTGTCATAAATGTGATTCTGTAATATTATTTGTGAATAATTAATTATTGATTCATATGATAAGAAAATATTTATTTTATGTGGATATAAATGAGGGATATATTTTTGTGGTTAAAAATGAAGGAGTTAATGTTGAGGTGTTTTATCTGTATTTTTGTCGGAACGGAGGTATTGAAAATCAAATTAGGATTTTTAAGATATTTTGCGAGGGCTATAATTTTTAATCCGACCGTTGGATCGTGGTAATATTTGGATATGTTATACATATATAAGTTGAGTATATGTCCACAAATTTTGAACCGTTAAAAATGAACGTATGATTTGTTATGAATTTTACGAGATGACTGGTTCAGAAATTATTGAATTTTCGGAGTTAATCATTTTGGTGGAAAATTCTAGAATTGGTGGGCCCCACTCTTGGTTGGTGAAGAAATGTGCTGAGATTTTTATTCAAATGTGGTGGGTGGGAATAGTAGCAGGTAAAGCCATCAGGTTACAGGTTAAGTCTGATTCGGCGTGCTAACATTTTCCTATAAATAGAGGGCTAAGTTAGAATTGAAAATCACACAAGAATTCATAAATTTTTTCTCTTTCTCTCTCTAGATTATTGAGTGTATTTTGTGAGTATTTAGATACTTTGTAAGTTTTTATTCATCAGTACAAGTTTTCTTCAGCCTTATACCGATCAGAAATACTGCTCTTTTGATGTAAGGGATAGTAAGGGATTTTAAGGGTTGTTATGATTTTCAGTTTCGTAATTTTTTTGAACTTCAGAAAATTCTGGAAAAATTTGAAATGATATTTTGATGAGTTTTATTGATTGTGTCCAAAAATGGTGATTTTTGGATGTATAGATTAAGAGTTATGAATTTTACGGGAAAAGACTATTTTAAAAGTAACTGCTTATAATTTCTTGTGATTAACTCCAAAATTGATGAAATTTTTACTGGGAGTACATGTATATGATAGAAGTATATTCTGTAAATTTTAGAATTTTTTGATAAAAGTACAATTTTTGATAAATGTCTAAATATTCAGCTGTTTTGGTCATATGAAAAATAGTAAATCAATTTTAAAAATTCTGAAAAAAATATATGTTCAATATGGGACTATATTCTGCTAAATTTCAGAAAAGAAATATTTTTAAAATTGATTTGGTATTTTTTATGAAAATAGACTAGTTATGAGTAAATGAATTAAATATGTTATGTGAAGTAAAAAAATTGAAAAATAAGATTTTATGGCTTGAGAATCCTATATGAGGTATATGCAAATTTTTGATGAGGGTTTTTGGTTATTGGTGATGAAATCTTATGAGTTTGGCATTTTAGGATGATTAAATGTATTATTTAGTAAATTGTAAACAATTAAAATAAATTATTTATAAGTTTAAGAAATGTTATTCTTTCAATATCATTATACCGAAATATTGGTATGAATTTTATTGTAGAATTTCTACCTTTTTGTGTCGAGTTTACTATTCATGAGTTACTATTCACGAGTTACTATTCATGAGTTACTATTCATGAGTTACTATTCACGGGTACTATTTATGACAAAATTGGTTTCTTTTTTTCTAACCAAATTATAGTTGATTTATGAATATTACTCTGGAGATTAAAACTATATATTGATTATATTGTTTTTATTATCATATATAATATTTATAACCCTAATGATGATATTCTCTTTCACTTGAGTATAAAGATGGGTAGATTATTGGTATGATCATGACTTTGGGTTCTCTTTGGCCAGTAGTGCAAAGTTGAATTATTGACTAGTATGATCATGACCATTGAATTTATAATTGAATATCTTCAGCTTAAGTGCAAAGGTGAAATGATCAACATGGTTATAATTATTGTTTATATAAATGATTATATATTTCTTTGAGATATTAATATATTTGGCCTGTAGTGCATGTAGGGTTTCGGCACAGAAACGCACAGCGGAAATTAAAATTTTAAAGCAATTTCCGAAACCCTAAAACAGGATCCATGCGAAAAATCAATTAATTAAGAGGTTTAGAGATTATACCGATTATGAAAACGAGAGTCTGAAATCGACTGCGCCTCGAATCTCCAACGCAATACAAACCGACTGCGTCTCTACGGTATCCACACGAACGCTCCGCGAATCGTCTTACGATCTGCAGAAGAAGGAATCGCGGTACTAGCCACCAAGGATGAGGATTTTCGGAACTATTTTCTCTAGTCTCTCTCTAAGAGCGGCTAGGGTTTTGTTTTGACGTAAAAACCTAAAGTCTGATATACATCATATATATAGCAGTCAGGAGGAATTAATCAAAACATAATATTATTAAAATCCGAATTTATATATATCTTAATTAAGTCTTACTTAATTAATATACCTATATATAAATTATCCTATTAATTTAAATTCATAATTTAAAATTATATCAATCATATTGACATATTTAAATCTTTACAATTTAAATTAATTTCCTTTTAATTACGTTCTTTGTGTGTGACCCTATAGGTTATTATTACGTTGGCAATAACCTTAAAATCATATTATAAAGTTATAAACAGTGAGCGGCATCTAGTAATGCATCACTGCTACCCAAGTAATAATAAGATCGATGATTCGATGCAACCTTTTCGTGACCAATGTTTCAATGTAATTTAATCCTTTTAACCTTAATATCCTAGATTAAACTCGAGTCATGGAATGTGTCATACTCTTCATAATTTAATCTGAGTTTTCTTGATCAATGAGTAGACTATATGAAACAAATCACTATTTGAGCATGACCATGCATTTCATAGTCCTACTCAATCAAGAGGCCTATGGATATCACCTATAAAATATAGGATGGTTAAATTCCATCTAGATCACTCATATTACTCACACGATTCATAATGAACCCAATAATCACCTTTATAGTCCACCCTATTAAAGGTGACATTTGATGATATCAAAGTACATAAATTCTCGTGTAGTAATATAGCGGTTTCAGGTCGGAGGACCATTACATCATTGTCACTATGAGAATTGCTAATGACACTTCGCATAATGCTCCATATAGAATTCTCATGGTGGGTCTGTCCAGTACATTGTTCTCTAACATGTACCTATGCATTGACTTAATATCTCATATATTTATGACCAATGAGATTTGGTCATCAGTCAATCCACATACTAGTCTCAATGCATCATTGTTGTCCCATCAACAATGATACTCGACTAGGGACATTTAAGAACAATGATACTAATTGTAATTATATAATCTCATGTTCAAGTCACATACTTGAAACTATATAATTTGTATCACTATTCTAAGGAATTTTATTATGTTAACAATTATATTACGCAGTAATTAAAACCATAATAAAATCATTTATTTATTCAATCAACAATAATATCAAATGTTAAGCAATTACATCAAATAATTGGCCTCTAGGGCATAAACTCTAACAGTGCAAATATGAACTGTTGAGGAATATCTTTGGCCTGTAGTGCAAAGATGACCTGTTGTTGAATATCTTTGGCCTGTAGTGCAAAGATGGTCTGTTGATGAATATCTTTGGCCGTAGTGCAAAGATGACATTGTTAGTATGATTATAAACAAGAACTGTGATTTGGTATAACCATGATCTTTGATGTTTCAGGTAAAGACAGATGATGAAAATATTCTTCGTCCTGGGTGCGAAGAAAAATTTAGAGTCACAATTATGATTATGAGTTATTCATATGATTGTGGAAAGGAACTGTTGAGTGATATTACAGGGATAAAACATTATTGGTGGATTTTTAACATGGAAAAGATAATAGACTTTATAGTCTATTTGACTCTTCTAATGGATTGCTCGTTCCGCTGCAACTACGGTTGAAATTTTTATCATTTACCATATGTTCTAAATCTCTGATTTATTATTGATGAAGGCTATTGATAATTTAATTATCTTTAGTCATGATATTCTTTACTGAGCTAGTTGTGCTCACCTTTTTATTTCACAATTCCTTTCAGGTAATAAGAGTGTAGCTGGGTCGAGCGAGGGTAACAAGAGAATAGAACGGTGGTCATCATTTAGTAGTTATATTTGGTGAAGAAAATAGGGTGAGGCGAACCCAACGTTGGAAGGGTGTTTTGTCACTATCATACAAAATTTCTAATGACATACAACCTCGTGTCATCATAAGACAGGGTTGTGCTCATCCACTTGCTGAGTATCTTTACGAGCACTACCTATATAATCATGGTGTTTGTTTGAAGTATAATTCTCAATTAGAGACAGTGGAGATAATGATAAGTCAAGAGAAGACTCGCCATTGGGAAGAATATGATAGTAATCTTCTCGTTTTTCTTTGGGGTATATTGGGTCAACTAAGGATAATTCTGTGGCCATATGATATCTATCATAACCTAGACGCATGGCCTCCTATGTACGAAGGTTTCCTTGAGCACTTCCCAAAGATTCTAATTTCTAAAACAGTTTTTGACTATACCTTTATGTAAGTTGTTACTGTGAGGTGCTATCCACGGTTAGGACATGTGTCACATTTGGTATATATTTGTATTCAAACTCACAGCATATGTGTTGTTGTATTTTGTACGACAATTGTTGTAATAGAGTTGTAGTTATTTTCTGTACCATGTATTTGACTACTCAGAATGGGTTAGATGGAATGGACCTGTTTTGGGGGCGTTACAAAGTATGCTATGACATGGAATTGAAGATGATTGAATTGAGTATGCTTGCCTCTTGCAATTGTTGTGCTAGCTGGACTACTCAAAAATAACTTCAAAGTAGAATGGTGGCTTCAAGTTGGTAAAAATGTAAGTTTTTACATTGTCAGTGACCCAAAACAATTCATGGATATATTTGCATTGAGTTACAACAACTTGCCTCAACACTTGAAAACGTGTTTTCTCTATTTTGGAGCATTTCTCGAAGATTATGAAATCCCAGTGCGGAAGTTAATTTGGTTATGGATCGTGAAAGGATTTACATGTCAGATTAGGACAAAGAGCAAAGAGGATGTTGCTGAGGATTACTTGATGGATCTACATAACAGAGGATGTTGATGAATTCAATACTGGAATTCAGGAAAAAGTTCAGCAATCTTGCCCGCCCTTTCAATTGATTGGATTGTTCACCAGTCTTTTATCGTCCTCCCTTTTACTTCTCTATTATGCAAGGAAGAATTGGCCTTAGGGTTGATAAGGATCTTAAACCAATTGTTATCTTGTTCTTTCTAAATATCCCTTGTAGATTTCGTTGCAGAGTCATTACACTCACTTAACTCAAACCACTCAAGTGTTGATATATCAAAAAAAATTTTAATTACCTGGGGTATGCCCCTTGTAAACATGTAAATCTTGATTATTGTGTTTATGAAATGAAATCCAATTATTATTTTCATCAATTTAGTTTGTTCTAATAACTTCTCTTAACATGACATATATTGTGTTTCTAAAGATCTACTAACTTATACTTTATTTACGGTAAAAGAGGACAGGGTTGCAAAATTAATGACAAACATTCAACAGTCTTGCAAAAATGCCAAACATTCAACAGGCTTGGTCATCTGTACCACTGATTATAATTTTACAAACATGACAAACATACATGAAAATACATCAAAAACATTCAAATTCCGTCAAACTTTTACTCGTAAACTTTCTTATTTTACTGCTCCTTAAATGGTGTCCCAGAATTTGCATGATTGTTAAGACCATAGCACCATTCCAAAATGGGTATTGATAACTAGCCAACTGAGTGGATAGACTTGTTGAATACATATTTCCAATTAGGAAGCCTCCAACATTACTAAGAGGGAAGCTTTCAACATTTGGTACCTACAAATGAAGTTAAACTATATAAAAATAAGACTCAAGAAACAAAACAAAACTACTTTGTACAAAAAATAAAATAAACAGTACTTGTTGGCCAAGAGGGAAACCTTCAACATTTAGTACCTAAAAATAAAGTTAAATTATATCAAAATGAGACTAAAAAAATTAAAAGAACTACGTAGTACAATAAATAAATAAATAAACAACACATGTGGACCTAAAACAGCAATAGGTGGCCTGTAAAGTTGATTAGCATTGAATGTAATCAAGTTGCTAGGAATGTTGAGGTCTTGTGAAACATTAATTATAGAGCCTTGTGAATCAATATATCCAATTTGAGAAGCCTATACAAAAAATACCAAATGACACTTAAAATAATTACATGAAGTTGTAAAAATAAAATAATAAAAAAAAAGAACTAAAAATTCACCTTTTCCAAAATTATATCATCCACTTTATTTTCAATGGCCTTTGTCGCTTTCTCTTTCCTATTCCTCCCTTTATCCTCATTTTTGTCCTTCACCTTCTTAATTGCTTTCTCCATGTTACCTTGTAACCTTTTAAAACGAGGTTGACCTTTACCACGAACCGCCAAAAGACTACAAATATTGGAACTTTCTTTTGATATATTATTATTATCATCACTTGGCAATGGTGTGCTGACTTCACTGCCCACTTCCAAAGGAGTACTATTTTTACACGTGTCATCTTTTTTCTTCAATTCATTAGTCAACCACTTAATCCAACGAAGAACCAATTTTGTCTTATCTTCATTGTTCGTCGCCAAATCTGCCGCTTCATAAAAGGTATTGCACATTCTATCAAAACATTCATTTTTAGGGTTTAACATCCAATCAGAATATATTATTTTAACCTTCGTATGACATCTCTTCACATCTTTCATCCACCTTCTAGGAATGAATTTCTCTGGTATGGTATGAACTCCTTTTTGAAGCAAAGACAGTTAGGGCGTGACAACATAAGATTCCCCTAAACTCAAATAATTGACAGTTGCACCTAATGTCACAATCATCCTCTTTAAAATAAACCTTAAAAGTGGCTTTACGATCTATCCCCCATCCTATCTTGTGAAATTTCATACACTCGAGTCCCACATTCCTCTTTCTCTGAAGAAATACTACAGTAAAGCTTATTTTTTTATCTCATCTTGAAACTCTTTGAATTTTGAAGTGGTGTAAGCTTTTTGAAATTGTTCCTCTAACGGATAAGAAGTGATGCATGGAATCTTAGAGTCAAAAGAATTGAAGTCCGCTTTATCCTGTTTTTGCACCTTGCTTCTTAGTGCATTCTCATATTGCTCAACAAATTGTTTTAAACTTGTCTTAGAATTGACATAACCATCGAAGAATGCATTCATGCTTTCATTTCTTTGAGTCGAAGACATTCCCGCCTTATACAATGTTTCTTAAAAATGTTGGGACCCAACGAATCCTTTCATTGTATAAACCAGTCAACCAATCATTTGTTTCAAGTTTAAACTTTTCAATGAATCTGTTCCAATTTTCTTTAAATCCTTCACAACTCAAAGAATCATAAACCACTTTTTGCATCATATACTTAATTGATTCACATTCATTACAACCTCGTAATTTTTCAGGTGACTTCTTCATGATATGCCATAAGCACCACCGATGATGTGTGTTAGGAAAGACATTTTCAATAGCCTTTTTCATTGCTTTGTCCTGGTCAGTGATTATTGCGGTAGGAGCGCGACCATTCATACATGCAAGCCAAGATTTAAAAAGCCAAGTAAACGACTCAACATCCTCACTTGAAATCAATCCACATCCTAAAAGTGTAGATTGACCATGATGATTCACTCCAACAAACGGAGCAAAAGGCATGTCATACTTATTAGTCAAGTATGTTGTGTCAAACGTAATGGCATCCCCGAATTCCTCATACGCTGCCCTACTCCATGCATCTGCCCAAAATACATTCCTTAGCCTCCCCTCCTTATCCAAATCCATCAAATAAAAGAAATTAGCATTATTAGTTTGCATTTTAAGAAAGTAGTCCTGAACTGCCGTAACATCCCCATCACCCAGCCTTAATCGTCTCATTTTCTCAATATGATTATAACAGTCTTTCTCTAAAAATGGAACATTCTCATGACCACCAGCTTCAACCAAAAATGAACTAAAGTTTTTATTTGGTCTAATACTCGCCCTATCATTAACTTCAAGTATCCTTTTAACGTACATCCTCATAACCCTATTCTTCTTATAAAATCTAGATTTTTCTGGGCTCAAAGCATTATTGTGATCAAGGGTTATTTGTGAAACTCGCCACTTACCATCAAGGCATAATACAATCCTAATCTTAGCTTTACATTCTGTTTTACTGTTTAGAGGCTTTTTTAAGACATTATTTGAATTGCTTACTGTATGTCCGGTTCGAGAGCATGAAAGAACCACACAATTAACCTCTCCATCATTACCCTTTTTCGAAGATCTTTTCTTCATTGGGAATCCTTGTTTGTTAGCATATTTAATGTAGTATTCTACACAAGCATTAATATTGTCAAATTCCATTCCTATTTTCGGATCTTTTATCTCATCTACAGCTACTGCACTCTCCACACACTCATCAAATTCTGAATTATAATTCATATCACTCTCCTCAATGTGTTCATTCATCTCTGTACTTAAAGATAAATTCAATGATTCTGTTTCTATTTGTGCCCAAAAAAACCTGTACAGAAAAAAAAACACTTAATCCAAAATAAGGGCTTCTTCTCTGTAATGTTTTTTTTTTGAACCATGTATGGAGAGCGTAAGATGATATCAATTAAAAGAGAGAATGTTTTTTGTTTGAACCATGTTTTTTGATATCAATTAATCCATTTGTGCACAAAATTAAACCTAGATCCAAATCTCAAGAGGGAAAAAGTGTTACCTGAGATGGAGATCGTAAAACTTGAGAGGGAGGACGGAATGCCCGAAATCGCTAGGAAGGAGAGGGAGGATTAAATTTCGTAGTAGATGTTTGGGATGGACGGATGATTATATTTCGCAAGATTATTTTGGCGGGATGGAGCCTCTGTTTGGTATTACCAGTCTTTCATACTTGTTTCTTTTGCTAGTTGTGGAGGATAGCTTTTTCTTCTCTTTGGGGGACCCACGACCTAATTTGGCTGTCCAATATGTATGTCCGCTTAGACTTATTGTTTGGTGAGACATGAGATTGATCGATTTATTTCTCTTTACAAAGAGTTTCATTATCATCTATTGTGATATCTTACTTTTTTTGTTTGGAGAATAATTTTTCATTTGTGAGTTCTTTTGGTTGCACAAATTGACAGTGATATCTTTTTTAGATTTAAATGTGAAGTCAGTTTGTTATTTCGTTATTCATATTAAAGAACTATTTAAATTTGTAATATATTGTTGTTTTTAAATTCCTTAATAAATTTACCAAATTCGACCACTTGTATCCAAATACATATGTACATGCATGTCAAATGTAAATGATATGTAGAGTTGACCTAAATTGACCAAACTAAGCCCAATTAAGAGCAAGACAAAAAATATGACCAAGAATTATTGGTCTTCCCTTATCTATAGAGTATAGAAATCTCGACATCAACTTCTTAAATCCTCTCTCCCCCCGGGGTGAAATTTGTTTGTTAGAATAAAATAAGAAAAAGGTGATAAATTCATTACATTATTGA
Source organism: Panax notoginseng (assembly GCA_016801055.1). Classification (NCBI taxonomy): domain Eukaryota; kingdom Viridiplantae; phylum Streptophyta; class Magnoliopsida; order Apiales; family Araliaceae; genus Panax; species Panax notoginseng. The sequence goes on from CM029018.1 coordinate 173,651,879, forward strand.
TTTATTTTATAAATGCAACTTAGGTCCATTCTACACTTAGAGCATGCTAATATATTTGTTATGCACATGTTTAACCACCAGCATGCGGGTTTGCCATGTGACACATGCGGATTGGTCGGTAACCAAATCTTACGAGTTTGACTTGTTGACAAGACTTGTTGACCGACCAACCCGTATGTGTCACGTGACAAACCCGCATGCGGATGGTTCGCATATGAAGGTTTCGACATCTTTAACAATTGCAAATGACATCATGTATCATCTATTCCCTCAATTTAATTTTATTTGTTTTAATATAATTTTTATGGTGAAATTGACTATATTTATAATAAAAAAGTATTCTTAAGTTTATTAAACATATGTACAAAATTATTGTCATAAGAAAGTAAATCGAATAAAAGTCAACTTATTTATAGATTTCAAAATTTCTAATATATTTATTTAATTATTAATTTAAATATTAATTGATTTGACATTAGAAAGTCAATTAGGACAAGCTAGTAAAGTCGTGCAGAGGGAGTTTTATATTTGATTAATTATTTTTTTAATAAAAATAAATTTAAGTATTATATATATATTCTCATGCACTTCAAAAATCTATTGAGTTAATAGACTATATGTATAATTAATATTTCACCACTACAAAAAGAGTTTTGTTTTGACATTATAAAGTCATTTCAAAAATATTAAATTAAATAAATTTAAAACATATAAGTTTAGAACACAATAAACTTTGTAATCAATTATACATTATACAATAAATTAATTAACTTGGGTAATTATTTTGTACTCTTACAGCAAAGAAGTTGAAGTATTCAAAGTTGTTTTACTAGTGGTTAAAATTTTTTAATGAATGCAACTCCAGAAGTACCATTAATGTAATCATGTAAAATTACTATATTTTCCGACAGTTCATAATTTTTTTTATTAATATAAAGTTGTTGATACACACAAGCAAATAATATATTTAGAAAATTAATATTTTTTTTCTTGTTCATCAAATTTTATGATAAAATTATATTTGGTCCTTAAAAATAATTAAACATTATGTTTATTAAAAATATAATTTTTTTGGTGTATTCAAATCCCATGGCTCAAAGGAATGTTAAGATTTCAGCTAAAACTAGCAAAAAAAAAAAATTAAAATTAAATTGAAAGTTGTGGTCAAAACAAATTCTTTGTCAATAATTTCAGAAAACTATTAAATTATATATTCAAAAAAAGAAAAAAGCAATTGTTTCTTATTCCCATAACTACTGTGCCTTGTATATTTTGTGTTCCATATTTTATAAACAATCGGCCTGATAATTATACACCCTACTTTTCAAGGTAAAGAATTAGTTTAACTTTTTCAAATTACTTTGATTTATTTTTAAATTTAATTTTAACATAATTTTTTTAATTATACAAATTGAAAGCTAATTTTTTTAATTATACAAATTGAAAGCAAAAAATACTGGTAATTGAAAATTTATTATTTTTAAAATTATATGAAACCGTTAACTTTGAATTGAAATATTTTAAATTTACTTTAAAAGCTTATATTACTAAAAGAATTAAGACATGCCAAATTGAATGGGACCACCGGCTGAAAGAATAAACAGTAAATTATGGTCTGAGCGGTTCAATTTTAATTCGGTTCAGTTATGAATTGGAGTAGCCGCCAAGAACAAAGTAGCCGAGTAGGAAACCCAATTGGATTTAGGAAATAATAATATATAGATTTCCTTTGCAATTTAGGAAATAATAATATCAGATTACACTTTGCATTTTCCGGTGCGTTTTAGTTAAACCCCAATTTGATTTGGAAAGGTATTTCAAACAAGATCTCCAGGAAATCTAAGTAATTAATGTACTCCCTTCGATCTCTTAATTGGTAATCAAGTAAACTTATTTTCCCTATATATATCCCCTAGTTCTTCATATCCCACAGATTGCTACTAAAACCTTAAACCCTAACAAGAAGCAAGTTCATTCAGGTATAGGGTTTAGTGATGAAGCTCCCTTCTTCTTCTACATCCTCCTCTAATCGCTCCTCTTCTTCCACCATAACTAATCAAACAGAGAAAACCCATCAAACCCCTCCTGTAAATTCTCTGAAATTCACAACCAAACTCGATAATTCAAAGCCCTCTGTTCTTGTTCCGAGTGAGGAATGCAATGAATCAAGAAAAAGAAAGGAGCCCGGGAAGGAAGAAATCAATGTGGGGTTGAGTTTGTATGATCAATCTTGGTTTAGTATCAAGAAAAATACCCAAAACAAGAAAACCAAGATTCTTGATCCTACTGCTTACATTGGTCCAAAGAAATCCCCTGAAGATATTAGAGTGGCCAAAAAGCTGAGGAGTTTCAGAGTTTATAGCCATGAAGAAGAAGACATGGAGAAGATTATGGGTGTTTCGACAAATTTGAAACTGTTTGATGATCCATGGAAAATAAGGAAAGTTCTGACAGCAAGTGACTGCAATCATCTGTGCAGGCTTTTGTTGGCTAAAGATTTGGTGCGGAAGAACATCATAGATGTTTGGAATCATGTTGGGTGTACGAATGATGTTGCGAAAATCAGGTCGGATGATGGGGTTGCTGTTAATGTATTGGACTATGATAGGGAAAAGGAGTATAAGTTGACATTAAAGAATCTGAGTTCGAGTGACAGCTATGTGTTTATTCACAACTGGAGCTCCGAGTTTGTTAAGGAGAGGAGGCTCAAGAGGGGCGATGAGATTGGAATGTATTGGAGCAATATGCATAGGAGATTAGTTTTCTCTGTCCTTACTCGCGCTCCTGCCGCTTAGATTTGTTTGAGAGGTGTTATTTTCCACTGTGTTATTTTTGTGTTTGAAATGAGTTTAGATTTGTTTGAGAGGTGTTAGTTACCACTGTAATTGTGTGTTATTTTTGTGCTTGAAATGAGTTTTGGCTCTTGTCAGTACACTTAGTTGTTACTATATGGTACTGTTTTAATAGATATAACTGGTTCTTGTGCATTTTTATAAATAGCAATTCATTAGTGTTTATGCATATCTGTTATTATGAAGTAAATTCAGCTCAGAGATAGGCCATGTGTTGGAAACGGTAAAATACATGTTTTGTGTTGATGTTTATATAGTAATGTAAGTAGTATATTAATGATGCATAAGGTTATATTAGTTATTCTATGAACGCTTAAGCAAAAAATCCTCATTTGTAATGAACTTTGAAAACAATGTGGTTTTTGAACTTATGTGTGTGCCAAAGCTTTTGAAAATATTTCCTTTTTCCTAGAAAAGGGTAAATCTATGGCAGGAAGTTGTTTACAATCAAAAAAGGAAATTTTAGGAGCTGTATGCTTTCGTGTATCCACGAGTGGTAAAATTGCTATGTGAGGTGTTTTGCAAGCTGAAAAGGGTTTCATGAAATCCAAGTAGACATGTTAAAATGAACCAAATGATTAAGAAAATGAAATTTGTAGTTTTTAAGGTGTTAAACCAAACATGGCCAATCTGGTCCTGTGTTGAACAAACTAGATTGATCCCCTGTTTTGGGAAGTCTTAGATTGTGGTTTTAGTTGCCCAACTATAGAATAAAATACTATGATATGTGGTCTAATTCTTTGTTCAAACTTGGAAGTAAATGAGTTAATACAAAAATTCATAAAATTCGCCAAAGTGGGCTGAAAATTCACCAAGACTGCCGCACTGCAGCAGTTGCAGCAGCTCCAACCTTGCACTTTGAGCCTTTGATTTGATGGCTTTAACTTTATGTTTTCAAACAACTAAATGATGGATTAAATACCTTATAATATGGTCTAGATCCTTTTTTAAGTTTGAAAGCTATTGAATCAATGTAGAAAATTATAAAAACCCCCCAAAGTACCCTTGAAAATCACATTTTCTGCACTTTCGTGCTGTGATGGGAAATGGGATTTGACCATGGAAAATGGCATGGTTTAACTTAGGTTGCTATTCTAAGTGTAAAATGTTAAGAAATCATGTTATGCTATGCCTAGATCAAAAAGGTGTAAATTTGGGAAAGTGTATGAATTAAGTTAAGTAGCCTTGAAAATCAAGAACGTAGAGAAACTAAAATTTTCAAAAGTGAAGATTTTCAGTTTTGTGATTTATGATGTACGCGTTCACGTTGTAACTGTGTTTTGTAATCCTAATGGTGTATTAGTAATTCACCAACAAGGTAATGATGCATCAAAATTAGGAAGAAATCAAATATTGTGGTAATTTACGCCCAATTACAATCGCGAAGCTTATAACTACATGAGATTGTTAGGAATTATAGGAGTCTCCGCTTATTACATTTCCTAAAAAGATTACTACTAATACTTTTTCATGTAACTAGCAATTAAAAACTCGACGTAAACATTCGCAATACTCGATATGTTAATACTTTACTGGGAATATAAAATTACGAATGTAACAAAACACAATTTATTACGATGAACGACTCACATTGCTCGATATTTAAGATGATAATTTCAAATGACCTGTAACAAAGCCCGTAGAGTTAATTTGGTAATTGTTGTGCATTAATCTAATATTCCCTCAGTTTCATCCCATTAAAAGAGAATTAACAAAGTCGTATAAAAATCTGGAGATACAAAGTTCTTTACACAAGATAATGGCAACAACTAATGGCAGCCATTTTATTTCAATATCCAGAAGATAAAATTGGTAATACTATTCAGCATGCTTGGGGAGATAAAGATTGAGATGCTATAGTTCTTTTTCATTACTATTTTTTCCCATTAAAAAAAATAGGACATTAGGCACGAAATGAAAGGGAAAAAAAAGCCAGAGTTTTGAAACATGTTACTTGGCAGCTGTGTTTATTCATAATTGGAGCTCCGAGTGACAACTATGTGTTTATTCATAACTGGAGCTCCGAGTTAGTTAAGGAGAGGAGGCTCAAGAGGGGATGTGGTTGGGATGTATTGGAGCAATATGCATTGGAGATTAGTTTTCTTTGTTCTTCCTCTCGCTCCTGCCGCTTAGACTTGTTTGAGGGGTGTTATTTACCACTGTAATTGTGTGTTATTTTTGTGTTTGAAACAAGTTTTGGCTCTTGTCAGTACAATTAGTTGTTACTATATGGTACTACCTTAATAGATATAACTGGTTCTTGTGCATTTTAGAAATAGCAAATCAATAGTGTTTTATGCATATATTATAGGTTGTAGGAGACACCATCCAAGTATATGGTGCATGCGGGAGAAGACTGATTATCATTTTTTAGGTTTTGTTTCTTTTTGTCGACTTATTAAGGTTTTGTTTCTTTCCTTAACATTATGCATATACAAATCTAAGTTCTGTAACCGAGAAATACATGGAAAAAATAGTTTTGTACCCATTTGCGGAGAAGTAAAAACATTAGAAGTTGCTCATCTGTTATCATTGTAACCGAAAACTTGAAGATATTGTGTTATTTGTTTATAGTGCAATCTGTACCCGGATAATTATTTTGTATTCTTCCTGTTATAATATTAGAAGTTGCAGCTTCTTGTTTACAAGTTCGAGTTTGTCATTATCTACCACTGTGTGTGTGATTTTTGTGTTTGAAATGAGTTTTGGCTCTTGTTAGTACAATTAGCAGTTACTATATAGTACTGCCTTAATAGATATAATTGGTTCTTGTGCATTTTAGAAATAGCAATTGATTAGTGTTTATGCATATCATACTTGTTATAGGTTGTAGGAGACAACATCCAAGTATATGGTCCATGGGGACAGGACTGATTATCATTTTTTAGGTTTTGTTTCTTTTTGTCAACCTTGTATTAAGGTTCTGTTTCTTTCCTTAACATTCTGCATGTACAAATCTAAGTTCTGTAACCAAGAAACATGGAAAAAATAGTTTTGTACCCATTTGCGGATAAGTTAAAACATTAGAAGTTGCAGGTTTTTGTTATGAATGTTCAGTTGGTCATTACTTGAAAAAAATAAAAAAAATTCAATAATTAAGATGCTTTGATTATTTACTTGTTCCTTATCACTTCCTTTGTTTAGACAGCATGTTCTTTGACCAGGCTTTATAAATATGAATGGTTGCGTTAACCATCCATGCAAATTTCATTTACTAGTATGCTTGACAACAATGGAGAAGAAGAATTCAAATATTTTTCTGTTATGATTATTATCATTGTAATTTTGTGTTCGAGTTTTTAACTTTCTCCTGATCATCAATAAGCTGATCAATAAGCTGAATACTGCTACTGACTTCTTTGATTATCAGATGTAAGAAGCTAAGAACATTAAATTTGCATCTTTTTGTTTAGTAGGTTGAGTTGCCCCTGTTTGAAAGTCGCATCATTTTTGTATTATTTTATACTACCTTTGAATCAGACTTTGTTTTTGGAATTTTTGTAATACTGATCATGTGTTGCCGATTTATAGTCTCGGATAGACTTTGATAGAATTTACAGGGGGAGAAAATAGAGGGAGAAAGAAGATAGATTGGGGAAGAAGAGATTTTAATTCATTTCATTCATACCTACCAATAACACACAATCTGCTATTTAAAATAAAGGAAATACAAGATAACATGAGAATGCATCTAAGCCATTCATTTTTAACACTAAATCCTAACCCTCCGTTCTTACCCAATATCCATTTTAATTAGGCTAGGATCTTGATCCGTAACAATACTTCCCCTTCAAAATCCACCTTACTCATCAACAAATTCGACAATTTCAAATATTCCCAACACCACCATATCTCTAAAAACTGAAATAAATCCTCGCACTGCCTTCCACTTTGTGGTGATATGTGAGTAGGCATCAATAGCCTGAGGCTTCTTCCCAAGAATCTTCAATACCAACTGATCAACTGCCTTTATCCTCTCAAGCCATCCATCTTTAAACCATACCCTATTGTAACTTTCAGTTTGGGAGTACAAACATTTCTCTCCTTCACTGAGCTCTTGAAAAGTTGCCTCATCACCCAACTTGTTGATAACCTCGTTGTCCTCAAGGAGACATTTAAGAGTGTTTCTGCATTCTTCAGTAGTGGTTAGAAAAAATATTCCCCTGGATCAAATATAATGCCCTTTTTTTGAGTGACAAACATACTTGCAAACCTTCTCAAATAAGCTTTCCAAGTTGTACCAATATTCCATTTTGACATCATGAATTTCACAACTTCTTTCTTGTCATCATCAATTGAAAAGTCAAAATGAGAAATATTGGAGATGATTTTTCCCTCTAAATTCACTTCCTTGTAGGTTGCAAGCTTCCCTAGAGAGATGGTTGAATGAACTTTCAAAAAATTCTGGACACCAAATGACAATTGATGCCACTTCCTTTTATAAAAGAAGAGCTTCAACAAACGTCTGTGTGAATCATCATGTATTTGCAGTACTAAAAATTCCTTTGCTTCAGAAAATGTTGGAGACCCATATTTCACTAGTCTTCATAATTAAGGGGTAATCCTCATGCTTCAGTGATCCCAATAACCATCCAAATAAGAAGCCAAAAGCTTTCTCAGTTGCACTAGTGTCTAGCTGTATGTTTCCAGTATGTTCAAACCACCACCGTGTCATTAATGAAATACAAATTTCTCCATTTTGAGTTGGTTTTGAAATCTGGTTATAGAGTTTAGCAGCAACAGCATAGGCTTTATATTCCTTCCCAATTTGATCACTCAAGAAATAGTTGCACACCTTATATCTAAACTTCACTGTATTCTTTATGTAGCTTTTGGATTTTGATAATCTTCCAATACCCAAGACCCAAATGATATATCCCATGTTTGGCAGACCCAGTGAAAGATTTCCTTTCAACAATTGAGGCTTCACTCCCAGAAATTCCAGAACTTCGATCATGTGACTGAAAATTTTATCAAGAACTATACAAATAACTCTTAAAAATTTAAACATAGTTTCCTCTCCACGGATAACACCTATGCAGAGTATTGTTTCCTTTCTTTGGTCCCAGTCAATGTCAAGAGCGTGAACTGTGGCTAACAATGATCTATAGCCATTTGGGTCGCCCTCAAATATTTGCTCTTTAGGATTCCAACCAGCCTCTTGGAATTTAAATACCTCTTCGAGGACATAGTGGTTGACACATTGGTCCAATTTCCTTGACCAATATTGGGTTGCCCTCCTGGAAAATGCAATAAGATTTTCTCCAAATTCATGTGTGCTGCAGCCTCAGAGTATTTAGCATAAGTAATTTCTTTGTTCCCTTGTTGAGAAAACTTATGAAACATCTCAATGGACCCACATTTGGCTCTTTGAATCAACTCAAACACCTGATCTCTTTTTTGTTCTACTGATGCAATGATGATGATCTTATCACATTTGCCTTTAGTTGAACAACCATATTGCAACATATCAAATTTTTGATCCACAAGGCATTCCACATAAGTGTTTCCGAAAGAATTAACAAGCCAATTTTCTGGACTAGTGTTAGATATCCGAGGAGAAAGCTGCACCATCTTCTTTCTTGGATTCCCTCCAACAAAATACTTATTAAATTTAAGGATAACTTGAGTCTCTTGAATCTCATCACTGATTGCTCGTCTATTATTACCCATTTCTCGTTCAGGACTTTCGTCAAACACTTTGTGTGCATCCATTGCTACAGACCTCCCTTCATAGTTCTCAGCTATATCAATAGGCTTCACAATCCGAGGATCCAATTTGAGTTTTGTTAGTGTCCCACCGTGTGTAAGCAGACCATATTCATCGGGAGGTTTTGGGTTAAGTGCAACAGTGTATCCATTTCTTTTCGGAATCTCGTCAAACACCTTAACCGCGATAAGAAACTTATTTTCATTTGTTGAAAACATTCCTAATCCAGTGTTGACGGTCAAGCTAGGAGATGAAATATCACTTCGAGGGAGAGAGTTTACGTTATCATGAATCAATTGGTTCCAAACATGATGAATTGGTGGGCTTGAATCTTCAAGTTGCTCCGTAAGACTCTCATGAACTTCTGTCCCGAAAACAAATGAATCACCATCTTCATGGACAATTGGATTTCCATCTTCGTCATCAGTTAGTTCACCATCTCGGGTACATAAGGTCAGCTCTTCTTGTTTAAAATCCATAACCACATCGGCTTGATCATCATTTTCAGCATAATATACTGACCTGGACGAATCTACCGCCACACATAAACAGTAATCTACTTGGGTAGCACCACAAATTAGCACTCTACGATGAGGATCTGGATCTGATTTTGGATGAGCTAACTTCTTAGATTCAAACTGTTGAACGATCTAATTGGTCATTGAAGCTGAAGATTTCTCAGCAACTTTTTCCCAAAAAGCTATGATTGGATCATATTTCATAGATTCATCTCTGAACGAGAGCACCATTACCGATTTATAGTCTCGGATAGAATAGAATTTACGGGGAGAACTAGAGAAAGAAAGAACATAGATTAGGGAAGAATATTTTAATTCATTTCATTCGTATCTATCAGTAACCCATATTCTATTATTTAAAATAAAAGAAAAATTAAGATAATATGAGAATACATCTAAGCCATTCATTTTTAACACTAAATCCTAACCTTTTATTCTCACCGAATACCCATTTTAATTAGTCTAGGATCTTGATCCCTACCATCATGTTAGCTTAAGGCATGAGTACTAGGACTACTGATGGAAATAGGATGTCTTTTATATGAATTTATAATAAAACTTTCTTACATTCATGTTGAATTTCTTTGATTTGACTTAAATTTGATCATGTATACCCAAATCTAGTCATGTATTCACCACAAGAATTCATATATGGAGTATTATTAATAGTAAAATGATATATATTGTGAATGTTTACGTTGTCAATTTGATTGTCAGTTATGTGGATAAGTATCAGTGATAATTTTTTGAAGAGATTTGTAATAAGTGGGACCCTCTTATAATTTCTACAAATTTCATGTATTGATAAATTTCAAAATTGTAAATCGGCGTAAATTTATTGCAATAAATAACATGACTCTTATTAATATATTGTGCAATTATAGGGTGAAAAAAATACAAGAAGTCATATAGAAGACTATTGACATATTTTCAATAAGATAATACTTCATCCGTTTCAAAATTAGAAATATATTTGTATAACAACCAATTTTAAGGATAATTTTATTCTCTCAAACATAAGCTTAGGTGGTGTTTGACAAAATTTAGTGTTAAGACCTGAACAGTTTAGACGTCTGAATAATATAGAGTATCTGAATAGAATTGTATCAGAATGAAAAAATATTGTTTGATGATTACTTTTTTCAAAATGTCTGAATAAAAGTATTTTACCATTTTAACCTTCTAAACAAAACTATAAAATAAAATAAAAAAATAAAACAAAACATTTTCTTCTTCCCCGCTGCCCCCCTCCCCGCCGGCCCTCCTCCCCCTCCACTACTCCGGCCCCCGCCCCTTCTTTATCTACCCTCCCTCCCCGCCGCCCCCCTCCCCGCCGGCCCTCCTCCCCCTCCACTACTTCGGCCCCCGCCCCTTCTTCATCTACCCTCCATCCCCGCCGCCCCCCTCCCCGCCGGCCCTCCTCCCCCTCCACTACTCCGGCCCCCGCCCCTCCCCTCCCCTCCCCTCCCCTCCCCTGCTCCGGCCCCCTTCCCTCCCCTCCCCTCCCCTCCCCTCCCCTGCTCCAGCCCCAGCCCCTCCCCCTTCCCTCCCTTGCTCCGGGCATCAATTTTAGTAATGGGGCCGGTGGTGGTGGTAGATCTGGTAGTGGTGGTGGTAGATCTGGCCAGTGGTGGCGGTGGTAGATCTGGTAATGGTGGTAGATCTGGCCGGTGGTGGCGGTGGCGCCGGTGGTGGTAAGATCTGGTAGTGGTGGTGGTGGATAGAAAAGGAAAATGATAATATTAATGAGGGTATTTTTGTCCAAAAAATAGTAACTCTCATTAAGACATGCCTCTTAATCCTACAGACTTGATTTTGTAGCTTAACCATCTAGAGGCATTATGTGACGCCCCCAAAATTAGGTATACATCACCCATCTTGGGTCATCAGATACATAGTACAGAATATAAATACAACTTACTAATACAATTGTCGTGTACAATACGACAAAACATGAACTGTGAGTTTGAATACAAATATTATCTTCTAGAGAGTATTCATACTCAAAAGGAGTCCTCAGTACATTTATTAACACACCATTACATAGAATAGTGAGGACTACTAACTAATACTATCATTCAGACCATCACTCCGTTCTTCGACTTGCCCCAGCTACGTTCTCATTTCCTGAAGAGAACAGTGAAAGAAAGGGTGAGCTCAACTAGCCCAGTAAGAAATATTATGACTAAGATAATGCAGAATAAATTATCATTAGCCTTCAACAATGTTAAACTGATAAAATATAATAGACATCGAGTTTAACTGCAGCGGAACAAGCAATCCATTAAAAGAGTCAAGTAGAAAATAAACTCTACTATCTTTTATAATTTAAAAAGTTTTTCAACACTGTGATCGCTGAGACTCAGCTTAATAAAATAATCCACATCATCGAATCACCCCTGCACTACGGCCAAGGATATTCGTGTATTCATTAATGGTCATGATCATGCCAACAACTGTCCATCAATGCACTACGGGCCAATGAGGACTTTTACCACATCATTTGTAACATTACGGTCATGATTATACCTAATAATCCCTGGTCATAATCATACCAAGTCCATCTATGCACTACAGGCCACAGATGACTTTCAACATTTTATAAACATGAGGATGATGACAATGATATAAGAATTCAATAAAACAAGTTCAAGAATTAATTTATCCAAGAATTAACAACGTCCAAATTGTCAACATGATACTGCTTTGTGGAGTAAAATTCAAGAATGCTTAGAAGAATATTTTAATGAAAATATACTGGATGAAACACAATTATCAAGGATATTCCACCAATTTCATGGAGTATAGAAGTCAAAACTTAACCAACTGAGTATAATAAAGAATGGAATAACAAAAGAAATCACCATGCATGCGATAGACCGCACAGACAGGTTATTCCAACAGAATAATAAATAATGGAACCAGGTCCGGCGTAAACGCACAGACAGGATATTCCGACAGAATAATAAATAATGGAACCAGGTCCGGTGTAAAACACACAGACAGGATGTTCCAACAAAATAATAACAAGACGGAACCAGGTCCGGTGTAAAACACACAGACAGGATGTTCCAACAGAATAATAATAAAAATGGAACCAGGTCCGGTGTAAAACACACAGACAGGATGTTCCAACAGAATAATAGAAGAATGTCACCAAGTATAGGGTAGATCCGCGTATACAGGTTATTCCAACAGAATAATAAGAATTAGAATAACAACAGTTCTCTTCATGAATAAGAAAGAATAACACCCCTTACCGTTTTAAAGACGAGCTGAAATAAGGAAGTAGTTAAGTAGCAGAATACTCTTCTTCTCTCTCTCTATAGTTTCTCTCTATAGTTCCTCTCTCTAGAGTTCAGTGAATTCGTAAGAAATAATGAAGGAATGAGCTGCTATTTATAGAAAAATAGAATGCATAGTAACTAATCCATGAACGGTCCAGATTGATTACTTTAATCTGACGGTCCATATTTAAAGAAAAATCTTTTAAATATAATATATTCTATTTATAGAATAACTTTAATAAAGTATTCTGTTTTATATAAAAAGATGTTTCTGTTTTTTTACGTTAATAATACGAATAAAACAAAACGTCATTATCGCTAGATAATTCATATCATTAACTGACAATAATTGAATCAAACTGAGTGACTTCTCACATAAGCATTAATAATCAATACCGTGTGCTACTATGCAACCACACGTATTACTGTACTTTTACTACCGAGTAGTTCAACAGTAACAATGGTAAAATTTTCGCCGTTATTTTTAATAAAATATTTTTGTCGTTTTCTCAATCCGACAATAATTCCGTTGTGGGGTCCACCAATGATTGTGTCGTTGTACGAATATTCCCTGTTAAAATGAATATTCTCCGACCAATCGAATATTATATAACAACTTGCGTACTTTGCAAAATTTATAAATATTACCCACAACTATAACATTATATCAAATTAACTCCATAATATTCAAAAATGATATTTATAGAAAATTCATCTTTATTTATAAAAGTTGGGGTCTTACAACCTCCCCTTCTTATGAAATTTCGCCCTCGAAATTAGGGTACGTACCTGGTATGTCGAAGAGGTAAGGATACCTTGATTTCATTTCAGATTCTAACTCCCAAGTCATTTCCTCAACATCGTGGTTTCTCCACAAAACTTTGACTTGAGGTATAACCTTGGAGCGTAGAATATGTTCCTTCTTATCCAAGATTTGAACAGGAACTTCTTCATACGTCAAATCCTCCGCTATTTCGTCCGGTTCTAACTCAATAATGTGGTTCGGGTCTTCCACATATTTGCGTAACATGGATATGTGAAAAACGTTATGAACACGAGACATACTTGGCGGTAAAACGAGTCTATAAGCCACAGTTCCTACTCGATCGAGGATTAAAAATGGACCGATGAATCGAGGATTGAGCTTTCCTCTCTTTCCAAATCTCGTAACTCCTTTCCATGGAGCAACACGTAAGAACACATGATCTCCTACATCAAATTCCACGTCCTTTCGATGAAGATCAGCATAACTCTTTTGTCGATCTTGTGAGGTTTTTATACGTTGTCGGATCGTTTGAATCTTTTCTGTAGTCATACGAACCAACTCCGGTCCCAACAATGTTGCTTCACCCACCTCATCCCAGCATACTGGAGAACGACATTTTCTTCCATACAATGCTTCGAATGGAGCCATGCCAATACTTGCTTGATAACTGTTGTTGTAGGAAAACTCCACCAATGGTAAAAACTTGTCCCAACTTCCCTTGAAGTCAAAGACACAGAGTCTTAATAGATCTTCAAGAGTTTGAATAGTCCTCTCTGATTGTCCGTCCGTCTGAGGATGATATGCTGAACTAAATCGTAACTCCGTGCCCATAGCTTTTTGTAAACTAACCCAAAATCGTGAAATGAATCTTGGGTCTCGATCAGAAACTATGGATACTGGCATACCATGCAGTCTTACAATCTCGTTTATGTACATACGAGCAAGACGTTCAAGTGTATAAGTTTCTCGTATAGGTAAGAAATGAGCAGACTTGGTCAATCTATCAATAATGACCCAAATCGCATCTATACCTTGAGAAACCTTAGGAAGACCGGTAACGAAATCCATGGTAATGTGCTCCCACTTCCATTCTAGAATTTCAAGTGGTTGCAATGGACCTTTTGGCACTTGATGCTCCGCTTTGACTCGATGACAAGTTAGACACCTTGAGATAAACAACGCTATCTCTCTCTTCATATTGCTCCACCAAAATGTATGACGAAGATCATGATACATTTTGGTACTTCCAGGATGGATTGCAAACGGTGTGTTGTGCGCCTCCATCATGATTTCATACTTTAAATCAGGGTTGTTAGGAACACAAAGTCTGGAGTTGACTCGAAGTATTCATTCTTCATCGATTCTTGCTTCCGGCATAGCACCTTCTTGCACTTTCTTCCTCATACGCATCAGCTCCAGGTCTGTAGCTTGAGCAGCTTTAACTTTATCGATTAAAGTCGGTTCTACTCGTATATTCACCATCATCACATGAGTCCCTGGTGTGGCGCCCCCAAAATTAGGTATACATCACCCATCTTGGGTCGTCAGATACATAGTACAGAATACAAATACAACTGATTAATACATCTGTCATGTACAATACGACAAAACATAAACTGTGAGTTTGAATACAAATATTATCTTCTAGAGAGTATTCATACTCAAAAGGAGTCCTCATTACATTTATTAACACACCATTACATAGAATAGTGAGGACTACTAACTAATACTATCATTCGGACCATCACTCCGTACCCCGACTTGTCCCAGCTACGTTCTCATTTCCTGAAGAGAACAGTGAAAGAAAGGGTGAGCTCAACTAGCCCAGTAAGAAATATTATGACTAAGATAATGCAGAATAAATTATCATTAGCCTTCAACAATGTTAAACTGATAAAATATAATAGACATCAAGTTTAACTGCAGCGGAACAAGCAATCCATTAAAAGAGTCAAGTAGAAAATAAACTCTACTATCTTTTATGATTTAAAAGGTTTTTCAACACTGTGATCGCTGAGACTCAGCTTAATAAAATAATCCACATCATCGAATCACCCCTGCACTACGGCCAAGGATATTCGTGTATTCATTAATGGTCATGATCATGCCAACAACTGTCCATCAATGCACTACGGGCCAATGAGGACTTTTACCACATCATTTGTAACATTACGGTCATGATTATACCGAATAATCCCTGGTCATAATCATACCAAGTCCATCTATGCACTACAGGCCACAGATGACTTTCAACATTTTATAAACATGAGGATGATGACAATGATATAAGAATTCAATAAAACAAGTTCAAGAATTAATTTATCCAGGAATTAACAACGTCCAAATTGTCAACATGATACTGCATTGTGGAGTAAAATTCAAGAATGCTTAGAAGAATATTTTCTTGAAAAGATACTGGATGAAACGCAACTATCAAGGATATTCCACAAATTTCATGGAGTATAGAAGTCAAAACTTAACCAACTGAGTACAATAAAGAATGGAATAACAAAAGAAATCACCATGCATGCGATAGACCGCACAGACAGGTTATTCCAATAGAATAATAAATAATGGAACCAGGTCCGGCGTAAACGCACAGACAGGATATTCCGACAGAATAATAAATAATGGAACCAGGTCCGGTGTAAAACACACAGACAGGATATTCCAACAGAATAATAATAAAACGGAACCAGGTCCGGTGTAAAACACACAGACAGGATGTTCCAACAGAATAATAAACGGAACCAGGTCCGGTGTAAAACACACAGACAGGATGTTCCAACAGAATAATAGAAGAATGTCACCAAGTATAGGGTAGACCGCGTATACTGGTTATTCCAACAGAATAATAACAAATGGAATAACAGAAGTTCTCTTCATGAATATAAAAGAAATAATATTCCCTACCTTAAAAGAACTGGATATTGGAAAAGTGATGTAGCAGAATACTTTTATTCTCTCTCTCTTATTCTCTCTATACTTTCTCTCTCTATAGCTTGAATGAATTCGTGAAAAATAATGAAGCCCTAGGCCTCTATTTATAGAAAAACTGAGGGTGGCTCTTGGTCTTAACGAATGGTCAAATGACTCTTGGTCTTAACGAAGGGTCAAATGACTCTTGGTAATATTGAAGGGACAACTACTATTGACGAAAGTAATTACTATTGACCAAGGTAAATACTATTGACGAAGGTAATTACTATTGACCAAGGTAAATACTATTGACGAAGGTAATTACTATTGACCAAGGTAAATACTATTGACGATGGTAATTACTATTGACGACGGTAATTACTATTGACGACGGTAATTACTATTGACGAAGAGACTCTTAGATGATGACATATGGCCCCCCATAAAATAACCAAACTTACCACAACGTCTCAATTATTGATTTAATAATATAACATATTATACAGATGATACTATGACAATAATTTAAGAGATATGATGCAGCAATTACTGTAGCAATAATTGAGTATAGCTGAGTGACTTCTCACGTAAGCATCAATAATCAATACCGTGTGCTACTATGCAACCACGCGTATTACTGTACTTTTACTACCGAGTAGTTCAACAGTTTTAACGGTTTTAACGGTAACACCTCAGCCGTTATTTTTATAGAAAGATAATTCTGTCGTTTTCTCAATCCGACAATAATTCCGTTGTGGGGTCCACCAATGATTGTGCCGTCGTACGAATATTCCCCGACAAAAAGAATATTCTCCGACCAAACGAATATTTTATAACAACTTGCTTACTTTGCAAAATTTATAAATATTACCCACAACTATAACATTATATCAAATTAACTCCATAATATTCAAAAATGATATTTATAGAAAATTCATCTTTATTTATAAAAATTGGGGTCTTACAACCTCCCCTTCTTATGAAATTTCGCCCTCGAAATTAGGGTACGTACCTGGTATGTCGAAGAGGTAAGGATACCTTGATTTCATTTCTGATTCTAACTCCCAAGTCATTTCCTCAACATCGTGGTTTCTCCACAAAACTTTGACTTGAGGTATAACCTTGGAGCGTAGAATATGTTCCTTCTTATCCAAGATTTGAACAGGAACTTCTTCATACGTCAAATCCTCCGCTATTTCGTCCGGTTCTAACTCAATAATGTGGTTCGGGTCTTCCACATATTTGCGTAACATGGATATGTGGAAAACGTTATGAACACGAGACATACTTGGCGGTAAAGCGAGTCTATAAGCCACAGTTCCTACTCGATCGAGGATTAAAAATGGACCGATGAATCGAGGATTTAGCTTTCCTCTCTTTCCAAATCTCGTAACTCCTTTCCATGGAGCAACACGTAAGAACACATGATCTCCTACATCAAATTCCACGTCCTTTCGATGAAGATCAGCATAACTCTTTTGTCGATCTTGTGAGGTTTTTATACGTTGTCGGATCGTTTGAATCTTTTCTGTAGTCATACGTACCAACTCCGGTCCCAACAACGTTGCTTCGCCCACCTCATCCCAGCATACTGGAGAACGACATTTTCTTCCATACAATGCTTCGAATGGAGCCATGCCAATACTTGCTTGATAACTGTTGTTGTAGGAAAACTCCACCAATGGTAAGAACTTGTCCCAACTTCCCTTGAAGTCAAAGACACAGAGTCTTAATAGATCTTCAAGAGTTTGAATAGTCCTCTCTGATTGTCCGTCCGTCTGAGGATGATATGCTGAACTAAATCGTAACTCCGTGCCCATAGCTTTTTGTAAACTAACCCAAAATCGTGAAGTGAATCTTGGGTCTCGATCAGAAACTATGGATACTGGCATACCATGCAGTCTTACAATCTCGTTTATGTACATACGAGCAAGACGTTCAAGTGTATAAGTTTCTCGTATCGGTAAGAAATGAGCAGACTTGGTCAATCTATCAACAATGACCCAAATCGCATCAATACCTTGAGAAACCCTAGGAAGACCGGTAACGAAATCCATGGTAATGTGCTCCCACTTCCATTCTGGAATTTCAAGTGGTTGCAATGGACCTTTTGGTACTTGATGCTCCGCTTTGACTCGTTGACAAGTTAGACACCTTGAGATAAACAACGCTATCTCTCTCTTCATATTGCTCCACCAAAATGTATGACGAAGATCATGATACATTTTGGTACTTCCAGGATGGATTGCAAACGGTGTGTTGTGCGCCTCCATCATGATTTCATACTTTAAATCAGGGTTGTTAGGAACACAAAGTCTGGAGTTGACTCGAAGTATTCCTTCTTCATCGATTCTTGCTTCCGGCATAGAACCTTCTTGCACTTTCTTCCTCATACGCATCAGCTCCAGGTCTGTAGCTTGAGCAGCTTTAACTTTATCGATTAAAGTCGGTTCTACTCGTATATTCGCCATCATCACATGGGTCCCTGGAGTCTTTAACTCTATCTCCATCCTTTGCAAGTCACACAAAATGGGCCTTTGCGTTGTTAATATTGCACTTGTACCCGCATATGATCTTCTACTCAATGCGTCAGCTACCACGTTCGCTTTTCCAGGATGGTATTGAATGGTATGATCATAATCTTTCAACAGTTCAAGCCAACGTCGTTGTCGCATGTTGAGTTCCTTTTGAGTGAAGAAATATTTGAGGCTTTTATGATCCGTAAAGATCTCCACTTTCTCCCCATACAAGTAATGCCTCCAAATTTTAAGTGCAAAGACAACAGCTGCCAACTCTAGATCATGAGTAGGATAATTCCTCTCATATTCCTTGAGTTGTCTTGATGCATAGGCTATGACTTTTCCATGTTGCATGAGAACGCATCCCAACCCTTTGCTCGAAGCATCACTGTAGATGACAAATCCCTCCGAGCCAGATGGTATTGTTAGAACAGGTGCTGAAATGAGTCTCCTCTTGAGTTCTTGAAAACTCTGCTCACATTCTTCGCTCCAACCAAACTTTGTATCTTTCCGAGTCAGCTGAGTTAATGGAGTAGCGATTCGAGAAAATCCTTCCACGAATCTCCGATAATAACCAGCTAAACCAAGAAAGCTACGTACCTCGGTCACTGATTTAGGTTGCTCCCAGCTTTGAATAGCTTCAATCTTTGCCGGGTCAACCGATATTCCACGACTTGATACTACGTGCCCAAGGAATGCTACCTCCTCCAGCCAGAACTCGCATTTCTTCAACTTGGCATAAAGCTTGTATTCACGAAGCTTTTGGAGTACCAGCCTCAAGTGTTGCTCATGATCTTCACGGCTTTTGGAATAAATAAGGATGTCATCAATAAAGACGACCACAAAGTGATCCAAATATTCCTTGAATACCCGGTTCATCATATCCATGAAGGCAGCAGGAGCATTAGTCAATCCAAAGGACATGACTAGGAATTCATAATGCCCGTACCGAGTTCTAAAAGCCGTCTTTGGAATATCCTCAGTTCTAACCTTCAGCTGATGATATCCAGAACGAAGATCGATCTTTGAAAAGAATTGTGCTCCTTGCAACTGGTCAAACAGGTCATCAATACGTGGCAATGGGTACCTGTTTTTGATGGTGACATGATTCAACTCCCGATAATCAATACAAAGTCGCATACTTCCATCTTTCTTCTTCACGAATAGAACAGGAGCACCCCAAGGAGAAGTACTAGGACGAATAAAGCCAATGTCTAACAATTCCTGCAGTTGGATCTTTAACTCCTGAAGTTCAATAGGAGCCATTCGATATGGGGCTTTGGAAATGGGTTTTGTACCGGGTTCAAGATCGATACAAAATTCAATTTCACGCTCTGGGGGTAGGCCAGGAAGTTCTTCAGGGAATACGTCAGGGAATTTATTAACAATAGAAATATCATTCAAAACTGACGTATTTTTGTTTAGATCTGTGACATGAGCTAAGAAAGCTTGACATCCGTTTTTCAATAAACGAATAGCTTTATGGCTTGAGATGACAGCGATTGATTTTAATGGTTTGGTTGCTTGAATTCGCATAATAGGTCGATTAGGAATATGAAAGCTAACAACCTTACGAAAACAATCAATTTTTGCATGATGAGTAGTTAACCAATCAATCCCTAGAATCACGTCAAATGCAAGTATTTTTAATGAAATAAGATCGACAGGTAATGTGTGGGTACCAACTTGAACCAAACAAGACTTATAAACCGTGGATGTAATGAAGGTTTCTCCCAATGGAGTTTCAACAGCTAAGTCAAAGTCTAATTTCTCCGGAATCAAATTTAATCGATGAGCGCAAGTAGGAGAAATAAAAGAATGGGTTGAACCGGTATCAAATAAAGTATAAACTTCGTTAGAGTTTATGATAAGCTTACCCGTGATGACCTCATTCGGGTTCCTTGCTTCTGGGAGTTCACAACAAACGCTCTCCCTTGCACAACCGGTTTTGACTTTTCTGGGACGGCCTTTGGTGCCTCCATCCTAGCTGAATTTGTCTTCGGTAAACGACAAAATCGGGCTAAATGACCTTCTCTTCCACAATTATAACATGCTTTGGACGGCATCGCGCAGTTTGGACTGATGTGCCCCTCCCCTCCGCATTTGAAACATATGATAGGTGGTCGTTCTCCTTCCTTAACGACAGGTGCTGGTGCTGACGTCTTTCCATCATTGTTGAATCTCCTCTTCTTGAAATGTCCATTCTTATTGTTTTGGCCCTGATTACCACCGAAGTGGTTACCATTTCTGGCCTGTTGATTCCCTCCACGCTTGTTGTCACCGCTTCGATGACTGCTCTCACTGGTATTATCATTTTGCCGGCTGCTCTCTTTTGGTTGCGTTGTCTCGTTATCGCGCTCCACCAACTGAGCCCTATTTACAACATCTGAATACAAACACAGTTTATGAGAAACAAGATGTTGACGTATCTCCGGCTTCAAACCTCTTAAAAACATCCGCGTCATTCTTTCTTCATTATCCACCAGGTGGGACGCAAACCGGGATAACTCCGCAAATTTTGCCTCGTACTGCGACACGGTCATATTATTCTGCTCCAATTTGATGAACTCCACCTCCTTCATGTGACGAATACTCTCGGGAAAGTATTTGTCGTTAAACAGCTCTTGGAACTTCTCCCAAGACATCTTCAGTGCGGCAGGTTGAGTACGCTTTATCGATTCCCACCAGTAATCTGCCTCTCCTCGCAACATAAAGGCGGCAAAGGGAACCTTTTGCTCCTCGGAGCAACCCAAGACATCAAATATCTTGGTGATCTGCTTTATCCATGTTTCAGCTACAAGTGGTTTGGGTTCTCCCTTAAACTCCGGTGGTCCCAGCTCCTTAAACTGTTTAGCGGTGACCGCCAGAGAGTTTCCAGTATTTCCACCTACGTTGTGGACAGGAGCCGCTTTCACCTGTTGTTGCATGAATTGCATAAAGCCTCTGAACATTTGATCATTCATCATTTGGTCAGTGTTGTTGTTTGCATGAGGATTGACACCTTCCTGATGCACATTATCCTGATTATTGATATGTGGTGAATCAACAGTCGTCTGTGCTCCATTGCTATTCTCAACATTCTCAGATGCCATTTTCAGATACTGCCACAAAATAAAAATTAATTGATATGTCATATATTATCCTTATATTATGACCGACCAATTAAATACCATGCAAATAAACTTAGGTATGTCATACTAGCGAAGGAATTCCCCGTCTCTCCCCTCCTAGTTCTATTCTCACATCTTAGCCAGGGATCATATCCCTAAGCTCTGATACCAACTGTGACGCCCCCAAAATTAGGTATACATCACCCATCTTGGGTCGTCAGATACATAGTACAGAATACAAATACAACTTATTAATACAACTGTCGTGTACAATACGACAAAACATAAACTGTGAGTTTGAATACAAATATTATCTTCTAGAGAGTATTCATACTCAAAAGGAGTCCTCATTACATTTATTAACACACCATTACATAGAATAGTGAGGACTACTAACTAATACTATCATTCGGACCATCACTCCGTTCCCCGACTTGTCCCAGCTACGTTCTCATTTCCTGAAGAGAACAGTGAAAGAAAGGGTGAGCTCAACTAGCCCAGTAAGAAATATTATGACTAAGATAATGCAGAATAAATTATCATTAGCCTTCAACAATGTTAAACTGATAAAATATAATAGACATCAAGTTTAACTGCAGCGGAACAAGCAATCCATTAAAAGAGTCAAGTAGAAAATAAACTCTACTATCTTTTATGATTTAAAAGGTTTTTCAACACTGCGATCGCTGAGACTCAGCTTAATAAAATAATCCACATCATCGAATCACCCCTGCACTACGGCCAAGGATATTCGTGTATTCATTAATGGTCATGATCATGCCAACAACTGTCCATCAATGCACTACGGGCCAATGAGGACTTTTACCACATCATTTGTAACATTACGGTCATGATTATACCGAATAATCCCTGGTCATAATCATACCAAGTCCATCTATGCACTACAGGCCACAGATGACTTTCAACATTTTATAAACATGAGGATGATGACAATGATATAAGAATTCAATAAAACAAGTTCAAGAATTAATTTATCCAGGAATTAACAACGTCCAAATTGTCAACATGATACTGCATTGTGGAGTAAAATTCAAGAATGCTTAGAAGAATATTTTCTTGAAAAGATACTGGATGAAACGCAACTATCAAGGATATTCCACAAATTTCATGGAGTATAGAAGTCAAAACTTAACCAACTGAGTACAATAAAGAATGGAATAACAAAAGAAATCACCATGCATGCGATAGACCGCACAGACAGGTTATTCCAATAGAATAATAAATAATGGAACCAGGTCCGGCGTAAACGCACAGACAGGATATTCCGACAGAATAATAAATAATGGAACCAGGTCCGGTGTAAAACACACAGACAGGATATTCCAACAGAATAATAATAAAACGGAACCAGGTCCGGTGTAAAACACACAGACAGGATGTTCCAACAGAATAATAAACGGAACCAGGTCCGGTGTAAAACACACAGACAGGATGTTCCAACAGAATAATAGAAGAATGTCACCAAGTATAGGGTAGACCGCGTATACTGGTTATTCCAACAGAATAATAACAAATGGAATAACAGAAGTTCTCTTCATGAATATAAAAGAAATAATATTCCCTACCTTAAAAGAACTGGATATTGGAAAAGTGATGTAGCAGAATACTTTTATTCTCTCTCTCTTATTCTCTCTATACTTTCTCTCTCTATAGCTTGAATGAATTCGTGAAAAATAATGAAGCCCTAGGCCTCTATTTATAGAAAAACTGAGGGTGGCTCTTGGTCTTAACGAAGGGTCAAATGACTCTTGGTCTTAACGAAAGGTCAAATGACTCTTGGTAATATTGAAGGGACAACTACTATTGACGAAAGTAATTACTATTGACCAAGGTAAATACTATTGACGAAGGTAATTACTATTGACCAAGGTAAATACTATTGACGAAGGTAATTACTATTGACCAAGGTAAATACTATTGACGATGGTAATTACTATTGACGACGGTAATTACTATTGACGACGGTAATTACTTTTGACGAAGAGACTCTTAGATGATGACATATGGTCCCCCATAAAATAACCAAACTTACCACAACGTCTCAATTATTGATTTAATAATATAACATATTATACAGATGATACTATGACAATAATTTAAGAGATATGATGCAGCAATTACTGTAGCAATAATTGAGTATAGCTGAGTGACTTCTCACGTAAGCATCAATAATCAATACCGTGTGCTACTATGCAACCACGCGTATTACTGTACTTTTACTACCGAGTAGTTCAACAGTTTTAACGGTTTTAACGGTAACACCTCAGCCGTTATTTTTATAGAAAGATAATTCTGTCGTTTTCTCAATCCGACAATAATTCCGTTGTGGGGTCCACCAATGATTATGCCGTCGTACGAATATTCCCCGACAAAAAGAATATTCTCCGACCAAACGAATGCAAAATTTATAAATATTACCCACAACTATAACATTATATCAAATTAACTCCATAATATTCAAAAATGATATTTATAGAAAATTCATCTTTATTTATAAAAATTGGGGTCTTACACCTGGAGTCTTTAACTCTATCTCCATCCTTTGCAAATCACACAAAATGGGCCTTTGTGTTGACAATATCGCACTCGTACTTGCATATGATCTTCTACTCAATGCGTCAGCTACCACGTTCGCTTTTCCAGGATGATATTGAATGGTATGATCATAATCTTTCAACAGTTCAAGCCAACGTCGTTGTCGCATGTTGAGTTCCTTTTGAGTGAAAAAATATTTGAGGGTTTTATGATCCGTAAAGATCTCCACCTTCTCCCCATACAAGTAATGCCTCCAAATTTTAAGTGCAAAGACAACAGCTGCCAACTCTAGATCATGAGTAGGATAATTCCTCTCATATTCCTTGAGTTGTCTTGATGCATAGGCTATGACTTTTCCATGTTGTATGAGAACGCATCCTAACTCTTTGCTCGAAGCATCACTGTAGATGGCAAATGTGACGCCCCCAAAACAGGTCCATTCCACCCAACCCATTCTGAGTCGCCAAATACATGGTACAGAAAACAACTACAACTTTATTACAACAATTGTCGTGCAAAATACAACAACACATATGCTGTGAGTTTGGATACAAATATATACCAAATGTGACTCATGTTCCAACCGTGGACATCACCTCACAATAACACCTTACATAAAGGTATAGTCAAAAACTGTTTTAGAAATTAGAATCTTTGGGAAGTGCTCAAGGAAACCTTCGTACATGGGAGGCCACGCGTCTAGGTTATAATAGATATCATATGGCCACAGAATTATCCTTGGTTGACCCAATAGACCCCAAAGAAAAACGAGAAGATTACTATCATATTCTTCCCAATGGTGAGTCTTCTCTTGACTTATCATTATCTCCACTGTCTCTAATTGAGAATTATACTTCAAACAAACACCAAGATTATATAGGTAGTGCCCATAGATATACTCAGCAAGTGGATGAGCACAACCCTGTCTTATGATGACACGAGGTTGTATGTCATTAGACATCTTGTATGATAGTGACAAAACACCCTTCCAACGTTGGGTTCGCCTCACCCTATTTTCTTCACCAAATATAACTACTAAATGATGACCACCGTTCTATTCCCTTGTTACCCCCGCTCGACCCAGCTACACTCTTATTACCTGAAAGGAATTGTGAAGCAAAAGGGTGAGCACAACTAGCTCAGTAAAGAATATCATGACTAAAGATAATTTAATTATCAATAGCCTTCATCAACAATAAATCAGAGATTTAGAACATATGGTAAATGATAAAAATTTCAACCATAGTTGCAGCGGAACGAGCAATCCATTAGAAGAGTCAAATAGACTATAAAGTCTATTATCTTCTCCATGTTAAAAATCCACCAATAATATTTTATCCATGTAACATCACTCAACAGTTCCTTTCCACAATCATATGAATAACTCATAATCATAATTGTGACTATAAATTTTTCTTCACACCCAGGACGAAGAATATTTTCATCACCTGTCTTTACCTGAAACATCAAAGATCATGGTTATACCAAATCACAGTTTCTGTTTATAATCATACTAACAAATCCATCTTTGCACTACGGGCCAAAGATATTCATCAACAAACCATCTTTGCACTACGGGCCAAAGATATTCAACAACAGTTTATCTTTGCACTACAGGCCAAAGATATTCATCAACAGGCCATCTTTGCACTACATGCCAAAGATATTCATCAACAATTCATATTTGCACTACAGGCCAAATATATTCATATCTCAAAGAAATATATAATCATTTCAGAATTTATATAAACAATAATTATAACCATGTTGATCAATTCACCTTTGCACTTAAGCTTAAGATATTCAATTATAAATTCAATGGTCATGATCATACCAGTCACAATTCAACTTTGCACTACAGGCCAAAGAGAACCCTAGTCATGATCATACCAATAATCTACCCATCTTTACACTCCAGTGAAAGAGAATTTCAACATCAGGGTTATAAAAATGTTATATATAATGATAAAAATAATATGATCAACATATAGTTTTAATCTCAAGAGTAATATTCGTAACTCATGAATAGTAAATCGTGAATAGTAACTCATGAATAGTAACCCCGACACAAAAGATAGAAATTCCACAATAAAATCCATACCAATATTTCGGTATAATGATATTGAAAGAATAACATTACTTAAATTTATAAACAATTTATTTTAATTGTTTACACTTTACTAATTAATGCATTTAATCA
This sequence comes from Panax notoginseng, assembly GCA_016801055.1. Classification (NCBI taxonomy): domain Eukaryota; kingdom Viridiplantae; phylum Streptophyta; class Magnoliopsida; order Apiales; family Araliaceae; genus Panax; species Panax notoginseng. Next base: position 173,678,316 of record CM029018.1, read on the forward strand.
TCATAAAATGCCAACTCTTACAATTTCATCATCAATAACCAAAACCCTCATCAAAAATCTGCATATACCTCATATAGGATTCTCAAGCCATAAAATCCTATTTTCCAATTTTCTTTCTTCACAAAACATATTTAATTCATTTACTCATAACTAGACTATTTTTATGAAAAATACCAAATCAGTTCCAAAAATATTTTTTTTCTGGAATTTAGCATAATATAGTCCCATAGTGAACATATATTTTTCTCAAAATTTTTAAAAGTCATTTACTATTTTTCATATGGCCAAAATAGCCGAATATTTAGACATTTATCAAAAATTGTACTTTTGTCTAAAAATTCTAAAATTTACAGAGTATACTTCTATCATATACATGTACTCCCAATAAAAATTTCATCAATTTTGGAGTTAACCACAAGGAATTATAAGCTGTTACTTTTAAAATAGTCTTTTCTCATAAAATTCATAACTCTCAATCTATATATCCAAAAATCACCATTTTTGGAAACAATCAAGAAAACTCATCAAAATATCATTTCAAATTTTTCCAGAATTTTTGAAGATCAGAAAAATTACGAAACTAAAAATCATAACAACCCTTAAAATCCCTTAATATCCCTTACCTCAAAAGAGCAGTACTTCTGACTGTATATCAGATATGATGCTGAAGGAAACTTGCACTGATGAATAGCAACTCACCAAGTATCTAAAAACTCACAAAATATGCTTCATAATATAGAGAGAGAAAGAGAGAAAACTTATGTTTCTGGTGTGATTTTCAATTCTAACTTAGCCCTCTATTTATAGGAAAATTTTGGTAGGTTTGACCTGCAACCTGATGGCTTTACCTGCTACTATTCCCACCCACCACATTTGAAATATAACTCAGCACATTTCTTCACCAACCACAAGTGGGGCCCACCAATTCTAGAATTTTCCATCAAAATGATAAATTCTAAAAATTCAACAATTTCTGAACCAGTCATCTCGTAAAATTCATAATAAATCATACGTTCATTTTTAACGGTTCAAAATTTGTGGACATATACTCAACTTATATATGTATAACATATCCAAATATTACCACGATCCAACGGTCGGATTAAAAATTATAACCCTCGCAAAATATCTCAAAAACCCTGATTTTTAATACCTCCATTCCGACAAAAATACTGATAAAAATCTCAACATTAACTCCTACATTTTTAACCACAAAAATATATTCCTCATTTATATCCACATAAAATAAATATTTCCTTATCATATGAATCAATAATTAATTATTCACAAATAATATTACAGAATCACATTTATGACAACCAGACCGTTCCCAGGAAAGAGGGGGCTTTCCAATAAGGATTTCTCCTTACTAGCGCGCAATTAGATGACCAAACCTCTCCTTAGACAGAACTTTCTAGACATTGCCAATAATGTTATGAATTATTGATCTGATAATAGAAAATACTGTGCAACAACAATTATTGAAACAACAATAATATAAAATATCAACGCAACAATTATTGAATCAATAAAATAAAATATTGAACAGTAATTACTGTAACAATTATTGAGTAGTGCCTTCTTACGTAAGAATCAATAATTTCAAAAATACTGTGCAATACCGTGTGCTACTGTGCAATAACGCGTATTACTGTATTTTAACCACCGGGTATTCCAACAGTGTTAACGGTAACAACTACGTCGTTATTTGTAAAAACTCAAATTTGTCGTTTTCTTCATCCGACAGTTATTCGTTATGGGGCCCACAAATAGCTGCGCCGTCGTACGAATATTTCCCGACAGAAAGAATATTCCACGACCAAACGAATATTCCCAGACAACAATGAATATTTTATAACCACTTGTGTATTTTAAAAAAAATTTATATGTCACCCTTAACTTTAACATTTATCAATTTAACCATTTACTGAATAGAAAAATTGAATACTTTTATTTCATAAAATTCGGGGTCTTACAATCTCCCCTCCTTATGAAATTTCGTCCCCGAAATTTACGTACCTGGTATTTCAAAGAGTTGAGAATACCTTCTTTCATTTCAGATTCCATCTTCCTTATCATCATGATTTCTCCATTGCTCATCTCCTGTATTTCAGATATCATTCTAGAATACAGCTTCAAAACAAGGGTTAATTTAACAAATTAACATATCACATAATATCTCGATATTATGACTGACCAACAAATAAGCTTAGGTAGGACATACTAGCGAAGGATTTACTCATCTCTCCCCTCCTAGTTATATTCCCCGATCTCCGCCAAAGATCATATTCCTAAGCTCTGATACCACCTGTGACGCCCCCAAAACAGGTCCATTCCACCCAACCCATTCTGAGTCGCCAAATACATGGTACAGAAAACAACTACACCTTTATTACAACAATTGTCGTGCAAAATACAACAACACATATGCTGTGAGTTTGGATACAAATATATACCAAATGTGACTCATGTTCCAACCGTGGACATCACCTCACAATAACACCTTACATAAAGGTATAGTCAAAAACTGTTTTAGAAATTAGAATCTTTGGGAAGTGCTCAAGGAAACCTTCGTACATGGGAGGCCACGCGTCTAGGTTATGATAGATATCATATGGCCACAGAATTATCCTTGGTTGACCCAATAGACCCCAAAGAAAAACGAGAAGATTACTATCATATTCTTCCCAATGGTGAGTCTTCTCTTGACTTATCATTATCTCCACTGTCTCTAATTGAGAATTATACTTCAAACAAACACCAAGATTATATAGGTAGTGCCCATAGATATACTCAGCAAGTGGATGAGCACAACCCTGTCTTATGATGACACGAGGTTGTATGTCATTAGACATCTTGTATGATAGTGACAAAACACCCTTCCAACGTTGGGTTCGCCTCACCCTATTTTCTTCACCAAATATAACTACTAAATGATGACCACCGTTCTATTCCCTTGTTACCCCCGCTCGACCCAGCTACACTCTTATTACCTGAAAGGAATTGTGAAGCAAAAGGGTGAGCACAACTAGCTCAGTAAAGAATATCATGACTAAAGATAATTCAATTATCAATAGCCTTCATCAACAATAAATCAGAGATTTAGAACATATGGTAAATGATAAAAATTTCAACCATAGTTGCAGCGGAACGAGCAATCCATTAGAAGAGTCAAATAGACTATAAAGTCTATTATCTTCTCCATGTTAAAAATCCACCAACAATATTTTATCCATGTAACATCACTCAACAGTTCCTTTCCACAATCATATGAATAACTCATAATCATAATTGTGACTATAAATTTTTCTTCGCACCCAGGACGAAGAATATTTTCATCACCTGTCTTTACCTGAAACATCAAAGATCATGGTTATACCAAATCACAGTTCCTGTTTATAATCATACTAACAAATCCATCTTTGCACTACAGGCCAAAGATATTCATCAACAAACCATCTTTGCACTACGGGCCAAAGATATTCAACAACAGTTCATCTTTGCACTACAGGCCAAAGATATTCATCAACAGAACATCTTTGCACTACATGCCAAAGATATTCATCAACAATTCATATTTGCACTACAGGCTAAATATATTCATATCTCAAAGAAATATATAATCATTTCAGAATTTATATAAACAATAATTATAACCATGTTGATCAATTCACCTTTGCACTTAAGCTTAAGATATTCAATTATAAATTCAATGGTCATGATCATACCAGTCACAATTCAACTTTGCACTACAGGCCAAAGAGAACCCTAGTCATGATCATACCAATAATCTACCCATCTTTACACTCCAGTGAAAGAGAATTTCAACATCAGGGTTATAAAAATGTTATATATGATGATAAAAATAATATGATCAACATATAGTTTTAATCTCAAGAGTAATATTCGTAACTCATGAATAGTAAATCGTGAATAGTAACTCATGAATAGTAACCCCGACACAAAAGATAGAAATTCCACAATAAAATCCATACCAATATTTCGGTATAATGATATTGAAAAAATAACATTACTTAAATTTATAAACAATTTATTTTAATTGTTTACACTTTACTAATTAATGCATTTAATCATCATAAAATACCAACTCTTACAATTTCATCATCAATAACCAAAACCCTCATCAAAAATCTGCATATACCTCATATAGGATTCTCAAGCCATAAAATCCTATTTTCCAATTTTCTTTCTTCACAAAACATATTTAATTCATTTACTCATAACTAGACTATTTTCATGAAAAATACCAAATCAGTTCCAAAAATATTTCTTTTCTGGGATTTAGCATAATATAGTCTCATAGTGAACATATATTTTTCTCAGAATTTTTAAAAGTCATTTACTATTTTTCATATGGCCAAAATAGCCGAATATTTAGACATTTATCAAAAATTGTACTTTTGTCTAAAAATTCTAAAATTTACAGAGTATACTTCTATCATATACATGTACTCCCAATAAAAATTTTATCAATTTTGGAGTTAACCACAAGGAATTATAAGTTGTTACTTTTAAAATAGTCTTTTCTCATAAAATTCATAACTCTCAATTTATATATCCAAAAATCACCATTTTTGGACACAATCAAGAAAACTCATCAAAATATCATTTCAAATTTTTCCAGAATTTTTGAAGATCAGAAAAATTACGAAACTAAAAATCATAACAACCCTTAAAATCCCTTAATATCCCTTACCTCAAAAGAGCAGTACTTCTGACTGTATATCAGATATGATGCTGAAGGAAACTTGCACTGATGAATAGCAACTCACCAAGTATCTAAAAACTCACAAAATATGCTTCATAATATAGAGAGAGAAAGAGAGAAAACTTATGTTTCTGGTGTGATTTTCAATTCTAACTTAGCCCTCTATTTATAGGAAAATTTTGGTAGGTTTGACCTGCAACCTGATGGCTTTACCTGCTACTATTCCCACCCACCACATTTGAAATATAACTCAGCACATTTCTTCACCAACCACAAGTGGGGCCCACCAATTCTAGAATTTTCCATCAAAATGATAAATTCTAAAAATTTAACAATTTCTGAACCAGTCATCTCGTAAAATTCATAATAAATTATACGTTCATTTTTAACGGTTCAAAATTTATAGCCATATACTCAACTTATATATGTATAACATATCCAAATATTACCACGATCCAACGGTCGGATTAAAAATTATAACCCTCGCAAAATATCTCAAAAACCCTGATTTTTAATACCTCCATTCCGACAAAAATACTGATAAAAATCTCAACATTAACTCCTTCATTTTTAACCACAAAAATATATCCCTCATTTATATCCACATAAAATAAATATTTCCTTATCATATGAATCAATAATTAATTATTCACAAATAATATTACAGAATCACATTTATGACAACCAGACCGTTCCCAGGAAAGAGGGGGCTTTCCAATAAGGATTTCTCCTTACTAGCGCGCAATTAGATGACCAAACCTCTCCTTAGACAGAACTTTCTAGACATTGCCAATAATGTTATGAATTATTGATCTGATAATAGAAAATACTGTGCAACAACAATTATTGAAACAACAATAATATAAAATATCAACGCAATAATTATTGAATCAATAAAATAAAATATTGAACAGTAATTACTGTAACAATTATTGAGTAGTGCCTTCTTACGTAAGAATCAATAATTTCAAAAATACTGTGCAATACCGTGTGCTACTGTGCAATAACGCGTATTACTGTATTTTAACCACCGGGTATTCCAACAGTGTTAACGGTAACAACTACGCCGTTATTTGTAAAAACTCAAATTTGTCGTTTTTCCTTCATCCGACAGTTATTCGTTATGGGGCCCACAAATAGCTGCGCCGTCGTACGAATATTCCCCGACAGAAAGAATATTCCACGACCAAACGAATATTCCCCGACAACAATGAATATTTTATAACCACTTGTGTATTTTGAAAAAAATTTATATGTCACCCTTAACTTTTAACATTTATCAATTTAACCATTTACTGAATAGAAAAATTGAATACTTTTATTTCATAAAATTCGGGGTCTTACAGCAAATCCCTCCGAGCCAGATGGTATTGTTAGAACAGGTGCTGAAATGAGTCTCCTCTTGAGTTCTTGAAAACTCTGCTCACATTCTTCACTCCAACCGAACTTTGTATCTTTCCGAGTCAGCTGAGTTAATGGAGTAGCGATTCGAGAAAATCCTTCCACGAATCTCCGATAATAACCAGCTAAACCAAGAAAGCTATGTACCTCGGTCACTGATTTAGGTTGCTCCCAGCTTTAAATAGCTTCAATCTTTACCGGGTCAACCGATATTCCACGACTTGATACTACGTGCCCAAGGAATGCTACCTCTTCCAGCCAGAACTCGTATTTCTTCAACTTGGCATAAAGTTTGTATTCACGAAGCTTTTGGAGTACCAACCTCAAGTGTTGCTCATGATCTTCACGGCTTTTGGAATAAACAAGGATGTCATCGATAAAGACGACCACAAAGTGATCCAAATATTCCTTGAATACCCTGTTTATCATATCCATGAAGGCAGCAGGAGCATTAGTCAATCCAAAAGACATAACTAAGAATTCATAATGTCCATACCGAGTTCTGAAGGCAGTCTTTGGAATATCCTCAGTTCTAACCTTCAGCTGATGATATCCAGAACGAAGATCGATCTTTGAAAAGAATTGTGCTCCTTGGAACTGGTCAAAAGGTCATCAATACGTGGCAATTGGTACCTGTTTTTGATGGTGACATGATTCAACTCCCGATAATCAATACAAAGTCGCATACTCCCATCTTTCTTCTTCACGAACAGAACAGGAGCACCCCAAGGAGAAGTACTAGGACGAATAAAACCAATGTCTAACAATTCCTGCAGTTGGTCTTTAACTCCTGAAGTTCAATAGGAGCCATTCGATATGGGGCTTTGGAAATGGGTTTTGTACTGGGTTCAAGGTTGATACAAAATTCAATTTCACGCTCTGGGGGTAGGCCAGGAAGTTCTTCAGGGAATACGTCAGGAATTTTATTAACAACAGAAATATCATTCAAAGCTGACGTATTTTTGTTTAGATCTGTGACATGAGCTAAGAAAGCTTGACATCCGTTTTTCAATAAACGAATAGCTTTATGGCTTGAGATGACAGCGATTGATTTTAATGGTTTGGTTGCTTGAATTCGCATAATAGGTCGATTAGGAATATGAAAGCTAACAACCTTACGAAAACAATCAATTTTTGCATGATGAGTAGTTAACCAATCAATCCCTAGAATCACGTCAAATGCAAGTATTTTTAATGAAATAAGATCGACAGGTAATGTGTGGGTACCAACTTGAACCAAACAAGACTTATAAACCGTGAATGTAATGAAGATTTCTCCCAATGGAGTTTCAACAGATAAGTCAAAGTTTAATTTCTCCGGAATCAAATTTAATCGATGAGCGCAAGTAGGAGAAATAAAAGAATGGGTAGAACCGGTATCAAATAAAGTATAGATTTCGTTAGAGTTTATGATAAGCTTACCCGTGATGACCTCATTCGGGTTCCTTGCTCTTTGGGAGTTCACAACAAACGCTCTCCCTTGCACAACCAGTTTTGACTTTTCTGGGACGGCCTTTGGTGCCTCCATCCTAGCTGAATTTGTCTTCGGTAAACGACAAAATCGAGATAAATGACCTTCTCTTCCACAATTATAACATGCTTTGGACGGCATAGCGCAGTTTGGACTGATGTGCCCCTCCCCTCCGCATTTGAAACATATGATAGGTGGTCATTCTCTTTCCTTAACGACAGGTGTAACGACCCCAAAACAGGTCCATTCCACCCAACCCATTCTGAGTCGTCAAATACATGGTACAAAAAACAACTACAACTTTATTACAACAATTGTCGTGCAAAATACAACAACACATATGCTGTGAGTTTGAATACAAATATATACCAAATGTGACTCATGTTCCAACCGTGGACATCACCTCACAATAACACCTTACATAAAGGTATAGTCAAAAACTGTTTTAGAAATTAGAATCTTTGGGAAGTGCTCAAGGAAACCTTCGTACATGGGAGGCCACGCGTCTAGGTTATGATAGATATCATATGGCCACAGAATTATCCTTGGTTGACCCAATAGACCCCAAAGAAAAACGAGAAGATTACTATCATATTCTTCCCAATGGTGAGTCTTCTCTTGACTTATCATTATCTCCACTGTCTCTAATTGAGAATTATACTTCAAACAAACACCAAGATTATATAGGTAGTGCCCATAGATATACTCAGCAAGTGGATGAGCACAACCCTGTCTTATGATGACACGAGGTTGTATGTCATTAGACATCTTGTATGATAGTGACAGAACACCCTTCCAACGTTGGGTTCGCCTCACCCTATTTTCTTCACCGAATATAACTACTAAATGATGACCACCGTTCTATTCCCTTGTTACCCCCGCTCGACCCAGCTACACTCTTATTACCTGAAAGGAATTGTGAAGCAAAAGGGTGAGCACAACTAGCTCAGTAAAGAATATCATGACTAAAGATAATTCAATTATCAATAGCCTTCATCAACAATAAATCAGAGATTTAGAACATATGGTAAATGATAAAAATTTCAACCATAGTTGCAGCGGAACGAGCAATCCATTAGAAGAGTCAAATAGACTATAAAGTCTATTATCCTTCTCCATGTTAAAAATCCACCAATAATGTTTTATCCCTGTAACATCAATCAACAATTCTGGTCCACATCATCTGAATGATCATAATCATCATTTGTCTTCTAATTTTTCTTCTAATTTCTCATCCAGGACGAAGATAATTTTCATCACCTATCTTTACCTGAAACATCAAAGATCATGGTTACACCAAATCACATTTCCTGTTCATAATCATACTAATAACTTCATCTTTGCACTACGTCCAAAGATATTCATTTGTATCACCAGTTGGTCATGTTTATCTCAACATCTATTCATCTTTGCACTACTGGCTAAAGATATTCAACAACATGTCATCTTTGCACTACGGGCCAAAGATATTAATATCTCAAAGAAATATATAATTATTTCAGAATTTATATAAACAATAATTATAACCATGTTGATCAATTCACCTTTGCACTTAAGCTAAAGATATTCACTTATAAATTCAATGGTCATGATCATACCAGTCACAATTCAACTTTGCACTACAGGCCAAAGAGAACCCTAGTCATGATCATACCAATAATCTACCCATCTTTACACTCTAGTGAAAGAGAATTTTAACATCAGGGTTATAAAAATGTTATATATGATAATAAAATCAATATAATCAATACATAGTTTTAATCTCAAGAGTAATATTCATAACTCAACTATAATTTGGTTAGAAAAAGAAACCAATTTTTATCGTGAATAGTAACTCGTGAATAGTAACTCATGAATAGTAACTCGACACAAAAAGGTAGAAATTTCACAATAAAATCCATACCAGTATTTCGGTATAATGATATTGAAAGAATAATATTTCTTAAGCTTATAAACAATTTATTTAAATTGTTTACACTTTACTAAATAATGCATTTAATCATTCTAAAATACCAAACTCATAAGATTTTATCACCAATAATCAAAACCCTCATCAAAAATCTGCATATACCTCATATAGGATTCTCAAGCCATAAAATCCTATTTTCCAATTTTCTTACTTCACATAACATATTTAATTCATTTACTCATAACTAGTCTATTTTCATAAAAAATACCAAATCAGTTCCAAAAATATTTCTTTTCTGAGATTTAGCATAATATAGTCCCATATTGAACATATATTTTTCTCAGAATTTTTAAAACTCATTTACTATTTTTCATATGGCCAAAACCACCGAATATTTAGACATTTATCAAAAATTGTACTTTTGTCCAAAAATTCTGAAATTTACAGAGTATACTTCTATCATATACATGTACTCCCAATAAAAATTTCATCAATTTTGGAGTTAACCACAAGGAATTATAAGCTGTTACTTTTAAAATAGTCTTTTCTCATAAAATTCATAACTCTCAATCTATACATCCAAAAATCACCATTTTTGGACACAATCAAGAAAACTCATCAAAATATCATTTCAAATTTTTCCAGAATTTTTGAAGGTCAGAAAAATTACGAAACTGAAAATATAACAACCCTTAAAATCCCTTACTATCCCTTACCTCAAAAGAACAGTACTTCTGACTGGATATCGGATATGATGTTGAAGGAAACTTGCACTGATGAATAGCAACTCACCAAGTATCTAAAATCTCACAAAATATTCTTCATAATATAGAGAGAGAAAGAGAGAAAGCTTATGTTTCTGGTGTGATTTTCAATTCTAACTTAGCTCTCTATTTATAGGAAAATTTTGGTAGGTTTGACCTGCAACCTGATGGCTTTACCTGCTACTATTCCCACCCACCACATTTGAAATATAATTCAGCACATTTCTTCACCAACCACAAGTGGGGCCCACCAATTCTAGAATTTTCCACCAAAATGATAAACTCCGAAAATTCAACAATTTCTGAACCAGTCATCTCGTAAAATTCATAATAAATCATACGTTCATTTTTAACGGTTCAAAATTTGTGGACATATACTCAACTTATATATGTATAACATATCCAAAAATTACCACGATCCAACGGTCGGATTAAAAATTATAACCCTCGCAAAATATCTCAAAACCCTGGTTTTTAATACCTCTATTCCGACAAAAATACTGATAAAAATCTCAACATTAACTCCTACATTTTTAACCACAAAAATATATCCCTCATTTATATCCACATAAAATAAATATTTCCTTATCAAATGAATCAATAATTAATTATTCACAAATAATATTACAGAATCACATTTATGACAACCAGGCCGTTCCCAGGAAAGAGGGGGCTTTTCAATAAGGATTTCTCCTTACTAGCGCGCAATTAGATGACCAAACCTCTCCTTAGACAGAACTTTCTAGACATTACCAATAATGTTATCTAATAATATTATTCAAATAATATGAATTATTGATCTGATAATAGAAAATACTGTGCAACAACAATTATTGAAACAACAATAATATAAAATATCAACGCAGCAATTATTGAATCAATAAAATAAAATATTGAACAGTAATTACTGTAACAATTATTGAGTAGTGCCTTCTTACGTAAGAATCAATAATTTCAAAAATACTGTGCAATACCGTGTGCTACTGTACAATAACGCGTATTACTGTATTTTAACCACCGGGTATTCCAACAGTGTTAACGGTAACAACTACGTCGTTATTTGTAAAAACTCAAATTTGTCGTTTTCTTCATCCGACAGTTATTCGTTATGGGGCCCACAAATAGCTGCGCCGTCGTACGAATATTCCCCGACAGAAAGAATATTCCACGACCAAACGAATATTCCCCGACAACAATGAATATTTTATAACCACTTGTGTATTTTGAAAAAAATTTATATATCACCCTTAACTTTAACATTTATCAATTTAACCATTTACTGAATAGAAAAATTGAATACTTTTATTTCATAAAATTCGGGGTCTTACAATCTCCCCTCCTTATGAAATTTCGTCCCCGAAATTTACGTACCTGGTATTTCAAAGAGTTGAGAATACATTGCTTTCATTTCAGATTCCATCTTCCTTATCATCATGATTTCTCCATTGCTCATCTTCTGTATTTCAGATATCTTTCTAGAATACAGCTTCAAAACAAGGGTTAATTTAACAAATTAACATATCACATAATATCTCGATATTATGACTGACCAACAAATAAGCTTAGGTAGGACACACTAGCAAAGGATTTACTCATCTCTCCCCTCCTAGTTATATTCCCCGATCTCCGCCAAAGATCATATTCCTAAGCTCTGATACCACCTGTGACGCCCTCAAAACAGGTCCATTCCACCCAACCCATTCTGAGTCGCCAAATACATGGTACAGAAAATAACTACAACTTTATTACAACAATTGTCGTGCAAAATACAACAACACATATACTGTGAGTTTGGATACAAATATATACCAAATGTGACTCATGTTCCAACCGTGGACATCACCTCACAATAACACCTTACATAAAGGTATAGTCAAAAACTGTTTTAGAAATTAGAATCTTTGGGAAGTGCTCAAGGAAACCTTCGTACATGGGAGGCCATACGTCTAGGTTATGATAGATATCATATGGCCACAGAATTATCCTTGGTTGACCCAATAGACCCCAAAGAAAAACGAGAAGATTACTATCATATTCTTCCCAATGGTGAGTCTTCTCTTGACTTATCATTATCTCCACTGTCTCTAATTGAGAATTATACTTCAAACAAACACCAAGATTATATAGGTAGTGCCCATAGATATACTCAGCAAGTGGATGAGCACAACCCTGTCTTATGATGACACGAGGTTGTATGTCATTAGACATCTTGTATGATAGTGACAAAACACCCTTCCAACGTTGGGTTCGCCTCACCCTATTTTCTTCACCGAATATAACTACTAAATGATGACCACCGTTCTATTCCCTTGTTACCCCCGCTCGACCCAGCTACACTCTTATTACCTGAAAGGAATTGTGAAGCAAAAGGGTGAGCACAACTAGCTCAGTAAAGAATGTCATAACTAAAGATAATTCAATTATCAATAGCCTTCATCAACAATAAATCAGAGATTTAGAACATATGGTAAATGATAAAAATTTCAACCATAGTTGCAGCGGAACGAGCAATCCATTAGAAGAGTCAAATAGACTATAAAGTCTATTATCTTCTCCATGTTAAAAATCCACCAATAATGTTTTATCCCTGTAACATCAATCAACAATTCTGGTCCACAATCATATGAATAACTCATAATCATAACTGTAGTTCTAAATTTCTCTTCTCATCCAGGACGATGATAATTTTCATCACCTATCTTTACCTGAAACATCAAAGATCATGGTTACACCAAATCACATTTCCTGTTCATAATCATACTAATAACTTCATCTTTGCACTACGTCCAAAGATATTCATTTGTATCACCAGTTGGTCATGTTTATCTCAACATCTATTCATCTTTGCACTACTGGCTAAAGATATTCAACAACATGTCATCTTTGCACTACGGGCCAAAGATATTAATATCTCAAAGAAATATATAATTATTTCAGAATTTATATAAACAATAATTATAACCATGTTGATCAATTCACCTTTGTACTTAAGCTAAAGATATTCACTTATAAATTCAATGGTCATGATCATACCAGTCACAATTCAACTTTGCACTACAGGCCAAAGAGAACCCTAGTCATGATCATACCAATAATCTACCCATCTTTACACTCTAGTAAAAGAGAATTTCAACATCAGGGTTATAAAAATGTTATATATGATAATAAAATCAATATAATCAATACATAGTTTTAATCTCAAGAGTAATATTCATAACTCAACTATAATTTGGTTAGAAAAAGAAACCAATTTTTATCGTGAATAGTAACTCGTGAATAGTAACTCATGAATAGTAACTCGACACAAAAAGGTAGAAATTTCACAATAAAATCCATACCAGTATTTCGGTATAATGATATTGAATGAATAATATTTCTTAAGCTTATAAACAATTTATTTAAATTGTTTACACTTTACTAAATAATGCATTTAATCATTCTAAAATACCAAACTCATAAGATTTTATCACCAATAATCAAAACCCTCATCAAAAATCTGCATATACCTCATATAGGATTCTCAAGCCATAAAATCCTATTTTCCAATTTTCTTACTTCACATAACATATTTAATTTATTTACTCATAACTAGTCTATTTTCATAAAAAATACCAAATCACTTCCAAAAATATTTCTTTTCTGAGATTTAGCATAATATAGTCTCATATTGAACATATATTTTTCTCAGAATTTTTAAAACTCATTTACTATTTTTCATATGGCCAAAACCACCGAATATTTAGACATTTATCAAAAATTGTACTTTTGTCCAAAAATTCTGAAATTTACAGAGTATACTTCTATCATATACATGTACTCCCAATAAAAATTTCATCAATTTTGGAGTTAACCACAAGGAATTATAAGCTGTTACTTTTAAAATAGTCTTTTCTCATAAAATTCATAACTCTCAATCTATACATCCAAAAATCACCATTTTTGGACACAATCAAGAAAACTCATCAAAATATCATTTCAAATTTTTCCAGAATTTTTGAAGGTCAGAAAAATTACGAAACTGGAAAATATAACAACCCTTAAAATCCCTTACTATCCCTTACCTCAAAAGAGCAGTACTTCTGACTGGATATCGGATATGATGCTGAAGGAAACTTGCACTGATGAATAGCAACTCACCAAGTATCTAAAATCTCACAAAATATGCTTCATAATATAGAGAGAGAAAGAGAGAAAGCTTATGTTTCTGGTGTGATTTTTAATTCTAACTTAGTCCTCTATTTATAAGAAAATTTTGGTAGGTTTGACCTGCAACCTGATGGCTTTACCTGCTACTATTCCCACCCACCACATTTGAAATATAATTCAGCACATTTCTTCACCAACCACAAGTGGGGCCCACCAATTCTAGAATTTTCCACCAAAATGATAAACTCCGAAAATTCAACAATTTCTGAACCAGTCATCTCGTAAAATTCATAATAAATCATACGTTCATTTTTAACGGTTCAAAATTTGTGGACATATACTCAACTTATATATGTATAACATATCCAAAAATTACCACGATCCAACGGTCGGATTAAAAATTATAACCCTCGCAAAATATCTCAAAAATCCTGATTTTTAATACCTCCATTCCGATAAAAATATTGATAAAAATCTCAACATTAACTCCTACATTTTTAATCACAAAAATATATCCCTCATTTATATCCACATAAAATAAATATTTCCTTATCATATGAATCAATAATTAATTATTCACAAATAATATTACAGAATCACATTTATGACAACCAGGCCGTTTCTAGAAAAGAGGGGGCTTTCCAATAAGGATTTCTCCTTACTAGAGCGCAATTAGATGACCAAACCTCTCCTTAGACAGAACTTTCTAGACATTACCAATAATGTTATCTAATAATATTATTCAAATAATATGAATTATTGATCTGATAATAGAAAATACTGTGCAACAACAATTATTGAAACAACAATAATATAAAATATCAACGCAGCAATTATTGAATCAATAAAATAAAATATTGAACAGTAATTACTGTAACAATTATTGAGTAGTGCCTTCTTACGTAAGAATCAATAATTTCAAAAATACTGTGCAATACCGTGTGCTACTGTGCAATAACGCGTATTACTGTATTTTAACCACCGGGTATTCCAACAGTGTTAACGGTAACAACTACGTCGTTATTTGTAAAAACTCAAATTTGTCGTTTTCTTCATCCGACAGTTATTCGTTATGGGGCCCACAAATAGCTGCGCCGTCGTACGAATATTCCCCGACAGAAAGAATATTCCACGACCAAACGAATATTCCCCGACAACAATGAATATTTTATAACCACTTGTGTATTTTGAAAAAAATTTATATATCACCCTTAACTTTAACATTTATCAATTTAACCATTTACTGAATAGAAAAATTGAATACTTTTATTTCATAAAATTCGGGGTCTTACCACAGGTGCTGGTGCTGACGTCTTTCCATCATTGTTGAATCTCCTCTTCTTGAAATGGCCATTTTTATTGTTTTGGCCCTGATTACCACCGAAGTGGTTACCATTTCTGGCCTGGTGATTCCCTCCACGCTTGTTGTCACCGCTTCGATGACTGCTTTCACTGGTATTATCATTTTGCCGACTGTTCTCTTTTGGTTGCGTTGTCTCGTTATCGCGCTCCACCAACTGAGCCCTATTTACAACATCTGAATACAAACACAGTTTATGAGACACAAAGTGTTGACGTATCTCCGGCTTCAAACCTCTTAAAAACATCCGCGTCATTCTTTCTTCATTATCCACCAGGTGGGACGCAAACCGGGATAACTCCGCAAATTTTACCTCGTACTGCGACACGGTCATATTATTCTGCTCCAATTTGATGAACTCCACCTCTTTCATGTGACGAATACTCTCGGGAAAGTATTTGTCGTTAAACAGCTCTTGGAACTTCTTCCAAGATATCTTCAGTGCGGCAGGTTGAGTACGCTTTATCGATTCCCACCAGTAATCTGCCTCTCCTCGCAACATAAAGGCGGCAAAGGGAACCTTTTGCTCCTCGGAGCAACCCAATACATCAAATATCTTGGTGATCTGCTTTATCCATGTTTCAGCTACAAGTGGTTTGGGTTCTCCCTTAAACTCCGGTGGTCCCAGCTCCTTAAACTGTTTAGCGGTGACCGCCTGAGAGTTTCCAGTATTTCCACCTACGTTGTGGACAGGAGCCGCTTTCACCTGTTGTTGCATGAATTGCATAAAACCTCTGAACATTCCATCATTCATCATCTGGTCAGTGTTGTTGTTTGCATGAGGATTGTCACCTTCCTGATGAACATTATCCTGATTATTGATATGTGGTGAATCAATAATCGCCTGTGCTCCATTGCTATTCTCAACATTCTCAGATGTCATTTTCAGATACTGCCACAAAATAAAAGTTAATTGATATGTCATATATTAACCTTATATTATGACCGACCAATTAAATACCATGCAAATAACTTAGGTAGGTCATACTAGCGAAGGAATTTCCCGTCTCTCCTCTCCTAGTTCTATTCTCACATCTTAGCCAGGGATCATATCCCTAAGCTCTGATACCAACTGTGACGCCCCCAAAATTAGATATACATCATCCATCTTGGGTCATCAGATACATAGTACAGAATACAAATACAACTTACTAATACAACTGTCGTGTACAATACGACAAAACATGAACTGTGAGTTTGAATACAAATATTATCTTCTAGAGAGTATTCATACTCAAAAGGAGTCCTCAGTACATTTATTAACACACCATTACATAGAATAGTGAGGACTACTAACTAATACTATCATTCAGACCATCACTCCGTTCCCCGACTTGCCCCAGCTACGTTCTCATTTCCTGAAGAGAACAGTAAAAGAAATGGTGACCTCAACTAGCCCAGTAAGAAATATTATGACTAAGATAATGCAGAATAAATTATCATTAGCTTTCAACAATGTTAAACTGATAAAATATAATAGACATCAAGTTTAACTGCAGCGGAACAAGCAATCCATTAAAAGAGTCAAGTAGAAAATAAACTCTACTATCTTTTATGATTTAAAAAGTTTTTCAACACTGTGATCGCCGATACTCAGCTTAATAAAATAATCCACATCATCGAATCACCCCTGCACTACGACCAAGGATATTTGTGTATTCATTAATGGTCATGATCATGCCAACAACTGTCCATCAATGCACTACGGGCCAATGAGGACTTTTACCACATCATTTGTAACATTACGGTCATGATTATACTGAATAATCCCTGGTCATAATCATACTAAGTCCATCTATGCACCACAGGCCACAGATGACTTTCAACATTTTATAAACATGAGGATGATGACAATGATATAAGAATTCAATAAAACAAGTTCAAGAATTAATTTATCCAAGAATTGACAACGTCCAAATTGTCAACATGATACTGCTTTGTGGAGTAAAATTCAAGAATGCTTAGAAGAATATTTTCATGAAAATATACTGGATGAAACACAATTATCAAGGATATTCTACCAATTTCATGGAGTATAAAAGTCAAAACTTAACCAACTGAGTATAATAAAGAATGGAATAACAAAAGAAATCACCATGCATGCGATAGACCGCACAGACAGGTTATTCCAACAGAATAATAAATAATGGAACCAGGTCCGGCGTAAACGCACAGACAGAATATTCTGACAGAATAATAAATAATGGAACCAGATCCGGTGTAAAACACACAGACAGGATGTTCCAACAGAATAATAACAAGACGGAACCAGGTCCAGTGTAAAACACACAGACAGGATGTTCCAACAGAATAATAATAAAAACGGAACCAGGTCCGGTGTAAAACACACAGACAGGATGTTCCAACAGAATAATAGAAGAATGTCACCAAGTATAGGGTAGATCCGCGTATACAGGTTATTCCAACAGAATAATAAGAATTGGAATAACAACAGTTCTCTTCATGAATAAGAAAGAATAACACCCCTTACCGTTTTAAAGACGAGCTGAAATAAGGAAGTAGTTAAGTAGCAGAATACTCTTCTTCTCTCTCTCTATAGTTTTTCTCTATAGTTCCTCTCTCTAGAGTTCAGTGAATTCGTAAGAAATAATGAAGGAATGAGCTGCTATTTATAGAAAAATAGAATGCATAGTAACTAATCCATGAACGGTCCAGATTGATTACTTTAATCTGACGGTCCATATTTAAAGAAAAATCTTTTAAATATAATATATTCTATTTATAGAATAACTTTAATAAAGTATTCTGTTTTATATAAAAAGATGTTTCTGTTTTATTACGTTAATAATACGAATAAAACAAAACGTCATTATCGCTAGATAATTCATATCATTAACTGACAATAATTGAATCAAACTGAGTGACTTCTCACATAAGCATTAATAATCAATACCGTGTGCTACTATGCAACCACACACTGTACTTTTACTACCGAGTAGTTCAACAGTAACAATGGTAAAATTTTCGCCGTTATTTTTAATAAAATATTTTTGTCGTTTTCTCAATCCGACAATAATTCCGTTGTGGGGTCCACCAATGATTGTGTCGTTGTACGAATATTCCCTGTTAAAATGAATATTCTCCGACCAATCGAATATTATATAACAACTTGCGTACTTTGCAAAATTTATTAATATTACCCACAACTATAACATTATATCAAATTAACTCCATAATATTCAAAAATGATATTTATAGAAAATTCATCTTTATTTATAAAAGTTGGGGTCTTACACATTAAGAGATAAAAAAAAAAACAACACACCGCCTCTGACCGAATCAGAGGCGGTCTATTCAGAGTCATTAAGAGCTAAACAAACACATCCTTAGTATTTGTTAGGAATTCAGTTGTGGTGGTTTGATACTGAAAATGATAGTAAAAAAAATGATGACAAATTAGGTATATTATGTCATTTTATAATCCTAATAGAAATATATCTCTAATTTTATATCGGACTAAAAAAATAAATATATATATCCAATTTTAAAAAAGAATAAGTACGTTTTTTATCAAGTCCGTAACATATTTTGATCTCCACATTTTCTTCTTAGAAAATGAGATACGTATAGCTATAGTTAGAGGCTTAGAGCATGGCTGCTAAATAACTTTATATTTTGGTCTAACTCAAACTTATTTTAAAAAGCTCCTTTGAAAAAATAATACTTTAACGTTGACGTGTGAATTGACCAATTTATTTCTATAATAGTTTGATAAAATAGTGAAAATTTGAGATTCTTGAATTTAAATTCTATACCTTATAGGGTTAAATTTATCCATTTTTTTAACTTTTTAAAAATAAATTCAACTGTACTAATGCAAAGAACATATATACGAAAAGGGTTAAATACACTTTTCTCCATTATACTCGATCTCGGTTTACAAATACATCATTACACTGAATTTTTTTACGTTCAACTCATTGAACTGTAATTATTTTTACAAAAAGTCGGAAAATCATCTATTCTGTTAAAATATTAACAACAAATCTATGTGTCACATACATGATACGTTGACAAGGAAGGAGAAGCTGAGCTGAATAATTAATTAAATTAAATTATACTCAATTCTATAAAAACTAGTTAAACACAATATAAATCAAATTAATATACATAACAAATAATTAAATTAATTAATAATTAATATATTAATGTATAATTTTTACAAATGTATTTATATAAAATTAATGAATTCATATTATTTTTTAATTTTTAAATAATTTAAGTTCACTTTAAAAATATTAAATTATCTAATATTTTGAAATGGAGGGATTATTATTATTATTATTATTATTATTATTATTATTATTATTATTATTTTAACTTTTCTTTTAATTTGTAATATACTAAAAAATTTAAAGATTACTTTTTAGCATATTTTTATTTTTAAAGCTTATTCAACTTTTTTTTGTAAGTCCACTATAGCAGGCACATGGACGAATCTTAGAAACTCACGCGGATAGTTGAATAAAATTTAAAAAAAAATTATAGTTAAAAGTCAACTGGTTTGGACAGAATTTGTAACGTTGTGTTAAAAAAATATAGTACAGTGAGTCGAATGGAAAAAAAATCAGACGAGTGATACATTTGTTAACTGAAGTCGAGTACAGTAGAAAAAAGTTTATTTAACCCTATACTGTACGAAAGCATACAAATTTTCTTAATATTTGGTGATCTAAAAAATATCAAAATATAAGCTTCTTACAAGTGGTTAAAATAAATTATTAATGGTGCTCCTGTAGTTAGGAGCTTCAAGAAAAAGTAAACAATTTATGAAAAAATTCTAAATAAAAAAACAGTAAGATGAATTAATAAAGTTCACAAAAAACACTATCTAGTACACATATTTTCAAGTGATAAAACAGACATATCTCAGATATGTTTAATCAATATATTATGTTTGAATAAAGTCAATATTGATGTTGTCTTAGTTCAAACGGTCACACATATATTCTATAGAGCACACATGTTCTGTATAATTTAAGTACAAATAAACTTAACTAAGTATTTTTTTAATTATTTTTGAATTGTACTTAACTCGGTATTTAATTATTATTGAAGTATAATTTAGCTTGACTAATTATATATTAAGTATATTTTTTTAATTAGGTGCTATATAGGCAATTTAAATATAATTTAACTTAACTAAAATAGTTTAAGTACAATATTTTTAAAATTTTAAGACATACTTAACTAGGTATTACATAAGTACAATTTAACACGAAATGTAGTGTCTATATTATCAAATTTTAAATTATACTTCTAAAAAAATGGGTTTTTAAACCCGTAAATATTGTGCCTTGTATAATTTGGGTTCCACATTTTATAATCCATTATTCCGTTAATTATACTCCCTTCCTTTCAAAATAGAAGATTAGTTTTTACTTTTTGAAATCAGTTTGAATTATATTTAAATTTAAAATTAGTATAAATGAACTTAATTTTAGAAAAGAAATATTTATAAAAATTTAAAATTATTTAAGAAGTAGTGGCAATTAATTTTTTTTTTATTAATATGGCATTTAAAAAGCTTATCTTTCTAACAGAGTCTAGACATCCGGTTGGGTGAATAAACCGTAAATGTTGGCTTGAGCGGTTCATCATAAATTCGGTCTAATTATGAAGGGTAGAACACTCTTATTTCCTCCGTTGAGTTTTAATTAAAACCCAATTTGATTTAGGAAAGTAAATATCAAGTAATTAATGTATGCGGCAGATTTTGGGTTTGTTTACCCTAGTCGTTCCTAAATCTATATATAAGCAACTAGGTCCTTGTATATCTCACAGATATTACTACTACTGCTGCGGTCTGCGCTAGTAAGTCATTTGATGTTTATGCCTCAGCCTCCTTCAGTCATGAATGCCAAAACCCACCAGCAACTTTCTTCTTCTTCTTCTTCTTTCACCAAAACCCGAAAAACAGCCCCTCCTCCTGTAAATTCTCTGAAATTGATTATCAAATTCAAAAATTCAAGGCCTTATGCGATTCTTCCTATCAGCAAATGCAGTGAATCAAGAAAGAGAAAAGAACCTGCAGAGAAGAAAATCAACACGGGTATGAATTTGTATGATCAGATTTGGTTTAATATCAAGAAGAATACCCAAAACAAGAAAACCAAGATTCTTGATCCTGAAGATATCCGAGTGGCTAAACAACTCAAGAGTTTTAGTGTATATAGCCATCAAGAAGAACAAGAGGAGACGTTTATGGGCGTTTCAACAAAACTGACTCTCCTTGCTCCTGCTCATTAGATTAGATTAAATATTGTTAGTTAATATTGTTACAGAAAGTTGTGAGATATGTTGAACTACGTACTTCTAGTAGTTGCTCATTAGATTAGATTAGATATTGCTCCTGCATTTGGAGAATTACTTTGTAACCTGTTGCAGAGAATTTTTAACATTACAAGTTGTAGATATTATTGAACAAGCTAGCTTGAGCCCCTGTTTCGGGAAGTCTTAGATTGTGGTTTTAGTTACCCAACTATAGAATAAAATACTATGATATGTGGTCTAATTCTTTGTTCAAACTTGGAAGCAAATGAGTTAATACGAAAATTCATAAAATTCGCCAAAGTAGGCTGAAAATTCACCAAGACTGCTGCACTGCAGCAGCTCCAACCTTGCACTTTGAGCCTCTTATTTGAAGGCTTTAACTTGATGTTTTCAAACAACTAAATGATGGATTAAATACCTTATAATATGATCTTGATTGTGTCCAAAAATGAAAGCAATCGGATCATTATTGAATAAGTTAAAAATCCTCGAAGTAGGTATAAAAAATCAAAAATTCTGCTGAAACCAAAAATCTGCTATGAACAGAGTTTTTCAAAGCATTGTTTGATGTCCTTATTGATATGTTTTTATACAAGTTATATTTTTGTAAAATACTGTGGCAAGGACTACATTTCTGTCCAAAAAGGTTAGCAATTGGGTTAATAAGCATGAAGATAAAATTCTTCCAAGTAGCCTTGAAAATCAAGAAGGTAGAGCTTCCACTCATTGCCTTCAATTGGTCCGGATCAGATTTTCTGGGCTGGACAGTATTTGGTACTCCATCCGCGTTGCAGGTTCCCAGATTTCTTTCTTCCTCTGGCTAGTTATGCATAAACTACTGGTAACATGGCCTTTAGATGTATGCTCTTTGTGCAACCAGGCTCCTGAATCCGTTTCTCATATATTCTTTGACCGTAGCTACTCGCGGGCTATGTTAAGCTCTGTTATGGCTTATCAAGGCTGGTTTCGGATTCCTTTTGATTGGGACCAATTACTGTAACTTATTCAATACACCCATTGAATGTCATCCCGAATCATTAACCTTTGTTTGGCTACTATGGTATACAAAGGAAACCGAAGAATTCATGGTGAGACTCACATAGCTACTAATATCTTCGCTCAAGACAATATTAAAATTGTAAAATGTAAATTGTGTTCTGTTCCAAAATTTGGCTCATATGTTGACAAACATTCTTATCTTAGGATTTGATTGTTATAGTCTTTTGCCTATAGCAATGACATCATTGGTTTTGTCTCTGATATGGTGTTATAGCTTCCTCACGGGATATGCCCCTAAATTTTGTATCTTTGTTCCTTTTTTAGTACTCACAATTTAGCAAATTTTTTTTTTTAGGAAAACTGATATTTCCACGTGTGAAAATGATATTTATCATTTTCACATGAGTCTCTCTCACATGGAAGTATGACCCGCTCACTATTCATGTGAAGGATCATGTGAAAATATCAATTTTTTATGAGATTTCATCATATTGTTTAAAAAATATTTGTCTACATTTTCCGCTTTAGTTTTTCACATATCTTTGCCAAAATTTCTCTGTCTGTCTATTTCACAAAAGTACAAAGTTACTGAACTACTCAAAATGTGTATAATTTTTTTCTAATCGAATTTATGCAACAGCAACACTGATTCAGAACTTCAATGTAAAAATTGTACTCGGGACTAATTTTTCAGGTTTTTGTTTAGTAGGTTGAGTTGTCACCATGTTAATCTCATCTCATCTATTATGATCAATTATTATTGTGATTGTAAACTTGATGATATTGTGTCATTTTATGCTACCATTAAAATGAGACGGACTTCTTTTTTTTGAATTTTTTGAAAAAAGAAACTCTTTTTTGGGAGGAGGGAGTATTCAGTAACTCAAAGGTTAAATGCCTTTGATTAGTCTAGAGATTAACATGGTTTTGTATGCATGGAAAGCTTGGGAAATATGCATTCAAGATTCGCTTGTGCTCCTTAGATAGAGCGGTTCATGAGCACGAGCGAGAGGGTCGACTGCCCTGGGCCTCCGATTAGAAGGGCTCCAATTTTTTTAAAGTTATTTTATTCTCCAGAGATTAATAGTGTCAAGTCTATTTTTAAAAACAAACAACAAACATGTACTACTTTCACCAACCAAACATGCACTTAAGATCTCTGTTCGCGTGAGAATTCTTCTTCTTTTGGAGAGACTTTTCCCTATATTCTTTTTCTTTCGTTCTTTATTGCTTGATAATAATTTATTCTCTTTTTGTGGAGCGTGTTTTTCATTCTTTGGTGAGACATGAGATTGATCAATTTATTTCTCTTTACAAAGAGTTTCATTATCATCTATTGTGATATCTTTTTTTTTTTGTTTGGAGAATAATTTTTCATTTGTGAGTTTTTTTGACTGCGCAAATTGACAGTGATATCTTTTTCAAATTTAAATGTGAAGTCAGTTTGTTATTTCGTTATTCATATTAAAGAACTATTTAAATTTGTATTATATTGTTACTTTTAAAAAGTAACTGTTTTTCAAAGATATTTATAGTGTTCACTAATATTGACCATCTTCTTTGAACAATTTACATATTCCTAAAAACAATTTACCAAATTCAATCACTTGGAATCCAGATACATATGTATATATATGCATTCCAAATGTAAATGATATGTAGAGTTGACCTGAATTGACCAAACTAAGCTCAATTAGGAGGAAGACAAAAACTATGACATAGGAGTCATTGGTCTTCCCTTGTCTATAGAGCAATGTTTTCGTACCCGGATTTGTCATCGAACCGAAAAAGGTTCCGAATAGATGAGTCACTGGTTCAATTATTGACTATTAATAGAATCGTTATTAACCCAGTGACATCATTAATATTTAATAAATAATAAATAGTTAAATATATTAATTATTATATATTATATATAATATTTAGTAAATATGTAAAATTAATCAGTTTATCTACAAAAAAAAAAATTAAACCTAGTTGTACAATGTTTACTTTATACAATTCAAATAAATACTAAATATATATATAAAAAGAAAGATATTAAATCATGATCATAATTCAAAACTCAAGACTCAAGAGTAAATAAACATAAGCATCTCTAGGATATATTCAATCAAATTCGGTAAGAAAATAAAATAAATCTATTTGTACAATGTTTACTTTATATAATTTAAATAATTACTAAATCTATATGAAAAGAAAGATATTAAATCATGATCATAACTCAAAACTCAATCAAAGATGCATTCGATCAAATTCAACGGATTAAATTAGCAAAAAAAAAATAAGGAACCGGTAAATTGCAGACCCGATTATCGTGTCACGGGATCTACCGGTTCAACCATTGGGTCGCCAGGTCTAACCGGATTTTGACCAAAATTAATTTTTCTGTTCAAATTGGATCGGAGTGCAGACCGATTCCGATTTTTATCGGTAGAACCAACAGTTCGGTCCAGGTCTAATAAGCTTCCTATAGAGTGTAGAACGCTCAACATCTACTTTTTAAATCCTCCCCCCACCCCCCAAATAAAAGATCAACATCTACTTTGACCTTGGTGAAATGTGTATGTTATGTTATTCAAAATTAAATAAGAAAAGGTGATAAATTCATCACATTATTGATTTATTTCATAAATTCAACTTAGGTCCATTCCACACTTGGAACATTCCAATATAATTTTTATGCACAATTTACATATTCATTAAACAATTTACCAAATTCGATCACTTGGTCTCCAGCTACATATGTATGTATATGCATGTCAAATGTAAATGATATGTAGAGTTGACCTGAATTGATCAAACAAAGCCCAATTAGGAGCAAGACAAAAAATATGACCAGGAGCTATTGGTCTATACAACTCTCGACATCAACTTCTTAAATCCTCTCTCCCCCCCTGGGGTGAAATTTGTATGGGGTGAAATTTGTATGTTAGAATTAAATAAGAAAAAGGTGATAAATTCATCACATTATTGATTTATTTTATAAATTCAACTTAGGTCCATTCTGCACTTAGAGCGTGCTAAATATTTGTTATGCATATGTTTAACCAGAATCATTCACATGCGGACCACCCGCATGCGGGTTTGCCACGTGACGCATGCGAATTGCGGGTTTGCCACGTGACACATGCGGATTGATCGGTCAACAAATCATACGGGTTTGACTTGTTGACCTTGTAGAACCCGCATGCGGGTGGTTCGCATGTGAAGGTTTTTACATCTTTAACAATTGCAAATGACATCATGTATCATCTATTCCCTCCGTCTAATTTTATTTGTTTTAATAAACTTTATAAGGTGAAATTAACTATATTTATAATAAAAAATTATTCTTAAGTTTATAATACATATGTACAAAATTATTGTCATAAGAAAGTAAATCAAATATATTATCAAAGTCAACTTATTTATAGATTTCAAAATTTCTAATATATTTATTTAATTATTAATCTAAATATTAGTTGATTTGACATTAAAAAGTCAATTAGGACAAGTAAAGTCGTGGAGAGGGAGTATTATATACTAGAATGCATGCTCCCTTAAGGCAGGGGTATTTTATTTTTGATTAATTACTATTTTAATAAAAATAAATTTAAGTATCATATATATATATATATATATATATATATATATATATATATATATATTCTCATGCACTTCAAAAATCTATTGAGTTAATAGACTATATGTATAATTAATATTTCACCACTACAAAAAGAGTTTTGTTTTGACATTATAAAGTCATTTCAAAAATATTAAATTAAATAAATATAATTCATATAAGTTTAAAAGACAATAAATTAACTTTGTAATCACTTATACATTATACAATAAAATAATTAACTTTGGTTAATTATTTGTACTCTTTTAGCAAAGAAGTTAAAGTATTCAAAGTTGTTTTACTAGTAAACTTGAACTCACAATATGTAATTATGTATAGTGGTGCAACCTAGAAAAGAGTGGTTAAATTTTTTTAATGAATGCAACTCCAGAAGTACCATTACTGTAATCATGTAAAATTACTATATTTTCCGACAGTTCATAATTTTTTTATTAATATAAAGTTGTTGATACACAAGCAAATAATATATTTAGAAAATTAATATTTTTTTCTTGTTTATCAAATTTTATGATAAAATCATATTTGGTCCTTAAAAATAATTAAACATTATGTTTATTAAAAATATAATTTTTTTGGTGTAGTCAAATCCCATGGCTCAAAAGAATGTTAAGATTTCAGCTAAAACTAGCAAAAAAATAAAAATAAATTGAAAGTTGTGGTCAAAACAAATTCTTTGTCAATAATTTCAGAAAACTATTAAATAATATATTCAAAAAAAGAAAAAAGCAATTGTGTCTTATTCCCATAACTTTTGTGCCTTGTATATTTTGTGTTCCATACTTTATAAACAATTGGGCTGATAATTATACACCCTACCTTTCAAGATAAAGAATTAACTTAACTTTTTCAAATTACTTTAATTTATTTTTAAATTTAATTTTAACATAATTTTTTTAATTATAAAAATTAAAAGCAAAAAATACTGGTAATTGAAAAATTATTATTTTTAAAATTATATGAAACCGTTAACTTTGAATTGAAATATTTTAAATAAATTTACTTTAAAAGCTTATATTACTATAAGAATTAAGCTATGCCAAACTGGATGGGGACCACCGGCTGAAAGAATAAACCGTGAATTATGGTCTGAGCGGTTCAATTTTAATTCGGTTCGGTTATGAATTGGAGAGGCGGACAGGGGCTTTATATTCCTAAAGCGCGGAAAACAAAGGCGCCAAGCCAAGCAACAATAAAACTAACAACATCCCTTGGGGTTGGGGATCAAGTAATTAATGTTGTTAGATTTGTTTCTTGTTTCTTGATCAGGTGGGTTTGAGATATATATGTATAGATCTTCTCTCTCTATATATATAAATATCTCTCTCTATATATAAGAAACTACCAACTACAAACTAAGTACGCAAGTAGTTTTGGTTAAAGAAGTAGAACAAGAAGATGAAGAGGCAAGTAGTTTTGGTTGAAGAAGTAGAAGCAGAAGATGAGGAGGGATATGATGCTTCAGCCTTCAGTCATGAAGAATGCAAAAAAGCAGCCGCCTTCTTCTTCATCTTCTTCTTCTACTTGCTCCACCAAAACTAGAAAAACAAGGGAAAGCGACGACTGCAATCATCTGTAAAGATGGTGTTGGGGTTAAGGTAATGGATTACTTTTCTAGCTATTCAATTTGCACTTGAGTATTATATTATTTTCCACAGCTTCATGCAGAAGAAGGTTTTTTTTTTCTTGGCTTTATATTGTGATTCTTCCGATCAAGAAATGCAACGAATCAAGAAAAAGAAGGAAGAAATCAATCCGGGGTTGAGTTTTTTTTTGTATGATGGGTCTTGGTTTAATTAATACCCAAAACAAGAAAACCAAGATTCTTGATCGTAAGCAATCACCTGAAGATATTGAAGTGGCCAAGAAACTAAAGAATTTTAGTGTTTATGGGCGTTTCAATAAAACTCATTGTTCTTGCTTGTGCTGTTTAGATTAGATATTAAATAGCCGTTAATCTGGATTAGTTTATTGTTTAACAGTTGTTATATTGGCTAGGAATGTTGTTTGTTGGATTTTTTAAAGGTTATGGCTCATTAACTGTTAGCGCACCATTGTTGTAATTAATCAATTGTTTTGAACTCCTTAGAAAATTAAAGATATAAACAAGTTTACTAGTCCTCTGTTTCTCTAGCTATGTATTGTACTCTTTTGTGGAGAAGTCAAAACAATAGAATTTGAAGCTTCCGGTATAAAATTTGAGTTGATCATTAAGATGCTTTGAATATGTTCACCTCTCCTCCTATGTTGCTACTGCAGTCGTCACCAAAACTAATGTATTTCCTATAAATTAGCAATTTTGACTGTATGTTGCAGGGCTGAATTAAGGACACACCATCTAAGTATATGCTTCAGCATTTGTTTCATTTTGACATATATCCTTATAATACTAGGAACCAAAACAACCCTTTCCATTACAAACAGTGAGAAGCTCATTAAAAACATGGCTTTTGTGAAGGTAAACTGTAAAATTTAAATAATGTAATAATATTGATCATGTACTTGTCTTAAAGCATATGAATGGTTGGAGTTGTGGATTCCTGAGGGAAAATACATTGAAGGCATATTATTTGGAACTTTTCTTCCCCTTCTTAAGGGTAACGACCTCTATTTGGAATAGTTAGACTAACCAATAAAAAATGAGGGAGGAAATAGATTATAATTCTTACCTCAACCCAACAATAACACTACTACATTCTTATTAGGAGTGAGCATTCGGTTATAACCGAACCAAATAAGCTATTCAGTTGTAACCGAAAACCGAAATTAATACATTTCTAGTATCCGAACTGTTAACCGAATTAGCGAATTACCGAATTTATAATTCGGTTATTCGGTAAATAACCGAAATAAAAGGCTTCCATACTTAACAGTTTCCTTAACACTTAACACTAAACAGGTTACAACATTACAGATTACAATCAACAGAAGAAAGTTAATACATCTCTAAAATTAACAATACATAATAATTCAAAACCTTACCATGATTAAAATTAGCAACATCAAGCATTGCCAGCACACAGCAACATCCAAAACTCGAGCACTGTAGTCAGCACTCAACAGACACTAGGCAGCACAACAGGGCAGAATGCACTAGGCAGCACAACTGGGTCCAAATCCCAAAGATTCCACAAGCCAGGAAGGATATCAGATATTATTATAACATGAGCAATCTACTTATAAAAAACATAATAAATAACAGCAAAGAACATGAAAAATCTGCAAATAAGAATTACCATACAAAACAAAGAACCATCAATACAAAGTATAACAATATTTAGGAGTTATTCTATTAAGATGTAAACGTCTTAAGTTAACATCGAATTTCAGTCGACTGTTTAATAAATGCTTTAAAACTCAATGAAAAGGGTATGAGTCAAAAACAAATATCTTCGTGAACTTTTACAATTTTTTACTAATCATATACTATTTTAATGATGTCTAACAAATTTGTTGAGTTTCAACGTTTGAACTTTATTTGATGGAGCTGCATTAGAATTTTGGAAAACATACATTCACGCACACGCTTATATATCGCTACGACTTTCTCTAAATAAAGGCCATATGAAAATGGCTTTAGAGTTTAGGTTTTATATGGTTGATGGACTTGTTTTAACGACAAAAGAAACAGAACGTATTTTTCAACAAATCTTGTTTGTCGATTGAAATCATTTATTTTAGCATGTCCAAAACTATTTGTTTTTTGTTAAAACTTAAAAGCATTTAAATTTTGCATGTAGTGGCCTACTGTTTGTACTTTATAGTAAATTTTGTGCACCATTATTCATTTGTTACCTCTAAAAGACATGCATCAATTCTTAGGTTGTATGATAAACATCTTTAGAGATAAATGTTAATCAGTGATCCTGTTTGGAATGAATTCCAATTGTTGGAAAGCATCTTAAACTTGAATAGTAGAATATGCAAGATTATGTCTTTTATCAAGTTTCTAACTAGAATCCTTTCAAGTGATGCAATGCATGTGAGTCACTACCTGGTAGGTACAGTATTCATCACAGTAAGAAATATTTTCAGATTTGAGACTAGTTATTTTGGCCATCTTTCAATGAACTGCATAAATGCAGTGATATTAGATCTTATTAAGTTCTTAACACATGTGCGATTTACTCAGCTATGATGGTTTTAGTTAATCAGGTATATCACTTGTGTCATGGACAAGTTTTACTTTGATCTCCTTTAGGCTTTTACCCCATTTCAATTTATCTCATCAAACATTATAGCTTATTTTTCATTTTTTGTTGATTTGATGAAGGGGACTCTGAATTACAGGACAGAATGATACAAGTAGGATCTTTCAGAGTGAGGGCAAACATGTCTCATACCCTTCAAGCCATCGTTCACAAACAAGGTGATATAGCTAAGGATTTTGAGTTAGAATCAGGTTATGTGCTTTCTGCTGCACTTGAAAATATCTGCAGTGTTGTGCAAGAGCTCGAAACCACTAAATTCGTCGATGTTAGGGAAAAACAGTCGGATGGTTTTTATTCTGTGGTGAGAGATGCTGAAAAACTGAAGTTGAATGTGAAGTGGCTACGCGAGGGACTGGATAGAATTTTCCAGACAGTGGGCGCGTTCAATCATTACAAGGAAGTTGAAGAAAGCTTGAAAACGGCCATGCAGCGGATGAAATCTATCCAGGAAGCTCTAGAATTGAAAAGGGCTGAGATGAGTGAAATAAAAGCTATAATTCAAGATTTGCAAGGTCAACTAGAATCAGAGTTACTGAAAACTGAGAAGTTTTGTAACTGCATGGATGATATTTCATCTAGATGGAATAGCATTCGCAATACTTTCATTTCAAATGGGTTGCTTTAGATTTTTTTGTGGATGGTATACTTTAGATCTATACTTTTATTTTCTTGTAGAAGTGGGCATATTGTGTATATGTTTTTAACTGGAATAGTCCAGAAAAGTAATAGGGATGGCATTGAATTGCACCGAACAAAATTGCCGCTTGATTCCTTGGCTACAGAGGAGGGTAGCTCAACAACATCAATATCTTGCACATTTACTTGAAATGTAATAGTGATGGCATGACAAAATTCAATATACACCTAGAATATAAGTAATAACATGTTTCCGTTGATAACACAGAAGAACATGCACGTTTAACAAATAGGCTTCTGGTATGAGATGAAAGGCGAATGACTTGTCATTTGTCATAAGCCATAAATATTCCACAGGTTCCGTAAATTCTTTCTCCAGCAAGCACAAGTACTAGTACTTCACTTGTTTTGTCCAACTACAAATTGCTATTTTTCCAGGTCGACATTGATAGTTGAGCCTAGAAGAAATCAAGTGTAATTTATGTTGAAAACTTGTGACTCATAATATAGAAGTATGTTATTAACTTGTAATTTATGTTGGTATCAAGCTCATGGTATAGCTATGTACAGCCGAGTATTTATAGATAATTAGATATACACAATAAAATATAGTTTTAGACTATATTTAATTTATTTATATGTTTTAGACTATATGTTAATATAACATCCCTTATGGATTTGGGGTAATCTCCTCTTCATTATCCTTCTCTTCAATTTCCCTGGATCCTATTTACTCTTTTCCCCATTTCTCTCAATACCATATACACTATTTACATAAAATCAACACATCACTTAATTTATGTTATTGAGTTGAATCATGACTTGAAAATTCAGAGTAATCAGGATCCTTTTATTTATTTATTTTTATTTTTTATTCTTTAATCATCCAATGAATGTGCAATCTTAGTCAAGATTGAAATGGTTTATTAATTTTTAAAGGTAAAAGTTTTTCTAATGACTACTTTGTTTGCAAAGTGATTACATCATTTTAATCTTTTCATTGACATTTTCGGATCCTGTGTAACAAAAATATTTGTACAAATATATACCAGTTTGAAAAAAATTAGTGATTGTGAATATCTTCTAAAGATTAAGTTTTGTTTTGTTGGGATTTTTGGTCGTGTCTATGGGTTATCATCTGGGTTCAGTCACGCTTAATGTGCATTTGTGGTTGTTAATTCAGTATGATTTTTATTGGGTTACTTTTTTTTTTTATTTTGTTTTTTGAAGTGATGGTTTGTTGTGAGGTTGTGGATTAATTGCTTGAAACTTTCCCTCATTTGTGGTCTGTTTTGAAATTGAATATGCCAATCAAAGAGCCAAGTGTTTCTAAATTTTCTTGGCATGTTATTCTCTCTGTTAATTAAGATTAAAAGGCAAGTAATGATAATGAAGATTTAAATTTGTCCAGTTTGTTCAAATTTTAGGAAATTTATTTTAACATTTAACTACGTGTATGTAACACATCATAGCAAGCACAATCTTGAGTTTTAAACGAATTCCGAAGAAAGTATATAACCTATTCCAACATATTCTAATTTCTGATCAGCTTCAAATTCAAGTCTAATGCTGCTAAGATGTACTACGTACACTGTAGGAATGAAATTAGATTATGGAATTGCTTTTCAGTTACTTTTCTTCCCTTCCTTTTATACTGTTTGAATTACTACAGATGCATGGAATTAAAATAGTAATAGTTGAAATCATGGTTAGAAAATGTAGTAGGTTAAACAATTATCGTCATTTTAATTAATTCTTCCAATAATTACAGCATCCTTGAGTGTGCATCTTTGAAGTTGTGGTGGCTCTGAATTAACATAAGTGAAAATCTTGTTCTTTGTAGTCTGTACCCTACATATGTTGTGTTGGCCTTCTTTAAGAGGTAAATGAAGATTTCGCAAACCTAATTTATAAGTAGTTTATCTCTGTTTCATTAATTCTTCCTTTCTATTCCCCCCCCCCTTTTTGTTTAGACAAAAATCAGTTATTGGGCTTGATCCAAGTACATATAATTTTGTGTTGAGCTCAAATTGTAGCTTTGATCTCACTTCTTTGGTTTACATCTCTCTCTCTCTGCCCCCTCCTGATATGCACACACATTGACACACCCATGCCAGGCACCTTTGTGGCTATGTATGGTAAAGCTGCAACATATTTTTTCAGAAATCCAACTCATGTTCTCCTTTTGTTATGTCTATATATCCAACTTAATTTAGGTACTTTATGCTTAAATGTTTTACCGTTTTAAGTTGCCAATGTGTTCGGTTAAATGTTTATCCAACATATATGCATATTGAACTAGAAAAATAAATCAGTCAAGTTTGAGCATGAATGAAATTTTATTACATCGACTTGCACACATTATGCAAGTGAATACAGATTTGTCATAAATCCACCACAAACCCCTTCCTATGTTGTGTTGTTCTAAATTTTGTACCGAGCACACACCTCCTGAAAATAGCAGAGCTTAGGGATATGCACGCAACATAAACACACACGTACACCTTTTTGTGTGACTTTTCATTTTTTTTAGCATATTTACTTTTTGAAACATAGCCTAACTTTTGCAATAATTTTTTTCATTTAGGACTAATTAAAATTTATTTTAAAATTTATAAAATGACATGATATTAATTCATAATTTATAAAATGACATGATATTAATTCCTAATTTGTCATTATTTTTATGTTATCAAGTTAGGCAACACACTATCACTATTAGCTTCTCAGTAAATATTAGGAAATACTTCGAAACATAAAATTACCCTTAAAAGTTATCGTTTTAATTATGCAACTAAAAAGGAGTGAATTAAGAAAGGGTACCTAATTGAGAAGGATTATTTCTTGAAACTTAAAGATCATTGTGACCTGCTAATCTCCTACTGCAACTCCTCTTGGAATCATCAAACTCCAGTACTGCATGAAACCTACACCCCCACATCACTTTTATTATCATCATGTACATATTCACACCTACACATATGCACATGCACAATTTCATACAATAAAATGATTTATATGTCAATTAATTCTGCATCGAATGTGGATTGAAACTAACAGAGTGAAATAGAATAATAATGTCTGGATCAACCTAAATTTATTATAGTCATATATTGCAACAATCTTTTTTTTTTGCTGCATCAACATAAACACCACACTTCTTGCTTTCACCAAGGATCGAACATACCACCATGATGCGATTCACCAGGTATGTTTAAATCCAGCATAGAACAAATTAAGATGCTTTACTTGCAGCTTTCTCAACTTGAATATAAATATGTGTTATAGGAACTACATTATGTAGTGTCTAGAGGTTGAGATTAATATAGAACATTTTAAGCATCAATATAGAATATTTTCAATTCAATGTTGTGGTGATTTACTTTGCTTTTGGCTAAATTAATCCTGAATAGAAGCTGACTTTTAGTTTCCTCTCATTTTTATTTTGTATTTTTTCTTCTTCCCCCCAAACAATTTGAAACCTTCCAAGATACTACTAGCCTTGAGAGGTTAAGAATCAATTTAAATTTAAGTGTGCGTGGTTTGTGAGGGTATTGTAATTCATAATGTAATTTATACATTATACACCCAGAATTGCCAAAAAATATCGTTCCTTATGTGATATAGTAATTACAGTAGCATCCTCTGGAATTGCTTCTGGGTTGTTACATGGGGGACGTACTGCACATTCAACATTCTGCATTCCACTTAACGTATTAGAAAATTCAGTTTGTGAATTCACGAAGCAATCATCACACTCGGAATTATTTCGGAAGGCTAGACTAATTATATGGGATGAGGTTCCAATGCAGCATCGTCATTGTGTTGAAGCATTTAATCGGACCTTACAAGACATTCGTGATAACTCACAACCATTTGGACGTGTTACTGTTGTTCTTGGGGGAGATTTTAGGCAGATTCTTCCTGTTATACCTAGAGGTCTTCGCGAGCATATAGTGGCAACATCACTACGGCGTTCTTTGCTTTGGAAAGATATACATGTCTTGACTTTACAAGTTAACATGCGCTTACACGATGACCAATCTGTATTATTTGATTTCTCGGCTTTTCTTAATGAGGTTTGAGTATTTGTATCTTTATTCATATTGACATCCATATATCGTCGAGAATATTTGATAATTTACTAATACTTCATTAATGTGTAGATTGGATCTAACCCTCAAGAATCTATACAACTTCCAGATTTAATAAAAATAACTCAAAGTGTAGATAATCTTATCTCGACCATCTATCCAGAGCTAGAAGTGCCAAGTAAGGTCACTCCCGAATTCTTAAAAGAGCACACAATTCTATCTGCTAGAAATGATGATGTCAATGATATCAACCTAGCTGCGTTGGCAGTTTTTTAGGGAGAAATACATACATACTTTGTTGCTGACAAAATGGTTGAAGATGATGATGTGGATCGGACTATTATGCATAGGTACCCGAATGAGTATTTGAACACATTCAATCCCCCTGGACTACCACCGTTCAAATTAGATTTAAAAGAGGGTTGTCCAATAATGCTTCTAAGGAACATTGCACCGAAAGATGGCCTTTGTAATGGTACTAGACTTATCATAGTCAAGTGGGGTGCTTTAGTACTTGAAACAAAGATTTTAACTAGTGATAAGCATGGCGACTTGGTATTCATTCCAAGAATTTTTTTTGACTCCTTCTTCGTCTGAGTTAAGTATTAAAATGACAAGAAGACAATTCCCAGTGAAGTTAGCGTATGCAATGACAATGAATAAATCACAGGGCCAGTCTGTCAAATTTGTTAGGGTAGATTTACGTACGCCGGTATTTAGTCACGGTCAACTATATGTAGCTCTATCAAGATGCACAAGTTCTTCCCGCTTATGCATACTTTTTCGTGAATTAACTGACAAGTCCACAACAAATATCGTCTATCCTGAAGTTTTGTTATAATTTTATATGTTTGAGGTATCATTTCTTATCTCCTTGCATTATTGATCTTCTTACGATAAAAGTCTTGATATGTTTTGAATTAACTGATAAAAATTTTGAATTAACTGACAAGTCCACAACAAATATTGTCTTTATTTATGTGTTGTGATCAAGTTCTGTACTTTTTGTTTGGTTATTTTAAAGTTTACTGTTGTGTTTATGAGTGCTAATTATGATTCTTTCATTAAGAAATTTATGCGATATGTTATTTGGAATAAAAGGAATTCAATATAACCTAAATATTTCTGCAGAAAGATATTGGAGTAGTTAGGTCTGTGCATATGTTTTGGATGGTATAGTTGAATATTTGCTAATTGTTATAAATGAGACTGATGCTTGAATAAGTTGTGGCATCGTTATAGTTGTGACATATGCTAGCAAGACTCTTGATGAGTATAGGTGAGTCCTATAGTCATGTGAAATGGAACTTTCTAGGACTAACAAATTTCCCTATAGAAATAGCAAGCCCCATAAATTATTGTAGGGTGTAATACAATATTTTTAGTTGATCAAGCCGAAGCTTAAAAAACATGAAGTATAGGTACTCAAATTACAATACCGTATATTAGACATACATCCTCATGTTTTTGAATTCACGTGATACATTTGTCAACTTATTTTATAGATGATGCCTTCGTAAAAGTTACTCATTTTCTAATTTGCAGAAAATTGGTTTACATTTCCTTGCTCTTTTCTGTGTAAGCAAATCTGATAATGTTTCGAGAGTATGATGCCTCCACTGAGAAACAATTCCTGCTTTGGCCAACTGAATACATGATTTAGTAATGTATGAACATCAGATAACATATCTTACAGAAAATCATTCAAATAACATACGAGTATATATATGTGTGTGTGTGTGTATGTGTGAAGAACAAATTTGAGAAGCTTGATCATCGCAATTAACATAGTAAGCTTCTCTATGTTGGTTGAGCTATAAGATGCTTATTATCTATTTCTCCAGCTGTGTAGAATCGATATATAACTTATGTTTTAGTTTTACTTGCACATGACTCAATCAAATTTGTACATATATCCTTTTCATTACATTTGTTATCAATTTCCAAGTTGTTGAT
Source organism: Panax notoginseng (assembly GCA_016801055.1). Classification (NCBI taxonomy): domain Eukaryota; kingdom Viridiplantae; phylum Streptophyta; class Magnoliopsida; order Apiales; family Araliaceae; genus Panax; species Panax notoginseng. Next base: position 173,715,908 of record CM029018.1, read on the forward strand.
TTAATTTGTTGATATAATAACTAAACGATTCAGTTCAATTTTTGCAGTCTTGGGATGATATTGCTATTGAATGGAAACGTGTTCATTCAACAACAAGTCGAGGGTGGAGAAAAGTTAACAGGGTTATGTGTATTTTATAATTCTTAAATCGTATTCAAGTAATCACGTGTCAATTGTTTCGTTCTTGCGATACTACTAACATTTTGGTTTCTCTTATAAATAACAGATTTTTGTTACAAACAATATTTGTTGGTCGTGGACGTTGCTGATGGATAGCCTTTCTTTTCAAAGGTTTATGTACCGAAGACATGGTAGAGCTTGACAGATCTACAAGGTAAATGTTATTATATGTATTTTCAGGTATATATTGAAGAATACTTGGTGTAAGCTGTAAAGAATATATTTGGTGTAAGATGTAAAGTAAAGGGTTATGCTCAACATGTTGTTTCTCTATTTTCTGCATATATGTATTTTTGTTTTCCGTCTTTTGTAAAGTTGGCTAATTATACATGGTTATGATGATTTTGAGTATGGAATGATGTTTTTTTTGGTGGTTTGGATATGTATGGATGATTGTGAGTTTTTTAAACAGGTTTAGATTTTTCTGGATATCTATTTTTAAAGGAAATTCTGCCGAAATTTCTTAAAATTAGTAGCTACTAGCTTGATGTTTAGGTGGTTGGATATGTGTTGATGATTGAATATGTATTAATTTCTGCATGATATGATGATTTTGGGTATGAAATGATGGTTTTTTGGTGGTTTGGATATGTATGGATGATTGTAAGTTTTATAAACATGTTTAGATTTGTCTGGATATCTATTTTTAAACGAAACTCTGCCAAAAAAATTTAAAATCAGTAGCAACTAGCTTTCTGTTTCGGGGGTTAGATTTCTGCATGTGTGTATTTTTTGTGTTCCGTATTTTGTAAAGTTAACTAATTATACATGGTTATGATGATTTTGGGTATGGAATGATGGTTGTTTTGGTAGTTTGAATATGTAGTGATGCTGCTAAAAACATGCTCAAAATGCTCGAGAGAAACATCAAAATTACAGATCCAAATGTTAACTGTATGTGGGACTTTGGGTGGAATGAGGTGATGTTTGCATATGTCGAAACAGATGACATTATAAAGGATGTGGACCGGACGTGGTTGATGAACTCATAGACGAAATCATAAAAGGATGGTAACATGAGAAGCTCCAGTACTCTATCATGAGTTGTTTTCTAATACATTTTGTAATATGAGTTTCGCATTGCCCAACTGTGGTGTTGTAAAAAGGTAAAGTACATAATTATTTACAGAGTTTTGTTTTGAATTTGTTGCTACAATATATATATTCTAGCTGTGTCCATGGACGGTGGGTTTTATCCCAAACTTTGGACGGCCCAGATGATTTTTTTGGCTATATGTTTGACCAAATTTACCTTTTTTGGCGGTTGGGTTAATTATTTTTGAAGTTCCTATTTTATTTTATTTTTTCTTTAATCAGGCAAAGGAACTCCAAACCAATTTGGTTCACATGAACCTTTTAAGCAAGTGGGTATCATTATGTTATTTCCTTACTACAATGCTTTTACCTGTTAATGTATCAGCGACTGATATTCAGTGGACACATTTGTTGATTGTGCTTAAATTAGTTTTACTAATTAATCCATGTTCCATCTAAAATTGCAAATTAAATGAAGGGAATCAATAGCATATAGATGTGGAGGAGTGCTTTTAAATGTGCTTAAAGAAAATATGAAGGTCATTGGCATTGAGATTGTTTCGAATTTAATAAATGTAGTTAACTGGCATAGGTCAATTTTATTGTTGAGCGAATGTGAATGTTGGCTTTAGTTGTTTCCTTAACAAATTCATTTTTTCTTGCCAGTCTCAATTTGTAAATAATGATCATGTAGATACTCTTTAAACATTGTAACTCACATTTTTCATTTAGATTCATCCTTATGTATTAAATAATTACACGAGCATTCGTAGTGCCGGAGGCAGGGGTTAACCCTAATTTAAGCATAAAGTACCTAAATTAAGTTGGATATATAGACATAACAAAAAGAGAACATGAGTTGGATTTCTGAAAAAATATGTTGCAGCTTTACCATACATAGCCACAAAGGTGCCTGGCATGGGTGTGTCAGTGTGTGTACATATCAGGAGGGGGCAGAGAGAGAGAGATGTAAACCGAAGAAGTGAGATCAAAGCTACAATTTGAGCTCAACACAAAATTATACGTACTTTGATCAAGCCCAATAACTGATTTTTGTCTAAACAAAAAGGGGGGGAGGAATAGAAAGGAAGAATTAATGAAACAGAGCTAAACTACTTATAAATTAGGTTTGCAAAATCTTCATTTATCTCTTAAAGAAGGCCAACACAACAACATATGTAGGGTACAGACTACAAAGAACAGGATTTTCACTTATGTTAATTCAGAGCCACCACAACTTCAAAGATGCACACTCAAGGATGCTGTAATTATTAGAAGAATTAATTAAAATGACGATGATTGTTTAACCTACTACATTTTCTAACCATGATTTCAACTATTACTATTTTAATTCCATGCATCTGTAGTAATTCAAACAATATAAAAGGAAGGGAAGAAAAGTAATTGAAAAGCAATTCCATATTCTAATTTCATTCCTATAGTGTACGTAGTACATCTTAGCAGCATTAGACTTGAATTTGAAGCTGATCAGAAATTAGAATATGTTGGAATAGGTTATATACTTTCTTCGGAATTCGTTTAAAACTTAAGATTGTGCTTGCTATGATGTGTTACATACATGTAGTTAAATGTTAAAATAAATTTCCTGAAATTTGAACAAACTAGACAAATTTAAATCTTCATTGTCATTACTTGCCTTTTAATCTTAATTAACAGAGAGAATAACATGCCAAGAAAATTTAGAAACACTTGGCTCTTTGATTGGCATATTCAATTTCAAAACAGACCACAAATGAGGGAAAGTTTCAAGCAATTAATCCACAACCTCACAGCAAACCATCACTTCAAAAAACAAAATCAAAAAAAAAAGTAGGAACAATTAACAATTACATATAATAGAACATTTTAATAAAATAATACAAAAAAAGTGCATGAATAAAATATTTACAAAGTTAATGCAAATGCAATACTTAATTACAAAAAGAATGTAATCTTATCCCTTTAATTATGCACACGAATTTCTCCCTCATCTCTCCCACAATTTTCTCACCATCTCTCCCACGATTTTCTCCCACTCCATTTCTGTTCCCCTTCTTCTCCTCCCTCCTCCCTCCGCCTCCCCTCCTCCCCTCCTCCCCTCCTCCCTCCTCCCGCCTCCCCCTCCTCCCGCCGTTCCCTCCCCACCCCCCTCCCTCTCCTCTCCTCCCGCCCTTTCTCCTCCTACTGCCGCCCCCCTCCTCCCGCCCCCTCCCCCTCCCCCTCCCCCTCCCGCTCCAGCTCCCGCTCCCGCTCCCGCTCCCGCTCCCGCTCCCGCTCCCGCTCCCGCTCCCGCCTCCCTTTGCCTTCCCCCTCCTCCCGCCCCCGCCTCCGCCTCCGCCTCACCACCTCCCCTCCCCCTCCCCCTCCGCCTCCCCTTCCTCCCGCCTCCCTTTCTTCTCACCCTCTTCCCGCCCCCCTTTCTCCTCCACCCTCCTCCCCCCCCACGCCCCACGCCCCACGCCCCACCCCCCACCCCCTCCTCCTCCCACCCCTCCCTCTCCTCGATCCCTCCGCCTCCCACCGCCACCGGTCTATTCTTTATTTTCACCGATAACGAAATCTTCCGATAAGGTAATCAATTCAGTTTTATTAGGTTACTAATTTATTTTAGATGTGATGCAGTTGGTAACCAAATTTCATGTAGTTGGTTACGAAATCATTTGATAAGGTAACCAATTCAGTTTTATTAGCTTACTAATTTATTTTGAATATGATGCAGTTGGTGACCAAAATTTATGCAGTTGGTTACTAAACCTTCCGATAAGGTAACCAATTTAGTTTTATTAGATTACTAATTTATTTTGGATGTGATGCAGTTGGTAACCAAATTTCATGTAGTTGGTTACCAAACCATTTGATAAGGTAACCAATTCAGTTTTATTTGATTACCCATTTTATTTTAAATGTGATGCAGTTACTAGTCAAAATTCGTATAAAGGTAACCATTTCAATTTTTGTGGATAACCAAATAGTCAAAAGATATTCAGAATAGCAACTCCGGTGGTGGTGGCGGCGGCGGCGGCGGTGGCGGCGAGAGAGGAGGATGATGAACATTAGCTCCTTCATAATTTTTTATTTTTAATTTTCTCATTTTGATTTGAATTTTGAAATATAGATTTGAAATTGTTGTTAGAGACAAAAGATTTGAATTTGAATTATTAATTATGGCAGTTAGTTGTCCTTGATTTTAGGTTTTTTTATTAATGTGAATTGTATTATTTTTGTAATATGAGTCTTAATTACACTCTTTTTGTAATTATTTAGTTGATGCACTTTTCTTGTAATTACTTTCTATTTGTTGTATACTTATGTAAAGGACCCAAAAAAGTAACCCAATAAAAATCATACTGAATTAACAACCACAAATGCACATTAAGCGTGACTGAACCCAAATGATAACCCATAAACACAACCAAAAATCCCAACAAAACAAAACCTAATCTTTAGAAGATATTCACAATCACTAATTTTTTTTCAAACTGGTATATATTTGTACTAATATTTTTGTTACACAGGATCCGAAAATGTCAATGAAAAGATTAAAATGATGTAATCACTTTGCAAACAAAGTAGTCATTAGAAAAACTTTTACCTTTAAAAATTAATAAACCATTTCAATCTTGACTAAGATTGCACATTCATTGGATGATTAAAGAATAAAAAATAAAAATAAATAAATAAAAGGAGCCTGATTACTCTGAATTTTCGAGTCATGATTCAACTCAATAACATAAATTAAGTGATGTGTTGATTTTATGTAAATAGTGTATATGGTATTGAGAGAAATGGGGAAAGAGTAAATAGAATCCAGGGAAATTGAAGAGAATGATAATGGAGAGGAGATAACCCCAAATCCATAAGGGATGTGATATTAACATATAGTCTAAAATATATAAATAAATTAAATATAGTCTAAAACTATATTTTATTGTGTATATCTAATTATCTATAAATACTCGGCTGTACATAGCTATACCATGAGCTTGATACCAATTTTGTGCACATTTCTCATACTATATCCTTTATAATAGACAAAGGAGGAATATGCACCTAATCTTTAGAAGATATTCACAATCACTAATAATCAGAAGCCCACACAACAAAAAGAGCTTAAATCAATTAGACACTGTATCTATTATATAAATGCAGTTTAAGAAAGAAACAGAGTAAGTAACTCAGGGTTTGTTACCTGGCAGCAATTGCAGGAGATGGCCACGAAGGGAGCGAGAAGTCGGCGGACACAGGGAGGAAGAGAAGCACCAGTACTGCAATAAATCGGCAGACCTAAAATGAAGTAAAAGAGAGTCAGATTCATTTTGTTTATTAAAAGCAAGAAAAGTAAATTATCAATAATCCACACAGGGCAAGAGACTAACGACTGCAGAGCAAAAATAGACGAAGAAAAGAATCCCAGGGCTAACTATGTACCCAGAAAAATAACTACACATACCAAATTAGGGATAAAAACACTTACTGTCAATTAATCCACAATAAAATGATTCCGTTGACCAAATATATAACAGAAAGAAGTAAAGTGATTGTGTATTAATCCACAATAAACCTATTGATTCCGTCTAACTATTCTTACTTTTGAGTTTTGAGAATCAAGTCTTCTATACCCTAAGACATGGAAAACTAAAAAAAATGCGCTTCAGATATGATGATATTTTGTCCTCTTTGTGTGTGGTTGTGTAGTGTTACGCAATTTCAAAACTAACATGTAAATTATAGGCCAAACAGTATGACTGCATTTTATAAAAATCTTTGAAACGTCACTGATCGATGATGCTAAACAGTATGACCGCAAATGATTTTAAATATCTTAAAGTATCCGTGTTTCACCAAAAAAATATACGGTAAAACTATGGAAAAGAAACAAAATCAGATGTATGCTAAAGAAATCCCCAATCAAGCCATGTGATTTATAAACTGTAAAGTAAAGTAAAATTTCCATTCAAAGAACCACAATAACAATAAACACAAAACACAAATAGAAAATGCTAAAGAAATCTACAGTTTGCACCATTGTGCAAAGTCTAGAGAAAACAAAACCATTAGCCTCGTTGACTACTAATTAAAAATTTCAAGAAACAGGAAATAAAAACAGAAAACTTAAGAAAATAAATATTTGTATCTAGGAAAACCAAAAACCCATCAGCTAAACTCATAAATAGAGTCGCGTATATACATTATTACACATTGTTGTACAAAAACCTACAAAACCCGCAAAGGGTAAAAGCCAAAACATAATGAGCTTGCTTCAAAAATCTACAAAACCCAATCGAGCACCTATGTAACACACATAAGGTTATTACATAGCTTAATATATTCAGATTCCACGAACTTTAAATTAAATTCGTATTTCATAAGCTTAATATCTCAATCTTAATTTTATCCATTATATTAGATTTATCAATACTATTATAATTTAAATACATATATAAAATATTAATTTTAATAATTCATTTGCATAAATTCAAAATCGGATTGAAAATGAACCCGGAGTCGCAATTGGGACCAAAAATGAAGCGTCGCGTGCAGCCTGGCAGCCACAGCGCGCGCCTGCCCTGGCAGCCAGCGCCGCGGCTGCTGCTGACCCTGCCCATTCTGTAGTTTGGATTTTTTTCCTCACCTACTTGGCAATTTTGTAACTTGAGATCCATACATCCGATTGAGTCCCATTTTTAATATATTCTAGACGGTACTTCATAGTATTTTATAAAAATATAACACAGCCAAAAAGAGCATTTAAACGATAATTACAGGGGCTTGAAAATGCCCCGTCACCACAGATTTTCATTGAATCCAATTTGATTCAAACTTCATAAAATTGATTTTAAACTCTGTTTGATTTACAGGTATAGTGTTTTTCTTCCTTTCACATTAACATGTAGATAAATCATGTTAGTCTACCTTTCTCTTGGTAATAAATAACTAAGATCAAATACTCCCTCCTTCCGCAAATGGGATTCATATTTCAGTTTTATATATTTAAAAAAAAGAACAAAAGTTGTACTCTATTTCCAGAAATGTGTCGACAACAATTAATTGAGCAGCTAACTAAATTGTCTTGTTCTTTTCCTATATCTTCAGAAAAGTCAAATAGAGTAATTATGAATTTTATCAGCAAACAATTGCTAATACTCCATAAAATCAAATAAATATTAAATATCAAACATTAAAAAAATGGTCTAAAAGCTGAGAAAAATAACCTGCTGAAAGTAATCGGAGTTACTGAGGAGCGGACCGTCAAAAAGACCGACGGAAGCGATCACGGAAAGATCCAACACGTAATCTCCGATCGCCACGCCCGGTCTAGGCACTAAACCAGCCTGAGGCTTGAAGACACCGTACGGAAGATTCTCCAATGGGAAGTGAGACTCCACCAGTACTTCAACGAACGATTTCAACCCCATGACTGCCGGAAAAGTCGTCGTAGTCCGTTCTACTCACAGTTCCGGGAAAGTGAAGATACAGATTTCAGTAGAGCTTCGAATGAGTGGATTCGGCGAGACCACCACGAATCCTGATGTTTCCATCAAAGAATCCATGTGACGGACCAAAGCTGGAGTCGCGGTGCCGGAAAGAAGAGGAGGGACCAAAGTGGATTCGTGTTTTGTTACAATTTTTTGAAGGGTGAGCCCAACTTTTTAATGGTCCCGATCTTTTAATAGTCTTGAGCGGGAAAGTAAATTTTTTTAAAAACAGTTGAGTTTTGTATAGTTATATATATATATATATATATATATATATATATATATATATATATATATATATATATATATATATATAAGTTGGATCAGGTCCGGACCTCCCGGACGGGAGAAAATCCGGACTTTTTTTTTTTTTAAAAAAAAACAACTAAAAAAAAGTATTTAATATTTTATGGAATTGAAATTTTTCTAAAATATAATGTTTTGGGTGTGTTTTGAATACCTATACCAAAAAGTGGTGGTACAGTTATACGTACCCAAATCACACCCAAAACACTGTATTATGAAAAAATTTAAATTCCATAATTTTTTTTTTATGTGTTTAAAAAAAAAAAGGTCCGAATTTTAACAAAATCCGGACTCCTGGACTGGATCCGGCCTATATATATATATATATATATATATATATATATATATATATATATATATATATATATATATATATATTCTCATGCACTTCAAAAATCTATTGAGTTAATAGACTATATGTATAATTAATATTTCACCACTACAAAAAGAGTTTTGTTTTGACATTATAAAGTCATTTCAAAAATATTAAATTAAATAAATATAATTCATATAAGTTTAGAAGACAATAAACTTTGTAATCACTTATACATTATACAATAAAATAATTAACTTTGGTTAATTATTTGTACTCTTTTAGCAAAGAAGTTAAAGTATTCAAAGTTGTTTTACTAGTAAACTTGAACTCACAATATGTAATTATGTATAGTGGTGCAACCTAGAAAAGAGTGGTTAAATTTTTTTAATGAATGCAACTCCAGAAGTACCATTACTGTAATCATGTAAAATTACTATATTTTCCGACAGTTCATAATTTTTTTATTAATATAAAGTTGTTGATACACAAACAAATAATATATTTAGAAAATTAATTTTTTTTTTCTTGTTCATCAAATTTTATGATAAAATCATATTTGGTCCTTAAAAATAATTAAACATTATGTTTATTAAAAATATAATTTTTTTGGTGTAATCAAATCCCATGGCTAAAAAGAATGTTAAGATTTCAGCTAAAACTAGCAAAAAAATAAAAATAAATCGAAAGTTGTGGTCAAAACAAATTCTTTGTCAATAATTTCAGAAAACTATTAAATAATATATTCAAAAAAAGAAAAAAGCAATTGTGTCTTATTCCCATAACTATTGTGCCTTGTATATTTTGTGTTCCATACTTTATAAACAATTGGGCTGATAATTATACACCCTGCCTTTCAAGATAAAGAATTAACTTAACTTTTTCAAATTACTTTAATTTATTTTTAAATTTAATTTTAACATAATTTTTTTAATTATAAAAATTAAAAGCAAAAAATACTGGTAATTGAAAAATTATTATTTTTAAAATTATATGAAGCCGTTAACTTTGAATTGAAATATTTTAAATAAATTTACTTTAAAAGCTTATATTACTGTAAGAATTAAGATATGCCAAACTGGATGGGGACCACCGGCTGAAAGAATAAACCGTGAATTATGGTCTGAGCGGTTCAATTTTAATTTGGTTCGGTTATGAATTGGAGAGGCGGACAGGGGCTTTATATTCCTAAAGCGCGGAAAACAAAGGCGCCAAGCCAAGCAACAATAAAACTAACAACATCCCTTGGGGTTGGGGATCAAGTAATTAATGTTGTTAGATTTGTTTCTTGTTTCTTGATCAGGTGGGTTTGAGATATATATGTATAGATCTTCTCTCTCTCTATATATATAAATATCTCTCTCTATATATAAGAAACTACCAACTACAAACTAAGTACGCAAGTAGTTTTGGTTGAAGAAGTAGAACAAGAAGATGAAGAGGCAAGTAGTTTTGGTTGAAGAAGTAGAAGCAGAAGATGAGGAGGGATATGATGCTTCAGCCTTCAGTCATGAAGAATGCAAAAAAGCAGCCTTCTTCTTCTTCATCTTCTTCTTCTACTTGCTCCACCAAAACTAGAAAAACAAGGGAAAGCGACGACTGCAATCATCTGTAAAGATGGTGTTGGGGTTAAGGTAATGGATTACTTTTCTAGCTATTCAATTTGCACTTGACTATTATTATATTATTTTCCACCCTGCAGCTTCATGCAGAAGAAGGTTTTTTTTTTCTTGGCCTTATATTGTGATTCTTCCGACCAAGAAATGCAACGAATCAAGAAAAAGAAGGAAGAAATCAATCCGGGGTTGAGTTTTTTTTTGTATGATGGGTCTTGGTTTAATTAATACCCAAAACAAGAAAACCTAGATTCTTGATCGTAAGCAATCTCCGAAGATATTGAAGTGGCCAAGAAACTAAAGAATTTGTGTTTATGGGCGTTTCAATAAAACTCATTGTTCTTGCTTGTGCTGTTTAGATTAGATATTAAAGATAAATAGCCGTTAATCTGGATTAGTTTATTGTTTAACAGTTGTTATATTGGCTAGGAATGTTGTTTGTTGGATTTTTTAAAGGTTATGGCTCATTAACTGTTAGCGCACCATTGTTGTAATTAATCAATTGTTTTGAACTCCTTAGAAAATTAAAGATATAAACAAGTTTACTGGTCCTCTGTTTCTCTAGCTATGTATTGTACTCTTTTGTGGAGAAGTCAAAACAACAGAATTTGAAGCTTCCGGTATAAAATTTGAGTTGCTCATTACTTGATCATTAAGATGCTTTGAATATGTTCACCTCTCCTCCTATGTTGCTACTGCAGTCATCACCAAAACTAATGTATTTCCTATAAATTAGCAATTTTGACTGTATGTTGCAGGGCTGAATTAAGGACACACCATCTAAGTATATGCTTCAGCATTTGTTTCATTTTGACATATATCCTTATAATACTAGGAACCAAAACAACCCTTTCCATTACAAACAGTGAGAAGCTCATTAAAAACATGGCTTTTGTGAAGGTAAACTGTAAAATTTAAATAATGTAATAATATTGATCATGTACTTGTCTTAAAGCATATGAATGGTTGGAGTTGTGGATTCCTGAGGGAAAATACATTGAAGGCATATTATTTGGAACTTTTCTTCCCCTTCTTAAGGGTAACGACCTCTATTTGGAATAGTTAGACTAACCAATAAAAAATGAGGGAGGAAATAGATTATAATTCTTACCTCAACCCAACAATAACACTACTACATTCTTATTAGGAGTGAGCATTCGGTTATAACCGAACCAAATAAGCTATTCAGTTGTAACCGAAAACCGAAATTAATACATTTCTAGTATCCGAACTGTTAACCGAATTAGCGAATTACCGAACTTATAATTCGGTTATTCGGTAAATAACCGAAATAAAAGGCTTCCATACTTAACAGTTTCCTTAACACTTAACACTAAACAGGTTACAACATTACAGATTACAATCAACAGAAGAAAGTTAATACATCTCTAAAATTAACAATACATAATAATTCAAAACCTTACCATGATTAAAATTAGCAACATCAAGCATTGCCAGCACACAGCAACATCCAAAACTCGAGCACTGTAGTCAGCACTCAACAGACACTAGGCAGCACAACAGGGCAGAATGCACTAGGCAGCACAACTGGGTCCAAATCCCAAAGATTCCACAAGCCAGGAAGGATATCAGATATTATTATAACATGAGCAATCTACTTATAAAAAACATAATAAATAACAGCAAAGAACATGAAAAATCTGCAAATAAGAATTACCATACAAAACAAAGAACCATCAATACAAAGTATAACAATATTTAGGAGTTATTCTATTAAGATGTAAACGTCTTAAGTTAACATCGAATTTCAGTCGACTGTTTAATAAATGCTTTAAAACTCAATGAAAAGGGTATGAGTCAAAAACAAATATCTTCGTGAACTTTTACAATTTTTTACTAATCATATACTATTTTAATGATGTCTAACAAATTTGTTGAGTTTCAACGTTTGAACTTTATTTGATGGAGCTGCATTAGAATTTTGGAAAACATACATTCACGCACACGCTTATATATCGCTACGACTTTCTCTAAATAAAGACCATATGAAAATGGCTTTAGAGTTTAGGTTGTATATGGTTAATGGACTTGTTTTAACGACAAAAGAAACAGAACGTATTTTTCAACAAATCTTGTTTGTCGATTGAAATAATTTATTTTAGCATGTCCAAAACTATTTGTTTTTTGTTAAAACTTAAAAGCATTTAAATTTTGCATGTAGTGGCCTACTGTTTGTACTTTATAGTAAATTTTGTGCACCATTATTCATTTGTTACCTCTAAAAGACATGCATCAATTCTTAGGTTGTATGATAAACATCTTTAGAGATAAATGTTAATCAGTGATCCTGTTTGGAATGAATTCCAATTGTTGGAAAGCATCTTAAACTTGAATAGTAGAATATGCAAGATTATGTCTTTTATCAAGTTTCTAACTAGAATCCTTTCAAGTGATGCAATGCATGTGAGTCACTACCTGGTAGGTACAGTATTCATCACAGTAAGAAATATTTTCAGATTTGAGACTAGTTATTTTGGCCGTCTTTCAATGAACTGCATAAATGCAGTGATATTAGATCTTATTAAGTTCTTAAAACTTGTGCGATTTACTCAGCTATGATGGTTTTAGTTAATCAGGTATATCACTTGTGTCATGGACAAGTTTTACTTTGATCTCCTTTAGGCTTTTACCCCATTTCAATTTATCTCATCAAACATTATAGCTTATTTTTCATTTTTTGTTGATTTGATGAAGGGGACTCTGAATTACAGGACAGAATGATACAAGTAGGATCTTTCAGAGTGAGGGCAAACATGTCTCATACCCTTCAAGCCATCCTTCGCAAACAAGGTGATATAGCTAAGGATTTTGAGTTAGAATCAGGTTATGTGCTTTCTGCTGCACTTGAAAATATCTGCAGTGTTGTGCAAGAGCTCGAAACCACTAAATTCGTCGATGTTAGGGAAAAACAGTTGGATGGTTTTTATTCTGTGGTGAGAGATGCTGAAAAACTGAAGTTGAATGTGAAGTGGCTACGTTAGGGACTGGATAGAATTTTCCAGACAGTGGGCACGTTCAATCATTACAAGGAAGTTGAAGAAAGCTTGAAAACGGCCATGCAGCGGATGAAATCTATCCAGGAAGCTTTAGAATTGAAAAGGGCTGAGATGAGTGAAATAAAAGCTATAATTCAAGATTTGCAAGGTCAACTAGAATCAGAGATACTGAAATCTGAGAAGTTTTGTAGCTGCATGGATGATATTTCATCTAGATGGAATAGCATTCGCAATACTTTCATTTCAAATGGGTTGCTTTAGATTTTTTTGTGGATGGTATACTTTAGATCTTTACTTTTATTTTCTTGTAGAAGTGGGCATATTGTGTATATGTTTTTAACTGGAATAGTCCAGAAAAGTAATAGGGATGGCATTGAATTGCACCGAACAAAATTGCCGCTTGATTCCTTGGCTACAGAGGAGGGTAGCTCAACAACATCAATATCTTGCACATTTACTTGAAATGTAATAGTGATGGCATGACAAAATTCAATATACACCTAGAATATAAGTAATAACATGTTTCCGTTGATAACACAGAAGAACATGCACGTTTAACAAATAGGCTTCTGGTATGAGATGAAAGGCGAATGACTTGTCATTTGTCATAAGCCATAAATATTCCACAGGTTCCGTAAATTCTTTCTCCAGCAAGCACAAGTACTAGTACTTCACTTGTTTTGTCCAACTACAAATTGCTATTTTTCCAGGTCGACATTGATAGTTGAGCCTAGAAGAAATCAAGTGTAATTTATGTTGAAAACTTGTGACTCATAATATAGAAGTATGTTATTAACTTGTAATTTATGTTGGTATCAAGCTCATGGTATAGCTATGTACAGCCGAGTATTTATAGATAATTAGATATACACAATAAAATATAGTTTTAGACTATATTTAATTTATTTATATGTTTTAGACTATATGTTAATATAACATCCCTTATGGATTTGGGGTAATCTCCTCTTCATTATCCTTCTCTTCAATTTCCCTGGATCCTATTTACTCTTTTCCCCATTTCTCTCAATACCATATACACTATTTACATAAAATCAACACATCACTTAATTTATGTTATTGAGTTGAATCATGACTTGAAAATTCAGAGTAATCAGGATCCTTTTATTTATTTATTTTTATTTTTTATTCTTTAATCATCCAATGAATGTGCAATCTTAGTCAAGATTGAAATGGTTTATTAATTTTTAAAGGTAAAAGTTTTTCTAATGACTACTTTGTTTGCAAAGTGATTACATCATTTTAATCTTTTCATTGACATTTTCGGATCCTGTGTAACAAAAATATTTGTACAAATATATACCAGTTTGAAAAAAATTAGTGATTGTGAATATCTTCTAAAGATTAAGTTTTGTTTTGTTGGGATTTTTGGTTGTGTCTATGGATTATCATCTGGGTTCAGTCACGCTTAATGTGCATTTGTGGTTGTTAATTCAGTATGATTTTTATTGGGTTACTTTTTTTTTTGATTTTGTTTTTTGAAGTGATGGTTTGTTGTGAGGTTGTGGATTAATTGCTTGAAACTTTCCCTCATTTGTGGTCTGTTTTGAAATTGAATATGCCAATCAAAGAGCCAAGTGTTTCTAAATTTTCTTGGCATGTTATTCTCTCTGTTAATTAAGATTAAAAGGCAAGTAATGATAATGAAGATTTAAATTTGTCCAGTTTGTTCAAATTTTAGGAAATTTATTTTAACATTTAACTACGTGTATGTAACACATCATAGCAAGCACAATCTTGAGTTTTAAACGAATTCCGAAGAAAGTATATAACCTATTCCAACATATTCTAATTTCTGATCAGCTTCAAATTCAAGTCTAATGCTGCTAAGATGTACTACGTACACTGTAGGAATGAAATTAGATTATGGAATTGCTTTTCAGTTACTTTTCTTCCCTTCCTTTTATACTGTTTGAATTACTACAGATGCATGGAATTAAAATAGTAATAGTTGAAATCATGGTTAGAAAATGTAGTAGGTTAAACAATCATCGTCATTTTAATTAATTCTTCCAATAATTACAGCATCCTTGAGTGTGCATCTTTGAAGTTGTGGTGGCTCTGAATTAACATAAGTGAAAATCTTGTTCTTTGTAGTCTGTACCCTACATATGTTGTTGTGTTGGCCTTCTTTAAGAGGTAAATGAAGATTTCGCAAACCTAATTTATAAGTAGTTTATCTCTGTTTCATTAATTCTTTCTTTCTATTCCCCCCCCCCTCTTTTTGTTTAGACAAAAATCAGTTATTGGGCTTGATCCAAGTACATATAATTTTGTGTTGAGCTCAAATTGTAGCTTTGATCTCACTTCTTTGGTTTACATCTCTCTCTCTCTGCCCCCTCCTGATATGCACACACATTGACACACCCATGCCAGGCACCTTTGTGGCTATGTATGGTAAAGCTGCAACATATTTTTTCAGAAATCCAACTCATGTTCTCCTTTTGTTATGTCTATATATCCAACTTAATTTAGGTACTTTATGCTTAAATGTTTTACCGTTTTAAGTTGCCAATGTGTTCGGTTAAATGTTTATCCAACATATATGCATATTGAACTAGAAAAATAAATCAGTCAAGTTTGAGCATGAATGAAATTTTATTACATCGACTTGCACACATTATGCAAGTGAATACAGATTTGTCATAAATCCACCACAAACCCCTTCCTATGTTGTGTTGTTCTAAATTTTGTACCGAGCACACACCTCCTGAAAATAGCAGAGCTTAGGGATATGCATGCAACATAAACACACACGTACACCTTTTTGTGTGACTTTTCATTTTTTTTAGCATATTTACTTTTTGAAACATAGCCTAACTTTTGCAATAATTTTTTTCATTTAGGACTAATTAAAATTTATTTTAAAATTTATAAAATGACATGATATTAATTCATAATTTATAAAATGACATGATATTAATTCCTAATTTGTCATTATTTTTATGTTATCAAGTTAGGCAACACACTATCACTATTAGCTTCTCAGCAAATATTAGGAAATACTTCGAAACATAAAATTACCCTTAAAAGTTATCGTTTTAATTATGCAACTAAAAAGGAGTGAATTAAGAAAGGGTACCTAATTGAGAAGGATTATTTCTTGAAACTTAAAGATCATTGTGACCTGCTAATCTCCTACTGCAACTCCTCTTGGAATCATCAAACTCCAGTACTGCATGAAACCTACACCCCCACATCACTTTTATTATCATCATGTACATATTCACACCTACACATATGCACATGCACAATTTCATACAATAAAATGATTTATATGTCAATTAATTCTGCATCGAATGTGGATTGAAACTAACAGAGTGAAATAGAATAATAATGTCTGGATCAACCTAAATTTATTATAGTCATATATTGCAACAATCTTTTTTTTTTGCTGCATCAACATAAACACCACACTTCTTGCTTTCACCAAGGATCGAACATACCACCATGATGCGATTCACCAGGTATGTTTAAATCCAGCATAGAACAAATTAAGATGCTTTACTTGCAGCTTTCTCAACTTGAATATAAATATGTGTTATAGGAACTACATTATGTAGTGTCTAGAGGTTGAGATTAATATAGAACATTTTAAGCATCAATATAGAATATTTTCAATTCAATGTTGTGGTGATTTACTTTGCTTTTGGCTAAATTAATCCTGAATAGAAGCTGACTTTTAGTTTCCTCTCATTTTTATTTTGTATTTTTTCTTCTTCCCCCCAAACAATTTGAAACCTTCCAAGATACTACTAGCCTTGAGAGGTTAAGAATCAATTTAAATTTAAGTGTGCGTGGTTTGTGAGGGTATTGTAATTCATAATGTAATTTATACATTATACACCCAGAATTGCCAAAAAATGCCGTTCCTTATGTGATATAGTAATTACAGTAGCATCCTCTGGAATTGCTTCTGGGTTGTTACATGGGGGACGTACTGCACATTCAACATTCTGCATTCCACTTAACGTATTAGAAAATTCAGTTTGTGAATTCACGAAGCAATCATCACACTCGGAATTATTTCGGAAGGCTAGACTAATTATATGGGATGAGGTTCCAATGCAGCATCGTCATTGTGTTGAAGCATTTAATCGGACCTTACAAGACATTCGTGATAACTCACAACCATTTGGACGTGTTACTGTTGTTCTTGGGGGAGATTTTAGGCAGATTCTTCCTGTTATACCTAGAGGTCTTCGCGAGCATATAGTGGCAACATCACTACGGCGTTCTTTGCTTTGGAAAGATATACATGTCTTGACTTTACAAGTTAACATGCGCTTACACGATGACCAATCTGTATTATTTGATTTCTCGGCTTTTCTTAATGAGGTTTGAGTATTTGTATCTTTATTCATATTGACATCCATATATCGTCGAGAATATTTGATAATTTACTAATACTTCATTAATGTGTAGATTGGATCTAACCCTCAAGAATCTATACAACTTCCAGATTTAATAAAAATAACTCAAAGTGTAGATAATCTTATCTCGACCATCTATCCAGAGCTAGAAGTGCCAAGTAAGGTCACTCCCGAATTCTTAAAAGAGCACACAATTCTATCTGCTAGAAATGATGATGTCAATGATATCAACCTAGCTGCGTTGGCAGTTTTTTCGGGAGAAATACATACATACTTTGTTGCTGACAAAATGGTTGAAGATGATGATGTGGATCGGACTATTATGCATAGGTACCCGAATGAGTATTTGAACACATTCAATCCCCCTGGACTACCACCGTTCAAATTAGATTTAAAAGAGGGTTGTCCAATAATGCTTCTAAGGAACATTGCACCGAAAGATGGCCTTTGTAATGGTACTAGACTTATCATAGTCAAGTGGGGTGCTTTAGTACTTGAAACAAAGATTTTAACTAGTGATAAGCATGGCGACTTGGTATTCATTCCAAGAATTTTTTTTGACTCCTTCTTCGTCTGAGTTAAGTATTAAAATGACAAGAAGACAATTCCCAGTGAAGTTAGCGTATGCAATGACAATGAATAAATCACAGGGCCAGTCTGTCAAATTTGTTAGGGTAGATTTACGTACGCCGGTATTTAGTCACGGTCAACTATATGTAGCTCTATCAAGATGCACAAGTTCTTCCCGCTTATGCATACTTTTTCGTGAATTAACTGACAAGTCCACAACAAATATCGTCTATCCTGAAGTTTTGTTATAATTTTATATGTTTGAGGTATCATTTCTTATCTCCTTGCATTATTGATCTTCTTACGATAAAAGTCTTGATATGTTTTGAATTAACTGATAAAAATTTTGAATTAACTGACAAGTCCAGAACAAATATTGTCTTTATTTATGTGTTGTGATCAAGTTCTGTACTTTTTGTTTGGTTATTTTAAAGTTTACTGTTGTGTTTATGAGTGCTAATTATGATTCTTTCATTAAGAAATTTATGCGATATGTTATTTGGAATAAAAGGAATTCAATATAACCTAAATATTTCTGCAGAAAGATATTGGAGTAGTTAGGTCTGTGCATATGTTTTGGATGGAATAGTTGAATATTTGCTAATTGTTATAAATGAGACTGATGCTTGAAGAAGTTGTGGCATCGTTATAGTTGTGACATATGCTAGCAAGACTCTTGATGAGTATAGGTGAGTCCTATAGTCATGTCTAAACAAAAAGGGGGGGAGGAATAGAAAGGAAGAATTAATGAAACAGAGCTAAACTACTTATAAATTAGGTTTGCAAAATCTTCATTTATCTCTTAAAGAAGGCCAACACAACAACATATGTAGGGTACAGACTACAAAGAACAGGATTTTCACTTATGTTAATTCAGAGCCACCACAACTTCAAAGATGCACACTCAAGGATGCTGTAATTATTAGAAGAATTAATTAAAATGACGATGATTGTTTAACCTACTACATTTTCTAACCATGATTTCAACTATTACTATTTTAATTCCATGCATCTGTAGTAATTCAAACAATATAAAAGGAAGGGAAGAAAAGTAATTGAAAAGCAATTCCATATTCTAATTTCATTCCTATAGTGTACGTAGTACATCTTAGCAGCATTAGACTTGAATTTGAAGCTGATCAGAAATTAGAATATGTTGGAATAGGTTATATACTTTCTTCGGAATTCGTTTAAAACTTAAGATTGTGCTTGCTATGATGTGTTACATACATGTAGTTAAATGTTAAAATAAATTTCCTGAAATTTGAACAAACTAGACAAATTTAAATCTTCATTGTCATTACTTGCCTTTTAATCTTAATTAACAGAGAGAATAACATGCCAAGAAAATTTAGAAACACTTGGCTCTTTGATTGGCATATTCAATTTTTAAACAGACCACAAATGAGGGAAAGTTTCAAGCAATTAATCCACAACCTCACAACAAACCATCACTTCAAAAAACAAAATCAAAAAAAAAAGTAGGAACAATTACATATAATAGAACATTTTAATAAAATAATACAAAAAAAGTGCATGAATAAAATATTTACAAAGTTAATGCAAATGCAATACTTAATTACAAAAAGAATGTAATCTTATCCCTTTAATTATGCACACGAATTTCTCCCTCATCTCTCCCACAATTTTCTCACCATCTCTCCCACGATTTTCTCCCACTCCATTTCTGTTCCCCTCCCTCCGCCTCCCCTCCTCCCTCCGCCTCCCCTCCTCCCCTCCTCCCTCCTCCCGCCTCCCCCTCCTCCCGCCGTTCCCTCCCCACCCCCCTCCCTCTCCTCTCCTCCCGCCCTTTCTCCTCCTACTGCCGCCCCCCTCCTCCCGCCCCCTCCCCCTCCCCCTCCCGCTCCCGCTCCAGCTCCCGCTCCCGCTCCCGCTCCCGCTCCCGCTCCCGCCTCCCTTTGCCTTCCCCCTCCTCCCGCCCCCGCCTCCGCCTCCGCCTCAC
Source organism: Panax notoginseng (assembly GCA_016801055.1). Taxonomy (NCBI): domain Eukaryota; kingdom Viridiplantae; phylum Streptophyta; class Magnoliopsida; order Apiales; family Araliaceae; genus Panax; species Panax notoginseng. Next base: position 173,735,775 of record CM029018.1, read on the forward strand.
CACCTCCCCTCCCCCTCCCCCTCCGCCTCCCCTTCCTCCCGCCTCCCTTTCTTCTCACCCTCTTCCCGCCCCCTTTCTCCTCCACCCTCCTCCCCCCCACGCCCCACGCCCCACGCCCCACCCCCCACCCCCCACCCCCTCCTCCTCCCGCCCCTCCCTCTCCTCGATCCCTCCGCCTCCCACCGCCACCGGTCTATTCTTTATTTTCACCGGTAACGAAATCTTCCGATAAGGTAATCAATTCAGTTTTATTAGGTTACTAATTTATTTTAGATGTGATGCAGTTGGTAACCAAATTTCATGTAGTTGGTTACGAAATCATTTGATAAGGTAACCAATTCAGTTTTATTAGCTTACTAATTTATTTTGAATGTGATGCAGTTGGTGACCAAAATTTATGCAGTTGGTTACTAAACCTTCCGATAAGGTAACCAATTTAGTTTTATTAGATTACTAATTTATTTTGGATGTGATGCAGTTGGTAACCAAATTTCATGTAGTTGGTTACCAAACCATTTGATAAGGTAACCAATTCAGTTTTATTTGATTACCCATTTTATTTTAAATGTGATGCAGTTACTAGTTAAAATTCGTATAAAGGTAACCATTTCAATTTTTGTGGATAACCAAATAGTCAAAAGAAATTCAGAATAGCAACTCCGGTGGTGGTGGCGGCGGCGGCGGCGGTGGCGGCGAGAGAGGAGGATGATGAACATTAGCTCCTTCATAATTTTTTATTTTTAATTTTCTCATTTTGATTTGAATTTTGAAATATAGATTTGAAATTGTTGTTAGAGACAAAAGATTTGAATTTGAATTATTAATTATGGCAGTTAGTTGTCCTTGATTTTAGGTTTTTTTATTAATGTGAATTGTATTATTTTTGTAATATGAGTCTTAATTACACTCTTTTTGTAATTATTTAGTTGATGCACTTTTCTTGTAATTACTTTCTATTTGTTGTATACTTATGTAAAGGACCCAAAAAAGTAACCCAATAAAAATCATACTGAATTAACAACCACAAATGCACATTAAGCGTGACTGAACCCAAATGATAACCCATAAACACAACCAAAAATCCCAACAAAACAAAACCTAATCTTTAGAAGATATTCACAATCACTAATTTTTTTTCAAACTGGTATATATTTGTACTAATATTTTTGTTACACAGGATCCGAAAATGTCAATGAAAAGATTAAAATGATGTAATCACTTTGCAAACAAAGTAGTCATTAGAAAAACTTTTACCTTTAAAAATTAATAAACCATTTCAATCTTGACTAAGATTGCACATTCATTGGATGATTAAAGAATAAAAAATAAAAATAAATAAATAAAAGGAGCCTGATTACTCTGAATTTTCGAGTCATGATTCAACTCAATAACATAAATTAAGTGATGTGTTGATTTTATGTAAATAGTGTATATGGTATTGAGAGAAATGGGGAAAGAGTAAATAGAATCCAGGGAAATTGAAGAGAAGGATAATGGAGAGGAGATAACCCCAAATCCATAAGGGATGTGATATTAACATATAGTCTAAAATATATAAATAAATTAAATATAGTCTAAAACTATATTTTATTGTGTATATCTAATTATCTATAAATACTCGGCTGTACATAGCTATACCATGAGCTTGATACCAATTTTGTGCACATTTCTCATACTATATCCTTTATAATAGACAAAGGAGGAATATGCACCTAATCTTTAGAAGATATTCACAATCACTAATAATCAGAAGCCCACACAACAAAAAGAGCTTAAATCAATTAGACACTGTATCTATTATATAAATGCAGTTTAAGAAAGAAACAGAGTAAGTAACTCAGGGTTTGTTACCTGGCAGCAATTGCAGGAGATGGCCACGAAGGGAGCGAGAAGTCGGCGGACACAGGGAGGAAGAGAAGCACCAGTACTGCAATAAATCGGCAGACCTAAAATGAAGTAAAAGAGAGTCAGATTCATTTTGTTTATTAAAAGCAAGAAAAGTAAATTATCAATAATCCACACAGGGCAAGAGACTAACGACTGCAGAGCAAAAATAGACGAAGAAAAGAATCCCAGGGCTAACTATGTACCCAGAAAAATAACTACACATACCAAATTAGGGATAAAAACACTTACTGTCAATTAATCCACAATAAAATGATTCCGTTGACCAAATATATAACAGAAAGAAGTAAAGTGATTGTGTATTAATCCACAATAAATCTATTGATTTCGTCTAACTATTCTTACTTTTGAGTTTTGAGAATCAAGTCTTCTATACCCTAAGACATGGAAAACTAAAAAAAATGCGCTTCAGATATGATGATATTTTGTCCTCTTTGTGTGTGGTTGTGTAGTGTTACCTTGTGATTTTTCAGACCAACCCGTTGAAGTGAACATGATTCAGGTCATGTTTGACAATGAACTTACAAGAGAAGACGAAATTTTTAATTTTTGTTTAAATCATTTTGGTCAAAATTGGGATGAAACAGAATATGTAAATGAGGTTAATGAAATGCTAGAGTCATCAACATCAATGTCTTACTCTAAATGGGAACCCGAGACTGAGCCATTAATCTTGCAATCTTCAGAACCTCTTGAAAAGAGTCCACCAGAGTTAGAACTCAAACCTCTGCCTGATAATCTTAAATATGCCTATTTAGGTCCCTCCAAAACTCTTCCTGTAATCATTGCTTCTGATTTAACAAACACACAGGAGGAAGAGTTATTGACCATCTTGAGAGAAAACAAGGAAGCCATAGGATGGAGTATAACTGATATTAAGGGGATCAGTCCAATAATTGTCCAACATAGGATCCATTTAATAGATGATGCTAAACCTGTGAGAGACCCACAAAGGCGTTTAAACCCGGTTCTAAAAGATGTTGTTAAGAAAGAAATTCTCAAGTGTCTAGATAATGGGATCATCTATCCCATTTCTGATAGCTCGTGGGTAAGTCCTGTTCAGGTGGTACCTAAAAAGTCTGGCTTAACTGTGGTTCAAAATGAAGCTAATGAGTTAGTTCCCACTCGTGTCCAATCAGGTTGGAGGGTTTGCATAGACTATAGAAAACTCAATGCTGCCACAAGAAAGGATCATTTTCCTTTACCCTTCATTGACCAAATTCTAGAAAGATTAGCTGGTCATGCTTACTATTGTTTCCTTGATGGTTACTCGGGCTACTTTTAAATTCCCATAGCCCTAGAAGACCAAGAAAAAACCACTTTCACTTGTCCTTATGGAACCTTTGCATATCGTCGTCTGCCCTTTGGGCTATGTAGTGCCCCTACCACCTTTCAAAGATGCATGATGAGTATTTTTTCTGACATGGTGGAGAAATTCCTAAAAATTTTCATAGATGATTTTTCTATATTTGGATCTACATTTCATGAGTGTCTTCACCACCTTGACTTAGTTTTAAGGAGATGTAAGGAAACAAATTGAATCCTGAATTGGGAAAAATGTCACTTCATGGTAAAAAAAAGGAATTGTTCTGGGTCACATCATATCTGAAAAGGGAATTGAAGTAGATAAAGCCAAAATTGACCTCATTGCCAATCTTCCACCACCTAGGACAGTCAAAGAAATTCGTTCTTTCCTAGGACATGCAGGCTTTTATAGGCGATTTATTAAAGATTTTAGTAAGAAAGCAAGGCCCTTGACCAATCTTCTAGGTAAAGATGCAAAATTTGAATTTAATGAAAAATGTCTTCAATCTTTTGAACAACTCAAAAAGGAGTTAACTTCAGCTCCTATCATCAAATCACCTGATTGGAGACAACCATTTGAGTTAATGTGTGATGCATCTGACTATGCAGTTGGTGCTGTTCTAGGGCAAAGAATCAACACGATTCCCCATGTCATATACTATGCTAGTAGGACTTTGAATGATGCTCAATTGAACTATTCAACTACTGAAAAAGAACTTCTAGCTGTAGTTTTTGCCCTAGAAAAGTTTCGATCTTATCTTATTGGGTCTAAAATAATTGTTTACACTGACCATGCTGCTCTCAAACATCTTCTTTCAAAAAAAGATTCCAAAGCACGTTTAATTCGTTGGGTCTTATTGCTCCAAGAATTTGACCTCGAGATACGAGACAAAAAAGGTTCTGAAAACGTGGTAGCTGATCATTTGTCACGTTTAGTTGTGGAGTCCAACTCTGACCTGCCCTTAAATGAATTTTTCCCAGATGAGCAGCTTTTCTCTATATCTGCTACACCTTAGTTTGCTGATATTGTGAATTACCTAGTGACTAGTGAGATTCCTTCCCATTGGTCCAAACAAGACCGATCCAAGTTTCTTTCACAAGTCAAACACTTTTATTGGGATGACCCCTATTTGTTCAAATATTGTCCTGATCAAATCATTAGAAGGTGTGTACCCGACCACGAGTTTAGAAGTGTTCTGTCCTTTTGTCATGACCAAGCTTGTGGAGGACATTTTGGAGGCAAAAAGACGGCCGTCAAAGTCCTCCAATGTGGTTTCTATTGGCCTAGTCTATTCAATGATGCCACATCATTTTGTGCCAATTGCAATAGGTGTCAACAATTAGGGAGGATCACTAGGAGGAATATGATGCCAATGCAACCTATTCTAGTCATTGAATTGTTTGATGTATGGGGAATCGATTTCATGGGCCCATTTCCAAATTCTTTTGGGAATCTATACAATTTACTTGCGGTGGATTACATGTCAAAGTGGGTAGAAGCTATACCAACCAAGACCAATGACAACAAAGTTGTTGTCAAATTTTTGAAAGAGAACATTTTCTCTCGCTTTGGTACCCCTAGGGCCATAATCAGTGATCAAGGAAAACATTTCCGCAATCAGCCTTTTGCATCCTTGCTAAAAAAGTACTCCATCACCCACAAGCTTGCAACATCATATCATCCTCAAACAAGTGGTCAGGTAGAAGTCTCAAATAGGCAAATAAAACATATCTTGGAAAAAACGGTGAGTTTCAATAGAAAAGACTGGTCTCTAAAATTGTTAGATGCATTGTGGGCTTACCGTACTGTCTTTAAAACTAATTTAGGGATGTCACTATATCGGCTTGTGTTTGGAAAAGCTTGTCATTTACCTGTTGAACTTGAACATCGTGCTTTGTGGGCCATAAAACAGTTGAATTTTGATATGTCCACCGGTGGGAGTCATAGACAATTGCAATTAGCTGAGTTAGATGAGATTAGGAATGATGCTTATGAAAATGCTAAAATTTACAAGGAAAGAACAAAAGTGTTTCATGACAAAACAATTTTGAGAAAATCATTTTCACCTGGACAAAAAGTTCTCTTGTATAATTCTAGGCTACATTTATTCCCTGGAAAATTGCATTCTAGATGGGATGGACCTTTTGTACTGAAGGTAGTTTACTCTCATGGGGCAGTCGATATTGAAAATCCAAATAGTGGAGAAATTCTCAAAGTGAATGGTCAACGACTCAAACTTTTTTTAGAAATGCCGACCGAACCAGCGGAGGTGGTATACCTTGTTGACCCAACTAATTTAGTATGACTGGCACTGCACTTTTTAGTTTGTACGTATATTTTTCTTTTGTCCACTATTGTCATCCGGTTTCTGCCCCATCGTACAAGGTATAATTCTTTCATATCTTTGTTCTCTTTTCTTCATTTGCATACATTGAGGACAATGCATGATTTAGGTATGGGGGGGAGTTTGTTTGTATTATTGTATTAGATTTTTTTTACTTTTTATTTTTTATTTTTTATTTCTCTTTTTAGGAAAAAATAGTAAAAAAAACACGAAAAAAGTATAAAAAAAAAATTATTTGACTTTTTATGCATTGGATTAATTCTAATAAGTGTTTGTGGAGCAAAACTCATGAGTAAGATTGAAAGATTTAGAACTCTTAAATTTTTGATAAGATGCAAAATCTTAGTTCAAAACACCATCCGGATTAAAATTGATTTCACAAGTATTTTTGCACTTCACGTTTACACTAATTCTTAGTTGTGGGGTATAAACCATGATTCGAGTAATTTCAAAGAAAAAAAAAGAAAAAAAAAAGAAAAGAAAAGAAGAAAGAATGAAAAAAATGAAGTTGAAAAAAGTTGAAAAAAAAAAGAAATAAATAACTGCTTCAATGTCCATTAAACGAAATAACTGGGTATCCAAGCCTCGGGAAGTATCGATATTCACGCTGAAAAGTGTGATGGATAAAAGCAGCTTGACTAGTCTAATTTTGTGGCCTTTGCTACTCGAGTAAGTAAGCCCTTAGGGGTGTCTCTACACCTAGTGCCCTAAAGTCATCTGGTTTGGGAGTCATTGGTCCAACGCTCGCTCTACATGGGTAACTCTGAAAAGCCTAAGAAAATGAGACATTGCACAAGTCAAGAATCAAAATTGAAAAAAAATGGAAAAAAAGAAAAGAAAAGAAAAAAAATGAGCTTGCTTGATTTTCATGACAAAAATTCCTACTAAGAGTTATATCATATACACATGCATGCATCACATGGAATTGATTTAATGAAGGATGGTGTCTAAAATAAAAAGATTGAGTATTTTTGATAAGGTGAAAGTGTGATTTTGAATTTAATCTTGCTTATGTATAATGCCCATAAATATTTAGAAGTTTTCTTTCAATTTCATAATTTGTTGAACCCAAAAAATATATTTTTGAATTTTGTGGGTATATTCACTGCAAACCCTCACGAGACACAACTCGTCCACTTGGGTAACCTTGGGGTTTAAAGGCTTGTTGCACATGCTAAGTGCAATCGTGTTTCCTACGGAAATGGGGTAGTGTAATTTTTATTTTATTTTATTTTTATTTTACTCGAGGACGAGCAAAAGCTAGGTATGGGGGTATTTGATAAACACTTAATTCATACATTTAATTATCCCTAATTTTGTCCTTTTAATTATATTAGTTTATTAAATTAATATGTTTTATTTTATTTTGTAGGATTTAATATTTGTTGCAATAAAGTCAAAATCTTGGTGATCAAGGGATATTTAATGCTTTTATTCATATAAGGAATATCCAAGAAGAATCCTACAAGGAGTAGGAAAGAGGTTGAAAAATCTTGGTGTGCAAGTCAAACCTAACAAGAGAAGAAAAGTATATCTAGAAGATCTTTTTGAGAAATTGATTGGGGACAAAACTGTCCAAGTTCCATTAGGGTTCCAAGTTATTTTTCCTATAAATAGGCTTCTTGTTTTAGAGAGAAGGGCACCACTTATTATTTTCTTTTTCTTAGTTCTTCACTAGTGTAGAAGGGAGTAACATATTTAGAGTTTATTTTTTTCTCTTATTCCAATCACGTGTGAAACTACTGTCAGGGAGTATTTGTATCTTTCTTTTATTTATATAATAGAAATTCTCTTTTTAATTATTGTTCTTATTTCATGCGAATTGTAGTACTAATATTATTTGTTTTTGTTTTTAATTCCATGGCTAGCTAAATTTTTAATACCTAGGATTATGATGAAACTAAGTATTTCATAATAATATTTTCTTTCCGTTCCAAAATTAATGCCTAATTATTTTTGCCTTCATATTTTCCTCCACATAAATTGCATATGATTTTTATATTGATTGCGAGGTTTTGATAAGTTATAGTTAATCTGTGAATTTTTCATAACTTACGTTTGCCCATATTAATTATATGAATCATTATTTTTAAAGGGAAGGGAGAATAATTTGGGAATTGATTTAGGAAATAAGAAATTATTTATTATGTTAATATTTGGTGGATTCTGATTCCTAGGTATCTTTTCTCATTAATAGTTTCCGTTATTAATTAGTAGTTTGAATAATTTAGTTAATAAATTTTCTCCACCATATTTATTTCTAATTCGCATAAAATATTAATTAAGGATATATTAAAGAATTAATCTAGTTTCTGTGGGTTCGACCTGTACTTGCCAGTTCTTCAATTTGATACTGTGCACTTGCAGTTACATATTTTTATCACATCAATGTCGTTTAAGGTTTTTGCACATGGATTAAAAAATTCATTTAATACTATCATTTAATAATTAAAATATGTGTGAAATTCTATCACTATCTCTTTATGGGAAGTTGAAAACTATTAATATTAAGGGTGAAAATTTCTTGGGACAATGAGAGAAGGTAAGGATGATATAGGAAAGTAAATAATTTATTCTCTTAAAAAGTTGTAAACGACTGATAATTTGGAACAAATTTTTTCTTCTAAAACGTCATTTATTTAGGAATGGAGGGAGTAAATGGTAATGAAGTTTTTAAGGGCATTGTGTCATTCTACATTACTATCTCTGTATCTCATAAGAAATGGAATCCTTTCTTAGAACAATATTTTTTTGATTAAAGACTCTTATTGCAGAATGGAGGGAGTAGTAGCAATGCTTCCAACTTGTCATTTTTCTGTTAAATGTTTATTGCATGACTTTTTATATATTTTTATCATCTTCTGTTGCCTGTTTTCTTGTATAAAATAATAGTTATATCATCAGTGACATTAATTTTGAGGTATGGCTTTTACCTATGTTCACCAACCCTTGGTCCTGATCCCCTGTGTTTGTGATGTATCACACATCAATTCATTGATTGTAAGATGCATATTTAATCAGGAACAATAGTTTGTGAAGTTGACAATGACAAAATATGTTGTGCGGGATATAAATTCAATTAAAGTGATGTGCCTTTACATGACAGCTAAAGAACTATGTTTGTTTGCAAGGATTATACTTGGGATAAGAATATTAATCCCAATGCTATGTTTGTTTGCAATGATTATACTTAGGATAAGAATATTAATCTCAAGTGTCTTGTTTGTTTTCTAATTTATACTTGAAATTATTAGTCTAGGAATTATAAAAATGCTTAATAGTTTTGAGATTATAATTATACTCTCGGGATTATAATCCTAGAATTAATAGTTTTGGGATTAAAATCCTTACAAACAAACATAGCCCAAGTGTCTTGTTTGTTTTCAAATTTAGATTTGGGAAGTTTAGAGATTATAAAATGGTTTAATAGTCTTGAGATTATAATTATAATCCTTGATTATAATCCTAGGATTAATAGTCTTGGGATTATAATCCCATGGATTATAATCTTTACAAACAAGCATAGCTTAATTGTTTCTTACTTCTATAATTCTATTAAGATGTAAACGTCTTAAGTTAACATCGCATTTCAATCGACTGTTTAATAAATGCTTTAAAACTCAATGAAAAGGGTATGAGTGAAAAACAAATATCTTCATGAACTTTTACAATTTTTTTACTAATCATATACTTTTTTAATGATGTCTAACAAATTTGTTGAGTGTTCGGGAGTGTTTCACCGATCCTCTGTTGGGCTGAAGGCCTGGACCGGAACCAAGGAGGTCGAGCTCGTATGTTCGGATATATAAGATCGGGGTCGGTTACCCGAACCCAATAGGCCGGGGCCCCGTTGCCATCGTGAGGGTCGAGATCGGGTCTTTGCGTCTTCTAGGGCGAGGCCCAGACCGATGTTTATGCTTGGCTATTGGTTTAGGCCTGAACATGTGAGCAGCCCACATGCATAGTTGGTGTGACAAGGAGTTTACGTGATTAAGGGTATTAACCCTAATCATACACTAACAAGGCAACTCCAAAGGTAGTGGTGGAAAGGGATTTCACTTGCACCTTTTAAGGAGATTGTGTTGGACCCAAATATGGTAACTAACATATTTAGGAGTCCTACTCTAATTCGGAGAAGGATACCAAGGTGGTGGGAGCTCTATAAATACAAGGCCAAGGTTACAATTAACAAGTAATACCTACTTTGAGCACTAAACACATAACCTCTATTGTTAAACCTTGTAAACGGCCTGTACTTATTCTCACACCGGAGCTATCCCCCGACGGCACGGCCGTCAAGCTTATGTGTGATCTGTTATTGTGCAGGTTTCAGCGCCTGGATTCTGTGATTGGATGTGCAGACGAAACTTGGCGTTAACATTGGCGCTAGAAGGAGGGCATCTTTAGTGCTTCGTTGCAATCACAAATACCCTTTTTCGGCAGCGGATCATGGCGAGTAAGGATAACATCGCTGTCTCAGAAAGGGCCAAGACCCAGCAGTCCCACCAAACCACGCAGGTGAAGGACCGACTGGGGTCTAAAGTCCGGGAGGTGGAAGAGATACCGGGTCATGATCTTCGGCGGAAGCTCTTCCACGAGAGTCAACACACGCCTCATCAAGCGAGTCAGGCCGACGAGAGACACTCTCAAGCCCTCGTGAGGAAAGACAGAGGGGCAGGTAGCCGAGACCAACGAGAGTTTCTCCTGCAGAAGAAACTGGAGCAGAACAAAGATGCCATGTTGGCACTCCGGCTGCAACAGGAGGAATTGGAGAAACAGATGGCCAACATGGCCGGAGACCAAGAAGCGTGTTCCAGAAGGCGTAGGAATCGAAGTCGATCCCGATCACCTCGACGGGGAGAGGTGAGAAGAGAACAGAGCAGGCACAGGAGTCGCTCTAGGGACGGAAGGGGCAGAAGAAGGACTCATTCGGCCGAGTGCCGATCATAACACCGAGGCAGGTCGAGTCAAACGGAGAGGGAAGCATCTCCTGACTATGGGAGGGACAAACCCCGATCGTCCCCTCATAAGGAAGGGATCCGACCCCCTTACCCGAAGAGTAGCTGAACTAGAGAAACTGATAGGGGCAAAAAACTCGACATGGATATCTTCGGCATGCTTGGGATCTCCCTTTTCGCCCGAAATCAACCGGGTGATAGCCGATCCAAAGAAGAAGATGCCCCCGATAGAGACATATGATGGATTGGGAGATCCCTACGATCATTCGGATGGGTACGATCAGCTGATGTCGTACTATGGGCATTCGGATGCAGCCAAATGCCACATGTTTGCTACAACCCTTAAGAAGAGTGCCAGGGAGTGGATGGGGACCTTGGCGGCAGGATCGAAAGGGTCATGGAACGACCTTCGAGAAAAGTTTCATGCTCGGTTCGGAAGCAATCGAAGACGAGGGAAGATCATAGCGTCCCTCATGCAGGTCCGACAAAGATCCGACGAGACCCTAGGCCAGTATGTGAAAAGATTTCGGGAGGCAGTGGGATCGGTAGCAGAGTTGAATTCCCCTCAAGCCCTGAGATTTTTTACAACCGGTTTAGACATTGGGAGATCGAAGAAGCTGGTGAAGGATTTGGTGATCAACCATCCGACAGATCTGACCGAAGCTTTCCATCGGGCAGAAGGGTTTATCGCTGTAGAAGAAGCTTTGGGCAATTTCAGACCACACTCCCAGTCTTATGAGAAGTCTAAGGACAGAGAAAAATCAAATTATCAGCGTTCGGACAACAACCAGTGGAAATCAGACCGAGCAGAGAAGAAAAGCTATAACGGCGGCGGGCCCGAAAGTAACCGACCCCCACTGCCCAATCGTAATGTCAGCAAGGTCTATACCCCCCTTACCACGAATCGTTCGAAGATTTTGGAGGAGATGAAGAATCAACCATTCTACGAACCATGCCCCAGACGAACCAAACCCGGAAGGAGAGGTCGGGATAAGTATTGCGAATATCATCAGAGTACCGGACACTCGACCGAAGCATGCGTTAATCTGATGGATATGATCGAGAAAAATGTCCAGAACGAACAACTGATACAATATGTAGCGGGTCGGGGAAATGCAGTGGTGCCCAGGTAAGAGACCACAGATCAGATCCTGGATACTCAGACCCCACAGAACCCTCCAGCCCGAGGTGTAGTTGATGTCATTTCGGGGGGTTCTGTTGGACGGGTATCGGGAAGAAAAAGAAGTGGGCATTTGGGAGCAGTGCTATCTGTTACGGGGTCAACTCCTAGAAAGGATCGGGCATATCCGAGAACGTCTATCTCATTCACGGACGAGGATTACCCGACGGATCTCATCGAGCCACATGACGGTGCATTGGTAATAACGGCTCAGGTCGGGATAGTGGATATGAAGAGAATAATGATAGACAACGGGTCTTCGATCGACATCCTATATACTTATGCCTATCAGAGGTTAGACCTACAAGTAAAGAAGATGGATTTGGGAGGAGAAGGACCCTTGTATGGATTTAGTGGAGATCCGGTGTATGTGTCGGGCACCATCGAAATGCCAGTTAAGTTCGGCACAGCACCCAATCAAGTCAAAATAATGGTCAGATTCTTTTTCGTCCAAATAGACTCGACATACAACGCGATCCTCGGAAGGCCTACCTTGGCAGCCCTGCAAGCAGTAACATCGATACCCCATTTTAAAACTAAATTTCCAACACCGAACGGGATCGGGGAGGTAAAAGGAGACTTAGATATAGCCCGAAGGTGTTACCGGAACAGCTTGATTTCTTCAGGGGTCGGGGTCAGCAAACGGAAACAGACAATGGCCATTGAGATCGAACCATTCACCGAGGGGAGCACAGAGCCACTTGCTCTTCCGATCGAAGAAACTGAAGATGTAGAGTTAGTGCCAGGAAAAAAAGAAAAGTTAATCAAAATCGGTTCAGGGTTAACAGAACCTTTCAGGACCGGACTGATAGAACTACTCCAAGTCTACATCGACATCTTCGCATGGGAGCCGAGCGATATGCCTGGGGTAAATGAATCAGTGGCAATACACAAACTACACGTGGACCCAAGCAAGAAACCAGTTATACAGAAACGAAGAATTTTCGCCCTGGAGAGGCAAAAAATAATCGATGAGGAGATTGCCAAACTTCTGGAGGCCGAATTCATCTTCGAGATCGATTACCCGGAGTGGTTGGCCAATGTGGTATTGGTCCAAAAGCAGAATGGGAAGTGGAGGATGTGCATCGATTACACGGACTTGAACAGAGCGTGTCCAAAGGATTTCTACCCTTTGCCCAACATAGATCAACTGATCAACGCAACTTCAGGATACGGAATGCTGAGCTTTATGGACGCCTTCTCGGGGTACCACCAGATTTTGATGTGCAAAGAAGACATCCCGAAGACCAGCTTCATCACACACCAGGCAATATATGCGTACAGAAAAATGACCTTCGGGTTATTGAACGCTGGGGCAACTTATCAGCGGATGATGAACTTTGTGTTCACGAAACAATTGGGGAGGAGCATGGAGGTCTACGTAGACGACATGATTGTAAAGAGCATGTCAGTCCGTGATCACCTGGAAGACCTGGAAAATTGTTTCGAGACAGTCAGAAAACGTAAACTGAGGTTGAACCCAACCAAATGCACATTTGGGCTAGGATCGGGGAAGTTCCTAGGATATCTGGTCAGCAAAAGGGGAATTGAAGCGAACCCAGAGAAAATCTAGGCAATCCTAGACATGAGATCCCCGAAGTCTTACAAAGATGTGCAGAGACTGACGGGTCAGATCGCAGCCCTTCGAAGGTTCGTCTCCAAGTCGGCCGAAAGGTGCCTACCATTTTTCGATACCTTAAAAGGGCCTAAGAACGAGAAAAGCTTTCAGTGGACTTCAGAATGCGAGGACGCGTTCCAAGGGATCAAACAATATCAATCTTCGGCACCTCTGCTGATGAAACCGATTCCTTCGGAACCCCTATATCTCTATCTGGCAGCAAGTTCGATGGTTGTAGGAGCGGCATTGGTTCGAGACAAAGGGGGAAATCAGTTCCCCGTATACTACGTTAGCCACGTGCTTCGAGACGCTGAAATTCGTTACCCGAACCTGGAAAAATTCGCCTATGCTTTGATCATAGTAAGCAGAAAACTTCGGCATTATTTCCAGGGTAGGGTGGTGGTGGTATACACGGATCAGCCGTTGAAAAAAATTCTACACCGACCTGAGGTTTCGAGCAGACTGGCAGCATGGGCAATGGAGCTAACACAGTTTGCGCTAGAGTATCAACCCCGAACAGCAATCAAAGGACAAGCGCTAGCAGACTTCGTCGTGGAATGTTCGTTCTCGGAGCCAGATGTGGGATCGGTGACCGAAACACAACACATAAAGACTTCATGGACACTATATGTCGACGGCTCATCAACGTCAGACATCAGTGGTGCAGGGGTCATACTGACGAGCCCCGAAGGATTCAAAGTCCAACAAGCTATTCAATTTCGGTTCAAAGCGACCAATAACGAAGCAGAATACGAGGCCATTCTAGCCGGGTTAAAGTTAGCCCGAAGCCTAGAAGTACAAAACTTGGTCATCTATAGTGACTCGCAGCTGGTCGTCAAACAGATTTCGGGAGAGTATGAGGCTCGGGGGGCAAGAATGACGAAGTACTTAGCCGAGACAAAGAATAAACTGACATACTTCAACTCGGTCAGCTGTCAGGGAGTGAATAGATCCGACAACACAGTAGCAGATGCCCTGGCCCGACTGGCGTCAACCGAAGCCAGCTCCTTCGATGGTTCGGTGTATCTGGAGACATTAGAACAGCCAAGTGTCCCGCAAGAAGAGGTACTATGTGTTGATCGGCTGAACTGTTGGCTTACGCCTTATATCTTTTATTTGGCTGATGGAACATTACCTTCGGACCGGATTCTAGCAAGGAAGATCAAGCACCGAAGTTCGAATTTTGTACTGATCGACGGAGATTTGTACCGAAGAGCCTTCAGCTCTCCCTTACTTAAATGTTTAACACCGTCAGAGGCGAGCTACGCACTTCGGGAGGTACATGAAGGGATTTGTGGGGATCACATGGGGGCCAAGTCACTGGCACATAAAATTCTAAGACAGGGTTATTACTGGCCAACCATCTACACAGAGGCCAAGGAACTTGTCAAAAAATGTCCCAAGTGTCAACTAAACAGCAACATCCCACATCAACCGCCCGAAGAACTCTACTCAGTCTTATCCCCAATCCCCTTCGCAGTATGGGGAATTGACATCCTGGGGCCTCTGCCGAAGGCCAAGGGACGAGTCAGCTTTATAATAGTGGCTATCGATTACATGACGAAGTGGGTCGAAGCCAAACCACTGCAGAAGATCACCGAACAGGAATGCCTTAAATTCTTGTAAGAATGAGTAGTATATCGGGTTCGGCATTCTGATGGTAGTAGTCTCGGATAACGGTAGACAGTTCGTGAGGTCAAAGTTTGAAAGCTTCCTGAAAGAGTTAGGAATTCAGCACCGGAAGACTTCGGTTGCCCACCCTCAGTCAAACGGTCAAGTAGAAGTGACCAATCGAACCCTACTCAACGGAATAAAAAGAAGACTAGATGAGTTGAAAGGTCAATGGCCCGAAGAACTACTCAGTGTTTTGTGGGCATATCGAACAACCCCAAGGACAACCACTGGAGACTCTCCTTTCCGACTGGCCTATGGAACCGATGCACTCATACCAGTAGAGATCGGTTCCCCCACCCTTCGGGTCAGCCAGTACAAAGAGCTCTACAACGATGAAGGTCTGAAAGTAAATTTGGACCTGCTAG
Organism: Panax notoginseng; assembly: GCA_016801055.1. NCBI lineage: Eukaryota > Viridiplantae > Streptophyta > Magnoliopsida > Apiales > Araliaceae > Panax > Panax notoginseng. Next base: position 173,751,125 of record CM029018.1, read on the forward strand.
ATGAAGCTCGTGACGCCGCGGTGTTGAGGTTGGCCATTTATCAACAGAAGACAACCCGACACTATAACCAGAAGGTGAAGCTGAGGAGGTTCGAGGTAGGAGATTTGGTGCTTCGGGAGGCAGAGGCATCAACCCCCCAGAACACAAGAAAATTAATGCCTAACTGGGAGGGGCCTTATGAGATAGTAGAAGTGCCGAAGCCGGGGACTTACCGGCTTCGAGCAATGGATGGGTCAGAGGTAAAGAATACATGGCATGCTGGAAGACTTAGGAGATATTACAAGTAAATACATGCCTATTCTTTCCTTCTAATTATGTAATTTACGCAATTTATCAATGAAATGAAAACTTCTCTCAGAGAAACGTTTGTACTTCATTTTAATCTTGCACTGCTTTACCGATCAGACACGCTTCGGGCGTAAAACGATCAGACAGTCCGAGAGAACTTAACTGATTGATAAACGCCACAAGTATAACTGATTGACAAAGCAACGAACCCGATCATATAAGCTTCAAGCGTAAAACGATCAGACAGTTCGAGAGAACTTAACTGATTGATAAACGCCACAAGTATAACTGATCGATAAAGTTACAAATCCGAGACAGTACGCTTTAGACATAACTCAACCACATTGTCATAAATGACATAACTGTTCGATAAAAGTCAAGTTAAACTGATCGAGATAACAACTTAGAAAGTTTTTGTCTTCATTTATATTCAACAAGTCTTACAATTCCCGATCAGACAAGCTTCGGGTACATACACCGTCTGCTTCACTGGTCAGGTGAGTTACAAGACTTAGAAAAGAAAAATTACAAGTATGAAAAATAGATACTAAAGAGAACTAAGGTGAGTCATCATCAGCTTCGGCCTCCTCATCGGAAGAGTCAAGGATCGAGGCATCAAGGCCGGCATCAACAAGCTTCGCTCTCGCTTTTTCCCGATAGGCCTCGACCCCTTCAGCAAACTGGGTCATGATCTTATCGGTCAAAGCAGGCGATTCTTCGTATTCCTTGATGGCAGCTTGTTTGAGGGAGACCTGTTCGGCCATTAAGGTGTTGTTCGCCTGGATCAGAGTCCTCAGCTGAGCATGAACCCCAGTGAACTTCTCCTCGAGGGCATCCAGATTCCCCACCAAGGCCCTATTCTCTTCGGCCAAAAGCTCCTTGTCATGCACCAGCTTCTTGGCATGATCGTTGAGACCGACGAACTCTTGTTGAAGTAGGGAATTTTGTTCTTCGAGTTCGGCAATCCGGAGATTAGCCTGGGTCACCTTATTTCTGGTGTCGACATGAAGATCCCACTCCCTCTTCAGCTCCGAATCCCGACCCAGCAACTCCGCTTGGAGAAGGTCCATACCGGTTCTCAGCTGGACCTCTCTCTTAGTAGATCGGGCAAGAGGAGCGATAGCCCGAGCGAGGATGGCATTGGCCTAAATACATAGGCGAATTGATCAGACAACAAAGAAGTAAAGAAAAATATATATACAAACGAGGATGAATACCTGAGTCTGGGATCTGAGATAGGTAACCAGAAAATCCTCTGAAGAAAAGTTCTTGAATCGATCATCGTCACCCGAGAGCCTAAACTGATCCAACAAATGGAAGGGGAATTTATCGGCAGGACTCTTCGGCCAACAGGTGGTCGGTGACCCATCGAAAGAGCTGGCTTTGGACATCGGGGTGGCGGCAGGGATTGGACCGACTACCTCTTCGACCAGAGGAGGCTCCTTGATCAGAGGCGGCTTCTTCGGTTGAGGCTCGAGAGGTCGATCCTCAGTACCCTCCGACTCCTCGTCCACTATCGTTATGGTAGGAGGAGGAGGAGTCAGTTTTGCAGCTGGCTTCGGGGGGACCGAAGAGATGATCTTAAGGGGAGCTCGGGTAGAGGAAGACCTTTTCTTTGACTTCTTTAGCAAAGCCATCTTATCGGTCCCCTTCATCTGCAACACACTTTTTGTGGAAGCGTCCGCCTGGGAAGATTCAGGTAGAGGCCCGGTTGACGAACAGACCGACAGTTCGGCAATAAGGACAACCTCGTCTGAAGGAGAGTCATCAGCGACAGGAGGGTGGATGGGCTCGGCGATGACCTGCAGTGGGGTTAGAGCCACTTCAGCACCATCGGGCTTGAAGATAGTCACTACAACATAAGACAAAAAGGTCATAAGAAAGAAACGATAACAAAGGAATTGGAATACAGATGAATGGGTTCAGATATGACAACTTACAGCCGTGTTCGTAGAGCCAAGATTCGTTGGATACGATCCCCAGACCCCAGCTGGTCTGCTTCAGAAGGGCATAAAACTTTTTGAAGGCAGCCGCACGACCCTTCGGGAACCTGGTTACCTTCAAGGGCTGTTCTTCGGGACAGGCCCAGTTCGGTAAAAGGTTGAGGTCGGTTCCCCTCATGAAGAACTATTGTGAATGCCAACCTTTATTGCTCGAGGGGGTCTTCATGAAGGTGGCACGGCCAGATACACGGTTTAGATGGCGAAGGCCTGGTTCCTTCGATCGGCCGATAAAAAATAGGACAAAGAAGAAGTCCAAACCTGGGGATATGCCAGCTTCTTGACACAGAGCAATGAAGCTGACTAGCTGGATGTAGGAGTTCGGGCCAGCTGCGAGAACCCGATCCCGACCAGACAGAGGAAGGAGGAGATAAACTCGTGGAGGGGGAACCGAACCCCATATTTCAAGGCATAAAGATGGACGGCCACCCAACCCCCTTCGGGACGCCAAAACATCCTTTCATTCGGTTCAGCCACCCGAAGCTTGTACTCTTGGGGAATATTGAATACTGTTCGGATGTCGAATATCTGAGATTGGGTGATGGTGAAAACGGTGTTGATGACAGCATAATCGGTCTCGGAGGCATAGAGGCGGCGAATTCGAGCATCGGCATCCTCGATAGGAATGTCAGCCGGAGCCGTGGGAAACTCAACCTGGAGAAGGTCGCCGGCGGTGAGGGTGGGAGTACCGGCCGCTGTGACTATCGTGGGAGGAGGAATGCTAGAATCAGCCATTTGTGGTGACTTAAAAGGAGGTAAGGCACAAAGGCAAGAGTTTAGAAAGGGAATGGCAGGAATCGAAGAAGTTTGGTGAAATGAGTATCTCGCCGGAAATCGCCCTTGCCGAAAAAATTTGACAGAGATTTAAAATATTGAAGGCTCGAAAAAGTGACAGAGATTTAAAATATTGAAGGCTCGAAAAAGTGACAGTGATGGATGTTGGGGAACTTATATAGCCCGTCTGGCACGATTTCCAAAGACAGATATTTATTGCAAGTGGGGCTCAGACTTAGAAAAACGTGTACCAGCTCGCTGACCGAGGAGAAACCGCTTGAGTTCTCGAGACAACTTATCATTATGGCGTGACTACCCAAATTCATGTCCTTTCAAGTCTCATGTCATAAATATCTTATAACAAGATACTGGGGGGCAATGTTCGGGAGTGTTTCACCGATCCTCTGTTGGGCTGAAGGTCTGGACCGAAACCAAGGAGGTCGAGCTCGTATGTTCGGATATATAAGATCGGGGTCGATTACCCGAGCCCAATAGGCCGGGGCCCCGTTGCTATCGTGAGGGTCGAGATCGGGTCTTTGCGTCTTCTAGGCCGAGGCCCAGACCGATGTTTATGCTTGGCTATTGGTTTGGGCCTGAACATGTGAGCAGCCCACATGCAGAGTTGGTGTGACAAGGAGTTTACGTGATTAAGGGTATTAACCCTAATCATACACTAATAAGGCAACTCCAAAGGTAGTGGTGGAAAGGGATTTCACTTGCACCTTTTAAGGAGATTATGTTGGACCCAAATAAGGTAACTAACATATTTAGGAGTCCTACTCTAATTCAGAGAAGGATACCAAGGTGGTGGGAGCTCTATAAATACAAGGCCAAGGTTACAATTAACAGGTAATACCTACTTTGAGCACTAAACACATAACCTCCATTGTTAAACCTTGTAAACGGCCAGTACTTATTCTCACACCGGAGCTATCCCCCGGCGGCACGGCCGTCAAGCTTCTGTGTGATCTGTTATTGTGCAGGTTTCAGTGCTTGGATTCTGTGATTGGACGCGCAGACGAAACTTGGCGTTAACATTGAGTTTCAACGTTTGAACTTTACTTGATGGAGCTGCATTAGAATTTTGGAAAACATACATTCACGCACACGCCTATATATCGCTACGACTTTCTCTATATAAAGGGCATATGAAAATGGCTTTAGAGTTTAGGTTTTATATGGTTAATGGACTTGTTTTAACGACAAAAGAAACAGAACGTATTTTTCAACAAATCTTGTTTGTCGATTGAAATAATTTATTTTAGCATGTTCAAAACTATTTGTTTTTTTGTTAAAACTTAAAAACATTTAAATTTGGCATGTAGTGGCCTACTGTTTGTACTTTATAGTAAATTTTGTGCACCATTATTCATTTGTTACCTCTAAAAGACATGCATCAATTCTTAGGTTGTATGATAAACATCTTTAGAGATAAATGTTAATCAGTGATCCTGTTTGGAATGAATTCCAATTGTTGGAAAGCATCTTAAACTTGAATAGTAGAATATGCAAGATTATGTCTTTTATCAAGTTTCTAACTAGAATCCTTTCAAGTGATGCAATGCATGTGAGTCACTACCTGGTAGGTACAGTATTCATCACAGTAAGAAATATTTTCAGATTTGAGACTAGTTATTTTGGCCGTCTTTCAATGAACTGCATAAATGCAGTGATATTAGATCTTATTAAGTTCTTAAAACTTGTGTGATTTACTCAGCTATGATGGTTTTAGTTAATCAGGTATATCACTTGTGTCATGGACAAGTTTTACTTTGATCTCCTTTAGGCTTTTACCCCATTTCAATTTATCTCATCAAACATTATAGCTTATTTTTCATTTTTTGTTGATTTGATGAAGGGGACTCTGAATTACAGGACAGAATGGTACAAGTAGGATCTTTCAGAGTGAGGGCAAACATGTCTCATACCCTTCAAGCCATCCTTCGCAAACAAGGTGATATAGCTAAGGATTTTGAGTTAGAATCAGGTTATGTGCTTTCTGCTGCACTTGAAAATATCTGCAGTGTTGTGCAAGAGCTCGAAACCACTAAATTCGTCGATGTTAGGGAAAAACAGTTGGATGGTTTTTATTCTGTGGTGAGAGATGCTGAAAAACTGAAGTTGAATGTGAAGTGGCTACGTTAGGGACTGGATAGAATTTTCCAGACAGTGGGCACGTTCAATCATTACAAGGAAGTTGAAGAAAGCTTGAAAACGGCCATTCAGCGGATGAAATCTATCCAGGAAGCTTTAGAATTGAAAAGGGCTGAGATGAGTGAAATAAAAGCTATAATTCAAGATTTGCAAGGTCAACTAGAATCAGAGATACTGAAATCTGAGAAGTTTTGTAGCTGCATGGATGATATTTCATCTAGATGGAATAGCATTCGCAATACTTTCATTTCAAATGGGTTGCTTTAGATTTTTTTGTGGATGGTATACTTTAGATCTTTACTTTTATTTTCTTGTAGAAGTGGGCATATTGTGTATATGTTTTTAACTGGAATAGTCCAGAAAAGTAATAGGGATGACATTGAATTGCACCGAACAAAATTGCCGCTTGATTCCTTGGCTACAGAGGAGGGTAGCTCAACAACATCAATATCTTGCACATTTACTTGAAATGTAATAGTGATGGCATGACAAAATTCAATATACACCTAGAATATAAGTAATAACATGTTTCCGTTGATAACAGAGAAGAACATGCACGTTTAACAAATAGGCTTCTGGTATGAGATGAAAGGCGAATGACTTGTCATAAGCCATAAATATTCCACAGGTTCCGTAAATTCTTTCTCCAGCAAGCACAAGTACTAGTACTTCACTTGTTTTGTCCAACTACAAATTGCTATTTTTCCAGGTCGAGATTGATAGTTGAGCCTAGAAGAAATCAGGTGTAATTTATGTTGGAAACTTGTGACTCATAATATAGAAGTATGTTATTAACTTGTAATTTATGTTGGTATCAAGCTCATGGTATAGCTATGTACAGCCGAGTATTTATAGATAATTAGATATACACAATAAAATATAGTTTTAGACTATATTTAATTTATTTATATGTTTTAGACTATATGTTAATATAACATCCCTTATGGATTTGGGGTAATCTCCTCTTCATTATCCTTCTCTTCAATTTCCCTGGATCCTATTTACTCTTTTCCCCATTTCTCTCAATACCATATACACTATTTACATAAAATCAACACATCACTTAATTTATGTTATTGAGTTGAATCATGACTTGAAAATTCAGAGTAATCAGGATCCTTTTATTTATTTATTTTTATTTTTTATTCTTTAATCATCCAATGAATGTGCAATCTTAGTCAAGATTGAAATGGTTTATTAATTTTTAAAGGTAAAAGTTTTTCTAATGACTACTTTGTTTGCAAATTGATTACATCATTTTAATCTTTTCATTGACATTTTCGGATCCTGTGTAACAAAAATATTTGTACAAATATATACCAGTTTGAAAAAAATTAGTGATTGTGAATATCTTCTAAAGATTAAGTTTTGTTTTGTTGGGATTTTTGGTTGTGTCTATGGGTTATCATCTGGGTTCAGTCACGCTTAATGTGCATTTGTGGTTGTTAATTCAGTATGATTTTTATTGGGTTACTTTTTTTTTTTGATTTTGTTTTTTGAAGTGATGGTTTGTTGTGAGGTTGTGGATTAATTGCTTGAAACTTTCCCTCATTTGTGGTCTGTTTTGAAATTGAATATGCCAATCAAAGAGCCAAGTGTTTCTAAATTTTCTTGGCATGTTATTCTCTCTGTTAATTAAGATTAAAAGGCAAGTAATGATAATGAAGATTTAAATTTGTCCAGTTTGTTCAAATTTTAGGAAATTTATTTTAACATTTAACTACGTGTATGTAACACATCATAGCAAGCACAATCTTGAGTTTTAAACGAATTCCGAAGAAAGTATATAACTAATTCCAACATATTCTAATTTCTGATCAGCTTCAAATTCAAGTCTAATGCTGCTAAGATGTACTACGTACACTGTAGGAATGAAATTAGATTATGGAATTGCTTTTCAGTTACTTTTCTTCCCTTCCTTTTATACTGTTTGAATTACTACAGATGCATGGAATTAAAATAGTAATAGTTGAAATCATGGTTAGAAAATGTAGTAGGTTAAACAATCATCGTCATTTTAATTAATTCTTCCAATAATTACAGCATCCTTGAGTGTGCATCTTTGAAGTTGTGGTGGCTCTGAATTAACATAAGTGAAAATCCTGTTCTTTGTAGTCTGTACCCTACATATGTTGTTGTGTTGGCCTTCTTTAAGAGATAAATGAAGATTTCGCAAACCTAATTTATAAGTAGTTTATCTCTGTTTCATTAATTCTTCCTTTCTATTCCCCCCCCCCCTCTTTTTGTTTAGACAAAAATCAGTTATTGGGCTTGATCCAAGTACATATAATTTTGTGTTGAGCTCAAATTGTAGCTTTGATCTCACTTCTTTGGTTTACATCTCTCTCTCTCTGCCCCCTCCTGATATGCACACACATTGACACACCCATGCCAGGCACCTTTGTGGCTATGTATGGTAAAGCTGCAACATATTTTTTCAGAAATCCAACTCATGTTCTCCTTTTGTTATGTCTATATATCCAACTTAATTTAGGTACTTTATGCTTAAATGTTTTACCGTTTTAAGTTGCCAATGTGTTCGGTTAAATGTTTATCCAACATATATGCATATTGAACTAGAAAAATAAATCAGTCAAGTTTGAGCATGAATGAAATTTTATTACATCGACTTGCACACATTATGCAAGTGAATACAGATTTGTCATAAATCCACCACAACCCCTTCCTATGTTGTGTTGTTCTAAATTTTGTACCGAGCACACACCTCCTGAAAATAGCAGAGCTTAGGGATATGCACGCAACATAAACACACACGTACACCTTTTTGTGTGACTTTTCATTTTTTTTAGCATATTTACTTTTTGAAACATAGCCTAACTTTTGCAATAGTTTTTTTCATTTAGGACTAATTAAAATTTATTTTAAAATTTATAAAATGACATGATATTAATTCATAATTTATAAAATGACATGATATTAATTCCTAATTTGTCATTATTTTTATGTTATCAAGTTAGGCAACACACTATCACTATTAGCTTCTCAGTAAATATTAGGAAATACTTCGAAACATAAAATTACCCTTAAAAGTTATCGTTTTAATTATGCAACTAAAAAGGAGTGAATTAAGAAAGGGTACCTAATTGAGAAGGATTATTTCTTGAAACTTAAAGATCATTGTGACCTGCTAATCTCCTACTGCAACTCCTCTTGGAATCATCAAACTCCAGTACTGCATGAAACCTACACCCCCACATCACTTTTATTATCATCATGTACATATTCACACCTACACATATGCACATGCACAATTTCATACAATAAAATGATTTATATGTCAATTAATTCTGCATCGAATGTGGATTGAAACTAACAGAGTGAAATAGAATAATAATGTCTGGATCAACCTAAATTTATTATAGTCATATATTGCAACAATCTTTTTTTTTTGCTGCATCAACATAAACACCACACTTCTTGCTTTCACCAAGGATCGAACATACCACCATGATGCAATTCACCAGGTATGTTTAAATCCAGCATAGAACAAATTAAGATGCTTTACTTGCAGCTTTCTCAACTTGAATATAAATATGTGTTATAGGAACTACATTATGTAGTGTCTAGAGGTTGAGATTAATATAGAACATTTTAAGCATCAATATAGAATATTTTCAATTTAATGTTGTGGTGATTTACTTTGCTTTTGGCTAAATTAATCCTGAATAGAAGCTGACTTTTAGTTTCCTCTCATTTTTATTTTGTATTTTTTCTTCTTCCCCCCAAACAATTTGAAACCTTCCAAGATACTACTAGCCTTGAGAGGTTAAGAATCAATTTAAATTTAAGTGTGCGTGGTTTGTGAGGGTATTGTAATTCATAATGTAATTTATACATTATACACCCAGAATTGCCAAAAAATGTCGTTCCTTATGTGATATAGTAATTACAGTAGCATCCTCTGGAATTGCTTCTGGGTTGTTACATGGGGGACGTACTGCACATTCAACATTCTGCATTCCACTTAACGTATTAGAAAATTCAGTTTGTGAATTCACGAAGCAATCATCACACTCGGAATTATTTCTGAAGGCTAGACTAATTATATGGGATGAGGTTCCAATGCAGCATCGTCATTGTGTTGAAGCATTTAATCGGACCTTACAAGACATTCGTGATAACTCACAACCATTTGGACGTGTTACTGTTGTTCTTGGGGGAGATTTTAGGCAGATTCTTCCTGTTATACCTAGAGGTCTTCGCGAGCATATAGTGGCAACATCACTACGGCGTTCTTTGCTTTGGAAAGATATACATGTCTTGACTTTACAAGTTAACATGCGCTTACACGATGACCAATCTGTATTATTTGATTTCTCGGCTTTTCTTAATGAGGTTTGAGTATTTGTATCTTTATTCATATTGACATCCATATATCGTCGAGAATATTTGATAATTTACTAATACTTCATTAATGTGTAGATTGGATCTAACCCTCAAGAATCTATACAACTTCCAGATTTAATAAAAATAACTCAAAGTGTAGATAATCTTATCTCGACCATCTATCCAGAGCTAGAAGTGCCAAGTAAGGTCACTCCCGAATTCTTAAAAGAGCGCACAATTCTATCTGCTAGAAATGATGATGTCAATGATATCAACCTAGCTGCGTTGGCAGTTTTTTCGGGAGAAATACATACATACTTTGTTGCTGACAAAATGGTTGAAGATGATGATGTGGATCGGACTATTATGCATAGGTACCCGAATGAGTATTTGAACACATTCAATCCCCCTGGACTACCACCGTTCAAATTAGATTTAAAAGAGGGTTGTCCAATAATGCTTCTAAGGAACATTGCACCGAAAGATGGCCTTTGTAATGGTACTAGACTTATCATAGTCAAGTGGGGTGCTTTAGTACTTGAAACAAAGATTTTAACTAGTGATAAGCATGGCGACTTGGTATTCATTCCAAGAATTTTTTTGACTCCTTCTTCGTCTGAGTTAAGTATTAAAATGACAAGAAGACAATTCCCAGTGAAGTTAGCGTATGCAATGACAATGAATAAATCACAGGGCCAGTCTGTCAAATTTGTTGGGGTAGATTTACGTACGCCGGTATTTAGTCACGGTCAACTATATGTAGCTCTATCAAGATGCACAAGTTCTTCCCGCTTATGCATACTTCTTCGTGAATTAACTGACAAGTCCACAACAAATATCGTCTATCCTGAAGTTTTGTTATAATTTTATATGTTTGAGGTATCATTTCTTATCTCCTTGCATTATTGATCTTCTTACGATAAAAGTCTTGATATGTTTTGAATTAACTGATAAAAATTTTGAATTAACTGACAAGTCCACAACAAATATTGTCTTTATTTATGTGTTGTGATCAAGTTCTGTACTTTTTGTTTGGTTATTTTAAAGTTTACTGTTGTGTTTATGAGTGCTAATTATGATTCTTTCATTAAGAAATTTATGCGATATGTTATTTGGAATAAAAGGAATTCAATATAACCTAAATATTTCTGCAGAAAGATATTGGAGTAGTTAGGTCTGTGCATATGTTTTGGATGGAATAGTTGAATATTTGCTAATTGTTATAAATGAGACTGATGCTTGAATAAGTTGTGGCATCGTTATAGTTGTGACATATGCTAGCAAGACTCTTGATGAGTATAGGTGAGTCCTATAGTCATGTGAAATGGAACTTTCTAGGACTAACAAATTTCCCTATAGAAATAGCAAGCCCCATAAATTATTGTAGGGTGTAATACAATATTTTTAGTTGATCAAGCCGAAGCTTAAAAAACATGAAGTATAGGTACTCAAATTACAATACCGTATATTAGACATACATCCTCATGTTTTTGAATTCACGTGATACATTTGTCAACTTATTTTATAGATGATGCCTTCGTAAAAGTTACTCATTTTCTAATTTGCAGAAAATTGGTTTACATTTCCTTGCTCTTTTCTGTGTAAGCAAATCTGATAATGTTTCGAGAGTATGATGCCTCCACTGAGTAACAATTCCTGCTTTGGCCAACTGAATACATGATTTAGTAATGTATGAACATCAGATAACATATCTTACAGAAAATCATTCAAATAACATACGAGTATATATATGTGTGTGTGTGTGTATGTGTGAAGAACAAATTTGAGAAGCTTGATCATCGCAATTAACATAGTAAGCTTCTCTATGTTGGTTGAGCTATAAGATGCTTATTATCTATTTCTCCAGCTGTGTAGAATCGATATATAACTTATGTTTTAGTTTTACTTGCACATGACTCAATCAAATTTGTACATATATCCTTTTCATTACATTTGTTATCAATTTCCAAGTTGTTGATTTAATTTGTTGATATAATAACTAAACGATTCAGTTCAATTTTTGCAGTCTTGGGATGATATTGCTATTGAATGGAAACGTGTTCATTCAACAACAAGTCGAGGGTGGAGAAAAGTTAACAGGGTTATGTGTATTTTATAATTCTTAAATCGTATTCAAGTAATCACGTGTCAATTGTTTCGTTCTTGCGATACTACTAACATTTTGGTTTCTCTTATAAATAACAGATTTTTGTTACAAACAATATTTGTTGGTCGTGGACGTTGCTGATGGATAGCCTTTCTTTTCAAAGGTTTATGTACCGAAGACATGGTAGAGCTTGACAGATCTACAAGGTAAATGTTATTATATGTATTTTCAGGTATATATTGAAGAATACTTGGTGTAAGCTGTAAAGAATATATTTGGTGTAAGATGTAAAGTAAAGGGTTATGCTCAACATGTTGTTTCTCTATTTTCTGCATATATGTATTTTTGTTTTCCGTCTTTTGTAAAGTTGGCTAATTATACATGGTTATGATGATTTTGAGTATGGAATGATGTTTTTTTTGGTGGTTTGGATATGTATGGATGATTGTGAGTTTTTTAAACAAGTTTAGATTTTTCTGGATATCTATTTTTAAAGGAAATTCTGCCGAAATTTCTTGAAATTAGTAGCTACTAGCTTGATGTTTTGGTGGTTGGATATGTGTTGATGATTGAATATGTATTAATTTCTGCATGATATGATGATTTTGGGTATGAAATGATGGTTTTTTGGTGGTTTGGATATGTATGGATGATTGTAAGTTTTATAAACAGGTTTAGATTTGTCTGGATATCTATTTTTAAACGAAACTCTGCCAAAAAAATTTAAAATCAGTAGCAACTAGCTTTCTGTTTCGGGGGTTAGATTTCTGCATGTGTGTATTTTTTGTGTTCCGTATTTTGTAAAGTTAACTAATTATACATGGTTATGATGATTTTGGGTATGGAATGATGGTTGTTTTGGTAGTTTGAATATGTAGTGATGCTGCTAAAAACCTGCTCAAAATGCTCGAGAGAAACATCAAAATTACAGATCCAAATGTTAACTGTATGTGGGACTTTGGGTGGAATGAGGTGATGTTTGCATATGTCGAAACAGATGACATTATAAAGGATGTGGACCGGACGTGGTTGATGAACTCATAGACGAAATCATAAAAGGATGGTAACATGAGAAGCTCCAGTACTCTATCATGAGTTGTTTTCTAATACATTTTGTAATATGAGTTTCGCATTGCCCAACTGTGGTGTTGTAAAAAGGTAAAGTACATAATTATTTACAGAGTTTTGTTTTGAATTTGTTGCTACAATATATATATTCTAGCTGTGTCCATGGACGGTGGGTTTTATCCCAAACTTTGGACGGCCCAGATGATTTTTTTGGCTATATGTTTGACCAAATTTACCTTTTTTGGCGGTTGGGTTAATTATTTTTGAAGTTCCTATTTTATTTTATTTTTTCTTTAATCAGGCAAAGGAACTCCAAACCAATTTGGTTCACATGAACCTTTTAAGCAAGTGGGTATCATTATGTTATTTCCTTACTACAATGCTTTTACCTGTTAATGTATCAGCGACTGATATTCAGTGGACACATTTGTTGATTGTGCTTAAATTAGTTTTACTAATTAATCCATGTTCCATCTAAAATTGCAAATTAAATGAAGGGAATCAATAGCATATAGATGTGGAGGAGTGCTTTTAAATGTGCTTAAAGAAAATATGAAGGTCATTGGCATTGAGATTGTTTCGAATTTAATAAATGTAGTTAACTGGCATAGGTCAATTTTATTGTTGAGCGAATGTGAATGTTGGCTTTAGTTGTTTCCTTAACAAATTCATTTTTTCTTGCCAGTCTCAATTTGTAAATAATGAGCATGTAGATACTCTTTAAACATTGTAACTCACATTTTTCATTTAGATTCATCCTTATGTATTAAATAATTACACGAGCATTCGTAGTGCCGGAGGCAGGGGTTAACCCTAATTTAAGCATAAAGTACCTAAATTAAGTTGGATATATAGACATAACAAAAAGAGAACATGAGTTGGGTTTCTGAAAAAATATGTTGCAGCTTTACCATACATAGCCACAAAGGTGCCTGGCATGGGTGTGTCAGTGTGTGCACATATCAGGAGGGGGCAGAGAGAGAGAGATGTAAACCGAAGAAGTGAGATCAAAGCTACAATTTGAGCTCAACACAAAATTATACGTACTTTGATCAAGCCCAATAACTGATTTTTGTCTAAACAAAAAGGGGGGGAGGAATAGAAAGGAAGAATTAATGAAACAGAGCTAAACTACTTATAAATTAGGTTTGCAAAATCTTCATTTATCTCTTAAAGAAGGCCAACACAACAACATATGTAGGGTACAAACTACAAAGAACAGGATTTTCACTTATGTTAATTCAGAGCCACCACAACTTCAAAGATGCACACTCAAGGATGCTGTAATTATTAGAAGAATTAATTAAAATAACGATGATTGTTTAACCTACTACATTTTCTAACCATGATTTCAACTATTACTATTTTAATTCCATGCATCTGTAGTAATTCAAACAATATAAAAGGAAGGGAAGAAAAGTAATTGAAAAGCAATTCCATATTCTAATTTCATTCCTATAGTGTACGTAGTACATCTTAGCAGCATTAGACTTGAATTTGAAGCTGATCAGAAATTAGAATATGTTGGAATAGGTTATATACTTTCTTCGGAATTCGTTTAAAACTCAAGATTGTAATTGCTATGATGTGTTACATACATGTAGTTAAATGTTAAAATAAATTTCCTGAAATTTGAACAAACTAGACAAATTTAAATCTTCATTGTCATTACTTGCCTTTTAATCTTAATTAACAGAGAGAATAACATGCCAAGAAAATTTAGAAACACTTGGCTCTTTGATTGGCATATTCAATTTCAAAACAGACCACAAATGAGGGAAAGTTTCAAGCAATTAATCCACAACCTCACAACAAACCATCACTTCAAAAAACAAAATCAAAAAAAAAAGTAACCCAATAAAAATCATACTGAATTAACAACCACAAATGCACATTAAGCGTGACTGAACCCAGATGATAACCCATAGACACAACCAAAAATCCCAACAAAACAAAACCTAATCTTCAGAAGATATTCACAATCACTAATTTTTTTCGAACTGGTATATATTTGTACTAATATTTTTGTTACACAGGATCCGAAAATGTCAATGAAAAGATTAAAATGATGTAATCACTTTGCAAACAAAGTAGTCATTAGAAAAACTTTTACCTTTAAAAATTAATAAACCATTTCAATCTTGACTAAGATTGCACATTCATTGGATGATTTAAGAATAAAAAATAAAAATAAATAAATAAAAGGAGCCTGATTACTCTGAATTTTCGAGTCATGATTCAACTCAATAACATAAATTAAGTGATGTGTAGATTTTATGTAAATAGTGTATATGGTATTGAGAGAAATGGGGAAAGAGTAAATAGGATCCAGGGAAATTGAAGAGAAGGATAATGGAGAGGAGATTACCCCAAATCCATAAGGGATGTGATATTAACATATAGTCTAAAATATATAAATAAATTAAATATAGTCTAAAACTATAGTTTATTGTGTATATCTAATTATCTATAAATACTCGGCTGTACATAGCTATACCATGAGCTTGATACCAATTTTGTGCACATTTCTCATACTATATCCTTTATAATAGACAAAGGAGGAATATGCACCTAATCTTTAGAAGATATTCACAATCACTAATAATCAGAAACCCACACAACAAAAAGAGCTTAAATCAATTAGACACTGTATCTATTATATAAATGCAGTTTAAGAAAGAAACAGAGTAAGTAACTCAGGGTTTGTTACCTGGCAGCAATTGCAGGAGATGGCCACGAAGGGAGCGAGAAGTCGGCGGACACAGGGAGGAAGAGAAGCACCAGTGCTGCAATAAATCGGCAGACCTAAAATGAAGTAAAAGAGAGTCAGATTCATTTTGTTTATTAAAAGCAAGATAAGTAAATTATCAATAATCCACACAGGGCAAGAGACTAACGACTGCAGAGCAAAAATAGACGAAGAAAAGAATCCCAAGGCTAACTATGTACCCAGAAAAATAACTACACATACCAAATTAGGGATAAAAACACTTACTGTCAATTAATCCACAATAAAATGATTCCGTTGACCAAATATATAACAGAAAGAAGTAAAGTGATTGTGTATTAATCCACAATAAACCTATTGATTCCGTCTAACTATTCTTACTTTTGAGTTTTGAGAATCAAGTCTTCTATACCCTAAGACATGGAAAATTAAAAAAAAATGCGCTTCAGATATGATGATATTTTGTCCTCTTTGTGTGTGGTTGTGTAGTGTTACGCAATTTCAAAACTAACATGTAAATTATAGGCCAAACAGTATGACTGCATTTTATAAAAATCTTTGAAACGTCACTGATCTTTCCTTGATGATGCTAAACAGTATGACCGCAAATGATTTTAAATATCTTAAAGTATCCGTGTTTCACCAAAAAAATATACGGCAAAACTATGGAAAAGAAACAAAATCAGATGAATGCTAAAGAAATCCCCAATCAAGCCATGTGATTTATAAACTGTAAAGTAAAGTAAAATTTCCATTCAAAGAACCACAATAACAATAAACACAAAACACAAATAGAAAATGCTAAAGAAATCTACAGTTTGCACCATTGTGCAAAGTCTAGAGAAAACAAAACCATTAGCCTCGTTGACTACTAATTAAAAATTTCAAGAAACAGGAAATAAAAACAGAAAACTTAAGAAAATAAATATTTGTATCTAGGAAAACCAAAAACCCATCAGCTAAATTCATAAATAGAGTCGCGTATATACATTATTACACATTGTTGTACAAAAACCTACAAAACCCGCAAAGGGTAAAAGCCAAAACATAATGGGCTTGCTTCAAAAATCTACAAAACCAAATCGAGCACCTATGTAACACACATAAGGTTATTACATAGCTTAATATATTCAGATTCCACGAACTTCAAATTAAATTCGTATTTCATAAGCTTAATATCTCAATCTTAATTTTATCCATTATATTAGATTTATCAATACTATTATAATTTAAATACATATATAAAATATTAATTTTAATAATTCATTTGCATAAATTCAAAATCGGATTGAAAATGAACTCGGAGTCGCAATTGGGACCAAAAATGAAGCGTCGCGTGCAGCCTGGCAGCCACAGCGCGCGCCTGCCCTGGCAGCCAGCGCCGCGGCTGCTGCTGACCCTGCCCATTCTGTAGTTTGGATTTTTTTCCTCACCTACTTGGCAATTTTGTAACTTGAGATCCATACATCCGATTGAGTCCCATTTTTAATATATTCTAGACGGTACTTCATAGTATTTTATAAAAATATAACACAGCCAAAAAGAGCATTTAAACGATAATTACAGGGGCTTGAAAATGCCCCGTCACCACAGATTTTCATTGAATCCAATTTGATTCAAACTTCATAAAATTGATTTTAAACTCTGTTTGATTTACAGGTATAGTGTTTTTCTTCCTTTCACATTAACATGTAGATAAATCATGTTAGTCTACCTTTCTCTTGGTAATAAATAACTAAGATCAAATATTCCCTCCTTCCGCAAATGGGATTCATATTTCAGTTTTATATATTTAAAAAAAAGAACAAAAGTTGTACTCTATTTCCAGAAATGTGTCGACAACAATTAATTGAGCAGCTAACTAAATTGTCTTGTTCTTTTCCTATATCTTCAGAAAAGTCAAATAGAGTAATTATGAATTTTATCAGCAAACAATTGCTAATACTCCATAAAATCAAATAAATATTAAATATCAAACATTAAAAAAATGGTCTAAAAGCTGAGAAAAATAACCTGCTGAAAGTAATCGGAGTTACTGAGGAGCGGACCGTCAAAAAGACCGACGGAAGCGATCACGGAAAGATCCAACACGTAATCTCCGATCGCCACGCCCGGTCTAGGCACTAAACCAGCCTGAGGCTTGAAGACACCGTCGGAAGATTCTCCAATGGGAAGTGAGACTCCACCAGTACTTCAACGAACGATTTCAACCCCATGACTGTCGGAAAAGTCGTCGTAGTCCGTTCTACTCACAGTTCCGGGAAAGTGAAGATACAGAGATACAGAGTTCAGTAGAGCTTCGAATGAGTGGATTCGGCGAGACCACCACGAATCCTGATGTTTCCATCAAAGAATCCACTGTGACGGACCAAAGCTGGAGTCGCGGTGCCGGAAAGAAGAGGAGGGACCAAAGTGGATTCGTGTTTTGTTACAATTTTTTGAAGGGTGAGCCCAACTTTTTAATGGTCCCGATCTTTTAATAGTCTTGAGCGGGAAAGTAAATTTTTTTGGCAAAAAGCACTTTTTGGCCACTGGGGTTATAGTGTTTTAAGCAATTAGTCACTGTACTTTTAAAATATTCAATTAACCCACTGTGTTTTTTAAAAATATTCAATCAGGTCATTCTGTGACGCCCCCAAAATTAGGTATACATCACCCATCTTGGGTCGTCAGATACATAGTACAGAATACAAATACAACTTACTAATACAACTGTCGTGTACAATACGACAAAACATAAACTGTGAGTTTGAATACAAATATTATCTTCTAGAGAGTATTCATACTCAAAAGGAGTCCTCATTACATTTATTAACACACTATTACATAGAATAGTGAGGACTACTAACTAATATTATCATTCGGACCATCACTCCGTTCCCCGACTTGCCCCAGCTACGTTCTCATTTCCTGAAGAGAACAGTGAAAGAAAGGGTGAGCTCAACTAGCCCAGTAAGAAATATTATGACTAAGATAATGCAGAATAAATTATCATTAGCCTTCAACAATGTTAAACTGATAAAATATAATAGACATCAAGTTTAACTGTAGCGGAACAAGCAATCCATTAAAAGAGTCAAGTAGAAAATAAAATCTACTATCTTCTATGATTTAAAAGGTTTTTCAACACTGTTATCGCTGGGACTCAGCTTAATAAAATAATCCACATCATCGAATCACCCCTGCACTACGGCCAAGGATATTCGTGTATTCATTAATAGTCATGATCATGCCAACAACTGTCCATCAATGCACTACGGGCCAATGAGGACTTTTACCGCATCATTTGTAACATTACGGTCATGATTATACCGAATAATCCCTGATCATAATCATACCAAGTCCATCTATGCACTACAGGCCACAGATGACTTTTAACATTTTATAAACATGAGGATGATGACAATGATATAAGAATTCAATAAAACAAGTTCAAGAATTAATTTATCCAAGAATTAACAACGTCCAAATTGTCAACATGATACTGCTTTGTGGAGTAAAATTCAAGAATGCTTAGAAGAATATTTTTATAAAAAGATACTGGATGAACTGCAATTATCAAGGATATTCTACTAATTTCATGGAGTATAGAAGTTAAAACTTAACCAACTGAGTATAATAAAGAATGGAATAACACAAGAAATCACCCGGCATGCGATAGACCGCACAGACAGGTTATTCCAACAGAATAATAAATAATGGAACCAGGTCCGGCGTAAACGCACAGACAGGATATTCCGACAGAATAATAAATAATGGAACTAGGTCCGGCATAAACGCACAGACAGAATATTCTGACAGAATAATAAATAATGGAACCAGGTCCGGTGTAAAACACACAGACAGGATGTTCCAACAGGATAATAACAAGACGGAACCAGGTCCGATGTAAAACACACAGACAGGATGTTCTAACAGAATAATAATAAAAACGAAACCAGATCCGATGTAAAACACACAGACAAGATGTTCCAACAGAATAATAGAAGAATGTCACCAAGTATAGGGTAGATCGTGTATACAGGTTATTCCAACAGAATAATAAGAGATGGAATAACAACAGTTCTCTTCATGAATAAGAAAGAATAACACCCCTTACCGTTTTAAAGAAGAGCTGAAATAAGGAATTAGTTAAGTAGCAGAATACTCTTCTTCTCTCTCTCTCTATAGTTTCTCTCTCTCTATAGTTTCTCTCTCTAGAGTTCAGTGAATTCGTAAGAAATAATGAAGGAATGAGCTACTATTTATAGAAAAATAGAATGCATAGTAACTAATCCATGAACGGTCCAGATTGATTACTTTAATCTGACGGTCCATATTTAAAGAAAAATCTTTTAAATAAAATATAATATATTCTATTTATAGAATAACTTTAATAAAGTATTCTGTTTTATATAAAAAGATGTTTCTGTTTTATTACGTTAATAATACTAATAAAACAAAACGTCATTATCGCTAAATAATTCATATTATTAACTGACAATAATTGAATCAAACTGAGTGACTTCTCACATAAGCATTAATAATCAATACCGTGTGCTACTATGCAACCACACGTATAACTGTACTTTTACTACCGAGTAGTTCAACAGTATCAATGGTAAAACTTCCGCTGTTATTTTTAATAAAATATTTTTGTCGTTTTCTCAATCCGACAATAATTTCGTTGTGGGGTCCACCAACGATTTTGCCGTTGTACGAATATTCCCTGTTAAAATGAATATTCCCCGACCAATCGAATATTATATAACAACTTGCGTACTTTACAAAATTTATAAATATTACCCATAACTATAACATTATATCAAATTAACTCCATAATATTCAAAAATGATATTTATAGAAAATTCATCTTTATTTATAAAAGTTGGGGGTCTTACACATTCCGTCCATTTTTGTAGACGGACGTTAACAAATCTGCTCTTATTTTCTACGTGCCTTTTTTTAAAAAAAATAAACAATTACGTGGTATATCTTATGTGGCAACAAAATAATTTTTTAATGACTTTTTTTTATAATTTTGTCTTCTCAAACAAAAAAACAAAATAATAAAATCATTATGTGGTAAAAAAAATAATTAAAATAATAATAAAATTAAAATAAATATTTTAATTCATTTTTTTACAACATTACATTAATTTTTACAAAAATTAAAAATAAAAAATTATTAATTACGTGGCAAAAAATAATTAAAATAAATGTTTTAATTCATTTTTTATGGCAAAAAAAATAAAATAATAAAATCATTATGTGATAAAAAAAATAATTAAAATAATAATAAAATTAAAATAAATATTTTAATTCATTTTTTTATAATTTTTTCTTTTCCTTTTATCTTTTCCTTTCTTTTAATAATTATTTTTATTTTAACAATTAATTCCAAATAATACAAATAATATATCAAAATTTTTATAGCAATGAGATCTATTACAATATTATATTAATTCTTACAAAAATTAAAAATAAAAAATCATTAATTAAGAAATATGCTACTGTTCATCTTCTTCCCGATAAATAAAAAAATATCCAAATCAAGACATTAAAATATGCTACTGTTCATCTTCAAAACAAAAAAGAAATAATACAAATTACAAACATAAATAAATAAAACATTATTTATCCTACTGTTATCTTTTTCCCGATAGAAAGATAAACCTAATGTTCATCTTCTTCCTCGTCAAAATTGAAAACATCCAAATCAAGACATTAAGAAATATGCAGAAAACACATAACGTGGGATGAAACTGTAATTAACCAACCCAAATAAACAAATGCTTAACTAATTCTGCTAACAGCACCAGGATGCCTTTGCTCTGAATCAGATAATCGAAGATCCCTCTAACGTGGGTGCTTGGGATACTTCAATTAATCTCTCTACCCATTTCATTCTTTTCAAAAATTTCCCCGAAAATTATACGGCAAGAGAGTTTTGCGCTGATAAATATCTCTTATTTTGATCGAAAATTCAAGATTTAAGTTTTTTTTTCCCACCGGACAAAGCTCAACCTCACCACCGCAGAACCGACGGTCGAACCACTGCCTCAATCACTGCCTCAGTCTTCTTTACCTCAATCACTGCCTCAGTCACCTACCCAAAGCCATAAAATCCGGCCAAAACCCGGCCAGAACAACCCAAAATTTTTGAACAGCAGAGGATTCACGATCGTTACCGAACGGATCTGTTGAGAATAAAGGCCATACGATTGGATCTGTTGAGATTAAAGGCCATACGAACAGTAGAGGATGGAGACAATGGGGCGGATGAGACTCTGTTACCGAACAAGATGGAGACGATGGGGGCGGAACATGTATAATCTTTACCTAAACATTGATGGAGACGATGGAACATTTATAAATATTAATAAAGATTATACATATTATAAATATAAATAAAGATGGTTAAATTTTATTCATATTATACATATTATAAAAAAAAATCATTAAAAAATTATTTTGTTGCCACATAAGATATACCACGTAATTGTTTATTTTTTTTAAAAAAAAAGCCACGTAGGAAATAAGAGCAGATTTGTTAACGTCCGTCTACAAAACTGGACGGAATGGCCTGGTTGAATATTTTTAAAAAACACAGTCCGCTAATTGAATATTTTAAAAGCACAGTGGCTAATTGCTTAAAACACTATAACCACAGTGGTCAAAAAGTGCTTTTTGCCAAAAAAAATTAAAAATAGTTGAGTTTTGTGTAGTTATATATATATATATATATATATATATATATATATATATATATATAGGGTAATCATCCGTAGCAAACATTTGCTACGGACACTGTTCAGCAAGCAAGCTCCACCTGCCGCTACAGCTTGTAGCGGCAGTCCCTTTTTCATTTTGCCCATGCCTGCCGCTACAGGCTGTAGCGGCAGTCCCTTTTCCATTTTGCCTTTAGCCTTTTTACATTACTGCCCCTACCATTTAATACATGTCTGCCGCTACAGCCTGTAGCGGCAGTGTGGAATTTTTGCCATATGGCTATATGTAAAGATAAGTTTATATTTATGTATACATAATGTAAAAATAAAAGATAATGTAAAGATAAATAATGTAAAAATAAAAGATAATGATAAGATAAGTCTGAATAAAAGATAAATTTATCTTTTATAATAAAATAAATTTATCTTTTATAATAAAATATATTTATCTTTATAATAAAATAAATTTATCTTTTATTATAAACACATAAATTTATCTTAACTGTTAGCGCACCATTGTTGTAATTAGTCAATTGTTTTGAACTCCTTAGAAAATTAAAGATATAAACAAGTTTACTAGTCTGTTTCTCTAGCTATGTATTGTACTCTTTTGTGGAGAAGTCAAAACAATAGAATTTGAAGCTTCCGGTATAAAATTTGAGTTGCTCATTACTTGATCATTAAGATGCTTTGAATATGTTCACCTCTCCTCCTATGTTGCTACTGCAGTCGTTACCAAAACTAATGTATTTCCTATAAATTAGCAATTTTGACTGTATGTTGTAGGGCTGAATTAAGGACACACCATCTAAGTATATTCTTCAGCATTTGTTTCATTTTGCCTTATATCCTTATAATACTAGGAACCAAAGCAACCCTTTCCCTTAAAAACAGTGAAAAGCTCATTAAAAACATGGTTGTTGTGAAGGTAAATTGTAAAATTTAAATAAAGTATCTATAGTGAAAATATGTTCTGATAGACAAATAAAAGTTTCTTATTTTAATGTTGCATGTCTCTAATCATGTATACCTGAAACTGTAAACGAGCCTCCGCTCAACTTGTTGAAACTTGACTCAACCGAGTTAAACTTAACTTGGACAAGAGATCGTGTTTGTTTAATTAAACAAGTCGAGTTCGAACTATAATTTGTCTGACTCGAACTCAGCTCGTTTAAATTTTGACTATCTAAGTTTGGCTTGATTACAGACGTTAGATTTTCATCTTCATGTTATTATAATATCAGGGGCGGATCCAGACCGATAGTTCAGTGGGGTCAAACTCGGGAAAAAAATTTCGTACGAATAAAAATTTCATAAAATAACTTACAAAACTAAACAATCCTCAAATATTATTTATAATAACATTTTTCGAGGTTTCATTGCTTGAAATTGTTGCATGATAGCCTCATTTTTAATAGTTACAAAAATATCACGCTCAATGTATGTTACTAAACAGTCATTCATCCATTCATCTCCCATTTGGTTACGGAGTTCATTCTTCACGATATTCATGGCTGAAAATGTCCTTTCAACAGTTGCAGTAGCAAAGGGCAAAAGTAGAGCTAATTTCAGCAACAAATAGACTTGGGGATACACATCATCCTTTCTTTTCTGAACCAATATTTGAGCCAATTCGCCAATTCCTTTTATACTCAAAAAATTGGAATCGTTTCTCATATCCACAATATAATTTTGGAGTTGTCCATCAAGTGCCAAAAGTTCCATATCATCAAATTCTGAAGGGTAAAATTTTGCAAATTCAATTAATTTTTTATTGTCAAATGCCGAGAAAGAGTCACGTGGGTCAAGACATGCTATACTTGAAAGTAACTCTGTATTTGTGTTATCAAAACGTTCATTCAACTCCCCAAGTTGACTATCAATAACTGTGAAAAATAATTGAACCCTAAAGCGATGAAGGTTTGTGATTTCTTCAATATTGCGTCGTGGCCTTCCTGGAAACACAAAAATATCCTCCATCCTCGGGACAACTATGTTATGCAATGCACAAAATTCACAAGTTTCCGCTAACAAATCATCCCAGTTTTCTCTCATGCATTGTAATCGTTGCTTGGTTACATTGACAAGAGCTATTGCATTTACGATGTCTTGATCTTTCCTCTGTAAGGCTTGTGATAAGTCATTTGTAATTCCCATGACTCCTTTCAATAAGTGTAACAAGAAGACAAACTCAAAATCATGCATGAATTTCAAAAGTGTACTAGCTTCTGTACTTTTCTCCCCTTCGACATCATCTGCTACAAACTCGAGCACATCCATTACTGGAGAAAACAAGGTAATAACACTCAAAATTGTTTTAAAATGTGAACTCCAACGTGTTTCTCCAGGTCGTTTTATTGTTGTTTCTTGATTCAAACCTCGTCCACTCTTGATTTCGCCACTAGCAACTCCTTCAGCTACCTTTTGAAATTGCTTCAATCGGAGAATTTCTTTTCGTTTGCAAGAAGCCCCAACAACATTTGCTAATAATCCAAGATAATCAAAGAAAGAACATAATGACTTATGTTTCTTAGCAACTGCAACAAGTGTCAACTGAAGCTGATGTGCAAAACAATGAATATAGAAAGCACATGGATTTTCAGATAATATTAAACTCTTAAGACCTTTAAACTTCCCTGACATATTGCTAGCTCCATCATAACCTTGACCATGCAGACGTGATATGCTCAATCCATGTTTAGAAAAAAGTTGATCAATAGCAGCTTTTAGTGTCAAAGCAGAAGTTTCAGGAACATGAATAATGGCAAGAAATCGCTCAATTATACAACCATACCTGTCCACATATCGTAAAACCACTGCCATTTGTTCTTTGATTGATGTATCACGAGCCTCATCAACCAACAAAGAAAAAAATCCATCCCCAATTTCTTTAATGATAGCTTGTGTAGTCAAAAATGCAGCGGCGCTACAAATATCTTTTTGAATTGAGTGTGCAATCAATTTATGATTCTCTTGAGCATTTTTTAGGACAACTTTACGCACATCATCATTGTTTTCCGAAAGAAACTCTAGCTGAGAAATAAATAGCCCTCGTTTTCTTGAACCCTCTGACTCATCGTGACCACGAAAAGGCAATCCTTCTTTTAAAAGAAACCTAACACATTTAACTGATGCGAGCAATCGAAGACGGTAATCGATCCTTTGTTGCTCAGTTATGTTAGCAAGATTGATATCTATGTGTTGAGGTTGATTCAATAAATCACGACAAGCCTGTTCACATTTACGATGAACACTTCCATGATCTCCAACATGTATTTCCAATCGGTCCATCTTCTTCCAATTTCTAAATCCCTCGCCAACAAATGCATCCCCACCGCCTTGGTTACCATGATCAATTTTAAATAGGTAACAACACAAACAAAATAGAGCATCTTCACTCAAACTATATTCCAACCAACTTTGATATTTTTTGTACCAATTCTTGTTGAATTTACGAGCAATTCCACTAATTAGTGTATCTGGAAATTTGTGAGGTATTGGTTGAGTCGGGCCCCTAAGTAAATAATTTCTTCGAAAATTCTCTCTTTCACTAGCATGATAAGAACTTATTGGTGGTCTTTTACCGGGATCCCCCTCAATATTAAGGGAAGGAGATACCGGTGTATGAGTTTCTTGGTGAATATCAGCAGTGACATGTTCGTCACTAGTCTCTTCGACTTGGACATTTTCATGAATAGATTCAAATTTTGTACGTTTAGTTGTTGTAACCCAATTACGTATGTCCATGCCTGACAATCAATAAATATTTAAACAATAATTCAACATCAAAACAAATCAATATACAATATGAATAGTCAAGTACTGTAATTAGCAGTTACACCAACAATAAACGATCTCAATTAAACCACTAACAAATAACAAGTAACGTTACAAAATAAATTATAAAATTTAAAGAATGTAAAAATAGATTAGAAACACATACTTGAAGAACTTTTATTTGATGGAGTTCTCTTCATTGTTGTAGTGTTGCTTTAAGGAGTAAAAAGCCCTAATTTTATAAGAGTACAAACAAGAAAAATTCATAAACAATTACAAAAATTCTTAAAGCAATTATTAAATTTAAAAAGCTAAAATTAAAATATACTTTGGTGACTTATTGAGCTGAGTCGCTGACGTTGTTGCCTTGTTGGTGTCTTGCGTCGTTAACTCGTTATCACTTTTTGGCTTATGCTTTGTTACAGCTCTATCTCACATTCACTGATTTACTCTCTGTTGCAACTTGCCGAAAAGGCGAAAAGTCGAATAGAACTGATTTACTCTCTGTTGCAAGTTGGGATAATGACTCAATGGAGTTGGGATTGCCGAATTGGGATTTGGGAATGGGGTGTCCCGTGTCTGTTGGGCTGCTGCTGAGTGCTGACTTAATATACATATATTAACATATAAAGATTACAGTGGGGTCATGTGACTTAATATATATATTCATTTTAGACCCTTAAAATTTTTTTTCCCTAATATGCCCCCCTGACCCCTGAAAATCCAGTGGGGTCAGGTGCCCCCCCTGCCCAGCTACAGGTCCGCCCCTATATAATATACATGTTAAACATGCAAACCTATATAAACCACACATTTTATCCCTTTTAAAATCATTGTATAATTCATTTAAGTAATATAAAGTATAGTTTTCATTTATTTATCTTTATGTCAAACTGTACACAATATTAACATACTCCCACATTTGATAGGAAATATTGAATGTTAATATGATATGATATGCTAACAATTAATAACATGATCACAAATCTTGATATTGGGCTCTCTAGGGTGGTGATGGAGTGTGATTCTAAACGGGTACAATTATTTTGTATTGTGATTGAGGTTTGTTTGAACAATTCAGTAGCCTCATGCTTTAGCTAAATTGGGTCAATCATCTACTACTCTTTCTTTTCTTACTTATTGGTCGGAGAATGTTTATCCTAATAATGTTTCTTTTGTTGTTAAAAATATTTAGGCTCAATAAATAATGGTCAAAAGGAGGTCTTTTAAAATGTTAAAAGAACTATTTAATAACTCTTGCACGAAATATAGTGGGTGTATTTGTATATCAAATTTTAAATTTTACTTGTTAAAAAATTGGGGTTTATACCCATAAAAATTGTGCCTCATATATTTTGAGTTTAATATTTTATAACCCATTAATCCGATAACTATGCTCCCTCCCTTTCAAAGAGGATTAGTTTTTTCCTTTTTGAAATCAATTTGAGTTATTTTAAAATTTAAAAGGACAAATGACAAAAATACCCTGAAATTGTCAACTTCTTCATTTTTAACCCACATGTATTTATCTCTCAAGTATTAACTCATAACCTTATTAGTGGTGGCATGATAATGAAATTATAATGACAACTTTAAGTACATTTTCATCTTAAATTACTATTAATAATAAGGCTATAAGAGGACATTTTTGTTGAATAAGTTTATTTTTTTAATGTTTTAATAAATGAAACTTTTGTTGTGGAACAAGAGAGTATATTGAAGCAATTAAGATTGTCTACACAAATGCTTAGTTACTAATATAATTAGACCACATATGTGAACATGGAAGCACCATTGCTCATAATTCTCCATAAGTATTTTAAGCCTAATTAATGAGACATTTCAATTTTATTTTTATTTTTATTTTTTTCTCTTTGGGTAACATTTTCCTTTTCTTTGTTAAAAGAAAACTCTTCTGGCTGGTGGGTTCAAATTTTTATACCATTTGTAGCAAAGAATCTCTTTATGGATCTCCATATTGAAAAACAGATACTCAATTGACATTCAAGTTTATTTAGTTGATTGAGTTAACTTAAATAAGTTGACACTTGGTAATAACTTGTTAAACTGAGTTCGAAGTGAGTTAACAACGAATTGTGGAGGTTTGTTTTGTGAAACGCTTACCTCTTCGTTTTTTGTATCACAACTCTTTGTAACTCTAAATAACATATCACATCTTCGTTTCTTTCTCGTATAAAATCTTAATGTGAATTTTCTTTCCTTATGAACCCTTCTTCTCTCAAATTAATCGGCATAAACCATTTGATATTAAAATAAGGAAGGTAAACGCAATATCTTAAAATTAAGAGATTGATGCATAGATAGATTCATTAGTTTGCAACTCAGTTTGATGTAGGACAGTTGGCTTTAGAGTTTGAAGAAGAGTTAGATAAGAAAAGGGAAGGAGAACTGGTATGAGGAAACGGTCATAATTCCCGAAGAACTAAAGTTGTTCCCGATGGAGCTGGGTTCATTCAGCTTCGGGAGAGGTATTCGGGATCAAAAATGGCGTCATGGTTTCGGGAAGACTAAATTGGTTCTTTATTAATTTTTTATTCTTAGTTTAGGTGGGATTCATTTATGGTAATAGTGTTTTAGTTAGAAACAAATCTTTTATAATATTACGTAACTAAGTTGTTACCTATTAGGATTTTGTTACCATAATAATTAGTTACCTATTAAAAGTTTATTTCCATAATTATAGGAATTCTTTAGTTATAAAAACCTGGCTTGTGGGTTGAAGGATTTGATTAATTCAATAATTATTATCTTTTACAATTGATATTGTATTATTTTTCTGGTGGATTCCAGTTTGTGTTCTTAGAGCTTACGTTGGTAAACTCTTTGCGTTTTTCGTTCTGCGTCAATTGGTATCAAAGCCAAGGATTTTTCCTTGTCAATGGCCAACAACGAAGGCGAGAGAGATAACCTTGACGACGCTGGTCGCAGGGATGCCGAATTATGGGCAGCGATAGATGAGCAACGACAGTCGATGGCACGAGGTGGAAACCATGTTGCAAAAATTGTTGGTGCGACAACCCATACCCAACGATCCTATCAACAACAGGGCTGGAGGCGAGGGATTTGCCCTTAGACGCCTTGGAGGTGAACGTCCACATGGAGCAGCGAGACGCGAACAGTTCGAAGGCCTTAGTGATGAAGATTCTGATGAGGAGTTTGGAGGATACCAAAGAAACCCTAATCAATACCAAAATTGAAACCAAAATTAATCTGATTATAGAATACGCACGAACATACCATTGTTCCATGGTGAGTTGCAGATTGAAGAGTTTTTGGATTGGTTTTCTGAGGTCGAGAGATTTTTTTGAGTTGACAAAGGTCACAGCAGATCAACAAGTTAACCTGGTAGCGTACAAGTTGAGAAGCGCGGCTGTTGTTTGGTCGGAGAAGTTATAGATGGATTGACGACGACAAGGCAAAACTCCTATCTGATCTTGGAGGCGAATGAAACAATTTATGATGAATAAATTTTTACCCCCAGATTATGAACAATTTATCTTCCAGAGCTATCAGAATTGTGCACAGGGTAACAGGACTGTAGCCGAATACACGGAGGAGTGATCTAGGATGTCAGTGCGTAACAAATTGAATGAAATTGAGGCACAACAAGTTTCTAGGTATTTTGAGGGATTGAAGCCTTCTATCTGAGACAAATTTAGGCTTCAATTCCTTTGGATAGTGGATGAAACGCATAACATGGCTTTGAAGGAAGAATTAATGGAGAAGACATCCAATCGATTTGCTTATCACAAAGAGGACATGAGGGAGACGTCCAATGCAGGTACAAACAGAAACAGATTTTCGGCGAGTGATGGAAAGAATTAGTCTAAAAGTATGACCGATCAGTCACAAAGAGGTTCGGGGCAACCTACTATTCCTGTTGAGACTCGGACGACAACATCGACTACAAGGGAAACCCCTTGGGCACCCAGCCCATATGCTAAATCTGGAGGTTTGAGGTGCTACAGGTTCTAAAGCAAAGGGAAGATATAGCTGTGCAGATGCTTCGGATGGCCGATCTAGAGGACGAGGCGTCCACTTTTATCCAGACCGAGAGACGTAGTAGGCATAAGGATGTACAACGGCGAGAGAGGAAAGAGCCGGAACATTCTGTACATGTGTCTCGGGATCGTTCTCATGATCGAAGGAGATCGAGGAGCAGAACTCCTGAGGCATCAAAGGGAGCACTTATTGTCATAGGTTCTCAAGGCCGAGATGGTGGCCGGCGGAGGAGTAGGTCGAGGGAGATCGTGCCAGAAAGTAGAAGGAAAGAGCAACGTCATGAGCACTCTCACCGTGATGGCAGGGCCATCCGTCGAAGTAAGTCCAGAAGCCCATCAAGGGCGGTGGTTTCAGTTAGAGAAGGTCGGTCCATTCCAAAGAGGAAGGAATCGTCAGAGAAAGAAGTCTCCTCGCAGCCAGAAGGGGTGGATTTCTTGGTGAGGGAATTGACAGAGCTCCGGAAGCAATTAGCTGAGTTTCAACAGGTGAAGGATACTCCGGGAAAGAAGGCGTCCCCATTTTCCACAGATATTCTTAAGGAGAAGGCAGACACCACCAAGAAATTACCTCACATAGAGAGTTACGATAGGTCGGGAGATCCTTATGACCATAGCCAGGCGTTCGACCGACTGATGGATTATTATGATTTCACCGATGCTGCTAAATGTCACACGTTTGTTACAACGTTAAGAAAAGATGCGAGGCAGTGGATGGGGACTCTACCTACAAACTCGGTCTCATCGTGGTCCGAACTATGCGACAAATTCCATGCTCATTTCGGGAGCAACCGAAGAAGAGGGAAGCCCACTGGTTCTTTAGCACAGGTCGGATAGTTCACCAATGAGTCTTTGGGTCAGTATGTGAAGAGGTTTAGGGAGGCAGTTGGCCAGGTGTCCGACCTTAATGATTTTCAAGTTGTGGGGTTGTTTCAGAATGGGATAGATCTGGTAAAGTCCGAAAAGTTGGTAAAGAAGCTGATGTTTCATCATCCGAAGAGCTTGGCAGAAGCCTTTGATAAGGCAGAAGGCTATGTTGTGATGGAGGAGGCCATGAATAGCCTGGGATATCCTTCTTCGGATCGAATAAAGGAGGTAGATACTCCCAAAGCTGAAGGCGACCAGAAGAAGGCTGAGTGGTATAACGATCGGCCAGAGGGCAGCTCGAAGAAGTACAATAATACGTGGCGACAAAGAAGTAATCGTCCACCTGCTCCCACCCAGAAGGTGAATAAGGTTTACACCAAACTGAATACGCATAGGTCGGTGATTCTGGATCAAATCAGGGGCCAACCGTTCTTTGAACCACCTCGTGATAACTTCAAGCCAGGATAGGGCAATGCTCAAAAATATTGTGGCTATCATCAAGCTGCAAGTCACGACACTAATGAGTGTTGAAATTTGAAAGATTTTGTGGAGAGGAAGGTTCAATGCAGTTTTCTGGTTCAATATGTAGCCGGGAGGGACCAACAAGAGCAGCTGAATGTTAACCGTACCGCTCAGACGATCCAAACGATTCCCCCCGTACAATCTACTCCAAGTCAGCCACCAAGGCACGTCCTTGATGTAATAACCGGTGGGACAGCAGGGAAATTGGTAAGGAAGAAGAGGAGAGGATATCTGGACTCGGTCATGTCTGTGGTGGGTACTCCTCCGAAGATCGACAAATCGTTTCTAGGGACTGTTATATCCTTCACCGATGCAGATTATCCTACGGAGCCCATCGAGCCTCATGAGGGAGCGCTGGTGATCACTGCACAAGTAGGCTCGGTGGATGTGAAGTGCATGATGATATACAACGGGTCTTCTGTAGATATTCTATATGCACATGCTTATCAGAGGATGTATCTTGATGGGCGAAAGATGGAGGTTGGGCAGGAGGCTCCCCTATATGGCTTCAGCAACGATCCGGTCAAAGTGGTAGGAACTATTGAGCTACCGGTTATCTTCGGTACTGCTCCACAAAAGGTAGAAATAATATGTAAATTTTATGTTGTGCATGTAGATTCGGCCTACAACGCCATACTGGGACGACCTACCTTGACTGCTCTCCAAGCAGTGACTTCCATCCCTCACTTTAAGATCAAATTCCCAACGGCACACGGAGTTGAAGAGGTGGCAGGGGACTTGGATCTGGCCCGACGCTGTTATCGGAACGCTGTTATTTCCTCGGGAGTAGGGGTCAGTAAGCAAAAGCAAACCATGGCAATTGAGATCGAGCCCTTCACTGAAAGCAGTTCAGAGCCATTAGTTATCCCTGCAGAAGAGACGGAGGAGATCGAACTAGTCCCAGGGAAGAAAGATAAAACAGTGAAGATAGGTTCGGGTTTGCCAGAACCTCTCCGGACAAACCCTGTGGAACTTCTTCGCTGCTATACGGACATCTTTGCATGGGAGCCACAAGATATGCCTGGAATTAGCCGAAAGATTGCCGAGCATCGGCTGGATGTAGATCCCTCAAAGAAGCCAGTTCAGCAGAAAAGGCGAATCTTTGCACCTGAGCGTCAAAGGATCATTGATGTGGAGATCGCGAAGCTGATAGCTGCTGATTTCATCTTCGAGATCGATTATCTGGAGTGGATGGCGAATGTAGTGCTGGTGCAGAAGCAAAATGGAAAATGGCGAGTTTGCATCGACTACACCGATCTGAATAAAGCATGCCCGAAGGACTTCTATCCTCTGCCCCACAATGATCAACTTATTGATGTGACTTCGAGGTATGCACTACTAAGCTTTATGGATGCTTTTTCAGGTTATCATCAAATATATATGTGCAAAGAGGATATTTCGAAGACAACATTCATCACACACTGTTCGGTGTACGCATATAAGAAGATGACCTTTGGCTTGATAAACGCTGGAGCCACTTACCAGAGAATGATGAACTTTATCTTCCGGAAGCAGCTGGGAAGGAATATGGAGGTGTATGTCGATGACATAATCGTCAAAAGCATGATTGTTCAGAAGCATCTGGATGATCTAGAAGAATGCTTCAGACAGGCTGTCATCACGAATTGGGGCTCAATCCCACAAAATGTACCTTCGGACTCGGTGCGAGGAAGTTCCTGGGTTATCTGGTCAGTCAAAGGGGCATTGAGGCCAATCTGGAGAAGATCCAGGCTATTCTAAACATGAAGACTCCTCAAACATTTAAAAACGTTCAGCGTCTGACTGGTAGGATTGCAGCTTTGAGGAGGTTTATGTCCAAGTCGGTGGAAAGATACTTGCCATTCTTTGATACATTGAAGGGACCGAAGAATGCAAAGACGTTTCAGTGGACTTCAGAGTGTAAAGACACCTTCCAGGGCATAAAGACATATCTGTCTTCGGCTCCTCTATTGGCTAAACCTGCTCCTGTCGAGACTTTATACTTATATCTAGCAGCTAGCTCGTTGGCAGTGGGAGCTGTTCTGGTTCGGGAAGTAGGCGGGAAGCAGCATTCGGTTTATTTTGTCAGTCTTGTCCTAAGAGACGTTGAAACCAGGTACCCAAATATTGAAAAATTTGCCTTTGCTTTGATAATTGCTAGTCGAAAACTTCGGCAATACTTTCAAGGTCGGCTCCTGGTCGTCTACACGGATCAACCATTAAAGAAGGTGATGAGCAAGCCAGAAGTCTCGGGGAGATTAGCAGCGTGGACTATGAAATTATCCCAATTTTTTATTGAATATCATCCCCGAACTGCTATCAAAGGTCTAGCCTTGGCTGATTTAATGGTGGAATGTTCGTTCTCCGAAGCAGATGCTGAGCTTCCAGAAGCTGATACATCTGATCAAACAGTTGCAGTTCTTCAGCACGGTCATAATTCATGGACGCTCTATGCAGATGGATCTTCTACCGCGAATGTCAGTGGAGCAGGGATTATTTTGACAAGTCCAGATGGATTCAAGGTGCAGCAGGCCATCAGATTTGAGTTCAAAGCAACGAACAACGAGGCCGAATATGAAGCAGTGCTGGCAGGAGTTCGACTGGTGAAAAGTCTAGAAGTTCAGAAGTTGATCGTCTACAGTGACTCTCAGCTAGTCGTCAAGCAGCTATCAGGAGATTATGAAGCTCGGGGGGCGAGAATGGTCAAATATTTGGTAGAGTTGAAAGATCGGCTTCAATATTTCGTTTCTAACGAGTTTCAGGGCATAGAACATAACAACAATTCTATTGCCAATGCATTGTCAAAGCTGGCCACTGCGGATGCTGTTGTTTTCAATGGGTCAGTTTATTTGGAGGTTCTGCAACAGCCGAGTATCCAGCACGAAGCAGTGATGTGCATTGAGAGGTCTAACTGTTGGATGACTCCCTACATTGAATATATGGCAGATGGCGTCCTTCCTTCGGATCAGATGTTGGCAAAGAAGATCAAGTACAAGAGTGTCAACTTCGTTCTTATTGACAGGGATCTTTATCGAAGGGCATTTTCATCACCATTGTTGAAATGTCTGGTTCCGTCTGAGGCTGAGTATGCTCTTCGGGAGGTCCACGAAGGTATTTGCGGCGACCATATGGCTGCTAAGTCATTAACTTACAAAGTACTTCGGCAAGGGTACTACTGGCCTACGATCTTTAAGGAAGCTACGGAGTATGTGAAAAAGTGTGAGAAGTGTCAGCTCAACAGTTCGATCCCACATCAGCCACCAGAAGAGCTATACTCGATATTGTTTCCTATACCTTTTGCTGTTTGGGGGGGTAGATATACTAGGTCCGTTACCGAAGGCTAAAGGTCAGGTAAGTTTTGTTATAGTTGCCATAGACTATATGACCAAATGGGTAGAAGCGAAGCCACTTCGGTTGATAACGGAACAAGAATGCTTGAAATTCATGAAGGAGTCAGTAGTATTTCGTTTCGGAATTTCCAAAGTGGTGATATCGGACAACGGACGCCAGTTTGTGGGATCAAAATTTGAAGGATTTCTGAAAGAGCTGGGAGTTCAGCACAAGAAGACTTCGGTGGCTCATCCACAGTCGAACGGGCAGGTCGAAGTGACCAACAGAACGCTGCTGAACGGGATCAAGCACAGACTGGACGAAGCTAAAGGAAGATGGCCAGAGGAACTTCTCAACGTGTTATGGGCTTACCGGACTACACCGAGGACTACAACAGGAGATTCACCTTTCAGATTGGCCTATGGTACTGATGCCTTAGTCCCAGTTAAAATTAGATCTCCAAGTCTTCGAGTCAATCAGTTTAAAGAGATCTACAATGATGAGGGACTGAAGGTCAACTTGGATCTGTTGGAAGAAGTCAGAGAGGTGGCTTTGATAAAGTTAGCAGCCTATCAACGGAGAGCAACCAAGCATTACAATAAAGGGGTAAAGCTTCGTAGATTTGAAGTGGAGGACTTCGTCCTCAGAGAAGTCGAAGCATCTACGCCACAGAACATGGGAAAGTTGATGCCGAACTGGGAAGGGCCGTATGAGGTATTTGAGGTACCAAAGCCTGGAACTTACCAGTTGAAGGCATTGGACGGATTAGAGATCAAGAATACTTGGCATGCTGGCAGGTTTCGGAAATACTTTCAGTAGAGATCGAGTCAGTTTATCGAAAGTTTGTAAATGGTAGTTCGTCATCAATAAAAGATTCACTTTTTCATAAATTGATCTTCTTCCTATTAGTCCTAAATTCACAGCGGTGCAAGGTGGACGGGGGGGACTCGCTGACCATTCGATGGTAGCCTTTTTGGCAGGTGATCCTTATGAATTTGTCAGGCCCTTCGGGTTAGGCAAACTTCATCGAAGTAAGGAGGACGGGGTGGACTCGCTGACCATTCAATGGTAGCCTTCTCGGCAGGAGTGTCCTCATGGGTTTGATTTACCGCGAGTGGTAAACAAATTCCACAGTCCTTTTAATTTTACTTTGCCGCGAGTGGTAAACAAAATGCACTGAAGTAAGGAGGTTAGGGGGGACTCGCTGGGCATTCGATGGTAGCCTTATTGTTAGGTGTGTCCTTATGAATTTGTTCTACCACGAGTGGTAAACAAATTCTATGGTCCTTATAAAATTGTTCTACCCCGAGTGGTAAACAAATGTCCTTATATATTTGTTCTACCCCGAATGGTAAACAAGATCTTAATGGTGCGAGGAGGATCAGCCGAATTCGCCTTATACATGACCTACCCCACACTTCGGAAACGATAAGTATACAATACTTTATTTTGTTCAAGTGTTGAGTTCGATCCATTCAGTTCAGTTCATTTCATTTCTTAACTTAACTGTTATGTGCCTTATCTGATTCATAGTCTAAGTTAAGTTCATTCAAGCCCATTGATGCTGAATTATTGACAAGAAACGAATCAAAACAGAAGCCATGATAAATAAATTTGAAGATTCGTTCATCCATCCAACCAAAATATTAAACTATTACATAAAATTAAAAAAAAAATTAATAAAGTTCTTAAAAATAACCCCTAGAAAGACAAATAATTTTCATATAAGTCTTGAAAAGTCAAAATGAAGCAGTAACATTATCAGGCATTATCTTCTCCATCCGAAGAGTCGAGCAGGGACGGGTCTACGTTAACTGCAATCAGCTTCTCCTTGCCGCGACTTCGACAGAGCTCACAACCTTCAGAATATATCTTCATAATTTCCCCGTTGATCTCATCTGACTTTCGATACTCTTCGCAGATTTGCTTGCGAAGATCATCGGTTAAGGGGGGGTCCCAGATCCCGAAGAGCCCGGAGTTCCCTGATCTCTTCTTCGAGCTTCTGACGCCTATTCAGATGACGAGTCTCTTGTAACTCCAGCTTTTCGATCGATTTGGCCAGAATCTTATTGCTGGCCTTCAGCTCTTTAACTTTCTCCATCCTCAGTTCATTCCGTTGAACCAGGTCAGCATTCATCCTGACAATCTCTTGGTGGTTGGCCTTGGATAATTTCAATTCTTTATTGGAAGTTTTCACCTCTTCCTTTGCCTGAGCCAACTCATTTCGAAGACCTTCATTAGTGTGAAGAACGCCTTCATGTTGAGTTCTTTCCCGGGCCAAAGCCGACTTCAGGATGGCGTTCTCCTTTCTTATTGCCTCTTCTTCGGCTTCAGCTTCAATAGACTTTGGGCGTAGACGTCCGAATACGGCATTTGCCTACACATGATTCAGCATTATTTGATCAGTTTTAAATATCTAAGTATAAAGATAGACACGGAAATTCAAGAGAAAACCATTTACCTTCGCCAAATAGCTCATGCCTTCCTTAAGCATATCTATGTTCGAACTGTTACCAAATCAATAATCATCGGTCTCACGGACGAAGGCACCAAACAGTCGAAAGGGGAAGTTGGCATTAAACCGAGGCCACATGGTTGGAGAGGCCATAGCATCACGTCGAAATTCGAAAGGTGACTGTCTTGGAGGGGAAGGCATGGGTTGATCGTGAGTTAGTGATGGATCCATATATATGTTTTAAGGAGAAGGTGATCGGGCAGGAATAGGTTCGCGAACCGGTGAAGGAACGGATAATGAGCCTGGGTGACTATCAAACGGTTGTTTCCTCTTGCGAGAGAGAGAAGGAATGGATTCGATTAGCTCGTCATCATCGTCTGGCACTTGAGTTTCCATGGGGATTGCTGGTGGATTGTTGGTCGAAGATGTGGGAACCCGAAGTTCCTCAACAGTCAAGGGGATAATCTTTGTACTCAACTTCTTGACACGAAGGACTTTCGCCCGTTTGTGCAGAGGTATGTCAAACAGACTTCTCTTGGTTAGAGCGGATTCAGGAGGTACAGAAGTGGGATTGGATGAAAGGCTTGCTCCTGGGTTTGCTTTTAGATTCGTTTCTAGATCTATCTCAGGGTCTGTACCTGGGTGGATGGATTTAGATCTCCTAGCAGCTATTTTTATTCGTCGAGGTTTGAGGGATTCTTCAGGAATAATGGGCTCATCAGTTTGTGGCTCATCAATCTGAGGGTTGACGATGGGTGTTTCAGTGGTGAGAAGGTTGGCCTGAGGAAATTCTTCTGTGGGAAGCTTTTCATTTGCATCTGTAGTCTTCCCAGCCAAAAAGTCTTCAAACTCTTTCACCTCTGAAGAGTTCGGTCTAATCAAGGACACTGCAAAGATCGTGCAACGACAAATCAGAACCAATGTTATCAAAGGTTTCACAGAAATATGCACGAAAATAGTTCGATACTTACGTTTATGATCACACAGCCGTGCCTGTTTGGAAAGAAGCCCGTGTTTCCATTCCTCCTTCGGGAAATTATTCAAAATTTCGATCATTTTGGCTACACGTTCTTCGGGAATATCGCTGAAGTCAGCGAAAATCTTTTCATCAGTCGCCCAATTCGGTAAAGAGGCGATTTCTGGTCCCTTGACGAAAAACCATTTCTCATGTCATCCTCTATTGCTCGAGGGAGTATTTATCAACGACCGCCTCTCAAACTTTTCACCAGCCTTTTGTGCATGCTTGCCCAGAACTTTGAATCCCTTTTCCCTGGTTTGGGCAATCTTGTATACAGTAAAGAATAAGTCGAGAGTGGGTTCGATTCCGAATTCATGACAGAATGCGATAAAAGTCAAGATGTGAATGTAGGAGTTCGGCACCAGTTGGGCAAACCCTACCCCAATAAACCCTAGGAGGGTAACCAGAAAGACATGAAGAGGAAACCTAACCCCCTTTTCGAGTAGAGTCACCGGAACAGCCGTCCAACCGTCTGGACGTTGGTACATCTTCTCTTCAGATTTTGGGGCTCTTATCAAGTGGGTATCAGGGATGTGATAACTAGCCTTAATCTTCCGTAACTCAGTTTCAAAAATGATGGAGGGTGTGTTGGCGTGGGGATATTATTCTTTGTTTTTGAAGAAATCGGAGGGGTTAGGCATGGGTTTCGGTGGCATAGATATTCCGATGGCGGTGCATCTTCAGTAGGATTGGGGCTTGAAGGAACGGTGGCGATAGGGGTTACACGAAGGGGAGAGTTCTAGTTCGAGTTCAGAGTCACCATTGTTGAGATTTTGCAAAACGGATAAGGAAGTTTGAGAGAGAAGGGAAGGGCTCAAAGGTTCAAAATTCAAATTGACAGGTAAAAATGTCAATTTGGGCAAAAATTACTTTTTATACTGACGGTTACACGAGTTACGAAGGCGACACATTTAAGTTCTGGCAATGATGGGGAAGTTGGATGGAAAGCGTCCAGGTTAAGCTTCAGATATTTATCAAATTGGGCCTTTCAATTGAGCTTCCGGTCTCAGTTCATCTCTTTACTTTAACTCTCCACCGGTTGGGCTTTGGTAAATTTCAGTTTGGGCTTATTTCAATCCTATCAAATCCTATAAAGTCATGGACCACTTATAGTTTTCTATTAAATATCTTATTTAATAAAAAACTAGGGGGCAATGTTGGGTCATGATATTTCACATATTGGGCCAAGTGGATTGGGCTTACTTATTTGATTAGTCCATTGGGTTTTCTCTATTGAGTCTTAAAGATATTGGGCCTAGTCACCATCTTATTTCTGTTAAATCCTTACGAGATCGGGTCGGGTCAGTGGGATGACACATTAGATATTTTAATATCTCTATCTTTGACTTGTAATGATGAAAAAGAAAAGTTGTTGACCAAAAGTCTGCAGATCATTAATGTGGATGGGATTATAGCCGGCCGGCAGCATACACAGTGAAAAAGAAAAGGTGACAACCTGCATGCAGTCGGCAGAAATCACTGAGGAGTGGGGGGCTGTGTCAGACGGTAGTGGGTGGCACGGTAAACCGGGTAAGAGAGTATAACCTAGCAAGGAAGTCCTCAAGAAAAATGTACACACCTACAACTGATTCTATCTCTCTCTAGACACTAGATATATTTTATCCTCCATTGTTAAACCTTGCGATCGCCTGTACTGACTCTCACGCCTGAACTATCCCCCGACGGTCGAAGCCGTCAAACTTATGGTGTTGTTCGTGTTTATTATGCAGGATCAGGACGTCTTACGTGATTGGGACGTGACAGAAGATCTTGGCGTTAACATTATATATGTGAGAACTATATTAATTTTATTATTTAAAAATCTTATATATGTGAGTGGAAAAAAAGGTTGTATAAGATGTGGGAATTTGGATTCCAACCGGATAGATGAATAAAGCAAGGAAAACAGAACTGCCAATAACACAGTACAATAAAACTAACGATTCCAAATTCCTAATCCTAATTAATGTTGTTAGAACAGTACAATATTTCGGTTGATTTAGGAAAATATATAGTATACCTGAGAACTACATTATATAAACATTAATTTTATTATTTAAAATTACTTTAAACTAACTTTAAAAATCTTATATATGTGAGAACTACATTAATTTTATTGTTTAAAAATCTTATATATGTGATAAAAAAAGGTGGCATAAGTTATGCGAATTTGGATTAATTCCAACCTGATAAATAAATGAATAAAACGAGGAAAACAGAGCCGCCAAGCTATCCTAATTCACGTGATCAAGTGTTAGAACAGTATAAGAAGGGGTTTGTCCTGATCCTGATCCTCATATTTCCGTTCCGTTGATTTAGGAAAAAATAAATATCGAATCCTAATTTAACTAATTAAATAATGTGTGTTAGATTTGTTTCTTGTTTCTTGATCAGGTGGGTTTGAGATATATATGTATAGATCTTCTCTCT
The DNA here is from genome assembly GCA_016801055.1 of Panax notoginseng. Taxonomy (NCBI): domain Eukaryota; kingdom Viridiplantae; phylum Streptophyta; class Magnoliopsida; order Apiales; family Araliaceae; genus Panax; species Panax notoginseng. The sequence goes on from CM029018.1 coordinate 173,791,698, forward strand.
ATATATAAATCTCTCTCTATATATATAAGAAAGTCCCTCGTATCTTTCAAGAAGATGAAGAGGCAAGTAGTTTTGGTTGAAGAAGTAGAAGCAGAAGATGAGGATGGATATGATGCTTCCGCCTTCAGTCATGAAGAATGCAAAAAAGCAGCCTTCTTCTTCTTCATCTTCTTCTTCTACTTGCTCCACCAAAACTAGAAAAACAGGGGAAAGTGACGACTGCAATCATTTGTTAAGAGGTGTTGGGGTTAAGGTAATGGATTACTTTTCTAGCTATTCAATTTGCACTTGAGTATTATATTATTTTCCACCCTGCAGCGAAGAAGGTTTTTTTTTCTCGGCCTTATAATGTGATTCTTCCGATCAAGAAATGCAACGAATCAAGAAAAAGAAGGAAGAAATCAATCCGGGGTTGAGTTTTTTTTGTATGATGGGTCTTGGTTTAATTAATACCCAAAACAAGAAAACCAAGATTCTTGATCGTAAGCAATCACCTGAAGATATTGAAGTGGCCAAGAAACTAAAGAATTTTAGTGTTTATGGGCGTTTCAATAAAACTCATTGTTCTTGCTTGTGCTGTTTAGATTAGATATTAAATAGCCGTTAATCTGGATTAGTTTATTGTTTAACAGTTGTTATATTGGCTAGGAATGTTGTTTGTTGGATTTTTTAAAGGTTATGGCTCATTAACTGTTAGCGCACCATTGTTGTAATTAATCAATTGTTTTGAACTCCTTAGAAAATTAAAGATATAAACAAGTTTACTAGTCCTCTGTTTCTCTAGCTATGTATTGTACTCTTTTGTGGAGAAGTCAAAACAATAGAATTTGAAGCTTCCGGTATAAAATTTGAGTTGATCATTAAGATGCTTTGAATATGTTCACCTCTCCTCCTATGTTGCTACTGCAGTCGTCACCAAAACTAATGTATTTCCTATAAATTAGCAATTTTGACTGTATGTTGCAGGGCTGAATTAAGGACACACCATCTAAGTATATGCTTCAGCATTTGTTTCATTTTGACATATATCCTTATAATACTAGGAACCAAAACAACCCTTTCCATTACAAACAGTGAGAAGCTCATTAAAAACATGGCTTTTGTGAAGGTAAACTGTAAAATTTAAATAATGTAATAATATTGATCATGTACTTGTCTTAAAGCATATGAATGGTTGGAGTTGTGGATTCCTGAGGGAAAATACATTGAAGGCATATTATTTGGAACTTTTCTTCCCCTTCTTAAGGGTAACGACCTCTATTTGGAATAGTTAGACTAACCAATAAAAAATGAGGGAGGAAATAGATTATAATTCTTACCTCAACCCAACAATAACACTACTACATTCTTATTAGGAGTGAGCATTCGGTTATAACCGAACCAAATAAGCTATTCAGTTGTAACCGAAAATCGAAATTAATACATTTCTAGTATTCGAACTGTTAACCGAATTAGCGAATTACCGAATTTATAATTCGGTTATTCGGTAAATAACCGAAATAAAAGGCTTCCATACTTAACAGTTTCCTTAACACTTAACACTAAACAGGTTACAACATTACAGATTACAATCAACAGAAGAAAGTTAATACATCTCTAAAATTAACAATACATAATAATTCAAAACCTTACCATGATTAAAATTAGCAACATCAAGCATTGCCAGCACACAGCAACATCCAAAACTCGAGCACTGTAGTCAGCACTCAACAGACACTAGGCAGCACAACAGGGCAGAATGCACTAGGCAGCACAACTGGGTCCAAATCCCAAAGATTCCACAAGCCAGGAAGGATATCAGATATTATTATAACATGAGCAATCTACTTATAAAAAACATAATAAATAACAGCAAAGAACATGAAAAATCTGCAAATAAGAATTACCATACAAAACAAAGAACCATCAATACAAAGTATAACAATATTTAGGAGTTATTCTATTAAGATGTAAACGTCTTAAGTTAACATCGAATTTCAGTCGACTGTTTAATAAATGCTTTAAAACTCAATGAAAAGGGTATGAGTCAAAAACAAATATCTTCGTGAACTTTTACAATTTTTTACTAATCATATACTATTTTAATGATGTCTAACAAATTTGTTGAGTTTCAACGTTTGAACTTTATTTGATGGAGCTGCATTAGAATTTTGGAAAACATACATTCACGCACACGCTTATATATCGCTACGACTTTCTCTAAATAAAGGCCATATGAAAATGGCTTTAGAGTTTAGGTTTTATATGGTTAATGGACTTGTTTTAACGACAAAAGAAACAGAACGTATTTTTCAACAAATCTTGTTTGTCGATTGAAATCATTTATTTTAGCATGTCCAAAACTATTTGTTTTTTGTTAAAACTTAAAAGCATTTAAATTTTGCATGTAGTGGCCTACTGTTTGTACTTTATAGTAAATTTTGTGCACCATTATTCATTTGTTACCTCTAAAAGACATGCATCAATTCTTAGGTTGTATGATAAACATCTTTAGAGATAAATGTTAATCAGTGATCCTGTTTGGAATGAATTCCAATTGTTGGAAAGCATCTTAAACTTGAATAGTAGAATATGCAAGATTATGTCTTTTATCAAGTTTCTAACTAGAATCCTTTCAAGTGATGCAATGCATGTGAGTCACTACCTGGTAGGTACAGTATTCATCACAGTAAGAAATATTTTCAGATTTGAGACTAGTTATTTTGGCCGTCTTTCAATGAACTGCATAAATGCAGTGATATTAGATCTTATTAAGTTCTTAAAACTTGTGCGATTTACTCAGCTATGATGGTTTTAGTTAATCAGGTATATCACTTGTGTCATGGACAAGTTTTACTTTGATCTCCTTTAGGCTTTTACCCCATTTCAATTTATCTCATCAAACATTATAGCTTATTTTTCATTTTTTGTTGATTTGATGAAGGGGACTCTGAATTACAGGACAGAATGATACAAGTAGGATCTTTCAGAGTGAGGGCAAACATGTCTCATACCCTTCAAGCCATCGTTCACAAACAAGGTGATATAGCTAAGGATTTTGAGTTAGAATCAGGTTATGTGCTTTCTGCTGCACTTGAAAATATCTGCAGTGTTGTGCAAGAGCTCGAAACCACTAAATTCGTCGATGTTAGGGAAAAACTGTTGGATGGTTTTTATTCTGTGGTGAGAGATGCTGAAAAACTGAAGTTGAATGTGAAGTGGCTACGCGAGGGACTGGATAGAATTTTCCAGACAGTGGGCGCGTTCAATCATTACAAGGAAGTTGAAGAAAGCTTGAAAACGGCCATGCAGCGGATGAAATCTATCCAGGAAGCTCTAGAATTGAAAAGGGCTGAGATGAGTGAAATAAAAGCTATAATTCAAGATTTGCAAGGTCAACTAGAATCAGAGTTACTGAAAACTGAGAAGTTTTGTAGCTGCATGGATGATATGTCATCTAGATGGAATAGCATTCGCAATACTTTCATTTCAAATGGGTTGCTATAGATTTTTTTGTGGATGGTATACTTTAGATCTATACTTTTATTTTCTTGTAGAAGTGGGCATATTGTGTATATGTTTTTAAATGGAATAGTCCAGAAAAGTAATAGGGATGGCATTGAATTGCACCGAACAAAATTGCCCCTTGGCCAGTGGCGAAGCCACATCAATTTTGTGGGGTCAATCGACCCCATTTTAAAAAAAATTTATTTTATAATGTAAGATAAATTTTAAATATTATATATAAATTGACGCCGCTAAAATTTTATAAATTTTCTATTATACGAGGTCAAATTGAAAATTTATAACTTTGTCAATTAAATTTTAATCACATGTGACTCGTATTCTTTTAATATATGTATCTCTCTATAATATTTTAAACTAAATAATAATTTAATTTATATTATTTTTAAAAATAAATAATAAATTACTTACTTATGAACAGTTGTGATTAAAAAAGTCTATTATGAATCAATATAGTGTATATATACCATATATTATTACTCATTATATTTTCATTGTAATATATATATATATATATAGAGAGAGAGAGTCTGGATCTTAACTTCAACCCTTATCGAACTCACCCGAGCTCACCCCCCTTTAACGACGGACCCGACAACGGTTCGGTCATACAACCATCGTCTATAATTTTAGCGACGGACAACATATAACGTCGCTAAAAGTATAGACGACGGTTGTATGACCGAACCGTCGCTGCGGTCCCCCGCCAAATTTTTTTGTAACTTAGTAATAATTTCGACCTCACTGATACAAATTTCTGGATTCGCCACAGCCCTTGGCTACAGAGGAGGGTAGCTCAACAACATCAATATCTTGCACATTTACTTGAAATGTAATAGTGATGGCATGACAAAATTCAATATACACCTAGAATATAAGTAATAACATGTTTCCGTTGATAACAGAGAAGAACATTCACGTTTAACAAATAGTCTTCTGGTATGAGATGAAAGGCGAATGACTTGTCATTTGTCATAAACCATAAATATTCCACAGGTTCCTTAAATTCTTTCTCCAGCAAGCATAAGTACTAGCACTTCACTTGTTTTGTCCAACTACAAATTGCTATTTTTCCAGGTCGAGATTGATAGTTGAGCCTAGAAGAAATCAGGTGTAATTTAGGGTTTCGGAAATTTACTTCAAAAAGTCAAAATAAATCCATAAGACGGAGGAATAAGTTGTATCGCCCAAATGTATCTTTCTACGGCATGTATATACATTTCATAATATCAACTGGGTGTATATGAAGTTCAGATTTCGTACATGGAACTGAAAGTTGTGAAGCACCATCACAAGAATCACATACATATATATTCACATCAATTGTTTACAAAATTTGGATAGAAAGGAACAATAGGAGCTCTGTACCAAAGGAGTGCATACAACTAGTTAAATGTAGACTTGATAGCTCCACTAGATTATAAAAGGCTGTATTGAAATTCCCTCTTCTTGCTTGTTGGTGCTGCTAGTTTTTGTATTGTTTATTGCTTTAGCTTTTACATCATTTGGTCTATCATTTGATGTCACTGTTATAGATAAGGGTGTAAATGAACCGAGTCGATCCAAGTATTGAATTGCTCAAATTTTGTTCACAAAATTTATCGAGTATAAAATAAGGTTTGATTGAAGCTCATTTAGCTACTGAGTCGAGCACGATTCCGAATCGAGCTTGAGCAGTTTGAACTTTTCGAATGAATATGATCTGAGTATCAATCGAAAAATTACAATTTAAGGAGGTTTGAATAATTTATCGAACTTTAAAATGTGCTCATATTTGACTCATTTATATTTCGAGTCAAGCTCGAATCGAATTTTTAGTCGAGCAAGTACGAATCGAGCCCGAACTGTTTGCTCATTTTACAGCCTTAGCTGTAGATAGGCGCAGGGTATGCCCTCCTGTCCTCATATTATGTAATTATTTATCTTTTAATTTTAAACAACAATTTAGCAACAACAAAAAAACTATTGTCCTTGAGGGTGCTTGTTGAGATATAATGTTCACATTGAGGTTACTCCACGTTTTGATCTCGACGCTTCAATATGGTATTATCATTCACGTATAGGCCCACGTGCTCCATGTCATCCAATTAAAATTATCCACGTGTTTGGCTCAAAATTATATCTCCGTGGCAAAATCTCTTGCTTAATCGCGCCGGTGAACCAATTGATGAAATTGAACTCATGGATTACATTATTAATGGGCCTGATTCGTAAGTATTAATTATTCTTTGATGAATCCTTATTTGTTTTTGGATTTATATAATTTCCCATATTCTTCGTAGTCACGAAAAATTACAAAATATTCATGACAATCCAGTCGTGGATATTCATGTAACAACCCAGTCTGAAAATCATGCCTGAAATTAGCCTTTAGCTTGCGGGATGTTAGACAGGAGAAATATTAGTCTAGCAATCTTCAATCAATGGAGTGAACATAGCTCACATGCATGCATTTTTCCACTCTTTCAATATATTGTAATCCCTTATGTTAAGCATTAATTATCTCCATGTAATTGATTAAATATATGCGTAAATAGTTTTAGTATAAATAATAAATATAGAACATTCCCATCAATATTTGTATTCCATATTCTCTAATATTATGGTCTAAATAATGAATGATCAGTCCGCTTCTCCAGCAAACCGCAAGGAGCGAACTAAGAACAAACCGGCTATAGGGACGGTTTTTTCCGTCGCTATAGCATAAAAAGTCGGTTTTTTATGCGGGAAAAACTGTCACTATAGCCGGTTCATTTTTAGTTCGCTCCTTCCAGTTCGTCGGAGAAAGCCGAGCAATGTATGATAGTTTGTGGCACAAATCTTTGTATTCCATATTCTCTCTAGTATTATGGTTCAAATAACGTATGATAGTTTGCATGTGACTAAATTTTTTGGCTCAAAATGAAGTAAATCAGAAAGATTAACAGGGTGTTGTGGGCAGAAGCGGTGTTGGATTTGAAGAGGCAATTAATACTCTCAAATGGTGGCCCACAAATAAGGTTGTTAAATCAGCAAACCGTTTGAAAAGTTTAAAGGGCTCGGGCCCGATTTGAGATCGTGCTCGACTTGGTAGCTAAACCAGTCTCAATCAAATCTTATTTTATACTCGATAATTTTGGCAAAACTATGATTTTCACCACTAAACTTGGCACATTTCACTTAATACACCATTGAACTTTTAATTTTTTGGATTACATCATTAATCTAATTAAAATTTTTTAATTGGGTTATTCTGTCCAAAATAGTTGACAGACGTTAAAGTGGCGCTGACGTGGCAAAAAAAATTGCTTATGTGGCAAAAAAAATCAAAAAGAGATTTTGAAAAAAATAATTAACATTTTAAAATTTTAAAAATAACAAAAACATAATAAAATACAACAAAAAATTTTAAGAAAAATTTAAAAAAAACAGATTTTTTTAAAAATATATTTTTTTTGAAAACAAATTTTTTTTAAAAAAAAATAGAATTGTACAAAAAATATATTTTTTTTAAAAACAGTTGTTTCAAAAAATCAATTTTTTTTAAAAAACAGATTTTTAAAAAAAATAGAATTCTCAAAAAAATATACTTTTTAAAAAAAACATATTTTTAAAAAAAAATAGAATTTTTTTTAAAACAGCTTTTTTTAAAAAAACAGATTTTTATAAGAAGAGAATTTTTTTAAAAAAGATTTTTTAAAAAATGGAACTTTTTAAAAAAACATATTTTTCAAAAAAGTAGAACTTTTTTTAAAAATTTTATTTTAAAACAGTTTTTAAAAAAAAATCTATAAAAAATATTTTTTTTTAAAAACAGTTTTTTTTTAAAAAAATAGATTTTTAAAAAAAAACATATTTTTTAAAAAACAGAATTTTTTGAAAAAACGGATTTTTAAAAAAAATAGAATTCTAAAAAAAATATACTTTTTTCAAAAAACATATATTTTTTTAAAAAATAGAATTTTTTTAAAAATAGCTTTTTAAACATATTTTTAAAAAAATAGAATTTGTAAAAAATGGTAGAAATTTTTTTAAACAGATTTTTAAAAAACGGAAGAAATTTTTTTAAATTTTTTTTATAAAAATAGAATTTATTAAAAAAAATCTATTTTTTTAAAAAAAATATGTTTTTTTAAAAAAGTATATTTTTTTTAAAATTCTATTTTTTTTAAAATCTGTTCTTTTAAAAAGTCCCGTTTTTTACAAATTCTATTTTTTTAAAAATCTGTTTTTTTAAAAAAAACTGTTTGAAAAAAATTCTATTTTTTTTTAAAAAATATTTTTTTTAAGAATTCTATTTAAAAAAAACTGTTTTTAAAAAAAATCTGTTTTTAAAAAAACTGTTTTTTTTAAAAAAACTATTTTTTTTTTTAAAAAAGCTGTTTTTTAAAAAAAGTAATTTTTTTATAGAATTCTGTTTTTTTTTTAAATCTGTTTTTTAAAAAAATATATATTTTATAGAATTCAATTTTTTTAAAAAAATCTGTTTTCTAAAAAAATATATTTTTTAAAAAAATCTGTTTTTTTTAAAAAATATTTTAATTTTTTGTTGTATTTTATTATGTTTTTGTTATTTTTAAAACTTTAAAATGTTAAAAAAAATTTAAAATCTTTTTTTGATTTTTTTTGCCACATAAGCAATTTTTTTTTATTTTTTTGCCACATCAGCGCTGTGACAACCCCAAAATAGGTCCATTCCATCCAACCTATTCTGAGTCGCAAAATACATGGTACAGAAAATAACTACAACTTTATTACAATAATTGTCGTGCAAAATACAGCAACACATATGTTATGAGTTTGGATACAAATATATACCAAATGTGACTCATGTTCCAACCGTGGACATCACCTCACAATGATACATTACATAAAGGTATAGTCAAAAACTGTTTTAGAAATTAGAATCTTTGGGAAGTGCTTAAGGAAACCTTCGTACATGGGAGGCCATGCGTCTAGGTTATGATAGATATCATATGGCCACAGAATTATCCTTGGTTGACCCAATATACCCCAAAGAAAAACGAGAAGTTTACTATCATATTCTTCCCAATGGTGAGTCTTTTCTTGACTTATCATTATCTCCACTGTCTCTAATTGAGAATTATACTTCAAACAAATACCAAGATTATATAGGTAGTGCTCATAAAGATACTCAGCAAGTGGATGAGCACATCCCTGTCTTATGATGACACGAGGTTGTATGTCGTTAGACATCTTATATGATAGTGGCAAACCACCCTTCCAACGTTTGGTTCGCTTCACCTTAGATGATTCACCAAATATAACTACTAAATGACGACCACCGTTCTATTCCCCTGTTACCCCCGCTCGACCCAGCTACACTCTTATTACCTGAAAGGAACTGTGAAACAGAAGAGTGAGCACAACTAGCCCAGTAAAGAATATCATTACTAAAGATAATTAAATTATCAATAGCCTTCATTAGTAATAAATCAGAGATTTAAAACATATGGTAGATAATAAAACTCATTGTTCTTGCTTGTGCTGTTTAGATTAGATATTAAATAGCCGTTAATCTGGATTAGTTTATTGTTTAACAGTTGTTATATTGGCTAGGAATGTTGTTTGTTGGATTTTTTAAAGGTTATGGCTCATTAACTGTTAGCGCACCATTGTTGTAATTAATCAATTGTTTTGAACTCCTTAGAAAATTAAAGATATAAACAAGTTTACTAGTCCTCTGTTTCTCTAGCTATGTATTGTACTCTTTTGTGGAGAAGTCAAAACAATAGAATTTGAAGCTTCCGGTATAAAATTTGAGTTGATCATTAAGATGCTTTGAATATGTTCACCTCTCCTCCTATGTTGCTACTGCAGTCGTCACCAAAACTAATGTATTTCCTATAAATTAGCAATTTTGACTGTATGTTGCAGGGCTGAATTAAGGACACACCATCTAAGTATATGCTTCAGCATTTGTTTCATTTTGACATATATCCTTATAATACTAGGAACCAAAACAACCCTTTCCATTACAAACAGTGAGAAGCTCATTAAAAACATGGCTTTTGTGAAGGTAAACTGTAAAATTTAAATAATGTAATAATATTGATCATGTACTTGTCTTAAAGCATATGAATGGTTGGAGTTGTGGATTCCTGAGGGAAAATACATTGAAGGCATATTATTTGGAACTTTTCTTCCCCTTCTTAAGGGTAACGACCTCTATTTGGAATAGTTAGACTAACCAATAAAAAATGAGGGAGGAAATAGATTATAATTCTTACCTCAACCCAACAATAACACTACTACATTCTTATTAGGAGTGAGCATTCGGTTATAACCGAACCAAATAAGCTATTCAGTTGTAACCGAAAACCGAAATTAATACATTTCTAGTATCCGAACTGTTAACCGAATTAGCGAATTACCGAATTTATAATTCGGTTATTCGGTAAATAACCGAAATAAAAGGCTTCCATACTTAACAGTTACCTTAACACTTAACACTAAACAGGTTACAACATTACAGATTACAATCAACAGAAGAAAGTTAATACATCTCTAAAATTAACAATACATAATAATTCAAAACCTTACCATGATTAAAATTAGCAACATCAAGCATTGCCAGCACACAGCAACATCCAAAACTCGAGCACTGTAGTCAGCACTCAACAGACACTAGGCAGCACAACAGGGCAGAATGCACTAGGCAGCACAACTGGGTCCAAATCCCAAAGATTCCACAAGCCAGGAAGGATATCAGATATTATTATAACATGAGCAATCTACTTATAAAAAACATAATAAATAACAGCAAAGAACATGAAAAATCTGCAAATAAGAATTACCATACAAAACAAAGAACCATCAATACAAAGTATAACAATATTTAGGAGTTATTCTATTAAGATGTAAACGTCTTAAGTTAACATCGAATTTCAGTCGACTGTTTAATAAATGCTTTAAAACTCAATGAAAAGGGTATGAGTCAAAAACAAATATCTTCGTGAACTTTTACAATTTTTTACTAATCATATACTATTTTAATGATGTCTAACAAATTTGTTGAGTTTCAACGTTTGAACTTTATTTGATGGAGCTGCATTAGAATTTTGGAAAACATACATTCACGCACACGCTTATATATCGCTACGACTTTCTCTAAATAAAGGCCATATGAAAATGGCTTTAGAGTTTAGGTTTTATATGGTTAATGGACTTGTTTTAACGACAAAAGAAACAGAACGTATTTTTCAACAAATCTTGTTTGTCGATTGAAATCATTTATTTTAGCATGTCCAAAACTATTTGTTTTTTGTTAAAACTTAAAAGCATTTAAATTTTGCATGTAGTGGCCTACTGTTTGTACTTTATAGTAAATTTTGTGCACCATTATTCATTTGTTACCTCTAAAAGACATGCATCAATTCTTAGGTTGTATGATAAACATCTTTAGAGATAAATGTTAATCAGTGATCCTGTTTGGAATGAATTCCAATTGTTGGAAAGCATCTTAAACTTGAATAGTAGAATATGCAAGATTATGTCTTTTATCAAGTTTCTAACTAGAATCCTTTCAAGTGATGCAATGCATGTGAGTCACTACCTGGTAGGTACAGTATTCATCACAGTAAGAAATATTTTCAGATTTGAGACTAGTTATTTTGGCCGTCTTTCAATGAACTGCATAAATGCAGTGATATTAGATCTTATTAAGTTCTTAAAACATGTGCGATTTACTCAGCTATGATGGTTTTAGTTAATCAGGTATATCACTTGTGTCATGGACAAGTTTTACTTTGATCTCCTTTAGGCTTTTACCCCATTTCAATTTATCTCATCAAACATTATAGCTTATTTTTCATTTTTTGTTGATTTGATGAAGGGGACTCTGAATTACAGGACAGAATGATACAAGTAGGATCTTTCAGAGTGAGGGCAAACATGTCTCATACCCTTCAAGCCATCGTTCACAAACAAGGTGATATAGCTAAGGATTTTGAGTTAGAATCAGGTTATGTGCTTTCTGCTGCACTTGAAAATATCTGCAGTGTTGTGCAAGAGCTCGAAACCACTAAATTCGTCGATGTTAGGGAAAAACTGTTGGATGGTTTTTATTCTGTGGTGAGAGATGCTGAAAAACTGAAGTTGAATGTGAAGTGGCTACGCGAGGGACTGGATAGAATTTTCCAGACAGTGGGCGCGTTCAATCATTACAAGGAAGTTGAAGAAAGCTTGAAAACGGCCATGCAGCGGATGAAATCTATCCAGGAAGCTCTACAATTGAAAAGGGCTGAGATGAGTGAAATAAAAGCTATAATTCAAGATTTGCAAGGTCAACTAGAATCAGAGTTACTGAAAACTGAGAAGTTTTGTAGCTGCATGGATGATATTTCATCTAGATGGAATAGCATTCGCAATACTTTCATTTCAAATGGGTTGCTTTAGATTTTTTTGTGGATGGTATACTTTAGATCTTTACTTTTATTTTCTTGTAGAAGTGGGCATATTGTGTATATGTTTTTAACTGGAATAGTCCAGAAAAGTAATAGGGATGGCATTGAATTGCACCGAACAAAATTGCCGCTTGATTCCTTGGCTACAGAGGAGGGTAGCTCAACAACATCAATATCTTGCACATTTACTTGAAATGTAATAGTGATGGCATGACAAAATTCAATATACACCTAGAATATAAGTAATAACATGTTTCCGTTGATAACAGAGAAGAACATGCACGTTTAACAAATAGGCTTCTGGTATGAGATGAAAGGCGAATGACTTGTCATTTGTCATAAGCCATAAATATTCCACAGGTTCCTTAAATTCTTTCTCCAGCAAGCACAAGTACTAGTACTTCACTTGTTTTGTCCAACTACAAATTGCTATTTTTCCAGGTCGAGATTGATAGTTGAGCCTAGAAGAAATCAGGTGTAATTTATGTTGGAAACTTGTGACTCATAATATAGAAGTATGTTATTAACTTGTAATTTATGTTGGTATCAAGCTCATGGTATAGCTATGTACAGCCGAGTATTTATAGATAATTAGATATACACAATAAAATATAGTTTTAGACTATATTTAATTTATTTATATATTTTAGACTATATGTTAATATCACATCCCTTATGGATTTGGGGTAATCTCCTCTCCATTATCCTTCTCTTCAATTTCCCTGGATCCTATTTACTCTTTTCCCCATTTCTCTCAATACCATATACACTATTTACATAAAATCAACACATCACTTAATTTATGTTATCGAGTTGAATCATGACTCGAAAATTCAGAGTAATCAGGCTCCTTTTATTTATTTATTTTTATTTTTTATTCTTTAATCATCCAATGAATGTGCAATCTTAGTAAAGATTGAAATGGTTTATTAATTTTTAAAGGTAAAAGTTTTTCTAATGACTACTTTGTTTGCAAAGTGATTACATCATTTTAATCTTTTCATTGACATTTTCGGATCCTGTGTAACAAAAATATTAGTACAAATATATACTAGTTTGAAAAAAATTAGTGATTGTGAATATCTTCTAAAGATTAAGTTTTGTTTTGTTGGGATTTTTGGTTGTCTCTATGGGTTATCATCTGGGTTCAATCACGCTTAATGTGCATTTGTGGTTGTTAATTCAGTATAATTTTTATTGGGTTACTTTTTTTTTTATTTTGTTTTTTGAAGTGATGGTTTGTTGTGAGGCTGTGGATTAATTGCTTGAAACTTTCCCTCATTTGTGGTCTGTTTTGAAATTGAATATGCCAATCAAAGAGCCAAGTGTTTCTAAATTTTCTTGGCATGTTATTCTCTCTGTTAATTAAGATTAAAAGGCAAGTAATGACAATGAAGATTTAAATTTGTCCAGTTTGTTCAAAGTTTAGGAAATTTATTTTAACATTTAACTACGTGTATGTAACACATCATAGCAAGCACAATCTTGAGTTTTAAACGAATTCCGAAGAAAGTATATAACCTATTCCAACATATTCTAATTTCTGATCAGCTTCAAATTCAAGTCTAATGCTGCTAAGATGTACTACGTACGCTATAGGAATGAAATTAGAATATGGAATTGCTTTTCAATTACTTTTCTTCCCTTCCTTTTATATTGTTTGAATTACTACAGATGCATGGAATTAAAATAGTAATAGTTGAAATCATGGTTAGAAAATGTAGTAGGTTAAACAATCTCGTCATTTTAATTAATTCTTCCAATAATTACAGCATCCTTGAGTGTGCATCTTTGAAGGTGTGGTGGCTCTGAATTAACATAAGTGAAAATCCTGTTCTTTGTAGTCTGTACCCTACATATGTTGTTGTGTTGGCCTTCTTTAAGAGATAAATGAAGATTTCGCAAACCTAATTTATAAGTAGTTTATCTCTGTTTCATTAATTCTTCCTTTCTATTCCCCCCCCCCTTTTTGTTTAGACAAAAATCAGCTATTGGGCTTGATCCAAGTACATATAATTTTGTGTTGAGCTCAAATTGTAGGTTTGATCTCACTTCTTTGGTTTACATCTCTCTCTCTCTGCCCCCTCCTGATATGCACACACATTGACACACCCATGCCAGGCACCTTTGTGGCTATGTATGGTAAAGCTGCAACATATTTTTTCAGAAATCCAACTCATGTTCTCCTTTTGTTATGTCTATATATCCAACTTAATTTAGGTACTTTATGCTTAAATGTTTTACCGTTTTAAGTTGCCAATGTGTTCTGTTAAATGTTTATCCAACATATATGCATATTGAACTAGAAAAATAAATCAGTCAGGTTTGAGCATGAATGAAATTTTATTACATCGACTTGCACACATTATGCAAGTGAATACAGATTTGTCATAAATCCACCACAACCCCTTCCTATGTTGTGTTGTTCTAAATTTTGTACCGAGCACACACCTCCTGAAAATAGCAGAGCTTAGGGATATGCACGCAACATAAACACACACGTACACCTTTTTGTATGACTTTTCATTTTTTTTAGCATATTTACTTTTTGAAACATAGCCTAACTTTTGCAATAATTTTTTTCATTTAGGACTAATTAAATTTTATTTTATAATTTATAAAATGACATGATATTAATTCCTAATTTGTCATTATTTTTATGTTATCAAGTTAGGCAACACACTATCACTATTAGCTTCTCAGCAAATATTAGGAAATACTTCGAAACATAAAATTACCCTTAAAAGTTATCGTTTTAATTATACAACTAAAAAGGAGTGAATTAAGAAAGGGTACCTAATTGAGAAGGATTATTTCTTGAAACATAAAGATCATTGTGACCTGCTAATCTCCTACTGCAACTCCTCTTGGAATCATCAAACTCCAGTACTACATGAAACCTACACCCCCACATCACTTTTATTATCATCATGTACATATTCACACCTACACATATGCACATGCACAATTTCATACAATAAAATGATTTATATGTCAATTAATTCTGCATCGAATGTGGATTGAAACTAACAGAGTGAAATAGAATAATAATGTCTGGATCAACCTAAATTTATTATAGTCATATATTGCAACAATCTTTTTTTTGCTGCATCAACATAAACACCACACTTCTTGCTTTCACCAAGGATCGAACATACCACCATGATGCGATTCACCAGGTATGTTTAAATCCAGCATAGAACAAATTAAGATGCTTTACTTGCAGCTTTCTCAACTTGAATATAAATATGTGCTATAGGAACTACATTATGTAGTGTCTAGAGGTTGAGATTAATATAGAACATTTTAAGCATCAATATAGAATATTTTCAATTCAATGTTGTGGTGATTTACTTTGCTTTTGGCTAAATTAATCCTGAATAGAAGCTGACTTTTAGTTTCCTCTCATTTTTATTTTGTATTTTTTCTTCTTCCCCCCAAACAATTTGAAACCTTCCAAGATACTACTAGTCTTGAGAGGTTAAGAATCAATTTAAATTTAAGTGTGCGTGGTTTGTGAGGGTATTGTAATTCATAATGTAATTTATACATTATACACCCAAAATTGCCAAAAAATGTCGTTCCTTATGCGATATAGTAATTACAGTAGCATCCTCTGGAATTGCTTCTGGGTTGTTACATGGGGGACGTACTGCACATTCAACATTCTGCATTCCACTTAACGTTTTAGAAAATTCAGTTTGTGAATTCACGAAGCAATCATCACACTCGAAATTATATGGGATGAGGTTCCAATGCAGCATCGTCATTGTGTTGAAGCATTTAATCGGACCTTACAAGACATTCGTGATAACTCACAACCATTTGGAGGTGTTACTGTTGTTCTTGGGGGAGATTTTAGGCAGATTCTTCCTGTTATACCTAGAGGTCTTCGCGAGCATATAGTGGCAACATCACTACGGCGTTCTTTGCTTTGGAAAGATATACATATCTTGACTTTACAAGTTAACATGCGCTTACACGATGACCAATCTGTATTATTTGATTTCTCGGCTTTTCTTAATGAGGTTTGAGTATTTGTATCTTTATTCATATTGACATCCATATATCGTCGAGAATATTTGAAAATTTACTAATACTTCATTAATGTGTAGATTGGATCTAACCCTCAAGAATCTATACAACTTCCAGATTTAATAAAAATAACTCAAAGTGTAGATAATCTTATCTCGACCATCTACCCAGAGCTAGAAGTGCCAAGTAAGGTCACTCCCGAATTCTTAAAAGAGCGCACAATTCTATCTGCTAGAAATGATGATGTCAATGATATCAACCTAGCTGCGTTGACGATTTTTTCGGGAGAAATACATACATACTTTGCTGCTGACAAAATGGTTGAAGATGATGATGTGGATCAAACTATTATGCATCGGTACCCGAATGAGTATTTGAACACACTCAATCCCCCTGGACTACCACCGTTCAAATTAGATTTAAAAGAGGGTTGTCCAATAATGCTTCTAAGGAACATTGCACCGAAAGATGGCCTTTGTAATGGTACTAGACTTATCATAGTCAAGTGGGGTGCTTTAGTACTTGAAACAAAGATTTTAACTAGTGATAAGCATGGCGACTTGGTATTCATTCCAAGAATTTTTTTGACTCCTTCTTCGTCTGAGTTAAGTATTAAAATGACAAGAAGACAATTCCCAGTGAAGTTAGCGTATGCAATGACAATGAATAAATCACAGGGCCAGTTTGTCAAATTTGTTGGGGTAGATTTATGTACGCCGGTATTTAGTCACGGTCAACTATATGTAGCTCTATCAAGATGCACAAGTTCTTCTCGCTTATGCATACTTCTTCGTGAATTAACTGACAAGTCCACAACAAATATCGTCTATCCTGAAGTTTTGTTATAATTTTATATGTTTGAGGTATCATTTCTTATCTCCGTGCATTATTGATCTTCTTACGATAAAAGTCTTGATATGTTTTGAATTAACTGATAAAAGTTTTGAATTAACTGACAAGTCCACAACAAATATTGTCTTTATTTATGTGTTGTGATCAAGTTCTGTACTTTTTGTTTGGTTATTTTAAAGTTTACTGTTGTGTTTATGAGTGCTAATTATGATTCTTTCATTAAGAAATTTATGCGATATGTTATTTGGAATAAAAGGAATTCAATATAACCTAAATATTTCTGCAGAAAGATATTGGAGTAGTTAGGTCTGTGCATATGTTTTTGATGGAATAGTTGAATATTTGCTAATTGTTATAAATGAGACTGATGCTTGAATAAGTTGTGGCATCGTTATAGTTGTGACATATGCTAGCAAGACTCTTGATGAGTATAGGTGAGTCCTATAGTCATGTGAAATGGAACTCTCTAGGACTAACAAATTTCCCTATAGAAATAGCAAGCCCCATAAATTATTGTAGGGTGTAATACAATATTTTTAGTTGATCAAGCCGAAGCTTAAAAAACATGAAGTATAGGTACTCAAATTACAATACCGTATATTAGACATACATCCTTATGTTTTTGAATTCACGTGATACATTTGTCAACTTATTTTATAGATGATGCCTTCGTAAAAGTTACTCATTTTCTAATTTGCAGAAAATTGGTTTACATTTCCTTGCTCTTTTCTGTGTAAGCAAATCTGATAATGTTTCGAGAGTATGATGCCTCCACTGAGTAACAATTCCTGCTTTGGCCAACTGAATACATGATTTAGTAAGGTATGAACATCAGATAACATATCTTACAGAAAATCATTCAAATAACATACGAGTATATATATGTGTGTGTGTGTGTATGTGTGAAGAACAAATTTGAGAAGCTTGATCATCGCAATTAACATAATAAGCTTCTCTATGTTGGTTGAGCTATAAGATGCTTATTATCTATTTCTCCAGCTGTGTAGAATTCTTATTAGATATATAACTTATGTTTTAGTTTTACTTGCACATGACTCAATCAAATTTGTACATATATCCTTTTCATTACATTTGTTATCAATTTCCAAGTTGTTGATTTAATTTGTTGATATAATAACTAAACGATTCAGTTCAATTTTTGCAGTCTTGGGATGATATTGCTATTGAATGGAAACGTGTTCATTCAACAACAAGTCGAGGGTGGAGAAAGTTAACAGGGTTATGTGTATTTTATAATTCTTAAATCGTATTCAAGTAATCACGTGTCAATTATTTCGTTCTTGCGATACTACTAACATTTTGGTTTCTCTTATAAATAACAGATTTTTGTTACAAACAATATTGGTTGGTCGTGGACGTTGCCGATGGATAGCCTTTCTTTTCAAAGGTTTATGTACCGAAGACATGGTAGAGCTTGACAGATCTACAAGGCAAATGTTATTATATGTATTTTCAGGTATATATTGAAGAATACTTGGTGTAAGCTGTAAAGAATATATTTGGTGTAAGATGTAAAGTAAAGGGTTATGCTCAACATGTTGTTTCTCTATTTTCTGCATATATGTATTTTTGTTTTCCGTCTTTTGTAAAGTTGGCTAATTATACATGGTTATGATGATTTTGAGTATGGAATGATGTTTTTTTTGGTGGTTTGGATATGTACGGATGATTGTGAGTTTTTTAAACAGGTTTAGATTTTTCTGGATATCTATTTTTAAAGGAAATTCTGCCGAAATTTCTTGAAATTAGTAGCTACTAGCTTGATGTTTTGGTGGTTGGATATGTGTTGATGATTGAATATGTATTAATTTCTGCATGATATGATGATTTTGGGTATGAAATGATGGTTTTTTGGTGGTTTGGATATGTATGGATGATTGTAAGTTTTATAAACAGGTTTAAATTTGTCTGGATATCTATTTTTAAACGAAACTCTGCCAAAAAATTTTAAAATCAGTAGCAACTAGTTTTCTGTTTCGGGGGTTAGATTTCTGCATGTGTGTATTTTTTGTGTTTCGTATTTTGTAAAGTTAACTAATTATACATGGTTATGATGATTTTGGGTATGGAATGATGGTTGTTTTGGTAGTTTGAATATGTAGTGATGCTGCTAAAAACCTGCTCAAAATGCTCGAGAGAAACATCAAAATTACATATCCAAATGTTAACTGTATGTGGGACTTTGGGCGGAATGAGGTGATGTTTGCATATGTCGAAACAGATGACATTATAAAGGATGTGGATCATACGTGGTTGATGAACTCATAGACGAAATCATAAAAGAATGGTAACATGAGAAGCTCCAGTACTCTATGATGAGTTGTTTTCTAATACATTTTGTAATATGAGTTTCGCATTGCCCAACTGTGGTGTTGTAAAAAGGTAAAGTACATAATTATTTACAGAGTTTTGTTTTGAATTTGTTGCTACAATATATATATTCTAGCTGTGTCCATGGACGGTGGGTTTTATCCCAAACTTTGGACGGCCCAGATGATTTTTTTGGCTATATGTTTGACCAAATTTACCTTTTTTGGCGGTTGGGTTAATTATTTTTGAAGTTCCTATTTTATTTTATTTTTTCTTTAATCAGGCAAAGGAACTCCAAACCAATTTCGTTCACATGAACCTTTTAAGCAAGTGGGTATTATTATGTTATTTCCTTACTACAATGCGTTTACCTGTTAATGTATCAGCGACTGATATTCAGTGGACACATTTGTTGATTGTGCTTAAATTAGTTTTACTAATTAATCCATGTTCCATCTAAAATTGCAAATTAAATGAAGGGAATCAATAGCATATAGGTGTGGAGGAGTGCTTTTAAATGTGCTTAAAGAAAATATGAAGGTCATTGGCATTGAGATTGTTTCGAATTTAATAAATGTAGTTAACTGGCATAGGTCAATTTTATTGTTGAGCGAATGTGAATGTTGGCTTTAGTTGTTTCCTTAACAAATTCATTTTTTCTTGTCAGTCTCGATTTGTAAATAATGAGCATGTAGATACTCTTTAAACATTGTAACTCACATTTTTCATTTAGATTCATCCTTATGTATTAAATAATTACACGAGCATTCGTAGTGCCGGAGGCAGGGGTTAACCCTAATTTAAGCATAAAGTACCTAAATTAAGTTGGATATATAGACATAACAAAAAGAGAACATGAGTTGGATTTCTAAAAAAATATATTGCAGCTTTACCATACATAGCCACAAAGGTGCCTGGCATGGGTGTGTCAGTGTGTGTACATATCAGAAGGGGGCAGAGAGAGAGATGTAAATCGAAGAAGTGAGATCAAAGCTACAATTTGAGCTCAACACAAAATTATACGTACTTTGATCAAGCCCAATAACTGATTTTTGTCTAAACAAAAAGGGGGGGGGGGAGGAATAGAAAGGAAGAATTAATGAAACAGAGCTAAACTACTTATAAATTAGGTTTGCGAAATCTTCATTTATCTCTTAAAGAAGGCCAACACAACAACATATGTAGGGTACAGGCTACAAAGAACAGGATTTTCACTTATGTTAATTCAGAGCCACCACAACTTCAAAGATGCACACTCAAGGATGCTGTACTTATTGGAAGAATTAATTAAAATGACGATGATTGTTTAACCTACTACATTTTCTAACCATGATTTCAACTATTACTATTTTAATTCCATGCATCTGTAGTAATTCAAACAATATAAAAGGAAGGGAAGAAAAGTAATTGAAAAGCAATTCCATATTCTAATTTCATTCCTATAGTGTACGCAGTACATCTTAGCAGCATTAGACTTGAATTTGAAGCTGATCACAAATTAGAATATGTTGGAATAGGTTATATACTTTCTTCGGAATTCGTTTAAAACTCAAGATTGTGCTTGCTATGATGTGTTACATACGTAGTTACATACATATGATGTTTCCATCAAAGAATCCACTGTGACGGACCAAAGCTGGAGTCGCGGTGCCGGAAAGAAGAGGAGGGACCAAAGTGGATTCGTGTTTTGTTACAATTTTTTGAAGGGTGAGCCCAACTTTTTAATGGTCCCGATCTTTTAATAGTCTTGAGCGGGAAAGTAAATTTTTTTAAAAATAGTTGAGTTTTGTATATATATATATATATATATATATATATATATATATATATATATATACAAGTTGGATTAGGTCTGGACCTCCCGGACGGGAGAAAATCCGGACCTTTTTTTTTTTTTTTTTTTTATAAAAACAACTGAAAAAAAATATTTAATATTTTATGGAACTAAAATTTTTTCAAAATATAATGTTTTGGGTGTGTTTTGAATACCTATACCAAAAACTGGTGGTACAGTTATACGTACCCAAATCACACCCAAAACACTGTATTATGAAAAAATTTCAATTCCATAATTTTTTTTTATGTGTTTAAAAAAAAGCAAAAAAAAAAAGTCCGAATTTTAACAAAATCCGGACTCCCGGACTGGATCCGGCCTATATATATATATATATATATATATATATATATATATATATATATATATATATATATATATATATATATATTCTCATGCACTTCAAAAATCTATTGAGTTAATAGACTATATGTATAATTAATATTTCACCACTACAAAAAGAGTTTTGTTTTGACATTATAAAGTCATTTCAAAAATATTAAATTAAATAAATATAATTCATATAAGTTTAGAAGACAATAAACTTTGTAATCACTTATACATTATACAATAAAATAATTAACTTTGGTTAATTATTTGTACTCTTTTAGCAAAGAAGTTAAAGTATTCAAAGTTGTTTTACTAGTAAACTTGAACTCACAATATGTAATTTTGTATAGTGGTGTAACCTAGAAAAGAGTGGTTAAATTTTTTTAATGAATGCAACTCCAGAAGTACCATTACTGTAATCATGTAAAATTACTATATTTTCCGACAGTTCATAATTTTTTTATTAATATAAAGTTGTTGATACACAAGCAAATAATATATTTAGAAAATTAATATTTTTTTCTTGTTTATCAAATTTTATGATAAAATCATATTTGGTCCTTAAAAATAATTAAACATTATGTTTATTAAAAATATAATTTTTTTCGTGTAATCAAATCCCATGGCTCAAAAGAATGTTAAGATTTCAACTAAAACTAGCAAAAAAATAAAAATAAATCGAAAGTTGTGGTCAAAACAAATTCTTTGTCAATAATTTCAGAAAACTATTAAATAATATATTCAAAAAAAGAAAAAAGCAATTGTGTCTTATTCCCATAACTTTTGTGCCTTGTATATTTTGTGTTCCATACTTTATAAACAATTGGGCTGATAATTATACACCCTGCCTTTCAAGATAAAGAATTAACTTAACTTTTTCAAATTACTTTAATTTATTTTTAAATTTAATTTTAACATAATTTTTTTAATTATAAAAATTAAAAGCAAAAAATACTGGTAATTGAAAAATTATTATTTTTAAAATTATATGAAACCGTTAACTTTGAATTGAAATATTTTAAATAAATTTACTTTAAAAGCTTATATTACTATAAGAATTAAGATATGCCAAACTGGATGGGGACCACCGGCTGAAAGAATAAACCGTGAATTATGGTCTGAGCGGTTCAATTTTAATTCGGTTCGGTTATGAATTGGAGAGGCGAACAGGGGCTTTATATTCCTAAAGCGCGGAAAACAAAGGCGCCAAGCCAAGCAACAATAAAACTAACAACATCCCTTGGGGTTGGGGATCAAGTAATTAATGTTGTTAGATTTGTTTCTTGTTTCTTGATCAGGTGGGTTTGAGATATATATGTATAGATCTTCTCTCTCTCTATATATATAAATATCTCTCTCTATATATAAGAAACTACCAACTACAAACTAAGTACGCAAGTAGTTTTGGTTGAAGAAGTAGAACAAGAAGATGAAGAGGCAAGTAGTTTTGGTTGAAGAAGTAGAAGCAGAAGATGAGGAGGGATATGATGCTTCAGCCTTCAGTCATGAAGAATGCAAAAAAGCAGCCTTCTTCTTCTTCATCTTCTTCTTCTACTTGCTCCACCAAAACTAGAAAAACAAGGGAAAGTGACGACTGCAATCATCTGTAAAGATGGTGTTGGGGTTAAGGTAATAGATTACTTTTCTAGCTATTCAATTTGCACTTGACTATTATTATATTATTTTCCACCCTGCAGCTTCATGCAGAAGAAGGTTTTTTTTTTCTTGGCCTTATATTGTGATTCTTCCGACCAAGAAATGCAACGAATCAAGAAAAAGAAGGAAGAAATCAATCCGGGGTTGAGTTTTTTTTTGTATGATGGGTCTTGGTTTAATTAATACCCAAAACAAGAAAACCAAGATTCTTGATCGTAAGCAATCACCTGAAGATATTGAAGTGGCCAAGAAACTAAAGAATTTTAGTGTTTATGGGCGTTTCAATAAAACTCATTGTTCTTGCTTGTGCTGTTTAGATTAGATATTAAATAGCCGTTAATCTGGATTAGTTTATTGTTTAACAGTTGTTATATTGGCTAGGAATGTTGTTTGTTGGATTTTTTAAAGGTTATGGCTCATTAACTGTTAGCGCACCATTGTTGTAATTAATCAATTGTTTTGAACTCCTTAGAAAATTAAAGATATAAACAAGTTTACTAGTCCTCTGTTTCTCTAGCTATGTATTGTACTCTTTTGTGGAGAAGTCAAAACAATAGAATTTGAAGCTTCCGGTATAAAATTTGAGTTGATCATTAAGATGCTTTGAATATGTTCACCTCTCCTCCTATGTTGCTACTGCAGTCGTCACCAAAACTAATGTATTTCCTATAAATTAGCAATTTTGACTGTATGTTGCAGGGCTGAATTAAGGACACACCATCTAAGTATATGCTTCAGCATTTGTTTCATTTTGACATATATCCTTATAATACTAGGAACCAAAACAACCCTTTCCATTACAAACAGTGAGAAGCTCATTAAAAACATGGCTTTTGTGAAGGTAAACTGTAAAATTTAAATAATGTAATAATATTGATCATGTACTTGTCTTAAAGCATATGAATGGTTGGAGTTGTGGATTCCTGAGGGAAAATACATTGAAGGCATATTATTTGGAACTTTTCTTCCCCTTCTTAAGGGTAACGACCTCTATTTGGAATAGTTAGACTAACCAATAAAAAATGAGGGAGGAAATAGATTATAATTCTTACCTCAACCCAACAATAACACTACTACATTCTTATTAGGAGTGAGCATTCGGTTATAACCGAACCAAATAAGCTATTCAGTTATAACCGAAAACCGAAATTAATACATTTCTAGTATCCGAACTGTTAACCGAATTAGCGAATTACCGAATTTATAATTCGGTTATTCGGTAAATAACCGAAATAAAAGGCTTCCATACTTAACAGTTACCTTAACACTTAACACTAAACAGGTTACAACATTACAGATTACAATCAACAGAAGAAAGTTAATACATCTCTAAAATTAACAATACATAATAATTCAAAACCTTACCATGATTAAAATTAGCAACATCAAGCATTGCCAGCACACAGCAACATCCAAAACTCGAGCACTGTAGTCAGCACTCAACAGACACTAGGCAGCACAACAGGGCAGAATGCACTAGGCAGCACAACTGGGTCCAAATCCCAAAGATTCCACAAGCCAGGAAGGATATCAGATATTATTATAACATGAGCAATCTACTTATAAAAAACATAATAAATAACAGCAAAGAACATGAAAAATCTGCAAATAAGAATTACCATACAAAACAAAGAACCATCAATACAAAGTATAACAATATTTAGGAGTTATTCTATTAAGATGTAAACGTCTTAAGTTAACATCGAATTTCAGTCGACTGTTTAATAAATGCTTTAAAACTCAATGAAAAGGGTATGAGTCAAAAACAAATATCTTCGTGAACTTTTACAATTTTTTACTAATCATATACTATTTTAATGATGTCTAACAAATTTGTTGAGTTTCAACGTTTGAACTTTATTTGATGGAGCTGCATTAGAATTTTGGAAAACATACATTCACGCACACGCTTATATATCGCTACGACTTTCTCTAAATAAAGGCCATATGAAAATGGCTTTAGAGTTTAGGTTTTATATGGTTAATGGACTTGTTTTAACGACAAAAGAAACAGAACGTATTTTTCAACAAATCTTGTTTGTCGATTGAAATCATTTATTTTAGCATGTCCAAAACTATTTGTTTTTTGTTAAAACTTAAAAGCATTTAAATTTTGCATGTAGTGGCCTACTGTTTGTACTTTATAGTAAATTTTGTGCACCATTATTCATTTGTTACCTCTAAAAGACATGCATCAATTCTTAGGTTGTATGATAAACATCTTTAGAGATAAATGTTAATCAGTGATCCTGTTTGGAATGAATTCCAATTGTTGGAAAGCATCTTAAACTTGAATAGTAGAATATGCAAGATTATGTCTTTTATCAAGTTTCTAACTAGAATCCTTTCAAGTGATGCAATGCATGTGAGTCACTACCTGGTAGGTACAGTATTCATCACAGTAAGAAATATTTTCAGATTTGAGACTAGTTATTTTGGCCGTCTTTCAATGAACTGCATAAATGCAGTGATATTAGATCTTATTAAGTTCTTAAAACATGTGCGATTTACTCAGCTATGATGGTTTTAGTTAATCAGGTATATCACTTGTGTCATGGACAAGTTTTACTTTGATCTCCTTTAGGCTTTTACCCCATTTCAATTTATCTCATCAAACATTATAGCTTATTTTTCATTTTTTGTTGATTTGATGAAGGGGACTCTGAATTACAGGACAGAATGATACAAGTAGGATCTTTCAGAGTGAGGGCAAACATGTCTCATACCCTTCAAGCCATCGTTCACAAACAAGGTGATATAGCTAAGGATTTTGAGTTAGAATCAGGTTATGTGCTTTCTGCTGCACTTGAAAATATCTGCAGTGTTGTGCAAGAGCTCGAAACCACTAAATTCGTCGATGTTAGGGAAAAACTGTTGGATGGTTTTTATTCTGTGGTGAGAGATGCTGAAAAACTGAAGTTGAATGTGAAGTGGCTACGCGAGGGACTGGATAGAATTTTCCAGACAGTGGGCGCGTTCAATCATTACAAGGAAGTTGAAGAAAGCTTGAAAACGGCCATGCAGCGGATGAAATCTATCCAGGAAGCTCTACAATTGAAAAGGGCTGAGATGAGTGAAATAAAAGCTATAATTCAAGATTTGCAAGGTCAACTAGAATCAGAGTTACTGAAAACTGAGAAGTTTTGTAGCTGCATGGATGATATTTCATCTAGATGGAATAGCATTCGCAATACTTTCATTTCAAATGGGTTGCTTTAGATTTTTTTGTGGATGGTATACTTTAGATCTTTACTTTTATTTTCTTGTAGAAGTGGGCATATTGTGTATATGTTTTTAACTGGAATAGTCCAGAAAAGTAATAGGGATGGCATTGAATTGCACCGAACAAAATTGCCGCTTGATTCCTTGGCTACAGAGGAGGGTAGCTCAACAACATCAATATCTTGCACATTTACTTGAAATGTAATAGTGATGGCATGACAAAATTCAATATACACCTAGAATATAAGTAATAACATGTTTCCGTTGATAACAGAGAAGAACATGCACGTTTAACAAATAGGCTTCTGGTATGAGATGAAAGGCGAATGACTTGTCATTTGTCATAAGCCATAAATATTCCACAGGTTCCTTAAATTCTTTCTCCAGCAAGCACAAGTACTAGTACTTCACTTGTTTTGTCCAACTACAAATTGCTATTTTTCCAGGTCGAGATTGATAGTTGAGCCTAGAAGAAATCAGGTGTAATTTATGTTGGAAACTTGTGACTCATAATATAGAAGTATGTTATTAACTTGTAATTTATGTTGGTATCAAGCTCATGGTATAGCTATGTACAGCCGAGTATTTATAGATAATTAGATATACACAATAAAATATAGTTTTAGACTATATTTAATTTATTTATATATTTTAGACTATATGTTAATATAACATCCCTTATGGATTTGGGGTAATCTCCTCTTCATTATCCTTCTCTTCAATTTCCCTGGATCCTATTTACTCTTTTCCCCATTTCTCTCAATACCATATACACTATTTACATAAAATCAACACATCACTTAATTTATGTTATTGAGTTGAATCATGACTTGAAAATTCAGAGTAATCAGGCTCCTTTTATTTATTTATTTTTATTTTTTATTCTTTAATCATCCAATGAATGTGCAATCTTAGTCAAGATTGAAATGGTTTATTAATTTTTAAAGGTAAAAGTTTTTCTAATGACTACTTTGTTTGCAAAGTGATTACATCATTTTAATCTTTTCATTGACATTTTCGGATCCTGTGTAACAAAAATATTTGTACAAATATATACCAGTTTGAAAAAAATTAGTGATTGTGAATATCTTCTAAAGATTAAGTTTTGTTTTGTTGGGATTTTTGGTTGTGTCTATGGGTTATCATCTGGGTTCAGTCACGCTTAATGTGCATTTGTGGTTGTTAATTCAGTATGATTTTTATTGGGTTACTTTTTTTTTTGATTTTGTTTTTTGAAGTGATGGTTTGTTGTGAGGTTGTGGATTAATTGCTTGAAACTTTCCCTCATTTGTGGTCTGTTTTGAAATTGAATATGCCAATCAAAGAGCCAAGTGTTTCTAAATTTTCTTGGCATGTTATTCTCTCTGTTAATTAAGATTAAAAGGCAAGTAATGATAATGAAGATTTAAATTTGTCCAGTTTGTTCAAATTTTAGGAAATTTATTTTAACATTTAACTACGTGTATGTAACACATCATAGCAAGCACAATCTTGAGTTTTAAACGAATTCCGAAGAAAGTATATAACCTATTCCAACATATTCTAATTTCTGATCAGCTTCAAATTCAAGTCTAATGCTGCTAAGATGTACTACGTACACTGTAGGAATGAAATTAGATTATGGAATTGCTTTTCAGTTACTTTTCTTCCCTTCCTTTTATACTGTTTGAATTACTACAGATGCATGGAATTAAAATAGTAATAGTTGAAATCATGGTTAGAAAATGTAGTAGGTTAAACAATCATCGTCATTTTAATTAATTCTTCCAATAATTACAGCATCCTTGAGTGTGCATCTTTGAAGTTGTGGTGGCTCTGAATTAACATAAGTGAAAATCTTGTTCTTTGTAGTCTGTACCCTACATATGTTGTTGTGTTGGCCTTCTTTAAGAGGTAAATGAAGATTTTGCAAACCTAATTTATAAGTAGTTTATCTCTGTTTCATTAATTCTTCCTTTCTATTCCCCCCCCCCCTCTTTTTGTTTAGACAAAAATCAGTTATTGGGCTTGATCCAAGTACATATAATTTTGTGTTGAGCTCAAATTGTAGCTTTGATCTCACTTCTTTGGTTTACATCTCTCTCTCTCTGCCCCCTCCTGATATGCACACACATTGACACACCCATGCCAGGCACCTTTGTGGCTATGTATGGTAAAGCTGCAACATATTTTTTCAGAAATCCAACTCATGTTCTCCTTTTGTTATGTCTATATATCCAACTTAATTTAGGTACTTTATGCTTAAATGTTTTACCGTTTTAAGTTGCCAATGTGTTCGGTTAAATGTTTATCCAACATATATGCATATTGAACTAGAAAAATAAATCAGTCAAGTTTGAGCATGAATGAAATTTTATTACATCGACTTGCACACATTATGCAAGTGAATACAGATTTGTCATAAATCCACCACAAACCCCTTCCTATGTTGTGTTGTTC
Source organism: Panax notoginseng (assembly GCA_016801055.1). Classification (NCBI taxonomy): domain Eukaryota; kingdom Viridiplantae; phylum Streptophyta; class Magnoliopsida; order Apiales; family Araliaceae; genus Panax; species Panax notoginseng. The sequence continues at coordinate 173,820,306 of CM029018.1, forward strand.
TAAATTTTGTACCGAGCACACACCTCCTGAAAATAGCAGAGCTTAGGGATATGCACGCAACATAAACACACACGTACACCTTTTTGTGTGACTTTTCATTTTTTTTAGCATATTTACTTTTTGAAACATAGCCTAACTTTTGCAATAATTTTTTTCATTTAGGACTAATTAAAATTTATTTTAAAATTTATAAAATGACATGATATTAATTCATAATTTATAAAATGACATGATATTAATTCCTAATTTGTCATTATTTTTATGTTATCAAGTTAGGCAACACACTATCACTATTAGCTTCTCAGCAAATATTAGGAAATACTTCGAAACATAAAATTACCCTTAAAAGTTATCGTTTTAATTATGCAACTAAAAAGGAGTGAATTAAGAAAGGGTACCTAATTGAGAAGGATTATTTCTTGAAACATAAAGATCATTGTGACCTGCTAATCTCCTACTGCAACTCCTCTTGGAATCATCAAACTCCAGTACTGCATGAAACCTACACCCCTACATCACTTTTATTATCATCATGTACATATTCACACCTACACATATGCACATGCACAATTTCATACAATAAAATGATTTATATGTCAATTAATTCTGCATCGAATGTGGATTGAAACTAACAGAGTGAAATAGAATAATAATGTCTGGATCAACCTAAATTTATTATAGTCATATATTGCAACAATCTTTTTTTTTTGCTGCATCAACATAAACACCACACTTCTTGCTTTCACCAAGGATCGAACATACCACCATGATGCGATTCACCAGGTATGTTTAAATCCAGCATAGAACAAATTAAGATGCTTTACTTGCAGCTTTCTCAACTTGAATATAAATATGTGCTATAGGAACTACATTATGTAGTGTCTAGAGGTTGAGATTAATATAGAACATTTTAAGCATCAATATAGAATATTTTCAATTCAATGTTGTGGTGATTTACTTTGCTTTTGGCTAAATAAATCCTGAATAGAAGCTGACTTTTAGTTTCCTCTCATTTTTATTTTGTATTTTTTCTTCTTCCCCCCAAACAATTTGAAACCTTCCAAGATACTACTAGCCTTGAGAGGTTAAGAATCAATTTAAATTTAAGTGTGTGTGGTTTGTGAGGGTATTGTAATTCATAATGTAATTTATACATTATACACCCAGAATTGCCAAAAAATGTCGTTCCTTATGCGATATAGTAATTACAGTAGCATCCTCTGGAATTGCTTCTGGGTTGTTACATGGGGGACGTACTGCACATTCAACATTCTGCATTCCACTTAACGTATTAGAAAATTCAGTTTGTGAATTCACGAAGCAATCATCACACTCGGAATTATTTCGGAAGGCTAGACTAATTATATGGGATGAGGTTTCAATGCAGCATCGTCATTGTGTTGAAGCATTTAATCGGACCTTACAAGACATTCGTGATAACTCACAACCATTTGGAGGTGTTACTGTTGTTCTTCGGGGAGATTTTAGGCAGATTCTTCCTGTTATACCTAGAGGTCTTCGCGAGCATATAGTGGCAACATCACTACGACATTCTTTGCTTTGGAAAGATATACATGTCTTGACTTTACAAGTTAACATGCGCTTTCACGATGACCAATCTGTATTATTTGATTTCTCGGCTTTTCTTAATGAGGTTTGAGTATTTGTATCTTTATTCATATTGACATCCATATATCGTCGAGAATATTTGATAATTTACTAATACTTCATTAATGTGTAGATTGGATCTAACCCTCAAGAATCTATACAACTTCCAGATTTAATAAAAATAACTCAAAGTGTAGATAATCTTATCTCAACCATCTACCCAGAGCTAGAAGTGCCAAGTAAGGTCACTCCCGAATTCTTAAAAGAGCGCACAATTCTATCTGCTAGAAATGATGATGTCAATGATATCAACCTAGCTGCGTTGGCGGTTTTTTCGGGAGAAATACATACATACTTTGCTGCTGACAAAATGGTTGAAGATGATGATGTGGATCGGACTATTATGCATCGGTACCCGAATGAGTATTTGAACACACTCAATCCCCTTGGACTACCACCGTTCAAATTAGATTTAAAAGAGGGTTGTCCAATAATGCTTCTAAGGAACATTGCACCGAAAGATGGCCTTTGTAATGGTACTAGACTTATCATAGTCAAGTGTGGTGCTTTAGTACTTGAAACAAAGATTTTAACAAGTGATAAGCATGGCGACTTGGAATTCATTCCAAGAATTTTTTTGACTCCTTCTTCGTCTGAGTTAAGTATTAAAATGACAAGAAGACAATTCCCAGTGAAGTTAGCGTATGCAATGACAATGAATAAATCACAGGGCCAGTCTGTCAAATTTGTTGGGGTAGATTTATGTACGCCGGTATTTAGTCACGGTCAACTATATGTAGCTCTATCAAGATGCACAAGTTCTTCCCGCTTATGCATACTTCTTCGTGAATTAACTAACAAGTCCACAACAAATATCGTCTATCCTGAAGTTTTGTTATAATTTTATATGTTTGAGGTATCATTTCTTATCTCCGTGCATTATTGATCTTCTTACGATAAAAGTCTTGATATGTTTTGAATTAACTAATAAAAGTTTTGAATTAACTGACAAGTCCACAACAAATATTGTCTTTATTTATGTGTTGTGATCAAGTTCTGTACTTTTTGTTTGGTTATTTTAAAGTTTATTGTTGTGTTTATGAGTGCTAATTATGATTCTTTCATTAAGAAATTTATGCGATATGTTATTTGGAATAAAAGGAATTCAATATAACCTAAATATTTCTGCAGAAAGATATTGGAGTAGTTAGGTCTGTGCATATGTTTTGGATGGAATAGTTGAATATTTGCTAATTGTTATAAATGAGACTGATGCTTGAATAAGTTGTGGCATCGTTATAGTTGTGACATATGCTAGCAAGACTCTTGATGAGTATAGGTGAGTCCTATAGTCATGTGAAATGGAACTCTCTAGGACTAACAAATTTCCCTATAGAAATAGCAAGCCCCATAAATTATTGTAGGGTGTAATACAATATTTTTAGTTGATCAAGCCGAAGCTTAAAAAACATGAAGTATAGGTACTCAAATTACAATACCGTATATTAGACATACATCCTCATGTTTTTGAATTCACGTGATACATTTGTCAACTTATTTTATAGATGATGCCTTCGTAAAAGTTACTCATTTTCTAATTTGCAGAAAATTGGTTTACATTTCCTTGCTCTTTTCTGTGTAAGCAAATCTGATAATGTTTCGAGAGTATGATGCCTCCACTGAGTAACAATTCCTGCTTTGGCCAACTGAATACATGATTTAGTAATGTATGAACATCAGATAACATATCTTACAGAAAATCATTTAAAATAACATACGAGTATATATGTGTGTGTGTGTGTGTGTATGTGTGAAGAACAAATTTGAGAAGCTTGATCATCGCAATTAACATAATAAGCTTCTCTATGTTGGTTGAGCTATAAGATGCTTATTATCTATTTCTCCAGCTGTGTAGAATTCTTATTAGATATATAACTTATGTTTTAGTTTTACTTGCACATGACTCAATCAAATTTGTACATATATCCTTTTCATTACATTTGTTATCAATTTCCAAGTTGTTGATTTAATTTGTTGATATAATAACTAAACGATTCAGTTCAATTTTTGCAGTCTTGGGATGATATTGCTATTGAATGGAAACGTGTTCATTCAACAACAAGTCGAGGGTGGAGAAAAGTTAACAGGGTTATGTGTATTTTATAATTCTTAAATCGTATTCAAGTAATCACGTGTCAATTGTTTCGTTCTTGCGATACTACTAACATTTTGGTTTCTCTTATAAATAACAGATTTTTGTTACAAACAATATTTGTTGGTCGTGGACGTTGCCGATGGATAGCCTTTCTTTTCAAATGTTTATGTACCGAAAACATGGTAGAGCTTGACAGATCTACAAGGTAAATGTTATTATATGTATTTTCAGGTATATATTGAAGAATACTTGGTGTAAGCTGTAAAGAATATATTTGGTGTAAGATGTAAAGTAAAGGGTTATGCTCAACATGTTGTTTCTCTATTTTCTGCATATATGTATTTTTGTTTTTCGTCTTTTGTAAAGTTGGCTAATTATACATGGTTATGATAATTTTGAGTATGGAATGATGTTTTTTTTGGTGGTTTGGATATGTATGGATGATTGTGAGTTTTTTAAACAGGTTTAGATTTTTCTGGATATCTATTTTTAAAGGAAATTCTGCCGAAATTTCTTAAAATTAGTAGCTACTAGCTTGATGTTTTGGTGGTTGGATATGTGTTGATGATTGAATATGTATTAATTTCTGCATGATATGATGATTTTGGGTATGAAATGATGGTGTTTTGGTGGTTTGGATATGTATGGATGATTGTAAGTTTTATAAACAGGTTTAGATTTGTCTGGATATCTATTTTTAAACGAAACTCTGCCAAAAAATTTTAAAATCAGTAGCAACTAGCTTTCTGTTTCGGGGGTTAGATTTCTGCATGTGTGTATTTTTTGTGTTCCGTATTTTGTAAAGTTAACTAATTATACGTGGTTATGATGATTTTGGGTATGGAATGATGGTTTTTTTGGTAGTTTGAATATGTAGTGATGCTGCTAAAAACCTGCTCAAAATGCTCGAGAGAAACATCAAAATTACATATCCAAATGTTAACTGTATGTGGGACTTTGGGTGGAATGAGGTGATGTTTGCATATGTCGAAACAGATGACATTATAAAGGATGTGGACCGGACGTGGTTGATGAACTCATAGACGAAATCATAAAAGAATGGTAACATGATAAGCTCCAGTAATCTATGATGAGTTATTTTCTAATACATTTTGTAATATGAGTTTCGCATTGCCCAACTGTGGTGTTGTAAAAAGGTAAAGTACATAATTATTTACAGAGTTTTGTTTTGAATTTGTTGCTACAATATATATATTCTAGCTGTGTCCATGGACGGTGGGTTTTTTCCCAAACTTTGGACGGCCCAGATGATTTTTTTGGTTATATGTTTGACCAAATTTACCTTTTTTGGCGGTTGGGTTAATTATTTTTGAAGTTCCTATTTTATTTTATTTTTTCTTTAATCAGGCAAAGGAACTCCAAACCAATTTGGTTCACATGAACCTTTTAAGCAAGTGGGTATTATTATGTTATTTCCTTGCTACAATGCTTTTACCTGTTAATGTATCAGCAACTGATATTCAGTGGACACATTTGTTGATTGTGCTTAAATTAGTTTTACTAATTAATCCATGTTCCATCTAAAATTGCAAATTAAATGAAGGGAAATCAATAGCATATAGGTGTGGAGGAGTGCTTTTAAATGTGCTTAAAGAAAATATGAAGGTCATTGGCATTGAGATTGTTTCGAATTTAATAAATGTAGTTAACTGGCATAGGTCAATTTTATTGTTGAGCGAATGTGAACGTTGGCTTTAGTTGTTTCCTTAACAAATTCATTTTTTCTTGTCAGTCTCGATTTGTAAATAATGAGCATGTAGATACTCTTTAAACATTGTAACTCACATTTTTCATTTAGATTCATCCTTATGTATTAAATAATTACACGAGCATTCGTAGTGCCGGAGGCAGGGGTTAACCCTAATTTAAGCATAAAGTACCTAAATTAAGTTGGATATATAGACATAACAAAAAGAGAACATGAGTTGGGTTTCTGAAAAAATATGTTGCAGCTTTACCATACATAGCCACAAAGGTGCATGGCATGGGTGTGTCAGTGTGTGTACATATCAGGAGGGGGCAGGGAGAGAGATGTAAACCGAAGAAGTGAGATCAAAGCTACAATTTGAGCTCAACACAAAATTATACGTACTTTGATCAAGCCCAATAACTGATTTTTGTCTAAACAAAAAGGGGGGGAGGAATAGAAAGGAAGAATTAATGAAACAGAGCTAAACTACTTATAAATTAGGTTTGCGAAATCTTCATTTATCTCTTAAAGAAGGCCAACACAACAACATATGTAGGGTACAGACTACAAAGAATAGGATTTTCACTTATGTTAATTCAGAGCCACCACAACTTCAAAGATGCACACTCAAGGATGCTGTAATTATTGGAAGAATTAATTAAAATGACGATGATTGTTTAACCTACTACATTTTCTAACCATGATTTCAACTATTACTATTTTAATTCCATGCATCTGTAGTAATTCAAACAGTATAAAAGGAAGGGAAGAAAAGTTATTGAAAAGCAATTCCATATTCTAATTTCATTCCTATAGTGTACGTAGTACATCTTAGCAGCATTAGACTTGAATTTGAAGCTGATCAGAAATTAGAATATGTTGGCATAGGTTATATACTTTCTTCGGAATTCGTTTAAAACTCAAGATTGTGCTTGCTATGATGTGTTACATACACGTAGTTAAATGTTAAAATAAATTTCCTAAAATTTGAACAAACTGGACAAATTTAAATCTTCATTGTCATTACTTGCCTTTTAATCTTAATTAACAGAGAGAATAACATGCCAAGAAAATTTAGAAACACTTGGCTCTTTGATTGGCATATTCAATTTCAAAACAGACCACAAATGAGGGAAAGTTTCAAGCAATTAATCCACAACCTCAGAACAAACCATCACTTCAAAAAACAAAATCAAAAAAAAAAGTTACCCAATAAAAATCATACTGAATTAACAACCACAAATGCACATTAAGCGTGACTGAACCCAGATGATAACCCATAGACAACCAAAAATCCTAACAAAACAAAACCTAATCTTTAGAAGATATTCACAATCACTAATTTTTTTCAAACTGGTATATATTTGTACTAATATTTTTGTTACACAGGATCCGAAAATGTCAATGAAAAGATTAAAATGATGTAATCACTTTGCAAACAAAGTAGTCATTAGAAAAACTTTTACCTTTAAAAATTAATAAACCATTTCAATCTTGACTAAGATTGCACATTCATTGGATGATTAAAGAATAAAAAATAAAAATAAATAAATAAAAGGAGCCTGATTACTCTGAATTTTCAAGTCATGATTCAACTCAATAACATAAATTAAGTGATGTGTTGATTTTATGTAAATAGTGTATATGGTATTGAGAGAAATGGGGAAAGAGTAAATAGGATCCAGGGAAATTGAAGAGAAGGATAATGGAGAGGAGATTACCCCAAATCCATAAGGGATGTGATATTAACAAATAGTCTAAAATATATAAATAAATTAAATATAGTCTAAAACTATATTTTATTGTGTATATCTAATTATCTATAAATACTCGGCTGTACATAGCTATACCATGAGCTTGATACCAATTTTGTGCACATTTCTCATACTATATCCTTTATAATAGACAAAGGAGGAATATGCACCTAATCTTTAGAAGATATTCACAATCACTAATAATCAGAAACCCACACAACAAAAAGAGCTTAAATCAATTAGACACTGTATCTATTATATAAATGCAGTTTAAGAAAGAAACAGAGTAAGTAACTCAGGGTTTGTTACCTGGAAGCAATCGCAGGAGATGGCCACGAAGGGAGCGAGAAGTCGGCGGACACAGGGAGGAAGAGAAGCACCAGTGCTGCAATAAATCGGCAGACCTAAAATGAAGTAAAAGAGAGTCATATTCATTTTGTTTATTAAAAGCAAGATAAGTAAATTATCAATAATCCACACAGGGCAAGAGACTAACGACTGCAGAGCAAAAATAGACGAAGAAAAGAATCCCAGGGCTAACTATGTACCCAGAAAAATAACTACACATACCAAATTAGGGATAAAAACACTTACTGTCAATTAATCCACAATAAAATGATTCTGTTGACCAAATATATAACAGAAAGAAGTAAAGTGATTGTGTATTAATCCACAATAAACCTATTGATTCCGTCTAACTATTCTTACTTTTGAGTTTTGAGAATCAAGTCTTCTATACCCTAAGACATGGAAAATTAAAAAAAATGCGCTTCAGATATGATGATATTTTGTCCTCTTTGTGTGTGGTTGTGTAGTGTTACGCAATTTCAAAACTAACATGTAAATTATAGGCCAAACAGTATGACTGCATTTTATAAAAATCTTTGAAACATCACTGATCTTTCCTTGATGATGCTAAACAGTATGACCGCAAATGATTTTAAATATCTTAAAGTATCCGTGTTTCACCAAAAAAATATACGGTAAAACTATGGAAAAGAAACAAAATCAGATGAATGCTAAAGAAATCCCCAATCAAGCCATGTGATTTATAAACCGTAAAGTAAAGTAAAATTTCCATTCAAAGAACCACAATAACAATAAACACAAAACACAAATAGAAAATGCTAAAGAAATCTACAGTTTGCACCATTGTGCAAAGTTTAGAGAAAACAAAACCATTAGCCTCGTTGACTACTAATTAAAAATTTCAAGAAACAGGAAATAAAAACAGAAAACTTAAGAAAATAAATATTTGTATCTAGGAAAACCAAAAACCCATCAGCTAAACTCATAAATAGAGTCGCGTATATACATTATTACACATTGTTGTACAAAAACCTACAAAACCCGCAAAGGGTAAAAGCCAAAACATAATGGGCTTGCTTCAAAAATCTACAAAACCCAATCGAGCACCTATGTAACACACATAAGGTTATTACATAGCTTAATATATTCAGATTCCACGAACTTCAAATTAAATTCGTATTTCATAAGCTTAATATCTCAATCTTAATTTTATCCATTATATTAGATTTATCAATAATATTATAATTTAAATACATATATAAAATATTAATTTTAATAATTCATTTGCATAAATTCAAAATCGGATTGAAAATGAACTCGGAGTCGCAATTGGGACCAAAAATGAAGCGTCGCGTGCAGCCTGGCAGCCACAGCGCGCGCCTGCCCTGGCAGCCAGCGCCGCGGCTGCTGCTGACCCTGCCCATTCTGCAGTTTGGATTTTTTTCCTCACCTACTTGGCAATTTTGTAACTTGAGATCCATACATCCGATTGAGTCCCATTTTTAATATATTCTAGACGGTACTTCATAGTATTTTATAAAAATATAACACAGCCAAAAAGAGCATTTAAACGATAATTACAGGGGCTTGAAAATGCCCCGTCACCACAGATTTTCATTGAATCCAATTTGATTCAAACTTCATAAAATTGATTTTAAACTCTGTTTGATTTACAGGTATAGTGTTTTTCTTCCTTTCACATTAACATGTAGATAAATCATGTTAGTCTACCTTTCTCTTGGTAATAAATAACTAAGATCAAATACTCCCTCCTTCCGCAAATGGGATTCATATTTCAGTTTTATATATTTAAAAAAAGAACAAAAGTTGTACTCTATTTCCAGAAATGTGTCGACAACAATTAATTGAGCAGCTAACTAAATTGTCTTGTTCTTTTCCTATATCTTCAGAAAAGTCAAATAGAGTAATTATGAATTTTATCAGCAAACAATTGCTAATACTCCATAAAATCAAATAAATATTAAATATCAAACATTAAAAAAATGGTCTAAAAGCTGAGAAAAATAATCTGCTGAAAGTAATCGGAGTTACTGAGGAGCGGACCGTCAAAAAGACCGACGGAAGCGATCACGGAAAGATCCAACACGTAATCTCCGATCGCCACGCCCGGTCTAGGCACTAAACCAGCCTGAGGCTTGAAGACACCGTCGGAAGATTCTCCAATGGGAAGTGAGACTCCACCAATACTTCAACGAACGATTTAAACCCCATGACTGTCGGAAAAGTCGTCGTAGTCCGTTCTACTCACAGTTCCGGGAAAGTGAAGATACAGAGATACAGAGTTCAGTAGAGCTTCGAATGAGTGGATTCGGCGAGACCACCACGAATCCTGATGTTTCCATCAAAGAATCCACTGTGACGGACCAAAGCTGGAGTCGCGGTGCCGGAAAGAAGAGGAGGGACCAAAGTGGATTCGTGTTTTGTTACAATTTTTTGAAGGGTGAGCCCAACTTTTTAATGGTCCCGATCTTTTAATAGTCTTGAGCGGGAAAGTAAATTTTTTTGGAAAAAGCACTTTTTGGCCACTGTGGTTATAGTGTTTTAAGCAATTAGTCACTGTACTTTTAAAATATTCAATTAATCCACTGTGTTTTTTAAAAATATTCAATCAGGCCATTCTGTGACGCCCCCAAAATTAGGTATACATCACCCATCTTGGGTCGTCAGATACATAGTACAGAATACAAATACAACTTACTAATACAACTGTCGTGTACAATACGACAAAACATAAACTGTGAGTTTGAATACAAATATTATCTTCTAGAGAGTATTCATACTCAAAAGGAGTCCTCATTACATTTATTAACACACTATTACATAGAATAGTGAGGACTACTAACTAATATTATCATTCGGACCATCACTCCGTTCCCCGACTTGCCCCAGCTACGTTCTCATTTCCTGAAGAGAACAGTGAAAGAAAGGGTGAGCTCAACTAGCCCAGTAAAAAATATTATGACTAAGATAATGCAGAATAAATTATCATTAGCCTTCAACAATATTAAACTGATAAAATATAATAGACATCAAGTTTAACTGTAGCGGAACAAGCAATCCATTAAAAGAGTCAAGTAGAAAATAAAATCTACTATCTTCTATGATTTAAAAGGTTTTTCAACACTGTTATCGCTGGGACTCAGCTTAATAAAATAATCCACATCATCGAATCACCCCGGCACTATGGCCAAGGATATTCGTGTATTCATTAATAGTCATGATCATGCCAACAACTGTCCATCAATGCACTACGGGCCAATGAGGACTTTTACCGCATCATTTGTAACATTACGGTCATGATTATACCGAATAATCCCTTATCATAATCATACCAAGTTCATCTATGCACTACAGGCCACAGATGACTTTCAAGATTTTATAAACATGAGGATGATGACAATGATATAAGAATTCAATAAAACAAGTTCAAGAATTAATTTATCCAAGAATTAACAACGTCCAAATTGTCAACATGATACTGCTTTGTGGAGTAAAATTCAAGAATGCTTAGAAGAATATTTTTATAAAAAGATACTGGATGAACTGTAATTATCAAGGATATTCTACTAATTTCATGGAGTATAGAAGTTAAAACTTAACCAACTGAGTATAATAAAGAATGGAATAACACAAGAAATCACCCGGCATGCGATAGACCGCACAGACAGGTTATTCCAACAGAATAATAAATAATGGAACCAGGTCCGGCGTAAACGCACAGACAGGATATTCCGACAGAATAATAAATAATGGAACCAGGTCCGACAGAATAATAAATAATAGAACCAGGTCCGGCGTAAACGCACAGACAGGATATTCCGACAGAATAATAAATAATGGAACCAGGTCCGGTGTAAAACACACAGACAGGATGTTCCAACAGGATAATAACAAGACGGAACCAGGTCCGATGTAAAACACACAGACAGGATGTTCCAACAGAATAATAATAAAAACAGAACCAGGTCCGGTGTAAAACACACAGACAAGATGTTCCAACAGAATAATAGAAGAATGTCACCAAGTATAGGGTAGATCGTGTATACAGGTTATTCCAACAGAATAATAAGAGATGGAATAACAACAGTTCTCTTCATGAATAAGAAAGAATAACACCCCTTACCGTTTTAAAGAAGAGCTGAAATAAGGAAGTAGTTAAGTAGCAGAATACTCTTCTTCTCTCTCTCTATAGTTTCTCTCTCTCTATAGTTTCTCTCTCTAGAGTTCAGTGAATTCATAAGAAATAATGAAGGAATGAGCTGCTATTTATAGAAAAATAGAATGCATAGTAACTAATCCATGAACGGTCCAGATTGTTTACTTTAATCTGACGGTCCATATTTAAAGAAAAATCTTTTAAATAAAATATAATATATTCTATTTATAGAATAACTTTAATAAAGTATTCTGTTTTATATAAAAAGATGTTTCTGTTTTATTACGTTAATAATACTAATAAAACAAAACGTCATTATCGCTAAATAATTCATATTATTAACTGACAATAATTGAATCAAACTGAGTGACTTCTCACATAAGCATTAATAATCAATACCGTGTGCTACTATGCAACTACACGTATAACTGTACTTTTACTACCGAGTAGTTCAACAGTATCAATGGTAAAACTTTCGCCGTTATTTTTAATAAAATATTTTTGTCGTTTTCTCAATCCGACAATAATTCCGGTGTGGGGTCCACCAACGATTTTGCCGTTGTACGAATATTCTCTGTTAAAATGAATATTCCCCGACCAATCGAATATTATATAACAACTTGCGTACTTTGCAAATTTTATAAATATTACCCATGACTATAACATTAAATCAAATTAACTCCATAATATTCAAAAATGATATTTATAAAAAATTCATCTTTATTTATAAAAGTTGGGGGTCTTACACATTCCGTCCATTTTTGTAGACGGACGTTAACAAATCTGCTCTTATTTCCTACGTGCCTTTTTTAAAAAAAATAAACAATTACGTGGTATATCTTATGTGGCAACAAAATTATTTTTTAATGAATTTTTTTTATAATTTTGTCTTCTCAAACAAAAAAACAAAATAATAAAATTATTATGTGGTAAAAAAAATAATTAAAATAATAATAAAATTAAAATAAATATTTTAATTCATTTTTTTACAACATTACATTAATTTTTACAAAAAATAAAAATAAAAAATTATTAATTACGTGGCAAAAAATAATTAAAATAATAAAATTAAAATAAATGTTTTAATTCATTTTTTTATGGCAAAAAAATAAAATAATAAAATCATTATGTGATAAAAAAAATAATTAAAATAATAATAAAATTAAAATAAATATTTTAATTCATTTTTTTATAATTTTTTCTTTTCCTTTTATCTTTTCCTTTCTTTTAATAATTATTTTTATTTTAACAATTAATTCCAAATAATACAAATAATATATCAAAAATTTTATAGCAATGAGATCTATTACAATATTATATTAATTCCTACAAAAATAAAAAATAAAAAATCATTAATTAAGAAATATGCTACTGTTCATCTTCTTCCCGATAAATAAAAAAATATCCAAATCAAGACATTAAAATATGCTACTGTTCATCTTCAAAACAAAAAAGAAATAATGCAAATTACAAACATAAATAAATAAAACATTATTTATCCTACTGTTATCTTTTTTCCGATAGAAAGATAAACCTACTGTTCATCTTCTTCCTCGTCAAAATTGAAAACATCCAAATCAAGACATTAAGAAATATGCAGAAAACACATAACGTGGGATGAAACTGTAATTAACCAACCCAAATAAACAAATGCTTAACTAATTCTGCTAACAGCACCAGGATGCCTTTGCTCTGAATCAGATAATCGAAGATCCCTCTAACGTGGGTGCTTGGGATACTTCAATTAATCTCTCTACCCATTTCATTTTTTTCAAAAATTTCCCCGAAAATTATACGGCAAGGGAGTTTTGCGCTGATAAATATCTCTTATTTTGATCGAAAATTCAAGATTTAATTTTTTTTTCCCACCGGACAAAGCTCAACCTCACCACCGCAGAACCGACGGCCGAACCACTGCCTCAGTCTTCTTTACCTCAATCACTGCCTCAGTCGCCTACCCAAAGCCATAAAATTCAGCCAGAACCCGGCCAGAACAACCCATAATTTTTGAACAGGAGAGGATTCACGATCGTTACCGAACGGATCTGTTGAGATTAAAGGCCATACGATTAGATCTGTTGAGATTAAAGGCCATACGATTGGATCTGTTGAGATTAAAGGCCATACGAACAGTAGAGGATGGAGACGATGGGGCGGATGAGACTCTGTTACCGAACAAGATGGAGACGATGGGGGCGGAACATGTATAATCTTTACCTAAACATTGATGGAGACGATGAAACATTTATAAATATTAATAAAGATTATACATATTATAAATACAAATAAAGATGGTTAAATTTTATTCATATTATACATATTATAAAAAAAATCATTAAAAAATTATTTTGTTGCCACATAAGATATACCACGTAATTGTTTATTTTTTAAAAAAAAAAGCCACGTAGGAAATAAGAGCAGATTTGTTAACGTCCGTCTACAAAAATGGACGGAATGGCCTGGTTGAATATTTTTAAAAAACACAGTGGGCTAATTGAATATTTTAAAAGCACAGTGGCTAATTGCTTAAAACACTATAACCACAGTGGTCAAAAAGTGTTTATTGCCAAAAAAATTTAAAAACAGTTAAGTTTTGTGTGTGTGTGTGTGTGTGTGTGTGTATATATATATATATATATATATATATATATATATATATATATATATACATACATATAGGGTAATCATCCGTAGCAAACGTTTGCTACGGACACTGTTCAGCAAACAAGCTCCACCTGCCGCTACAGCTTGTAGCGGCAGTCCCTTTTTCATTTTGCCCATGCCTGCCGCTACAGGCTGTAGCGGCAGTCCCTTTTCCATTTTGCCTTTAGCCTTTTTACATTACTGCCCCTACCATTTAATACATGTCTGCCGCTACAGCCTGTAGCGGCAGTGTGGAATTTTTGCCATATGGCTATAATGTAAAGATAAGTTTATATTTATGTATACATAATATAAAAATAAAAGATAATGTAAAGATAAATAATGTAAAAATAAAAGATAATGATAAGATAAGTCTGAATAAAAGATAAATTTATCTTTTATAATAAAATAAATTTATCTTTTATAATAAAATAAATTTATCTTTTATTATAAACACATAAATTTATCTTAACTGTTAGCGCACCATTGTTGTAATTAGTCAATTGTTTTGAACTCCTTAGAAAATTAAAGATATAAACAAGTTTACTAGTCCTCTGTTTCTCTAGCTATGTATTGTACTCTTTTGTGGAGAAGTCAAAACAATAGAATTTGAAGCTTCCGGTATAAAATTTGAGTTGCTCATTACTTGATCATTAAGATACTTTGAATATGTTCACCTCTCCTCCTATGTTGCTACTGCAGTCGTCACCAAAACTAATGTATTTCCTATAAATTAGCAATTTTGACTGTATGTTGCAGGGCTGAATTAAGGACACACCATCTAAGTATATTCTTCAGCATTTGTTTCATTTTGCCTTATATCCTTATAATACTAGGAACCAAAGCAACCCTTTCCCTTAAAAACAGTGAAAAGCTCATTAAAAACATGGTTGTTGTGAAGGTAAATTGTAAAATTTAAAGTATCTAATAGTGAAAATATGTTCTGATAGACAAATAAAAGTTTCTTATTTTAATGTTGCATGTCTCTAATCATGTATACCTGAAACTGTAAACGAGCCTCCGCTCAACTTGTTGAAACTTGACTCAATCGAGTTAAACTTAACTTGGACAAGAGATCGTGTTTGTTTAATTAAACAAGTCGAGTTCGAACTATAATTTGTCTGACTCGAACTCAGCTCGTTTAAATTTTGACTATCTAAGTTTGGCTTGATTACAGACGTTAGATTTTCATCTTCATGTTATTATAATATCAAGGGCGGATCTAGACCGATAGTTCAGTGGGGTCAAACTCGGGAAAAAAATTTCGTACGAATAAAAATTTCATAAAATAACTTACAAAACTAAACAATCCTCAAATATTATTTATAATAACATTTTTCGAGGTTTCATTGCTTGAAATTGTTGCATGATAGCCTCATTTTTAATAGTTACAAAAATATCACGCTCAATGTATCTTACTAAACAGTCATTCATCCATTCATCTCCCATTTGGTTACGGAGTTCATTCTTCACGATATTCATGGCTGAAAATGTCCTTTCAACAGTTTCAGTAGCAACGGGCAAAAGTAGAGCTAATTTCAGCAACAAATAGACTTGGGGATACACATCATCCTTTCTTTTCTGAACCAATATTTGAGCCAATTCGCCAATTCCTTTTATACTCAAAAAATTGGAATCGTTTCTCATATCCACAATATAATTTTGGAGTTGTCCATCAAGTGCCAAAAGTTCCATATCATCAAATTCTGAAGGGTAAAATTTTGCAAATTCAATTAATTTTTTATTGTCAAATGCCGAGAAAGAGTCACGTGGGTCAAGACATGCTATACTTGAAAGTAACTCTGTATTTGTGTTATCAAAACGTTCATTCAACTCCCCAAGTTGACTATCAATAACTGTGAAAAATAATTGAACCCTAAAGCGAAGAAGGTTTGTGATTTCTTCAATATTGCGTCGTGGCCTTCCTGGAAACACAAAAATATCCTCCATCCTCGGGACAACTATGTTATGCAATGCACAAAATTCACAAGTTTCCGCTAACAAATCATCCCAGTTTTCTCTCATGCATTGTAATCGTTGCTTGGTTACATTGACAAGAGCTATTTCGTTTACGATGTCTTGATCTTTCCTCTATAAGGCTTGTGATAAGTCATTTGTAATTCCCATGACTCCTTTCAATAAGTGTAACAAGAAGACAAACTCAAAATCATGCATGAATTTCAAAAGTGTACTAGCTTCTGTACTTTTCTCCCCTTCGACATCATCTGCTACAAACTCGAGCACATCCATTACTGGAGAAAACAAGGTAATAACACTCAAAATTGTTTTAAAATGTGAACTCCAACGTGTTTCTCCAGGTCGTTTTATTGTTGTTTCTTGATTCAAACCTCGTCCACTCTTGATTTCACCACTAGCAACTCCTTCAGCTACCTTTTGAAATTGCTTCAATCGGAGAATTTCTTTTCGTTTGCAAGAAGCCCCAACAACATTTGCTAATAATCCAAGATAATCAAAGAAAGAACATAATGACTTATGTTTCTTAGCAACTGCAACAAGTGTCAACTGAAGCTGATGTGCAAAACAATGAATATAGAAAGCACATGGATTTTCAGATAATATTAAACTCTTAAGACCTTTAAACTTCCCTGACATATTGCTAGCTCC
This sequence comes from Panax notoginseng, assembly GCA_016801055.1. NCBI lineage: Eukaryota > Viridiplantae > Streptophyta > Magnoliopsida > Apiales > Araliaceae > Panax > Panax notoginseng. The sequence goes on from CM029018.1 coordinate 173,837,288, forward strand.
ATCATAACCTTGACCACGCAGACGTGATATGCTCAATCCATGTTTAGAAAAAAGTTGATCAATAGCAGCTTTTAGTGTCAAAGCAGAAGTTTCAGGAACATGAATAATGGCAAGAAATCGCTCAATTATACAACCATACCTGTCCACATATCGTAAAACCACTGCCATTTGTTCTTTGATTGATGTATCACGAGCCTCATCAACCAACAAAGAAAAAAAACCCATCCCCAATTTCTTTAATGATAGCTTGTGTAGTCAAAAATGCAGCGGCGCTACAAATATCTTTTTGAATTGAGTGTGCAATCAATTTATGATTCTCTGGAGCATTTTTTAGGACAACTTTACGCACATCATCATTGTTTTCCGAAAGAAACTCTAGCTGAGAAATAAATAGCCCTCGTTTTCTTGAACCCTCTGACTCATCGTGACCACGAAAAGGCAATCCTTCTTTTAAAAGAAACCTAACACATTTAACTGATGCGAGCAATCGAAGACGGTAATCGATCCTTTGTTGCTCAGTTATGTTAGCAAGATTGATATCTATGTGTTGAGGTTGATTCAATAAATCACGACAAGCCTGTTCACATTTACGATGAACACTTCCATGATCTCCAACATGTATTTCCAATCGGTCCATCTTCTTCCAATTTCTAAATCCCTCGCCAACAAATGCATCCCCACCGCCTTGGTTACCATGATCAATTTTAAATAGGTAACAACACAAACAAAATAGAGCATCTTCACTCAAACTATATTCCAACCAACTTTGATATTTTTTGTACCAATTCTTGTTGAATTTACGAGCAATTCCACTAATTAGTGTATCTGGAAATTTGTGAGGTATTGGTTGAGTCGGGCCCCTAAGTAAATAATTTCTTCGAAAATTCTCTCTTTCACTAGCAGGATAAGAACTTATTGGTGGTCTTTTACCGGGATCCCCCTCAATATTAAGGGAAGGAGATACCGGTGTATGAGTTTCTTGGTGAATATCAGTCATGAAGAATGCAAAAAAGCAGCCGCCTTCTTCTTCATCTTCTTCTTCTACTTGCTCCACCAAAACTAGAAAAACAAGGGAAAGCGACGACTGCAATCATCCGTAAAGATGGTGTTGGGGTTAAGGTAATGGATTACTTTTCTAGCTATTCAATTTGCACTTGAGTATTATATTATTTTCCACCCAGCAGCTTCATGCAGAAGAAGGTTTTTTTTTTCTTGGCCTTAGATTGTGATTCTTCCGATCAAGAAATGCAACGAATCAAGAAAAAGAAGGAAGAAATCAATCCGGGGTTGAGTTTTTTTTTGTATGATGGGTCTTGGTTTAATTAATACCCAAAACAAGAAAACCTAGATTCTTGATCGTAAGCAATCTCCTGAAGATATTGAAGTGGCCAAGAAACTAAAGAATTTTAGTGTTTATGGGCGTTTCAATAAAACTCATTGTTCTTGCTTGTGCTGTTTAGATTTGATATTAAAGATAGATAGCCGTTAATCTGGATTAGTTTATTGTTTAACAGTTGTTATATTGGCTAGGAATGTTGTTTGTTGGATTTTTTAAAGGTTAGGGCTCATTAACTGTTAGCGCACCATTGTTGTAATTAGTCAATTGTTTTGAACTCCTTAGAAAATTAAAGATATAAACAAGTTTACTAGTCCTCTGTTTCTCTAGCTATGTATTGTACTCTTTTGTGGAGAAGTCAAAACAATAGAATTTGAAGCTTCCGGTATAAAATTTGAGTTGCTCATTACTTGATCATTAAGATACTTTGAATATGTTCACCTCTCCTCCTATGTTGCTACTGCAGTCGTCACCAAAACTAATGTATTTCCTATAAATTAGCAATTTTGACTGTATGTTGCAGGGCTGAATTAAGGACACACCATCTAAGTATATTCTTCAGCATTTGTTTCATTTTGCCTTATATCCTTATAATACTAGGAACCAAAGCAACCCTTTCCCTTAAAAACAGTGAAAAGCTCATTAAAAACATGGTTGTTGTGAAGGTAAATTGTAAAATTTAAAGTATCTAATAGTGAAAATATGTTCTGATAGACAAATAAAAGTTTCTTATTTTAATGTTGCATGTCTCTAATCATGTATACCTGAAACTGTAAACGAGCCTCCGCTCAACTTGTTGAAACTTGACTCAACCGAGTTAAACTTAACTTGGACAAGAGATCGTGTTTGTTTAATTAAACAAGTCGAGTTCGAACTATAATTTGTCTGACTCGAACTCAGCTCGTTTAAATTTTGACTATCTAAGTTTGGCTTGATTACAGACGTTAGATTTTCATCTTCATGTTATTATAATATACATGTTAAACATGCAAACCTATATAAACCACACATTTTATCCCTTTTAAAATCATTGTATAATTCATTTAAGTAATATAAAGTATAGTTTTCATTTATTTATCTTTATGTCAAACTGTACACAATATTAACATACTCCCACATTTGATAGGAAATATTGAATGTTAATATGATATGATATGCTAACAATTAATAACATGATCACAAATCTTGATATTGGGCTCTCTAGGGTGGTGATGGAGTGTGATTCTAAACGGGTACAATTATTTTGTATTGTGATTGAGGATTGTTTGAACAATTCAGTAGCCTCATGCTTTAGCTAAATTGGGTCAATCATCTACTACTCTTTCTTTTCTTACTTATTGGTCGGAGAATGTTTATCCTAATAATGTTTCTTTTGTTGTTAAAAATATTTAGGCTCAATAAATAATGGTCAAAAGGAGGTCTTTTAAAATTTTAAAAGAACTATTTAATAACTCTTGCACGAAATATAGTGGGTGTATTTGTATATCAAATTTTAAATTTTACTTGTTAAAAAATTGGGGTTTATACCCATAAAAATTGTGCCTCATATATTTTGAGTTTAATATTTTATAACCCATTAATCCGATAACTATGCTCCCTCCCTTTCAAAGAGGATTAGTTTTTTCCTTTTTGAAATCAATTTGAGTTATTTTAAAATTTAAAAGGACAAATGACAAAAATACCCTGAAATTGTCAACTTCTTCATTTTTAACCCACATGTATTTATCTCTCAAGTATTAACTCATAACCTTATTAGTGGTGGCATGATAATGAAATTATAATGACAACTTTAAGTACATTTTCATCTTAAATTACTATTAATAATAAGGCTATAAGAGGACATTTTTGTTGAATAAGTTTATTTTTTTAATGTTTTAATAAATGAAACTTTTGTTGTGGAACAAGAGAGTATATTGAAGCAATTAAGATTGTCTACACAAATGCTTAGTTACTAATATAATTAGACCACATATGTGAACATGGAAGCACCATTGCACATAATTCTCCATAAGTATTTTAAGCCTAATTAATGAGACATTTCAATTTTATTTTTATTTTTTTCTCTTTGGGTAACATTTTCCTTTTCTTTGTTAAAAGAAAACTCTTCTGGCTGGTGGGTTCAAATTTTTATACCATTTGTAGCAAAGAATCTCTTTATGGATCTCCATATTGAAAAACAGATACTCAATTGACATTCAAGTTTATTTAGTTGATTGAGTTAACTTAAATAAGTTGACACTTGGTAATAACTTGTTAAACTGAGTTCGAAGTGAGTTAACAACGAATTGTGGAGGTTTGTTTTGTGAAACGCTTACCTCTTCGTTTTTTGTATCACAACTCTTTGTAACTCTAAATAACATATCACATCTTCGTTTCTTTCTCCTATAAAATCTTAATGTGAATTTTCTTTCCTTATGAACCCTTCTTCTCTCAAATTAATCGGCATAAACAATTTGATATTAAAATAAGGAAGGTAAACGAAATATCTTAAAATTAAGAGATTGATGCATAGATAGATTCACAACTCAGTTTGATGTAGGACAGCTGGCTTTGGAGTTTGAGGAAGAGTTAGATAAGAAACGGGGAAGGAGAACTGGTATGAGGAAACGATCATAATTCCCGAAAAACTAAAGTTGTTCACGATGGAGCTGGGTTCGTTCAGCTTCGGGAGAGGTCTTCGGGATCGAAAATGGCGTCATGGTTTCGGGAAGACTGTAAGACCCCAAATTATTAATAAATAAAATTTAATTTCCTCTATTTATTATTCTGAAATAGTAAGGGTTGATTTGATTAATGTGGTCAGTTATGGGTAAAATGCGCAAATATTTTAAATAAGCAAGTGGTTATAGAATATTCATTGTTGTCGGGAAATATTCGCTTGGTCGTGGAATATTCTTACTGTTGGAGAATATTCGTACGACGGCGCAGTCTTTTGTGGGCCCCATAACGGAAAGCGATTGGATGAAGAAACGACAAAAATAAGTTGTTTATAAATAACGGCGTAGTTGTTACCGTTAATACTGTTGGAATACCCGGTGGTTAAAACACAGTAATACGCGTTGTTGCACAGTAGCACACGGTATTACACTAATTATTGATTCTTACGTAAGAAGGCATTACACAATAATTGTTACCGTAATTACTATTCAATATTATATTTTATTGATTCAATAATTGCTGCGTTGATATTTTATATTACTGTTGTTTTAATAATTGTCACTACACAGTATTTTCTATTATCAGAACAATAATTCATATTATCTGAATAATATTATTAGATAACATTATTGGCAATGTCTAGAAAGTTCTGTCTAAGGAGAGGTTTGGTCATCTAATTGCGCGCCAGTAAGGAGAGATCCTTATTGGAAAGCCCCCTCTTTCTTGGGAACGGCCTGGTTGCCAGTACTGTGATTCTGTAATATTATTTGTGTATAATTAATTATTGATTTATATGATGAGGAAAATAGTGATTTTATGTGGATATAGATGGAGAAAATTTTTAATGTGACAATTGTTGAAAATTAATATTTTATCTTTTTCTGATAAAATAGTTCATTTAAATATATTATTTTAATAATATATTGATGGTGATATTTTTACAATGAATGTGGGATATATGAGTATATGAGGAGGAAGAGTATTTTTGTGGCATTAAATGATTAACACATGCTTTGTGTGTTGGTGGACACAATTCTTGACCGAAAATTTATTATTGACTGTAAAATCTCCCGTTGGTGGATTTCGGTCAATTTCTGTTTGGAATTTGGAAAAACTTTCTTCTGCAAAGTTGTAGAGAATTGAATTTCCTATAAAAACTCGCGAGATTTGAATTTTCTGATCAAAGGACTATTTATTATGAATTATTGAAGTTCCGAAGTTCCGAAATAATTGATTTTTGGGAGTTTAAGTTAATTATTTTGAGAAAAACGTTTTTTCTTACTTTTTCTAGAAGGTTAGCATGTGTGAATTGCTGAAATTCAGATTCAAGAGGTGGGCTTGACAATTATATAAATATATTATTATTTTATTAAATTTTCTGCTTTTGTGTTCTAAGCATTTTTCTATAAATAGGGTGCTTAGGTTAGAATTGAAAATCACACCAGAAACTGAAGTTTCTCTCTCTTTCTCTCTCTATATCGAGCGTATTCTTGTGAGTATTTGATACTTTGAGTGTTGCTATACGGTGCAAGTTTCCTTCAGCACTATATCTAGTATTCCAGTCAGAAGTACCGTATTTCCGAGGTAAGGGATGTTATTTCTTCTTAAATGATATTATTTTCTTCAATATCATTATGCCGAAGTATTGATCTGAACTTTTTATCAAATTTGGAACTTTTCATGTCGGGGTTACTATTCATGAGTTACTATTCACGAGTTACTATTCACGAGTTACTATTCACCGAAAAATGAAATTTTCTTCTTTTCGTCCAAAATATCTATTCTGGATACTAGCTTTGATTATATCCATGTTTTGATCATTCTTGAATTTTACTCCACTATGATTATTTATGAGGTATTTTTGGACATGGAATAGCTGAAATACGAATCCTTAATATTTATTATTTTGTTTCACTGGATTCGTTTCCTTTAAAATATTTTTCATGATCCTCAGTCCTAAATGATGATATAATTGAATATCTTTGGCCTGTAGTGCAAAGATTGATGATTTGTGATGAATATCTTTGGCCCGTAGTGTAAAGATGAACAGGTGTTGAGATGAACATGATCGACTGATGATACAAATGAATATCTTTGGCCTGTAGTGCAAAGATGAATATTTGATCAAAGATGGTTATTGATTGTTGTTACAGGGATAAAATATTGATGATGAACTTTTAAATCTTAGAAGATAGTAGAACTCATTCTCTACTTGACTCTTCTAATGGTTTGCTGTTTCCGCTGCAGTTATTGATTTAAAATTTGTTGTCTATTGTATTCTATTAGATTTTTTCCAGTTGAAGACTAACGATAATTTGTTGTATATTATCTTAGTCATAATATTCTTTACTGGGCTAGTTGAGCTCACCCTTTTCCTTGTTGTTCCAATTTTCTTCTCAGGAGGCGAGAATGTAGCGAGTACTAGTCGGGGTGTGGAATGATGGTTCAAGACAGTTGTTTTAGTAGTCCTCACTATTTTGTAAAATAGTGTATCAATAAGTATAATGAGGACTTAATTGAGTATGAATACTGTCTAGATGACAATATTTGTATTTAAACTCACAGTATATGTGTTGTCGTATTTTGCACGACAATTTTAATAATAAAGTTGTAGTTATTTTCTGTACCATGTATTTGGCGACTCAGAATGGGTTGGATGGATTAGACCTATTTTGGGGGCGTCACAGTTGGTATCAGAGCTTAGGGATATGATCTCTGGAGGAGATCGGGGAATAGAACTAGGAGGGGAGAGACGAGTAAATCCTTCGCTAGTATGTCCTACCTAAGCTTATCTGTTGGTCGGTCATAATATAGGGATATTATGTGATTTGTTAATTTGTTAAATTAATCCTTGTTTATGGCAGTATTTGAGAATGTCGATTGAGAATGTTAACAGTGGAGTAAATGAAACCGTGAAGACACCTTTGCTCACCAACGAGGAGAACGTGCAACAGGCTGGCAATATTCCTCCTGTAAACAACACCACTGAGCAGACGATGAACGACGGGATGTTTAGGAGTTTTTTTCAGTTCATGCAAAACCAGACGAGGGAGACTCGTGTACAAAATACGGGTGGAAATGATAGCAATGCGCGGCTTGTCACAGCCAAGCAGTTCAAAGAGTTGGGACCACCAGAATTCTGGGGAAAGCCGGATCCGATTAAGGCGGAGACGTGGGTCAAGCAAATTACCAAGATATTCGATGTCTTGGGATGTGCGGAGGAACAGAAGGTTCCATTCGCCACCTTTATGTTCCGTGGCGAGGCAGACTACTGGTGGGAGTCTGTGAAGCGTACCCATCCAGCCGCACTCAACATGTCTTGGGAGACATTTCAGAAACTATTCAATGACAAGTACTTTCCTGAAAGTATTCGTCATATGAAGGAGGTAGAGTTTATTAGACTAGAGCAGAATAACATGACGGTGTCCCAATACGAGGCGAAATTTGCAGAGTTGTCCAGGTTTGCACCTCATTTGGTAGAGAATGAGGAACGTATGACGCGAATGTTTCTGAGAGGTTTGAAACCCGGCATACGTCAATATCTCATTTCTCATAAATTTTCTCTCTATTCAGATGTTGTCAACAGGGCTCAATTATTAGAGCGAGATAGCGAGTATGATCAATCGAGGGACCACAACGGTGACAGCAGTCATCAGAACAATGATAACCAGTGGAGAAAGAAGAATACGGACAAGAACGGCAACCACTCTGGTGGTAATCGTGGCCATGAATATAGAAGAAGCGAGTCGGGAGGAGATTTTAAAAAGAGGAGATTCAACAATGATAATACGAAGACGTCAGCACCAGCAGCAACTGGTTCCAAGGGAGGAGAACGACCACCGGTCATATGCTATAAGTGCGGAAAAGAAGGACATATCAGCCCAAACTGTCCACAACAGTTTAAGGTATGTTATAACTGTGGAAAGGAAGGACATATCGCTCGAGATTGTATGATAGCGAAACCAAGTTCAGCGGGGACGGTGACTCAAAAAGTTGTCCCAGAAAAGTCAAAGTCAACGGTTTCTGGAAGAGCATTTTTCGTGACTGGTCAGAATGCGAGGAACCCGAACGAAGTTAGCACGGGTTAGTTAATTATAAATTTTTGAGAAGTCTATACTTTATTAGATACCGATTCTACCTATTCATTTATTTCTCCTGCTTGTGCTCAACGTTTAAACTTGACTCCGGAGAAATTAGACTTTGATTTATCTGTGGAAACTTCTTTAGGAGAAACTTTCATTTCATCCACTGTTTATAAATCTTGTTTGATCCAAGTTGGCACCATCACATTACCTGTTGATCTTATCTCTTTAAAGATACTTGCTTTTGATGTGATTTTAGGAATTGATTGGTTAACTACTCATCATGCCAAAATTGATTGCTTTCGTAAGGTTGTTAGTTTTCATATTCCTAAGCAACCTGTTATTCAAATTCAAGCAACCAAACCATTGAAGTCAAACTCTTTCATATCAAGCCGTAAAGTCATTCGTTTATTGAAAAACGGATGTCAAGCTTTCTTAGCCCATGTCATGGACTTGAACAAAAATACGTCAGATTTGAGTGATATTTCTGTTGTTTGTTTCCTGACGTATTTCCTGAAGAATTTCTTGGCTTACTCCCAAAGCGTGATATTGAATTTTGTATCGACTTTGAACCCGGTACAAAACTCATTTCTAAAATCTCATATTGAATGGCTCCTATTGAACTTCAGGAGTTAAAAATCTAACTGTAGAAGTTTGTACCCGAGCCTCTATCTGGTGACTTCCTTTGTGGAATGCACTGAAGCCAGACTCTCCATAGGGGATACCATATTCGTGTGGTAGTAAACTGATAGGTGTCATTGTGACGTGCTATCCAAGATTGGGATATGAGTCACAGTTGAGAGCAACCTAAGTCAGTAATCGAAATACGTAGCTTTCTAGTTATTATCGGAGATTCGTAAAAGGATTTTCTCGAATCGCTACTCCATTAACTCAGCTGACTCAAAGAGATACAAACTTCGAATGGACCAAGGAATGCGAGAAGAGCTTCCAAGAACTCAACATGCGACATCGACGTTGGCTGGAGCTGTTGAAGGATTTCGATCATACCATCCAATACTATCCTGAAAAAGCGAACGCGGTAGCTGACGCATTGAGTAGAAGATCATATGCAGGAACGAGTGCGATAATGTCAAGTATACGCATAGAATCAACTTTAATCGATAAAGTTAAAGTTGCTTAAGCCACAGACCGGGAGCTGATGCGTATAAAGAAGAAAGTACAAGAAGGTGCTATTCCGGAAGCAAGAATCGATGAAGAAGGAATACTTCGAGTCCACTCCAGACTTTGTGTTTCTAACGATTCTGATTTGAAGTACATGATGGAGGCACACAATACACCATTTGTAATCCATCCTGGAAGTACTAAAATGTATCGTGATCTTTGACATACATTTTGGTGGAACAATATGAAGAGAGAGATTGCAAAATTTATCTCGAGGTGTTTAACTTGTCAACGTGTAAAGGCGGAGCATCAAGTGCCAAAGGGTCATTGTTGATAGATTAACCAAGTTCGCTCATTTCTTGCCGATACGTGAGACTTATTCCCTTTAACGTCTTGCTAGTATGTACGTGAACGAGATGGTGAGATTGCATGGCATGCCAGTATCCATAGTTTCGGATCGTGACCCAAGATTCACTTCAAGATTTTGGGTTAGCTTGCAAAAAGCTATAGGCACGGATTTACGATTTAGTTCAGCTTACCATCCTCAAACGGACGGACAATCAGAGAGGACAATTCAAACTCTTGAAGATCTATTAGCACTTTGTGTCCTAGATCTCAAAGGGAGTTGGGATAAGTACCTACCATTGGTGGAATTCTCCTACAATAACAGTTATCAGGCAAGTATAGGTGTGGCTCCCTTTGAAGCATTGTATGGACGAAAGTGTCGCTCTCCAGTATGTTGGGATGAAGTGGGAGAAGCAACATTGTTGGGACCAGAGTTGGTACGAATGACTACAGAGAAGATCCAAACGATTCGACAACGTATACAAACGGCACAGGATCGACAAAAGAGTTATATGGATCTTCATCGAAAGGACGTGGAATTTGACATTGAGGATCATGTATTATTACGTGTAGCTCCATGGAAAAGAGTTACAAGATTTGGGAAGAGAGGAAAGCTCAATCCACGATTTATTGGTCCATTTCAGATTCTTGACCGAGTAAGAAATGTGGCCTATAGACTTGCGTTACCTCCAAGCATGTCTCGTGTTCATAACGTTTTTCACATATCTATGCTTCGTAAATATGTGAAAGACCTGAACCACATTATTGATTTAGAACCAGACGAGATAGCTGAAGATTTAACGTACGAGGAGGTACCTGTTAAGATCTTGGATAGGAAGGAGTATGTCCTACGCACGAAGGTTATACCACAAGTTAAGGTTTTGTGGAGAAACCATGCTATTGAGGAAATGACCTGGGTGTTGGAAACGGAAATGAAAACGAGGTATCCTCATCTTTTCGAAACACCAGGTACGTATGTCAATTTCGAGGACGAAATTTCATAAGGAGGGGAGGTTGTAAGACCCCAAATTATTAATAAATGAAATTTAATTTCCTCTATTTATTATTCTGAAATAGTAAGGGTTGATTTGATTAATGTGGTCAGTTATGGGTAAAATGCGCAAATATTTTAAATAAGCAAGTGGTTATAGAATATTCATTGTTGTCGGGGAATATTCGCTTGGTCGTGGAATATTCTTACTGTTGGAGAATATTCGTACGACGGCGCAGTCTTTTGTGGGCCCCATAACGGAAAGCGATTGGATGAAGAAAACGACAAAAACAAGTTGTTTATAAATAACGGCGTAGTTGTTACCGTTAATACTGTTGGAATACCCGGTGGTTAAAACACAGTAATACGCGTTGTTACACAGTAGCACACGGTATTGCACCAATTATTGATTCTTACGTAAGAAGGCATTACACAATAATTGTTACCGTAATTACTATTCAATATTGTATTTTATTGATTCAATAATTGCTGCGTTGATATTTTATATTACTGTTGTTTTAATAATTGTCACTACACAGTATTTTCTATTATCAGAACAATAATTCATATTATCTGAATAATATTATTAGATAACATTATTGGCAATGTCTAGAAAGTTCTGTCTAAGGAGAGGTTTGGTCATCTAATTGCGCGCCAGTAAGGAGAGATCCTTATTGGAAAGCCCCCTCTTTCTTGGGAACGGCCTGGTTGCCAGTACTGTGATTCTGTAATATTATTTGTGTATAATTAATTATTGATTTATATGATGAGGAAAATAGTGATTTTATGTGGATATAGATGGAGAAAATTTTTAATGTGACAATTGTTGAAAATTAATATTTTATCTTTTTCTGATAAAATAGTTCATTTAAATATATTATTTTAATAATATATTGATGGTGATATTTTTACAATGAATGTGGGATATATGAGTATATGAGGAGGAAGAGTATTTTTGTGGCATTAAATGATTAACACATGCTTTGTGTGTTGGTGGACACAATTCTTGACCGAAAATTTATTATTGACTGTAAAATCTCCCGTTGGTGGATTTCGGTCAATTTCTGTTTGGAATTTGGAAAAACTTTCTTCTGCAAAGTTGTAGAGAATTGAATTTCCTATAAAAACTCGCGAGATTTGAATTTTCTGATCAAAGGACTATTTATTATGAATTATTGAAGTTCCGAAGTTCTGAAATAATTGATTTTTGGGAGTTTAAGTTAATTATTTTGAGAAAAACGTTTTTTCTTACTTTTTCTAGAAGGTTAGCATGTGTGAATTGCTGAAATTCAGATTCAAGAGGTGGGCTTGACAATTATATAAATATATTATTATTTTATTAAATTTTCTGCTTTTGTGTTCTAAGCATTTTTCTATAAATAGGGTGCTTAGGTTAGAATTGAAAATCACACCAGAAACTGAAGTTTCTCTCTCTTTCTCTCTCTATATCGAGCGTATTCTTGTGAGTATTTGATACTTTGAGTGTTGCTATACGGTGCAAGTTTCCTTCAGCACTATATCTAGTATTCCAGTCAGAAGTACCGTATTTCCGAGGTAAGGGATGTTATTTCTTCTTAAATGATATTATTTTCTTCAATATCATTATGCCGAAGTATTGATCTGAACTTTTTATCAAATTTGGAACTTTTCATGTCGGGGTTACTATTCACGAGTTACTATTCACGAGTTACTATTCACCGAAAAATGAAATTTTCTTCTTTTCGTCCAAAATATCTATTCTGGATACTAGCTTTGATTATATGCATGTTTTGATCATTCTTGAATTTTACTCCACTATGATTATTTATGAGGTATTTTTGGACATGGAATAGCTGAAATACGAATCCTTAATATTTATTATTTTGTTTCACTGGATTCGTTTCCTTTAAAATATTTTTCATCATCCTCAGTCCTAAATGATGATATAATTGAATATATTTGGCCTGTAGTGCAAAGATTGATGATTTGTGATGAATATCTTTGGCCCGTAGTGTAAAGATGAACAGGTGTTGAGATGAACATGATCGACTGGTGATACAAATGAATATCTTTGGCCTGTAGTGCAAAGATGAATATTTGATCAAAGATGGTTATTGATTGTTGTTACAGGGATAAAATATTGATGATGGACTTTTAAATCTTAGAAGATAGTAGAACTCATTCACTACTTGACTCTTCTAATGGTTTGATGTTTCCGCTGCAGTTATTGATTTAAAATTTGTTGTCTATTGTATTCTATTAGATTTTTCCCTGTTGAAGACTAACGATAATTTGTTGTATATTATCTTAGTCATAATATTCTTTACTGGGCTAGTTGAGCTCACCCTTTTCCTTGTTGTTCCAATTTTCTTCTCAGGAGGCGAGAATGTAGCGAGTACTAGTCGGGGTGTGGAATGATGGTTCAAGACAGTTGTTTTAGTAGTCCTCACTATTTTGTAAAATAGTGTATCAATAAGTATAATGAGGACTTAATTGAGTATGAATACTGTCTAGATGACAATATTTGTATTTAAACTCACAGTATATGTGTTGTCGTATTTTGCACGACAATTGTAATAATAAAGTTGTAGTTATTTTCTGTACCATGTATTTGGCGACTCAGAATGGGTTGGATGGATTGGACCTATTTTGGGGGCGTCACAAAGACTAAATTGGTTCTTTATTAATTTTTTATTCTTAGTTTAGGTAGGATTCATTTATGGTAATAGTGTTTTAGTTAGAAACAAATCTTTTATAATATTATGTAACTAAGTTGTTACCTATTAGGATTTTGTAACCATAATAATTAGTTACCTATTAGAAGTTTATTTCCATAATTATAGGAATTCTTTAGTTATAAAAACCTGTCTTGTGGGTTGAAGGATTTGATTAATTCAATAATTATTATCTTTTACAATTGATATTGTATTATTTTTCTAGTGGATTCCAGTTTGTGTTCTTAGAGCTTACGTTGGTAAACTCTTTGCGTTTTCCATTCTGCGTCAATTGGTATCAAAGCCAAGGATTTTGCCTTGTCAATGGCCAGCAACGAAGGTGAGAGAGATAACCTTGACGACGTTGGTCGCATGGATGCCGAATTATGGGCAGCGATCAATGAGCAACGACAGTCGATGGCACGGGGTGGTAGCCATGTTGCAAAAATTGTTTGTGCGACAACCCATACCCAACAATCCTATCAACAACAGGGCTGGAGGCCAGGGATTTGCCCTTGGACGCCTTAGAGGTGAACGTCCGCATGGAGAAGCGAGACGCGAACAGATCGAAGGCCTTAGTGATGAAGATTCCAATGAGGAGTTTGGAGGATACCAAAGAAACCCTAATCAACACCAAAATTGAAACCAAAATTAACCTGATTATAGAATACGCACGGACATACCATTGTTCCATGGTAAGTTGCAGATTGAAGAGTTTCTGGATTGACTTTCTGAGGTCGAGAGAATTTTTTGAGTTGACAAAGGTCACGACAGATCGACAAGTTAACCTGGTAGCGTACAAGTTGAGAAGCGTGGCTGTTGTTTGGTCAGAGAAGTTATAGATGGATTGACGACGACAAGGCAAAACTCCTATCCGATCTTGGAGGCGAATGAAACAATTTATGATGAATAGATTTTTACCCCCAGATTATGAACAATTTATCTTCCGGAGCTATCAGAATTGTGCACAGGGTAACATGACTGTAGTCGAATTCACGGAGGAGTGATCTAGGATGTCAGTGCGTAACAACTTGAATGAAACTGAGGCACAACAAGTTTCTAGGTATTTGGAGGGATTGAAGCCTTCTATCCGAGATAAATTTGGGCTTCAATTCGTTTGGACAGTGGATGAAACACATAACATGGCTTTGAAGGAAGAATTTGTCAGGAATAAGCATGTGAATGGTATTCCTATTTACATATGATTTGATTATGATATATATGAATGAATATGCAAGTATGCCTGTATCAAGAAAAGTTGTAAAGTCCTTTGATAGATAATAGAAACATATGTACAAGGACTTAGAATGAATTGATCAAATGTGTTAGGTTGATCCTACATAAGCAAAACAGCTTTGTAAAGTCCTTAAAAAGAAATGATGTACAAGGACTATAAATATAGAAAGATTAAACATGTTAGGTTGGTCTTATGATATAATAGATAGGCTTGTCTGATCATCGAGCACTGCACCAAAAATCGTAGTCTGCCAGGAGAGTCAAAGAAAACTCGAGAGCTATCGAGGCAGAATCGTAGTCTGCAAGATAGTAGATCTCGGAGTTTGTAGACTGCCAAGAGAGACGAGGAAGGATCGTAGTGTGTCGAGAAGAACTTCTTCAGGGTCGTAGTCTGCTGAGGAAGTCATGTTCAAAATCGTAGAGATAGTCTACCTACGAGCAGACCGAGAATCTGCCGAAGTCAAGTCAAGGATCGTAGACTACACTTTGAGTCATAAAGTCTACTAATCATATCAAAGGCAGAGATCGTAGTCGAGAAAGATCAGATGAAGACATCAAGCACAAGGCAGAAATCGTAGAGTGTCAAGATCTGATCTCGGAGTCATAGTGTCTGCACAGCCGAAGCTGAATCGTAGAGTGCAGAACTAAGACCTTAACAGATGTGCTCACAATGCCAAGGCAGAATCGTAATCGTAGAGAAAATACGATTCTCAACAAATGAGCACTTCCATAATATCCAAAGGAATGAAGCCTCTGGTTAGCACTGCATAGATACATCCCACCTAAAGGAAACCAGAGAGCACTCAACGAATGGAATGCAAGCTACCAGAAGATCTAAGTACCAACCCAATCAACATCAAGATTGAGTTGTGAAGCCATTCTAGATGAAGTCTTCCACAAGGAGATCAGAAGAAGACTTCTGTAACTAACTAAGGAAAGTCAGCTAGTGCAGTAGCTGTGATGCAGACAGAAGACAACGATCTTGGAAGCTACCAAGATCGTAGTGTTAGCCAAACAAGACAGAACTAATGGAGTATACACAGAGATACTGGTCAGCCTCTGAAGAATAAGGCTAAAGTGATTAAGCATTGGGTCAGTCCATTGATGATAAGTGAATGGGAGATCACAAGGAGAAAGCGAGCTGGACACGCCACAGATCTGAAGTATCTTGCTATTCAGAAGGGGTCAGAACAAAGGAGTCAAGCCATCAGTATCTGAGAGCTGTCAAGGCAAATAGGAGTGTTGAAGCACTGTACAAAAGAAGGAAGAGGTATTCTACACTGAAGATCCAATCAACAATCTTCAAGATCATAGTGTTGTCTCTACCAGTCAACAAGACACTACGATCAGGTCCATGAAGACATGCATCAGAATCGTAGAGTTAGAATAATTGAAGATTGAAGCATTGGCAACGGTTCAATCTGAAGGTTGATATTTGGACAAGAGCTTATTGAGAGCATCGATGCAAAATGACAACCTCTGATCGAGAAATTAGAAGGAGGAAATAAAGTCTTCGACCTGTCCAAGACGTTAAAGTGACATCTCTGACGGGATAGGTGAAACAGTAGACTGTAGTGTCAAAAAGTCAGAAAAAGTTGTCATATCACATCTGCAGTCTGCACCAAGTAACTCGAGATCTGTGAAGCATTTCAAAGATCTTTCAAAGGCTACTTTCCAACGGAAAGATTGGGGAGGAGTATATATCTGCTAGAGCTTCAAAGATCAAAGAGTGCTGAAGTTGTCGAGTTTGGAGAGATGGTGGACTGATCTACCCAACGTAAATAGTGAGTGACCAATGAAGGTCTGAAGACTCACTCTACGATCCACCAAGAACACTCAGAGACATACAAAGAAGTAGAAGTGAGAGTTCTACTACTTGAAGAGTGTTCTAAACTGCCGAGAGAAAGTAGAGCATCAATGACATCTTGATGTCCATCATGGGAAGACTCTAAGTACCATAGAGAAGAGCTCACAGTCATCTTAGCAAGTCCATCATGAGAAGGCATCAAGGATCAAGAAAGGAGAACACAAACGCCATCAGGGTGGCAAGCATGAGAAAGTTTCCAAGTACCTAGCAGGAGAACTTACAATCATCTTAGAAACCCATCATGTGCAGCTATCATGTATCAAGAGGAATGATTTTCAAGGCAGTTCATCAAGGGATCATTAGAAGTGGTTGAGTAACTGAAGAAGCTGAGCATCATGCAACACTCAACTGCACTTCAAGGATGATCATGCCAAGCTGCTAAGTACAGAAGATGTTGAGAGCATAAAGACATCTTAGAAGCTCAGCACCAACTCCAACAAACAAACAAACAACTCAACAACAAGAAGGTAGGGCCTGAGGGGTCCTTGTCCGGAGGGACTAAATGAAGTTCCAAGCCTGCTGGGCTTGAAGAGTTCCTAGGGAACTAGAGAAGTTCCAAGGCTGCTGGCCTTGAAGAGTTCTTAGTGAACTGAAGTCCCAAGGCTGCTGGCCTTGAAGGAATCTTAGTGATTCAGGGTGCTGTCCTTCCTTAGTGGAAATCCTGCTAGTTGAGAGCAGAAGAGTGGATTAGGAGCTTGAGTCTCTGAACCACTTAAAACCCCTTGTGTTTTTTACTTTATGTCATTTACATTATGTACATTAACTGCTATAACTGTTATGTATGTTTTAACTGCTTACCATTGAACTAACTCTACGAACAATGTATGCATGATTAATGAATATATCAATGAAGGGGATCTCTTACTTATTCCGCTGTGCTTGAAAAGATTCATATGTTTGTCATATGCTAAATTATTAGCAATACAAAATAAACCAGAAAAGTATTTGAAATCAAAAAGGATTATTCAACCCCCCCTTCTAGATCTATTGTGCCTATTGGGAACTAACAGAATTAATAGAGAAGATATCCAATCGATTTGCTTATCACAAAGAGGACATGGGGGAGACGTCCAATGCAGGTGCAAATAGAAACAGATTTTCGACGAGTGATGGAAAGAATCAGTCTAAAAGTATGACCGATCAGTCCCAAAGAGGTTCGGGGCAACCTAATATTCCTGTTGAGACTCGGACGACAACATCGGCTACAAGGGAAACCCCTTGGGCACCCAACCCATATGCTAAATCTGGAGGTTTGAAGTGCTATAGGTGCGGCCAACCGTGTCATTGCTCAAACGAGTGTCCAACGAGGAAACCGATGAATCTCGTGGATGTTGGAGAAGATGATGAGGACGCCAAAGAAGAAACAGATATGGGCAAATTTTGGGATGGTGCAGAAATAGCCGAGAAACATGGAGAGCATGTAAACTGCGTGATTCAACGAGTTATGTGCTCAATGAAGTTAAAAGGTTCCTCCCAAAGAAATAATATTTTTAAGGTATGATGTAGTGTTCAAGGGAAGTTTTGCGACCTAATAGTAGACAGTGGAAGCTGCAAGAATTTTTTGTCAAAAAAGATGGTAGAACACCTAAAATTGCAGGTAGAGAAACACCTAAAGCCCTATGTAATTGGGTGGATTCAGAAAGGACCTAAGGTGAACATGACTGAAGTGTGCAAAGTACCTATCTAGATCGGACAGTACTATCGAGATAAAGTGATCTACGACGTAGTCGACATAGATGCTAGTCACTTGTTATTGGGCCGACCATGGCAGTTTGATGTGGATGTCACTTATAGAGGGTGTGACAACGTATTTGTTTTCAATTGGGGTGACAGAAAGATTGCAATGGTTCCAAAACAAAATTCAGGGGATGGCACCACTAAGAACCTGAAAGCAAAGCATTTTTTACTATCAGTAATCACATCGGTAGTTGATTTGGATTTGGAAATTAAGAAGGCACAGAAGGTACATGTTGTGGTGGTGAGAGCTCTAGTGGTAGAAGGAAAGGAAGAGCAGAAATTCATGTTACCCGATAAGGTATAATCCCTTTTAAGCGAATTTAGTGAGTTAGTGTCTGACGATTTACTGAATGACATGTCACCGCTAAGGGATATTCAACATCATATCGATCTAATTTTGGGAGCAAGTTTACCTAATTTTCCTCATTATCAGATGAGTCCCAAGGAAAATAAGATCTTATAGGAGAAGGTGGAGGAATTACTGAAGAAGGGGTTCATTCGAGAAAGTATAAGTCTATGTGCGGTTCCCGCATTGCTGGTCCCGAAGAAAGATGGCAGTTGGAGAATGTGCATTGATAGCCGAGCAATCAACAAGATAAATGTTAGATACAATTTCTAATTCTGAGGTTGGATGACATGTTAGATATATTGGAGGGTTAGAAGTTGTTCTCGAAGATAAATCTTCAGAGCAGATATCATCAGATTATGGTAAAACCTGGTGATGAATGGAAAATTGTGTTCAAAACAAAGGATGGACTCTACGAGTGGGTAGTCATGCCTTTCGGATTGTCCAATGCGCCTAGTACTTTTATACGACTTATGAACCAGGTATTACGACCTTTCATTGGGAAATATGTTGTCGTTTATTTTGATGATATACTGATTTATAATCAGAACGAGGAAGACTATATGGAACACCTTCGGGTTGTGTTGGAGGTTTTGGCCAAAAACAAACTCTTCGTTAACTTTAAGAAGTGTATTTGGCTGGTCGAACGTCTGTTATTCCTTGGATATGTGGTCAGTTCGGAGGGAATCATGGTTGACGAAGAGAAGGTGAGGGCTATACGTGATTGGCTTACTCCTAAGAACATAGGAGAGGTGAGAAGTTTTCATGGGTTGGCAACGTTTTATCGCCGATTTATTAAAGATTTTAGTAGCATTGTGGCACTCATTACCGAGTGTTTAAAGAAAGGTAAATTTCAGTGGGGAGAAGCAGCTAAAATAGCTTTTGTAATTATCAAGGAGAAACTGTGCACTACACCTGTTCTTGCTCTACTTAGTTTTGGGAAGCTAATCGAGGTGGAGTGTGATGCTAGTGGTATTAGAGTTGGGGCAGTTTTGTCACAAGAGAAAAGATCAGTGGCATTTTTCAGTGAAAAACTAAGTGATGCGAGGCGAAAGTGGAGTACGTATGACCAAGAGTTTTATGCTATTGTTCGAGCTTTAAAACATTGGGAACACTATCTGATTCAACGTGACAAGACCATCAGTGGAGTAGCCGAACAATATTTTTGGCCTCAACTGAAGCGTGATGTAGTAAACTTGGCTCGCAAATGCTATGTGTGTCAAACTGCGAAGGGTCAAGCTCAGAATACAGGTCTCTACATGCCTCTACCCGTACTGAGTGCTATATGGGAGGATCTGTCGATGGATTTTGTTTTAGGTCTCCCTCAGACTTAACGGGGAGTGGACTCTATGTTTGTTGTGGTCGACCGGTTCTCTAAGATGGGACATTTTATTCCTTATCGGAAGACCTCTGATGCATCCCACGTGGCTCAGTTGTTCTTTCGGGAAGTAGTTCATTTACATGGAGTTCCTCAATCTATCGCTTCTGATAGAGATTCGAAGTTTCTTAGCCATTTTTGGATCACACTATAGCGACGGATGGATACTACTTTGAAGTTCAGTAGCACTGTGCATCCACAGACAGATGGACAGACAAAAAATTTGAACCGAACGCTAAACAATTTGATTCGAAGTATTTGTGGTGATAAGCCAAAGCACTGGGATGTGGTGTTGGCAAAAGCTGAGCTCACATAAAATAATGATGTTCACACTGCTACGGGTCAATCTCCTTTTGCTTTAGTGTATCAGTAGTCTCCTAAACATACGTTAGATCTGACACGTCTTTCCAAGGTTGTTGGAAATAGTGTTTCTACTGAAAACCTAGCTGAGCAAGTTCGAGATGTTCAAGCTAAAGTGAAAGCTAGGTTGGATGAGAAAAATGTAAAGTATAAAGTTGTAGCCGATGCTGTGATGCCCCCAAAATAGGTCCACAAGACCCATTTTGAGTCGTCAGATATCACACTACAGAAATTAAATACAAACTTTATTTATACAATTGTTGAACTGTCGTGCAGAGTACGAAAACACATAAGCTGTGAGTTTTAATACAAATATATGTAACTCTAATGGTGCCTTGACCACGACACCTTACAATGGTACTTTACATAAAAGTACAGTCAATAACTATTTTAGAAATTAAAATCTTTGGAAAATGCTCAAGAAAACCTTCGTACATAGGAGGCCATGCATCTAAGTTATGATAGATATTATATGACTAGAGAATTATTTTTAGTTGACCCAATAGACCCCAAAGAAAAACGAAAAGATTACTATCATATTCTTTCCAATGGTGAGTCTTCTCTTGACATATAATTATCTCCATTATCTCCAATTGAGAATTATATTTCAACCAAACCCCAAGATTATATAGGTAGTGCTCGTAGATATAATCAGCAAGTGGATGTGCACAACCCTGTCTTATGATAACACGAAATCGTC
Organism: Panax notoginseng; assembly: GCA_016801055.1. Taxonomy (NCBI): domain Eukaryota; kingdom Viridiplantae; phylum Streptophyta; class Magnoliopsida; order Apiales; family Araliaceae; genus Panax; species Panax notoginseng. Next base: position 173,858,139 of record CM029018.1, read on the forward strand.
TGTCATTAGACATCTTCTATGATAGTGGCAAAACACCCTTCCAAAGTTGGGTTCACCTCACCCTATTCGGTTCACCAAAATTAACGGTTAAAATGACGTATAAAATACGACACACTTATCTAAAATTCTCAATAAAATTATTTCCATACTGTTTTAGGGGAAACCTCAACAGCTATAGACCATCGTTTTATTCTCCTGTTACCCCCGCTCTACCCGACTACGTTCTTCTTACCTGAAAGGAATTATGAAACAAAAGAGTGAGCACAACTAGCACAGTAAAGAATATCATGATTAAAGATAATTAAATTATCAATAGTCTTCGTCAATAATAAATTAAAGATTTAGAACATATGGTAGATGATAAAACTTTTCAATCATAGTGGCAGCGGAACGAGCAATCCATTAGAAGAGTCAAATAAACCATAAAGTCTATTGTCTTCTCCATGTTAAAAGTCCACCAACAATGTTTTATCTCTGTAACATCAATCAACAGTTCCTGTTCATAATCATACTAATAAACTCATCTTTGCACTACGGGCCAAGATATTTATTAACAGTTCATCTTTGCACTACAGTCCAAAGATATTTAACAACAGGTCAACTTTGCACTACGGGCCAAAGATATTCAGCAACAGGTTATCTTTGCACTACGGGCCAAAGATATTCAACAACAGGTCATCTTTGCACTACGGGCCAAAGATATTCATATCTCAACGAAATATATAATCATTTCAGAATTTATATAAACAATAATTATAACCATGTTAATCAATTCACATTTGCACTTAAGCTAAAGATATGCAATTATAAATTCAATAGTCATGATCATACCAGTCAACAATTCATCTTTGCACTACTGGCCGAAAAAAACCCATAGTCACGACCATACCAATAATTTACCCATCTTTACACTCAAGTGAAAGAGAAATTTTAATACTGGTGTTATAAAAATATTATATATGATAACATAAACAATATAGACAAAATATGGATTTAATTTCAAGAGTAAGATTTATAAATCAACGATAATTTGGTTAGAAAAAGAAACTAATTTTGTCGTGAATAGTAACTCAAGAATAGTAACCTATGAATAGTACTCTGTATACATGAATAGTGCCGTATACGTGAATAGTACCGTATACGTGAATAGTAACCCATGAATAGTACTCATAAAAGGAAAATATAAAAGAAAATGATATTTCATGACGAGTACAAAAGAAATGATATCTTATACGAGTATAAAAGAATATATGAACTGCAAATGGATTTTCACCCACCATGCAGCAATCCACGTAGACAGATCATTTCCATAATTTAATAAAGAATTAATACGAATGGTCATTCACCATGCATGCAGTAATCCGCGTAGATTGCAGGTTACTCCCACAGATTAATAAAAATGAATACGAAGGGTTATTCACCATGCATGCGGTAATCCGCGTAGACAGGTTACTCCCGTAGATTAATAAAGAATAGAATAACAAAAGAATTTCACCATGCATGCGGTAGTTCGCGTAGACAGGTTATTCCCACATAATAATAAAGAATGGAATAACAAACGATTTTACCATGCATGCGGTCATCCGCGTAGACAGGTTATTCCCACAAAATAATAAAGAATGGAATAACAAAAGATTTCACCATGCATGCGGTAGTCCGCGTAGACAGGTTATTACCACAAAATAATAAAGAATGGAATAACAAAAGATTTCACCATGCATGCGGTAGCCCACGTAGACAGGTTATTCCCACAGAATAATAAAGAATAGAATAACAACCCTTACGAGTATTAAAAGAAAATAACTCTATTCATGAATACGAAAGAAATAATACCCATTACGAATACAACAAATAATATCTCTTACGAATACAAAATAAATAACACCCCTTACCATACGAAAATAACATCCCTTACGAATACAAAATAAATAACACCCCTTACCATACGAAAATAACATCCCTTACGAATACAAAATAATTAACATCCCTTACCTTAATAAAAATTTGGAGACTGCATTAGTGTAATAGCAGAATACTCTTCTTCTTTCTCTCTATAGTTTCTTTTTCTAGAGTTTTACTGAATTCGTAAGAAATAATGAAGGAACGAGCTTCTATTTATAGGAAAAAGGACTGAATAGTAACTAATTCATGAACGGTCTAGATTAATTTACTTTTAAACGGACGGTCCATATTGATTTACTATTATATCTTTAACCAACGATCCATATTGATTTACTATTATAACTTCAACCAACGATCTGAAAAATTAGCACATCTCCTCATGGAATAATAAGCCAAACTTATAACAAACACCTCATAACAAACCCCCTCTATTTATATAAAAAATTGAATAAATAATTACCACAAATCATTTATCTTTAATCAACACATTTTTAATCTATTAACAATTATTCATCATTAATATTATAACTCACAATATTTAACAAACAGATCATTCCTAGGAAAGAGGGGGCTTTCCGATAAGAATTTCTCCCTATTGGCGCGCAATTAGGTGACCAAACTTCTCCTCGACAGAACTTTCTAGATATCGTCAATATTGTAAATAATAATATGAATACCTTTGTCGTCTCAATTATTGATTTAGTAATATAAAATATTATGCAGATGATACTGTGACAATAATTGAATCAAATAATGTGAGATATTATGTAGCAATTACTGTAGCAATAATTGAGTATAACTGAGTGACTTCTCACGTAAGCATCAATAATCAATACCGTGTGCTACTATGGAACCATGCGTATTACTGTACTTTTACTACCGAGTATTTCAACAGTTTAATGGTAAAAACTTTCGCCGTTATTTTTATAAAAAAATATTTATATCGTTTTCTAACTTCGACAGTTATTCTGTTGTGGGGTCCACCAATGATGGTGTCGTCGTACGGATATTTCCTGACAAAACGAATATTCCCCGACCAAATGAATATTCCCCGACACAACGAATATTTTATATAAACTTGCTTACTTTGCAAAATTTTCACATATCACCCTTAACTTTAACCCTTTATCAATTTAGCCATTAAATAGAATAATAATTATAAGAAAATTGAATACTTTCATTTCATAAAATTTGGGGTCTTACAGATGCCAAGAGGCGTTCAAAGTTGTTTGAAGATGGTGATCAGGTTATGGTTTTTTTTATAAGGAAAGGTTTCTAGTCGGTTCCTATAACAAGTTGAAGCCATAAAAGTATGGTCCATACAAGATAATCAAGAAGATCAATGATAATGCCAACGTGATCGACTTGTCTGCCAAATTAAACATCTCTCGTACTTTTAATGTATTCGATCTTTATGAGTTCTGTGAAGATGTTCTGCTTTATCCAGATTATAACTCGTGGTCGAGTTCTTCGCAGGTGGGGAGGACTGATGTAGGACAGCTGGCTTTGGAGTTTGAGGAAGAGTTAGCTAGGAAACGGGGAAAGAGAATTGGTCCGAGGAAACGACCATAATTCCCGAAGAACTGAAGTTGTTCCCGATAGAGTTGGGTTCGTTCGACTTTAGGAGAACACTTCGAGTTCGGAAAGGGCGTCATGGTTTCGGGAAGACTAAATTGGTTCTTTATTATTTTTTATTCTTAGTTTAGGTAGGATTCATTTATGGTAATAGTGTTTTAGTTGGAAACAAACCTTTTATAATATTACGTAATTAAGTTGTTTCCTATTAGGACTTTGTTACCATAATAATTAGTTACCTATTAGGAGTTTATTTCCATAATTATAGGAATTCTTTAGTTATAAAAACATGGCTTGTGATAGTGTATTATTTTTCTGGTGGATTTCAGTTTGTGTTCTTAGAGCTTACGTTGGTAAATTCTTTGTGTTTTCTATTATGCATCACAGTTTAAATATAAGATGAAAAGACCTACTAATTATTGAAGTTGTGAATATTATAAGAGATGACCTTTAAAAACGATATTCATATGTCATATAAAAATTGTCAAAAAATAAAATTATTATCTATTAAAATAAAAGCTTTATAATTTTTTTAAAAATAAAAATAATATAAAAAATATTAAAATTAGTATCTCAAACTAGCATGTGTACGGCCTGTCAAACTTGTTTGTACTAATTTCATAACTAATTTGCACAGCTGTAGAGGAAGTGTTTTTTGATAATTTAAAATGGGAAAACTATTAATGAGATTATATAATTCTTCGTATATAGTTTTAAGATTGACAAAAAATAATTTATAAGAATATTTGAAGGACTTATTCCCCTAATATAAGATAAAATAGTCTAAAATAGTGTTAAAGTTAAAACAAATAGTCAATTTCAAGTATGGCATTTTACAAACAAACATGGTACGGACTACGGAGGATGAAGCCAAGAAGGAAGTATAAAGGATAGAATCACCTCTGTCCATTTACTACTGCAGCTTTTCAAAAAAGACCACTTTTCATACAACCTGTTGGGAGCATGATTGGGTGGGTCCGGATGGTTTGGTGGGCCTCAGGTCACGTAGAGGATTCTTTCCCACAAGTTGGTATATTATAGACAGTGGATTGGACTTTAAAAAAATATGTGATTCCCAATTGCATTTAATTTCTAATTTCTAAGGAAAGAGTCATGATTATATCCGACATCTTTTCTTTAAGGAGATTAACTCCTATCCAAATATGGTAGTTACAATGGTAAGAAATTTTATTTCGGGGACATATAAGCCTACAGTGTTAATCTTTTTTCAGTCTGTACTTATTCTGACATGGGAGCTATCCTCTAGTGGCCCAGACCGTTAAGTTCCTACTTGTGATTTCATTTTTGTGCAGGATTTAACGCATTGTTTGGTGATTGGACACGTTAACGGATCTTGGTGTTAACATTTGCGCTAGAAGAAGGGCCTTTTGGTGCTAACCGATTTTCTCAATACCTGGAATTTTAACAGAAGTCATGGCGACAAGCAAGGCGAACACAGTTTTCGAACAGGAGAAATCCTCGGCTAACCCCTCTGCTCAACAAGGCTTCTGTCAAGGAAAAGTTGGGATCCACCAATCGTGTTACAGATAGGCTCGGCCCTAGTAGCCACTCTATAGGGCCAACAAAGGTTTGGATGGTTCCAATTCGATAATAGTTGTTCTCGGTCAGTCTGAAGGCCCCAGATCCCCACAATCATGCCGAGAATACTCAGTCCCAGACACATATAAAAGGAGACAAAAATTCGAAGCGGTACGGTCGAGCCAAAAGAGAGTTGATTCTGATCCGGAAGATGTAGGAGAGCAGGGATGTCATAGAGACCCTACATCTTTAACAAAAGGAGTTGGATGCCCAATTAGTTGCGTTGGTGGGCGAAGAGGAGGTTTCCTCAATTCGATAACGTCGTTAGGAAGCCATGCCTGAGGGCTTATCTAGGACACATCATTTGGATGGCTCTCGACATGACAAGAGCAGGCAAAGAAGTCGCTACCGAGAAGGCAGCAGCAAGGATCAGAAGATATTAGGACGTAGACGGTGGGTGGCTTCTCTAGAACATATACAAGATCGACACAAGCCATCCCCCCGTAAGAAGGAAACTGACCACCTCACACGGAGAGTAGTAGAACTGGAGCAGAAGCTGACAACGATCAACTAGGAAAGGGGGGCACTAATTGATCCGACAACACCTTTTACCACGGAGATTGATCAGGTTCGGGCCGATCCCAATAAAAAATTTTGCCCATTGAGAGTTATGACGATATTGGAGATCTGTATGACCATACCCATGCCTATGATCAGCTCATGCGGTACTACGATCATTCTGATAGGGCAAAGTACCAAATGTTCATTACAACTTTGAAGAAGGAAGCCCGAGAGTGGATGGTGTAGAAGCCTCCAAACTCTATCGCATCGTGGAAAGAACTTTGTGACAAATTCCACAACTGGTTTGGGAGCAACAAGAGGATGGGAACTCAGGCCCTTGTATTCAAATGAAGCCTTAAGCCAATACGTACGTAAAAAGGTTCTGCAAGGCGGTTGGTACATGCAGTGACATATTTGAATGGTCCTCAAACCCTCAGATTCTTTACTACTAGGCTGGACATAGTGAAATTGAAGAAACTAATGAAGGACACGATGTTCAATCCCCCGAAGGACCAGTCAGAGGCATACGATCAGACGAAGAATTTCATCATTATTGAGGAGGCCATGGAAAGTCTGAAGCTGGGCGCACACACCCAAGACAAACTAAAGGATCGAGACAGAAATAATAATAACAAGTCAAACCTGCAGCCGAAAATAAATTTCAATAATGGAGGGTCGAGAGGCAGTCGATCGCCTTTCCCGAATCGAAGCATCAACAATGTTTACACTCCTCTTAACCTAGATGGGGCGAAGATATTAGAGGATATTCAAGGAAACCCATACTTTGAATCGTGTCTGGCTGACACTCGACCCTAGAAAGGAAACCATAATTGGTATTGCAACTATACCTAGACATCGATCCATTCTATAAAGGATTGTTAACATCTGAAGAATTTGATCTAAAAGAATATACAGATTGTCGAGTTGATCCAGTATATTACAGGTAGAGGGGATCCAAGAAAGGAGCCAGAGGTAGCCAATCAGGAGCAACTGAGGAATCAATGGTTTGAACCAAACCCAGCTCCTCGGAATGTTGTAAATGTCATCATTTGGGGTTCAGCAGGACGTATAACTAGGAAGAAGCATCGAGGGCTATTGGATTTGTTACTAACGATATCTCTGCAACCTGCCAAGAAAGATTGGGCTTATCCCAACACGATTATCTCCTTTATAGATGACGACTATCCAACCGAGGCAGTAGATCAGCACGAGGGTGCGCTAGTGATCACAGCCCAGGTCGGACCGATAGGCATGAGGAGAATGATGATTGATAATGGTTCATCAGTTGACATCCTCTATAGTCACATGTATTAGAGGTTAGACTTAAAGGGTTGGAAGATGGAAGTGGGCTAGGAGACCCCTTTGTACGAGTTCAGCAACGATTCAATGCATGTGGCTGGAACTATAGAGCTACATGTTGTCTTCAGCACGACTCATCAATAAATCGAGGTGAATGTTAGATTCTTTGTGGTATATATAGACTCTGGGTACAATGCAATATTGGGTTGGCCGACATTGGCAGATTTACAGGCGATGACTTTCATTCCTCACTTCAAGCTTAAATTTCCTACACCGAATGGGGTTGGAGAATTTAAAGGAGATCAGGACATCGCCCGAAGGTGTTACCGGAATACTCTAATCTCATAGGGGGCCGGGGTTTTTAAACAGAGGCAGATAATAACAATCGAGGTAGAGCCATTCACTGAAGGTAGTACTGAACCCCTCTCTTTATCAGCCGAGGAGACAGAAGACATAGAGCTAATACCAGGTAATAGGGACAAGACTGTAAAGATCGATTCAGGTTTAGAAGAACCCCTTCGAATAGGGCTGATTAAATTATTACGGGTATATACAGACATTTTTGCATGGGTGCCAAATGATATGCCTCTTATAGATGAGTCGGTAGTCGTGCATAAGTTGTGTGTGGATCCTTCCCGGAAACTTGTTCAGTAGAAGAGAAGGATTTTCTCTCATGAGCGGCACAAAATTATTGATGATGAAGTGGCTAAACTATTAACAGCTGATTTTATATTTGAAATTGATTATCCAGAATGGTTGGCTAATGTGATGCTGGTCATAAAGAAGAACGAAAAGTGGAAAATATGTATTGACTACACGAATTTGAACAAGGTGTGCCCAAAGGACTTTTACCCCCTACCCCACATCGATCAATTGATTGATGTTACTTCTGGGTTTGCTTTGTTGAGTTTTATGGATGTATTTTTAGGATATAATCAAATTTTAATATACAAAGAGGATATCCCGAGGACGATGATGTTCGGGTTACGTAACTCATGTGCTACTTATCAAAGGATGATGAATCCTTTGTTGATGAAGTCAGTCCCTTCAGAACCGTTTTATCTTTATCTGGCGGCAAGTTCATTGGTGGTTGGGGCAGTATTGGTACGAGAGGTAAGGGGAAGCAGTTTCTCGTCTATTTTTTCAGTCATGCACTTCGAGATGCAGAGACCAGATATCTGAACTTGGAAAAGTTTGTATATGCACTCATAGTGGTTAGTCGAAAGCTTTAACACTATTTCCAAGGTTGGTTGATAGTAGTGTACACAGACCAGTCCCTAAAAATGGTTCTGCATAAATCGAATATCTCAGGACGGCTCGCTGCATGGGACATGGAGTTGACTAAGTTTATTTTAGAGTATCATCCTCGAACAACTATAAAAGGTCAGGCGTTGGCCGACTTTGAGGTGGAGTGCTCGTTTTCTGAACCCGATCTTATAGTTCAGTTGAATATAGTCGTAGGCTCGGTCATGGATGTTCAGTCGGTTTAGACATCATGGCTTATTTACGTTGATGGATCTTTGACTTCGGATGTCAGCAGAGTCGGAGTGATCTTGACCAGCCAGAGGGGTTCAAAGTTCAGTAGGCCATTCGCTTTCGGTTTAAGGCAACTAACAGCAGAGCGAAGTATAAGGCGATATTGGTCGAGTTGTGGTTGGATAAGAGTTTGGAAGTTCAACTTTTGATTATCTTCAATGACTCACAATTGGTGGTTAAGCAAATTTCAGGTGAATACGAGGCTCGGGGTGCAAAGATGGCTAAGTATTTAGCCGAGGTTTAGGATCGGCTCCACTATTTCGGACCATATGCCTTTCAGGGGGTGGATCGGTCGAATAAAACTATAGTCAATGCTTTATCTAAGTTGGCTACGGCGAAGGCAAGTTCTTTCGATGGTTCGGTGTATCTGGAGGTTTTTGATGCCTCGAGCGTTTAGAGGACATATGTTCTAATGGTATAAAGGTCCAACTGTTGGCTTACTCCATACTTAGATTATCTTACAGATGGAAAGTTGCCTTCAGATCGGATATTAGCGAGAAAGATGAAATATAGGAGTTCATAATTTATCTTGATCGATGGGGATTTGTATCAACGGGGCGTTCTCTTTTCTACTTTTGAAGTGTTTGGTACCGTTCGAAGCAGCCTATGTCCTCCAAGAAGATCATAAGGGTAGTCTTCGGGGTCTTCGGGCCACAACGTCATTGAAGCACGGACTTCTTGGATTTGGACGGAAGTGGTGGGAGAATTTTGTGGTGGGTTTATTGGTATTTGGGGTTCAGAGGGTGATTCAGTATGGAATTTTTTGGCAGAGGGTTCAGAAGATGGTCCCTCATGTTCTTTTCTATTTTTGCTAGGGTCAATTTCCGTGGGGTTGACAGTTTAAGTTATGTCGGGATAAGAGGGTTGGTCGGGCTCGGTAGTTTAGTTGAATCGGGATGAGTGGATTGGTTGGGTTCGGCGGCATGAACGATCTCGGGTTCGGGGGATTGAGAAAGTTCAAGAGTGTTGTTTTGGGATGGTTCAACTGGGGGTTATGGTTGAAGTTTTTACTAACCTTCGTCTTTTCATCTTTAGAATGATATTCCTTTCGGATATTGATATATTTAAAGGGCTTTCCTCAATAAAAGATGATGTGGGGATGATGGTAGATTGTTGTGTTGGCATTGTAATGGATGAAATTGGTTGAACTATAATGGGAGGTTCACTTTGGGTTTCTGCGGGAATGTTACGTTCATTGGCGGCTATGAAGGGTTCATTGGTTGTGATAATGGGGAGAAGGGCTAATTCAGGGACTGTAGGGGTGGAAGATGACTGGCCTACTTCAGTGATCGGTGTTGACTTGATAAGGGACAATGAAAAAAAGAGAAGAAATGGGAAAATGAGTCAGGACAAATATTTACATGCTTTATATAAAAATAGGGGGTTCAGAACTTACACTTGTGATCGTAGAGCCAGGATTTATTTGAAAGAAGATCCATGCTCCATTCTTCCTTTGACATTTTGGATACAAAGGACTTGAAGTATTTGATTCGTTTTGGAGTAAACTTAGGGGCCACCAGGTTGACTTTTGAGGGTCCGGCCCAGTCGGGGATAAGATGGGTGTTTAGGCCTCTGATATAGAACTAGTGTGAATGTCATCCCTTGTTGTTAGAGGGATCCAGATTTTAGTCTTCAGATGTTTATTCAGTTGTCGGAATCCTGGTTCTTTGAATTTCCCCAGGGAAAACATATCTAAGAAGAAATCCATATGGGGTGGAACGCCGCATTCGAAGTAGAAGACAATGAAGCATATCAAGTGGATGTATGAGTTTGCTACCAATTGGGCAGACCCGATACCAACGAAGCTCAGGAAAACGGTTATGAATTCATGGAGAGGGAATTGGACCCCATATTACAACACGCAAAGAGGGATGGCGGTCCAACCATCAGGTCAACATTACATTTTCTCGCAGCATTTTGGGGCTTTGAGTTCGTATGTGTTGGGTATGTGATATTGTAGGCATATCTCCTGGAGGGCTTATGTGGTGGTGGTAGAAGGGGTGTTGATGTGAGAATATGATTTCTCTAAAGAATATTTTTCTTACATTTTTAAGACAATGAGATCTACTTTCGTATGGATAGGGGATGGAGCCTCTTCGGTGGCAGAGGAAGAGGTGACGGTGAGGGGAGTGGTGGTGGCGGGTGTGGAGATTGTAGTGGCAGGAATGGTGACGATTGTGGTAGCAGGAGGGGTGATGGTTACAGAGGTGGTGATGGTGGATGTGATTTCAGCGGTGGCATTGGCGATTGTAGAGGGAGTGGCTTCAGGAGTGGAGACGGTGGTGGTTGGAAGGGTGTTATCTGCCATTGTTGATCAGGGACTTTAGAGATTTGAGGAGGTTTGAACGGAGAAGGTAGTTACAGTAAAGGAGGAAGAAATGTAAAGTTCTTTTTGAAAACTTTAGATCTGAAATATGACATTTGTTTTTGGAGGTGGAGAGTTTTTAAAAAGACAAACCCTTTATCTTTGCACGTTTCTCTAAGTACAACGCAATAAATGGGCATATGGTAATAATGGTGGGGTCCAGTGAAGTGTATGAGACACGAAAGCATTTTGTCTGACTTCGGTAATCGCCCTATTTCATTTAATATTTAATTATTGGGCTTATTGGATTCAATACTCTTTTGTTATATGGCCCCTTATAACAATAGAGTGGGGCCAATGTTGGGGTATAATTGGGTGGACCCGGATGGTTTGGTGGCCCCAAGCCACGTGGAGGATTCTTTCCCACGAGGTAGTATATTCAGGATAATGGATTGGACTTTAATGAATATGTGATTCCCAGTTGCATTTAATTTCTTATTCCTAAGGAGATCGACTCTTATCCTAGTACGGTAGTTATTATGATAAGGAATTTTATTTCAGGACAGAGCGAAAAAGGTGGTGTGATAAACTATAAATACAAGGTTATACACTTCTTCACAGATACTTCATTATTCATAGATCTTTGAGCACTAAAATTATAAGCTTCCATTATTAACCTGTTCTAATATGTACTTATTCTCACACCAGAACTATCTCTTGACGGTTTAGATATTTTTTTTGTGTACATGATTTAAATCTTTGTTTGGTGATTAGACGCGTGAACGAATCTTGGCATACTCATTTCTTCTTGTTTATCAAAAAAACAAAAACAAAAATAAAAACAAAATCAAAATCAAAACCCTGCAAAAAAAAAAACCCTCCTCCGTCTTCATAAACGTCAACTTCTGCGAAACTGTGTTTTTGAGAATGAAAGAAGAAAGATAATAGGGTGTTGGCTAATATTTTCCTGCGTCTTCAAATGATTTTCCTTCTTAGTTTATTCGAGAGATTTTCTTTCTTTCTGATTTCTTTTGTTAGTATCCATGTCTCCATTGTTTTTCTCCCCCAGATATCATGTAGATTTTTCTTCCTTTGGTAGCTAACAAAAATTGGTTAAATTTTTCTTTAATTTTAACTAGCATCTGCATTATCTGGGTCCTTCATTAGAACTCAAAAGGTACTACGCACACCATTTTCTCCCTCTTTATCTCTATCCAAGAAAATTCCAAATTACTACCTCCATCCCATAATAACTGTCGTTTTAGAAGGAAATTTTTTTCCCAATTTATTTGTCGTTTACAACTTTCTAGGAGAATAAATTATTTATTTTTCTATATCACCCCTACCTTCTCTCATTATCCCAAGAAATTTTCTCCCTTGTATTAATAGTTTTCAACTTCCCATAAAGGGGTAGTAATGAAATTTCACACCAATTTTAATTAATAAATAATAGCACTAAATGACTTTCTTAATCCATGTGTATCAAGCTAAAACGACAGTTATTATAGGATGGAGGAAGTATGTTTTACAAGTAAACCCCACTTGAGCTAAACAGTTTTTGATTAATCATAAACTTTTTAAGTGTTCCACCTGGGTTTAGGCCCCCCACCATTCCACTTGAATCAAACCCCACAAATCTCTCTTCTCCTGAACCCAAAAGCCCACCAAAGCTAGAGCATTCAGCACCCACTCTTGGACCAGTGAGTGTGGATCTGGCTCCGGCTCAGGATTTGCCCTCTCATTTGCCGCCGGAAGAACCCATCAGAAGGAAAAGAGGAAGACCTCCAAAGCACACTTCTGGGACTAGGTTGAACATGTGTCAGAACCAGAGCCAACAAAGCCCATTTCTGGACCCTATTAAGAGGAAAAGAGGGAGGCCAGCAAAGCCCATTTCTGGACATAGTTTGGATGTGGGTCAGGACCAGAACCAGTGCTATATGATATCCAAGGGTAAATATCTATCATTACTCTTACCATTTCTGGAAGTACAACTTTGAGCTTAAATTATCTACCATTACTCTTACATTTTTTTTATTTTGAATTTATTTATTTTTACTTCAGGAAATAACAATTCCCCATGCAAAATTTGTAATTTTTAAGGCTATAGTTTGTATCATGTTATACCTCTAAATTTATGGTGTGTTTAGTTTAGTAGTGATAGAATGGTATTCCCTCCATTCCTAAATAAATGTCTGATAAACACGTAATTCATACATTTAATTATCCCTAATTTTGTCCTTTTAATTATATTAGTTTATTAAATTAATATGCTTTATTTTATTTTGTAGGATTTAATATTTGTTACAATAAAGTCAAAATCTTGGTGATCAAGGGATATTTAATGCTTTTATTTATATAAGGAATATCCAAGAAGAATCCTACAAGGAGTAGGAAAGAGGTTGAAAAATCTTGGTGTGCAAGTCAAACCCAACAAGAGAAGAAAAATATATCTAGAAGATCTTTTTGAGAAATTGATTGGGGACAAAATTGTCCAAGTTCAATTAGGGTTCCAAGTTATTTTCCCTATAAATAGGCCTCTTGTTTTAGAGAGAAGGGCACCACTTATTATTTTCTTTTTCTTAGTTCTTCACTAGTGTGGAAGGGAGTAACATATTTAGAGTTTATTTTTTTCTCTTATTCCAATCACGTGTGAAACTACTGTCAGGGAGTATTTGTATCTTTCTTTTATTTATATAATAGAAATTCTCTTTTTAATTATTGTTCTTATTTCATGCGAATTGTAGTACTAATATTATTTGTTTTTGTTTTTAATTCCATGGCTAGCTAAATTTCTAATACCTAGGATTATGATGAAACTAAGTATTTCATAATAATATTTTCTTTCCGTTCTAAAATTAATGCCTAATTATTTTCGCCTTCATATTTTCCTCCGCATAAATTGCATATGATTTTTATATTGATTGCGAGGTTTTGATAAGTTATAGTTAATCTGTGAAATTTTCATAACTTATGTTTGCCCATATTAATTATATGAATCATTATTTTTAAAGGGAATGGAGAATAATTTGGGAATTGATTTAGGAAATAAGAAATTATTTATTATGTTAATATTTGGTGGATTCTGATTCCTAGGTATCTTTTCTCATTAATAGTTTCCGTTATTAATTAGTAGTTTGAATAATTTAGTTAATAAATTTTCTCCACCATATTTATTTCTAATTCGCCTAAAATATTAATTAAGGATATATTATAGAATTAATCTAGTCTTTGTGGGTTCGACCTGTACTTGCCAGTTCTCCAATTTGATATTGTGCACTTGCAGTTACATATTTTTATCACATCAAGTTTTTGGCGCCGCTGCCGGACTAGAATTAATTTTTATTTATTCCTTAATTTTTATTTATTCGAATTAGCTTTAACTCTCTATTTTTTTTTCCAGGATTATTGAAGCTTGTCGAAGGAGCGAAAAGATAAAGATTTTGTTGATGCGCTTTCTTCGGTACTTCGTATCTCTTTATTTTTATTTTTTTTAAATTAAAAAAAATAGTTTAGTTTTTATTAGACTAAAAGACAAATTGCACCCTAAATTTTATATCAGTGTTGACTTTTGCACTCCAAACTAAAAAAGGTGTCTAAGTAACCCCAAATTTTAATTTACTTAACAAAATGCACACTTTCTTCACTTAACCGGTCAAAAGTGACCGGCTAAGGCTGTAATATTTATAAGGAGGGGTGTTTAAGTCTTTTTCTTTTTATATTCTCCAACATTGACATTAAGTCTTCTCTCTCTCCTCCATAACCAACTTTCTCTCTCTCTTCCATAACCAACTTTCTCTCTCTTACACAAACACCCATTTCCTCTCTTTCTCAATGAACTTGTGAGGCTTTCCCCTTTGAAGTACACCCTCCAAAACACTTGAGCTCATCTTTTTTCCTTCTTCCTCACAAATGCCCAATTCACACAATCAAACCACCCATGTAAAATCAACTGAAACTCTCAGCCGCACAACCCAGTTCAACCACGGAATCCAAGTGACGAAATTTAACCCTTCCCAAAAATATACCTTCACCAAAGTGGAAATCCCACTTCCCGATCAACAAAAAGCACCAACCAGTACTATTACATTGATAAAAGCATATAGAAACATTTAAGTCCTCCAAGAACCAAGAACAAACATCACGGATTCAATCTTTGAGTGACTGTGTATATGAGAAATAAATAAAAAATTGAACTCATTATTTTTATTTAGTCCCTAAAAACAAAAAGAATAAAATACTTATATAGGAAAAAGGATAATACAGATTATACAGTTATTAATTTTGGATCAAAAAAATCCCCAATTCGCAAACTCTGTTAAAACACTTGAACGTAGATGAGTTGATTTAAGTTTAGTTTGCCCCACGTCATTTGATGAATATCAATATAATTCCTTATTCAGATAGAGTGGATTTAAGCTCACTGTTACCTCGCAGCTCGATCACTATATCACAACCTCCTACCAACTCACCTTTGCAGTAAAGCTGTGGAAAGGTTGGCCAGTTTGAGAAGGTCTTTAGCCCCTGTCTCACTTCTTCATCAGCCAGAATATCAAAGGACCCAAATTTCACACCCTCCTCCTTTAAGGCATTGACTACTTTGAAGCTAAAACCACATTTTGGAGCATCAGACCTTCCAGGCTTCCCCTTCATAAATAACATAACTGAGCCTGAATTGATCAGACCTTCCAGACGTGAGGTCAAGGTTGCACTCAGGCCAGTGGGATCTGATATGCCAACCTTTCCACCACCAGATTCAGTCACTTTTGCCTTGCTCGAACTCAATCCCATGATCCCTAAAGACAAAATTAATTCACGATTATACAGTTATTAATTTTGGATCAAAAAAATCCCCAATTCGCAAACTCTGTTAACGTACGTGAAATTATCAGAGGAGAAGGAGTTCGAGAAGGCGGTTAAGAAGCCGGATAAGACGGCGAATCACATCTTTATTCCGGTACCTAAGGTTACCGAGACTGAGCTCCGGCGGCGGTGCGAGGAGGAGTAGGCACAGATTCTGAAGAAGGCGGAGGAAGATAAGCGCCGGCAGAGCAGGACCGCTTGTGCACGGATGAGTGTCGCGGTTAGCTTGCCCGTGGACCGGCATCAGGAGAGAAGGCTCCAATCGGTCCTGAATTTTGGTTCCGAAATCTTTCAACTATCACCGGAAAAGAAGGCCATCGTGTCGAGGTGTTCGGAGATAGAGTACGGGTTTGTGGATTTCGGCGGTAGAGAGGAGAGAGAAACTACTGAGGAGTTTGTGTGGTGTAGAGAGGTTGGAAATGGAGAACTACCAATTTTACCCCTATGTTATAAACATTACAGCCTTAGCCGGTCACTTTTGACCGGTTAAGTGAATAAAGTGTGCATTTTGTTAAGTAAATTGAAGTTTGGGGTGTACTTAGACACCTTTTTCAGTTTGGGGTGCAAGAATCAACACTGGTATAAAGTTTAGGGTGCAATTTGTCTTTTAGTCTTTTTATTATTATTAATATTTTTTTAGTTGCCGCATTCATGCATTCACTCACGTAGAGCACATCCTATTAGGTTTTTATTTTTATTTATTATTTTTATTTTATTTTTTTGTCAAATATAAACTGTGGTGATTGCTGGAGGATTGAGGTACGTCAAAATTTCTCATTCTTTCGTAATTCACATAGTTTTAGGGTACTTTATTTGTTTACAGTTTTTTTTTATTATTTGTGCATTTTCATCTTTAATCTAACAATAAGGGCACAACCCTTAACAAGATAAGGTGGGAATTTCATCACCCTTCCTTGGCCCACAAACAACCCAATTTGCATTTTGCATGACCATGACCTAATAAAATCAAGTAGACGTTGGCCCCTAGGACTCTCGAGCTCAATTAGGACAAGAAACTCCAAGAGGAGTCTGAATTTTAAATTAATCAAACTACTGGTGTCTAGGCAAGTGGTTCAAAAGGTATACGCCTAAAGATTGTGTGGTTAATCAATTAGTCACCGTTTCTACGGAGAGACTCCCACCTTTCTTACACTTACCTGGCTAGTGGTGTGATTAATTTCGAATTTGGTGGACCTTGCGGTGTAACTTGGAACAGTTAGGAGCTGTCTAGATTTTAATTAGGTTGACTTTAGAAGTAAATTTATTGTTATTATTATTTTTTTTTGTTTTTTTTGTGCTTATCTGCTTATTTGTTAAGTAGTGTATGCAAAAAGTGTGGATTAGGGACAAAACATCCCGATTAGTGAGAACACTTGATTTTTTGGATTTCTCTTTAAAAGATCTCACTTTAAGAAAAATAGAGGGCGCACAAACTGTTTCTTTAAGGGATCGATGTTATCCTTCCTGCTCTGCCCAACCTTCATGTATCAGTCTACCACCGGTAACTAGTAACAATTTTGAACTTAAGCCACATTTTATAAATATGTTACCTAGGTTCACAGGGATAGAAGATGCATATTTATTTATTCAGGAATTTGAGGAAGTTTGTGCCCTAATAAAAATTCAACAATTATCTGATGACTCAATTAGGCTAAGATTTATAACATTTGCTTTAAAAGATAATGCTAAAAAATGGTTATATAGCCTACCAAATAATTCCATATCAACCTGGGAGGGATTTGTTGTTACATTTCTAAAAAAATATTTTCCGAATCATAAAACTGCTAAAATTAGGACTGCAAGTCATCAATTTTGCCAACTTGAAAAAAAGTCCTTTTGGAAATATTTTGATAGATTTAAAAATTTGTTATCCCAGTGCCCACACTACGGAATTGAGAAATGGAGATTGTGTCAAATTGCTTACGAAGGTTTAGACTATCCCACTAAAACAATGTTAGAGTCAATGTGTAAAGGGGATTTTTTGAATAATGATGAGGAAAAGGCTTGGGAGTTTTTAGAAGACTTAGCAGAAAAAACCATGCAATGGGAAACCACCCGAGAGACAGATAAACCTAGTTCATCTAGGGGTGTTCATACAATTGACAATTCAATTGCTACCGAAGTTAAGTTGGCTGGTGTACTTAAAAGACTTGAAGATTTAGAAACTAGGGGACAATCACACGTGAACCAAGTCTCAACACCACCACCTTTGTGTCTAAAGTGTAATTCACCAAGCCATGTGATTGAGGAATATCCTAGAGTCGTGCCCCAATTTGAAGAATATGAACAAGTCAATGCAATGTTTCAACGACCTAGGAATGACCCATTTGCACCCACTTATAATCCTGGTTGGAGAAATCATCCTAATTTGGCATGGAACCAAGGACCCTACCCAAATAATTCTTCAAATCAGGTCAATCAGTCTCTAAATCAATCTTTTCAACCTTACCAAAAGTCAAATCCTGGTCCATACCAAAATTCAAATCCAGCACCTCAATATCCATCAGGTTTTTCTAATGAAAGTGAGAGGAGACTTAGCACCTTAGAGAAAAGTGTGAGCACCTTAGAGAAGAGTGTGGAAACTGTAATAAAATCCATTTCTCGCCTAGAGATCCAAATGAGTCAATTGGCCACTACAGTTAGTGAAAGAGAGAAGGGTAAACTTCCTAATTAACCCGAGACCAATCCAAAATTTTCAGTTCCTACTCAAAAACCTTATCATGTTAATTCACTTGAAAACAACCAAGTCAATCATGTGAATTCTGTAATTTCTGTAGGGTCTGGAAATTATTTTAACAATCATGCTGGAATTGATAATGAAGAAGAGAAAAATTTAAATGTTGAATCTAATAATCCATCTTCAAAGTTAGCCCAGCCTGAAAAGCCCACAAACTCTGAGTCAGTAGGTCTATCTACTCAGCGTGTGTCAAAAAATGATTAAACCGCATCTTCTGAATCAAATGAAAAAGTCTTCAAACCTAAAGCCCCATTCCCTCAAAGACTTATTTCAAATAAGCAGTCAGCCCAGTTGGACAAAATTCTAGAAGTGTTCAAACAAGTAAAAATTAACATTCCTCTTTTAGATGCCATTCAACAAGTTCCCTCATATGCTAAATGTCTAAAAGATTTGTGCACACATAAAAGAACCACTCATGTTCCTAAGAAAGCTTTTTTAACAGCTCATGTTAGTTCTATCTTGTCATGTCAAGTCCCTGTGAAATATAAGGACCCCGGTTGTCCTACTATTTCATGCATCATAGGTGACACCTTAATTGAAAAGGCTTTACTTGATTTAGGAGCTAGTGTGAACCTATTACCATTTTCTGTGTACCAAACCTTAGGCTTAGGGGAGTTGAAAAAGACAAGTGTCACACTCCAACTAGCTAACCGTTCTGTTAAAGTGCCAAAAGGAATAGTTGAAGATGTACTCATTAAGGTTGGTGATTTTATCTTTCCTGTTGACTTTGTTGTCCTTGAAACCCAACCTGTTGTCAATCCCAAGGGTCAAATTCCTGTAATTTTAGGTAGACCATTTCTTGCAACTTCTAATGCGTTAATCAACTGTAGAAATGGACTTATGAAATTGACATTTGGGAACATGACAATTGATTTAAATGTGTTTAATGTGGGAAAGCAACCTTATGATTTTTCAGACCAACCCGTTGAAGTGAACATGATTCAGGTCATGTCCGACAATGAACTTACAAGAGAAGACGAAATTTTTAATTTTTGTCTAAATCATTTTGGTCAAAATTGGGATGAAATAGAATATGTAAATGAGGTTAATGAAATGCTAGAGTCATCAACATCAATGTCTTACTCTAAATGGGAACCCGAGACTGAGCCATTAATCTTGCAATCTTCAGAACCTCTTGAAAAGAGTCCACCAGAGTTAGAACTCAAACCTCTGCCTGATAATCTTAAATATGCCTATTTAGGTCCCTCCAAAACTCTTCCTGTAATCATTGCTTCTGATTTAACAAACACACAGGAGGAAGAGTTATTGACCATCTTGAGAGAGAACAAGGAAGCCATAGGATGGAGTATAACTGATATTAAGGGGATCAGTCCAACAATTGTCCAACATAGGATCCATTTAATAGATGATGCTAAACCTGTGAGAGACCCACAAAGGCGTTTAAACCCGGTTCTAAAAGATGTTGTTAAGAAAGAAATTCTCAAGTGTCTAGATAATGGGATCATCTATCCCATTTCTGATAGCTCGTGGGTAAGTCCTGTTCAGGTGGTACCTAAAAAGTCTGGCTTAACTGTGGTTCAAAATGAAGCTAATGAGTTAGTTCCCACTCGTGTCCAATCAGGTTGGAGGGTTTGCATAGACTATAGAAAACTCAATGCTGCCACAAGAAAGGATCATTTTCCTTCACCCTTCATTGACCAAATTCTAGAAAGATTAGCTGGTCATGCTTACTATTGTTTCCTTGATGGTTACTCGGGCTACTTTCAAATTCCCATAGCCCCAGAAGACCAAGAAAAAACCACTTTCACTTGTCCTTATGGAACCTTTGCATATCGTCGTCTGCCCTTTGGGCTATGTAGTGCCCCTGCCACCTTTCAAAGATGCATGATGAGTATTTTTTCTGACATGGTGGAGAAATTCCTAGAAATTTTCATAGATGATTTTTCTATATTTGGATCTACATTTCATGAGTGTCTTCACCACCTTGACTTAGTTTTAAGGAGATGTAAGGAAACAAATTTAATCCTGAATTGGGAAAAATGTCACTTCATGGTAAAAAAAGGAATTGTTCTGGGTCACATCATATCTGAAAAGGGAATTGAAGTAGATAAAGCCAAAATTGACCTCATTGCCAATCTTCCACCACCTAGGACAGTCAAAGAAATTCGTTCTTTCCTAGGACATGCAGGCTTTTATAGGCGATTTATTAAAGATTTTAGTAAGAAAGCAAGGCCCTTGACCAATCTTCTAGGTAAAGATGCAAAATTTGAATTTAATGAAAAATGTCTTCAATCTTTTGAACAACTCAAAAAGGAGTTAACTTCAGCTCCTATCATCAAATCACCTGATTGGAGATAACCATTTGAGTTAATGTGTGATGCATCTGACTATGCAGTTGGTGCTGTTCTAGGGCAAAGAATCAACACGATTCCCCATGTCATATACTATGCTAGTAGGACTTTGAATGATGCTCAATTGAACTATTCAACTACTGAAAAAGAACTTCTAGCTGTAGTTTTTGCCCTAGAAAAGTTTCGATCTTATCTTATTGGGTCTAAAATAATTGTTTACACTGACCATGCTGCTCTCAAACATCTTCTTTCAAAAAAAGATTCCAAAGCACGTTTAATTCGTTGGGTCTTATTGCTCCAAGAATTTGACCTCGAGATACGAGACAAAAAAGGTTCTGAAAACGTGGTAGCTGATCATTTGTCACGTTTAGTTGTGGAGTCCAACTCTGACCTGCCCTTAAATAAATTTTTCCCAGATGAGCAGCTTTTCTCTATATCTGCTACACCTTAGTTTGCTGATATTGTGAATTACCTAGTGACTAGTGAGATTCCTTCCCATTGGGCCAAACAAGACTGATCCAAGTTTCTTTCACAAGTCAAACACTTTTATTGGGATGACCCCTATTTGTTCAAATATTGTCCTGATCAAATCATTAGAAGGTGTGTACCCGACCACGAGTTTAGAAGTGTTCTGTCCTTTTGTCATGACCAAGCTTATGGAGGACATTTTGGAGGCAAAAAGACGGCCGCCAAAGTCCTCCAATGTGGTTTCTATTGGCCTAGTCTATTCAAGGATGCCACATCATTTTGTGCCAATTGCAATAGGTGTCAACAATTAGGGAGGATCACTAGGAGGAATATGATGCCAATGCAACCTATTCTAGTCATTGAATTGTTTGATGTATGGGGAATCGATTTCATGGGCCCATTTCCAAATTCTTTTGGGAATCTGTACATTTTACTTGCGGTGGATTACGTGTCTAAGTGGGTAGAAGCTATACCAACCAAGACCAATGACAACAAAGTTGTTGTCAAATTTTTGAAAGAGAACATTTTCTCTCGCTTTGGTACCCCTAGGGCCATAATCAGTGATCAAGGAAAACATTTCCGCAATCAGCCTTTTGTATCCTTGCTAAAAAAGTACTCCATCACCCACAAGCTTGCAACATCATATTATCCTCAAACAAGTGGTCAGGTAGAAGTCTCAAATAGGCAAATAAAACAAATATTGGAAAAAACGGTGAGTTCCAATAGAAAAGACTGGTCTCTAAAATTGTTAGATGCATTGTGGGCTTATCGTACTGCCTTTAAAACTAATTTAGGGATGTCACTATATCGGCTTGTGTTTGGAAAAGCTTGTCACTTACCTGTTGAACTTGAACATCGTGCTTTGTGGGCCATAAAACAGTTGAATTTTGATATGTCCACCGGTGGGAGTCATAGACAATTGCAATTAGCTGAGTTAGATGAGATTAGGAACGATGCTTATGAAAATGCTAAAATTTACAAGGAAAGAACAAAAGTGTTTCATGACAAAACAATTTTGAGAAAATCATTTTCACCTGGACAAAAAGTTCTCTTGTATAATTCTAGGCTACATTTATTCCCTGGAAAATTGCGTTCTAGATGGGATGGACCTTTTGTAGTGAAGGTAGTTTACTCTCATGGGGCAGTCGATATTGAAAATCCAAATAGTGGAGAAATTCTCAAAGTGAATGGTCAACGACTCAAACTTTTTTTAGAAATGCTGACCGAACCAGCGGAGGTGGTATACCTTGTTGACCCACCTAATTTAGTATGACTGGCACTGCACTTTTAAGTTTGTACGTATATTTTTCTTTTGTCCACTATTGTCATCCGGTTTCTGCCCCATCGTACAAGGTATAATTCTTTCATATCTTTGTTCTCTTTTCTTCATTTGCATACATTGAGGACAATGCATGATTTAGGTATGAGAGGAGTTTGTTTGTATTATTGTATTAGATTTTTTTTACTTTTTATTTTTTATTTTTTATTTCTCTTTTTAGGAAAAAATAGTAAAAAAAAACACGAAAAAAGTATAAAAAAAAATTTTGTTTGACTTTTTATGCATTGGATTAATTCTAATAAGTGTTTGTGGAGCAAAACTCATGAGTAAGATTGAAAGATTTAGAACTCTTAAATTTTTGATAAGATGCAAAATCTTAGTTCAAAATACCATCCGGATTAAAATTGATTTCACAAGTATTTTTGCACTTCACGTTTACACTAATTCTTAGTTGTGGGGTATAAACCATGATTCGAGTAATTTCAAAGAAAAAAAAAAGAAAAAAAAGAAATAAATAACTGCTTCAATGTCCATTAAACGAAATAACTGGGTATCCAAGCCTCGGGAAGCATCGATATTCACGCTGAAAAGTGTGATGGATAAAAGCAGCTTGACTAGTCTAATTTTGTGGCCTTTGCTACTCGAGTAAGTAAGCCCTTAGGGGTGTCTTTACACCTAGTGCCCTAAAGTCATCTGGTTTGGGAGTCATTGGTCCAACGCTCTCTCTACATGGGTAACTCTGAAAAGCCTAAGAAAATGAGACATTACACAAGTCAAGAATCAAAATTGAAAAAAAATGGAAAAAAAGAAAAGAAAAAAAATGAGCTTGCTTGATTTTCATGATAAAAATTCCTACTAAGAGTTACATCATATACACATGCATGCATCACATGGAATTGATTTAATGAAGGATGGTGTCTAAAATAAAAAGATTGAGTATTTTTGATAAGGTGAAAGTGTGATTTTGAATTTAATCTTGCTTATGTATAATGTCCATAAATATTTAGAAGTTTTCTTTCAATTTCATAATTTGTTGAACCCAAAAAATATATTTTTGAATTTTGTGGGTATATTCACTGCAAACCCTCACGAGACATAACTCGTCCACTTGGGTAACCTTGGGGTTTAAAGGCTTGTTGCACATGCTAAGTGCAATCGTGTTTCCTACGGAAATGGGGTAGTGTAATTTTTATTTTATTTTATTTTTATTTTACTCGAGGACGAGCAAAAGCTAGGTATGGGGGTATTTGATAAACACGTAATTCATACATTTAATTATCCCTAATTTTGTCCTTTTAATTATATTAGTTTATTAAATTAATATGTTTTATTTTATTTTGTAGGATTTAATATTTGTTGCAATAAAGTCAAAATCTTGGTGATCAAGGGATATTTAATGCTTTTATTCATATAAGGAATATCCAAGAAGAATCCTACAAGGAGTAGGAAAGAGGTTGAAAAATCTTGGTGTGCAAGTCAAACCCAACAAGAGAAGAAAAGTATATCTAGAAGATCTTTTTGAGAAATTGATTGGGGACAAAACTGTCCAAGTTCAATTAGGGTTCCAAGTTATTTTTCCTATAAATAGGCTTCTTGTTTTAGAGAGAAGGGCACCACTTATTATTTTCTTTTTCTTAGTTCTTCACTAGTGTAGAAGGGAGTAACATATTTAGAGTTTATTTTTTTCTCTTATTCCAATCACGTGTGAAACTACTGTCAGGGAGTATTTGTATCTTTCTTTTATTTATATAATAGAAATTCTCTTTTTAATTATTGTTCTTATTTCATGCGAATTGTAGTACTAATATTATTTGTTTTTGTTTTTAATTCCATGGCTAGCTAAATTTCTAATACCTAGGATTATGATGAAACTAAGTATTTCATAATAATATTTTCTTTCCGTTCCAAAATTAATGCCTAATTATTTTTGCCTTCATATTTTCCTCCGCATAAATTGCATATGATTTTTATATTGATTGCGAGGTTTTGATAAGTTATAGTTAATCTGTGAATTTTTCATAACTTATGTTTGCCCATATTAATTATATGAATCATTATTTTTAAAGGGAAGGGAGAATAATTTGGGAATTGATTTAGGAAATAAGAAATTATTTATTATGTTAATATTTGGTGGATTCTGATTCCTAGGTATCTTTTCTCATTAATAGTTTCCGTTATTAATTAGTAGTTTGAATAATTTAGTTAATAAATTTTCTCCACCATATTTATTTCTAATTCGCATAAAATATTAATTAAGGATATATTAAAGAATTAATCTAGTTTCTGTGGGTTCGACCTGTACTTGCCAGTTCTTCAATTTGATACTGTGCACTTGCAGTTACATATTTTTATCACATCAATGTCGTTTAAGGTTTTTGCACATGGATTAAAAAATTCATTTAATACTATCATTTAATAATTAAAATATGTGTGAAATTCTATCACTATCTCTTTATGGGAAGTTGAAAACTATTAATACTAAGGGTGAAAATTTCTTGGGACAATGAGAGAAGGTAAGGATGATATAGGAAAGTAAATAATTTATTCTCTTAAAAAGTTGTAAACGACTGATAATTTGGAACAAATTTTTTCTTCTAAAACGTCATTTATTTAGGAATGGAGGGAGTAAATGGTAATGAAGTTTTTAAGGGCATTGTGTCATTCTACATTACTATCTCTGTATCTAATAAGAAATGGAATCCTTTCTTAGAACAATATTTTTTTGATTAAAGACTCTTATTGCAGAATGGAGGGAGTAGTAGCAATGCTTCCAACTTGTCATTTTTCTGTTAAATGTTTATTGCATGATTTTTTATATATTTTTATCATCTTCTGTTGCCTGTTTTCTTGTATAAAATAATAGTTATATCATCAGTGACATTAATTTTGAGGTATGGCTTTTACCTATATTCACCAACCCTTGGTCCTGATCCCCTGTGTTTGTGATGTATCACACATCAATTCATTGATTGTAAGATGCATATTTAATCAGGAACAATAGTTTGTGAAGTTGACAATGACAAAATATGTTGTGCGGGATATAAATTCAGTTAAAGTGATGTGCCTTTACATGACAGCTAAAGAACTATGTTTGTTTGCAAGGATTATACTTGGGATAAGAATATTAATCCCAATGCTATGTTTGTTTGCAATGATTATACTTAGGATAAGAATATTAATCTCAAGTGTCTTGTTTGTTTTCTAATTTATACTTGAAATTATTAGTCTAGAAATTTTAAAAATGCTTAATAGTTTTGAGATTATAATTATACTCTCGGGATTATAATCCTAGAATTAATAGTTTTGGGATTAAAATCCTTACAAACAAACATAGCCCAAGTGTCTTGTTTGTTTTCAAATTTAGATTTGGGAAGTTTAGGGATTATAAAATGGTTTAATAGTCTTGAGATTATAATTATAATCCTTGATTATAATCCTAGGATTAATAGTCTTGGGATTATAATCCCATGGATTATAATCTTTACAAACAAGCATAGCTTAATTGTTTCTTACTTCTATAATTCTATTAAGATGTAAACGTCTTAAGTTAACATCGCATTTCAATCGACTGTTTAATAAATGCTTTAAAACTCAATGAAAAGGGTATGAGTGAAAAACAAATATCTTCATGAACTTTTACAATTTTTTTACTAATCATATACTTTTTTAATGATGTCTAACAAATTTGTTGAGTGTTCGGGAGTGTTTCACCGATCCTCTGTTGGGCTGAAGGCCTGGACCGGAACCAAGAAGGTCGAGCTCGTATGTTCAGATATATAAGATCGGGGTCGGTTACCCGAGCCCAATAGGTCGGGGTCCCGTTGCCATCGTGAGGGTCGAGATCGGGTCTTTGCGTCTTCTAGGGCGAGGCCCAGACCGATGTTTATGCTTGGCTATTAGTTTAGGCCTGAACATGTGAGCAGCCCACATGCAGAGTTGGTGTGACAAGGAGTTTACGTGATTAAGGGTATTAACCCTAATCATGCACTAATAAGGCAACTCCAAAGGTAGTGGTGGAAAGGGATTTCACTTGCACCTTTTAAGGAGATTGTGTTGGACCCAAATATGGTAACTAACATATTTAGGAGTCCTACTCTAATTCGGAGAAGGATACCAAGGTGGTGGGAGCTCTATAAATACAAGGCCAAGGTTACAATTAACAAGTAATGCCTACTTTGAGCACTAAACACATAACCTCCATTGTTAAACCTTGTAAACGGCCTGTACTTATTCTCACACCGGAGCTATCCCCCGGCGGCACGGCCGTCAAGCTTCTGTGTGATCTGTTATTGTGCAGGTTTCAGCGCTTGGATTCTGTGATTGGACGCGTAGACGAAACTTGGCGTTAACATTGGCGCTAGAAGGAGGGCATCTTTAGTGCTTCTTTGCAATCACAAATACCCTTTTTCGGCAACGGATCATGGCGAGTAAGGATAACATCGCTGTCTCAGAAAGGGCCAAGACCCAACAGTCCCACCAGACCACGCAGGTGAGGGGGTCGATGAAGGACCGACTGGGGTCTAAAGTCCGGGAGGTGGAAGAGATACCGGGTCATGATCTTCGACGGAAGCTCTTCCACGAGAGTCAACACACGCCTCATCAAGCGAGTCAGGCCGACCAGAGACACTCTCAAGCCCTCGTGAGGTAAGACAGAGGGGCAGGTAGCCGAGACCAACGAGAGTTTCTCCTGCAGAAGAAACTGGAGCAGAACAAAGATGCCATGTTGGCATTCCGGCTGCAACAGGAGGAATTGGAGAAACAGATGGCCAACATGGCCGGAGACCAAGAAGCGTGTTCCAGAAGGCGTAGGAATCGAAGTCGATCCCGATCACCTCGACGGGGAGAGGTGAGAAGAGAACAGAGCAGGCACAGGAGTCGCTCTAGGGACGGAAGGGGCAGAAGAAGGACTCATTCGGCCGAGTGCCGATCATAACACCGAGGCAGGTCGAGTCAAACGGAGAGGGAAGCATCTCCTGACTATGGGAGGGACAAACCCCGATCGTCCCCTCATAAGGAAGGATCCGACCCCCTTACCCGAAGAGTAGCTGAACTAGAGAAACTGATAGGGGCAAAAAACTCGACAGGGATATCTTCGGCATGCTTAGGATCTCCCTTTTCGCCCGAAATCAACCGGGTGATAGCCGATCCAAAGAAGAAGATGCCCCCGATGGAGACATATGATGGATTGGGAGATCCCTACGATCATTCGGATGGGTACGATCGGCTGATGTCGTACTATGGGCATTCGGATGTAGCCAAATGCCACATGTTTGCTACAACCCTTAAGAAGAGTGCCAGGGAGTGGATGGGGACCTTGGCGGCAGGATCGATAGGGTCATGGAACGACCTTCGAGAAAAGTTCCATGCTCAGTTCGGAAGCAATCGAAGACGAGGGAAGATCACAGCGTCCATCATGCAGGTCCGACAAAGATCCGACGAGACCCTAGGCCAGTATGTGAAAAGATTTCGGGAGGCAGTGGGCTCGGTAGCAGAGTTGAATTCCCCTCAAGCCCTGGGATTTTTTACAACCGGTTTAGACATTGGGAGATCGAAGAAGCTGGTGAAGGATTTGGTGATCAACCCTCCGACAGATCTGACCGAAGCTTTCCATCGGGCAGAAGGGTTTATCGCTGTAGAAGAAGCTTTGGGCAATTTCAGACCACACTCCCAGTCTTATGAGAAGTCTAAGGACAGAGAAAAATCAAATTATCAGCGTTCGGACAACAACCAGTGGAAATCAGATCGAGCAGAGAAGAAAAGCTATAACGGCGGCGGGCCCGGAAGTAACCGACCCCCACTGCCCAATCGTAATGTCAGCAAGGTCTATACCCCCCTTACCACGAATCGTTCGAAGATTTTGGAGGAGATGAAGAATCAACCATTCTATGAACCATGCCCAAGACGAACCAAACCCGGAAGGAGAGGTCGGGATAAGTATTGCGAATATCATCAGAGTACCGGACACTCGACTGAAGCATGCGTTAATCTGATGGATATGATCGAGAAAAATGTCCAGAACGGACAACTGATACAATATGTAGTGGGTCGGGGAAATGCAGTGGTGCCCAGGTAAGAGACCACAGATCAGATCCTGGATACTCAGACCCCCACAGAACCCTCTAGCCCGAGGCGTAGTTGATGTCATTTCGGGGGGTTCTGTTGGACGGGTATCGGGAAGAAAAAGAAGTGGGCATTTGGGAGCAGTGCTATCTGTTACGGGGTCAACTCCTAGAAAGGATCGGGCATATCGGGGAACGTCTATCTCATTCACGGACGAGGATTACCCGACGGATCTCATCGAGCCACATGACGGTGCATTGGTAATAACGGCTCAGGTCGGGATAGTGGATATGAAGAGAATAATGATAGACAACGGGTCTTCGGTCGACATCCTATATACTCATGCCTATCAGAGGTTAGACCTACAAGTAAAGAAGATGGATTTGGGAGGAGAAGGACCCTTGTATGGATTTAGTGGAGATCCGGTGTATGTGTCGGGCACCATCGAAATGCCAGTTAAGTTCGGCACAGCACCCAATCAAGTCGAAATAATGGTCAGATTCTTTGTCGTCCAAATAGACTCGGCATACAACGCGATCCTCGGAAGGCCTACCTTGGCAGCCCTGCAAGCAGTAACATCGATACCCCATTTTAAAATTAAATTTCCAACACCGAACGGGATCGGGGAGGTAAAAGGAGACTTAGATATAGCCCGAAGGTGTTACCGGAACAACTTGATTTCTTCAGGGGTCGGGGTCAGCAAACGGAAACAGACAATGGCCATTGAGATCGAACCATTCACCGAGGGGAGCACAGAGCCACTTGCTCTTCCGGCCGAAGAAACTGAAGATGTAGAGTTAGTGCCAGGAAAAAAAGAAAAGTTAATCAAAATCGGTTCAGGGTTAGCAGAACCTTTCAGGATCGGACTGATAGAACTACTCCAAGTCTACGTCGACATCTTCGCATAGGAGCCGAGCGATATGCCTGGGGTAAATGAATCAGTGGCAATACACAAACTACACGTGGACCCAAACAAGAAACCAGATATACAGAAACGAAGAATTTTCGCCCTGGAGAGGCAAAAAATAATCGATGAGGAGATTGCCAAACTTCTGGAGGCCGAATTCATCTTCGAGATCGATTACCCGGAGTGGTTGGCCAATGTGGTATTGGTCCAAAAGCAGAATGGGAAGTGGAGGATATGCATCGATTACACGGACTTGAACAGAGCGTGTCCAAAGGATTTCTACCCTTTGCCTAACATAGATCAACTGATCAACGCAACTTCAGGATACGGAATGCTGAGCTTTATGGACGCCTTCTCGGGGTACCACCAGATTTCGATGTGCAAAGAAGACATCCCGAAGACCAGCTTCATCACACACCAGGCAATATATGCGTACAGAAAAATGACCTTCGGGTTATTGAACGCTGGGGCAACTTATCAGCGGATGATGAACTTTGTGTTCACGAAACAATTGGGGAGGAGCATGGAGGTCTACGTAGAAGACATGATTGTAAAGAGCATGTCAGTCCGTGATCACCTGGAAGACCTGGAAAATTGTTTCGAGACAGTCAGAAAACGCAAACTGAGGTTGAACCCAACCAAATGCACATTTGGGCTAGGATCGGGGAAGTTCCTAGGATATCTGGTCAGCAAAAGGGGAATTGAAGCGAACCTAGAGAAAATCTAGGCAATCCTAGACATGAGATCCCCGAAGTCTTACAAGGATGTGCAGAGACTGACGGGTCGGATCGCAGCCCTTCGAAGGTTCGTCTCCAAGTCGGCTGAAAGGTGCCTACCATTTTTCGATACCTTAAAAGGGCCTAAGAACGAGAAAAGCTTTCAGTGGACTTTAGAATGCGAGGACGCGTTCCAAGGGATCAAACAATATCAATCTTCGGCACCTCTGCTGATGAAACCGATTCCTTCGGAACCCCTATATCTCTATCTGGCAGCAAGTTCGATGGCTGTAGGAGCGGCATTGGTTCGAGACAAAGGGGGAAATCAGTTCCCCGTATACTACGTTAGCCACGTGCTTCGAGACGCCGAAATCCGTTACCCGAACCTGGAAAAATTCGCCTATGCTTTGATCATAGTAAGCAGAAAACTTCGGCATTATTTCCAGGGTAGGGTGGTGGTGGTATACACGGATCAGCCGTTGAAAAAAATTCTACACCGACCTGAGGTTTCGGGCAGACTGGCAGCATGGGCAATGGAGCTAACACAGTTTGCGCTAGAGTATCAACCCCGAACAGCAATCAAAGGACAAGCGCTAGCAGACTTCGTCGTGCAATGTTCGTTCTCGGAGCCAGATGTGGGATCAGTGACCGAAACGCAACACATAAAGACTTCATGGACACTATATGTCGACGGCTCATCAACGTCAGACATCAGTGGTGCAGGGGTCATACTGACGCCCCGAAGGATTCAAAGTCCAACAAGCTATTCGATTTCGGTTCAAAGCGACCAATAACGAAGCAGAATACGAGGCCATTCTGGCCGGGTTAAAGTTGGCCCGAAGCCTAGAAGTACAAAACTTGGTCATCTATAGTGACTCGCAGCTGGTCGTCAAACAGATTTCGGGAGAGTATGAGGCTCGGGGGGCAAGAATGACGAAGTACTTAGTCGAGACAAAGAATAAACTGACATACTTCAACTCGGTCAGCTGTCAGGGAGTGAATAGATCCGACAACACAGTAGCAGATGCCCTGGCCCGACTGGCGTCAACCGAAGCCAGCTCCTTCGATGGTTCGGTGTATCTGGAGACATTGGAACAGCCAAGTGTCCCGCAAGAAGAGGTACTATATGTTGATCGGCTGAACTGTTGGCTTACGCCTTATATCTTTTATTTGGCTGATGGAACATTACCTTCGGACCGGATTCTAGCAAGGAAGATCAAGCACCGAAGTTCGAATTTTGTACTGATCGACAGAGATTTGTACCGAAGAGCCTTCAGCTCTCCCTTACTTAAATGTTTAACACCGTCAGAGGCGAGCTACGCACTTCGGGAGGTACATGAAGGGATTTGTGGGGATCACATGGGGGCCAAGTCACTGGCACATAAAATTCTAAGACAGGGGTATTATTGGCCAACCATCTACACAGATGCCAAGGAACTCGTTAAAAAATGTCCCAAGTGTCAACTAAACAGCAACATCCCACATCAACCGCCTGAAGAACTCTACTCGGTCTTATCCCCGATCCCCTTCGCAGTATGGGGAATTGACATCCTGGGGCCTCTGCCGAAGGCCAAGGGACGAGTCAGCTTTATACTAGTGGCTATCGATTACATGACGAAGTGGGTCGAAGCCAAACCACTGCAGAAGATCACCGAACAGGAATGCCTTAAATTCTTGTAAGAATGAGTAGTATATCAGGTTCGGCATTCTGATGGTAGTAGTCTCGGATAACGGTAGACAGTTCGTGGGGTCAAAGTTTGAAAGCTTCCTGAAAGAGTTGGGAATTCAGCACCGGAAGACTTCGGTTGCCCACCCTCAGTCAAACGGTCAAGTAGAAGTGACCAATCGAACCCTACTCAACGGAATAAAAAGAAGACTGGATGAGTTAAAAGGTCGATGGCCCGAAGAACTACTCAGTGTTTTGTGGGCATATCGAACAACCCCAAGGACAACCACTGGAGACTCTCCTTTCCGACTGGCCTATGGAACCGATGCACTCATACCAGTAGAGATCGGTTCCCCCACCCTTCGGGTCAGCCAGTACAAAGAGCTCTACAACGATGAAGGTCTGAAAGTAAATTTGGACCTGCTAGATGAAGCTCGTGACGCGGCGGTGTTGAGGTTGGCCATTTATCAACAGAAGACAACCCGACACTATAACCAGAAGGTGAAGCTGAGGAGGTTCGAGGTAGGAGATTTGGTGCTTCGGGAGGCAGAGGCATCAACCCCCCAGAACACAGAAAAATTAATGCCTAACTGGGAGGGGCCTTATGAGATAGTAGAAGTGCCGAAGCCGGGGACTTACCGGCTTTGAGCAATGGATGGGTCGGAGGTAAAGAATACATGGCATGCTGGAAGACTTAGGAAATATTACAAGTAAATACATGCCTATTCTTTCCTTCTAATTATGTAATTTACGCAATTTATCAATGAAATGAAAACTTCTCTCAGAGAAACGTTTGTACTTCATTTTAATCTTGCACTGCTTTACCGATCAGACACGCTTCAGGCGTAAAATGATCAGACAGTCCGAGAGAACTTAACTGATTGATAAACGCCACAAGTATAACTGATTGACAAAGCAACGAACCCGATCATATAAGCTTCAAGCGTAAAACGATCAGACAGTCCGAGAGAACTTAACTGATTGATAAACGCCACAAGTATAACTGATCGATAAAGTTACAAATCCGAGACAGTACGCTTTAGACATAACTCAACCACATTGTCATAAATGACATAACTGTTCGATAAAAGTCAAGTTAAACTGATCAAGATAACAACTTAGAAAGTTTTTGTCTTCATTTATATTCAACAAGTCTTACAATTCCCGATCAGACAAGCTTCGGGTACATACACCGTCTGCTTCACTGGTCAGGTGAGTTACAAGACTTAGAAAAGAAAAATTACAAGTATGAAAAACAGATACTAAAGAGAACTAAGGTAAGTCATCATCAGCTTCAGCCTCCTCATCGGAAGAGTCAAGGATCGAGGCATCCAGGCCGGCATCAACAAGCTTCGCTCTCGCTTTTTCCCGATAGGCCTCGACCCCTTCAGCAAACTGGGTCATGATCTTATCGGTCAAAGCAGGCGATTCTTCGTATTCCTTGATGGCAGCTTGTTTGAGGAAGACCTGTTCGGCCATTAAGGTGTTGTTCGCCTGGATCAGAGTCCTCAGCTGAGCATGAACCCCAGTGAACTTCTCCTCGAGGGCCTCCAGATTCCCCACCAAGGCCCTATTCTCTTTGACCAGAAGCTCCTTGTCATGCACCAGCTTCTTGGCATGATCGTTGAGACCGACGAACTCTTGTTGAAGTAGGGAATTTTGTTCTTCGAGTTCGGCAATCCGGCGATTAGCCTGGGTCACCTTATTCCTGGTGTCGGCATGAAGATCCCGCTCCCTCTTCAGCTCTGAATCCCGACCCAGCAACTCCGCTTGGAGAAGGTCCACATCGGTTCTCAGCTGGACCTCTCTCTTAGTAGATCGGGCAAGAGGAGCGATAGCCCGAGCGAGGATGGCATTGGCCTAAATACATAGGCGAATTGATCAGACAACAAAGAAGTAAAGGAAAATATATATACAAACGAGGATGAATACCTGAGTCTGGGATCTGAGATAGGTAACCAGAAAATCCTCTGAAGAAAAGTTCTTGAATCGATCATCGTCACCCGAGAGCATAAACTGATCCAGCAAATGGAAGGGGAATTTATCCGTAGGACTCTTCGGCCAACAGGTGGTCGGTGACCCATCGAAAGAGCTGGCTTTGGACATCGGGGTGGCGGCAGGGATTGGACCGACTACCTCTTCGACCGGAGGAGGCTCCTTGATCAGACGCGACTTCTTCGGTTGAGGCTCGAGAGGCCGATCCTCACTACCCTCCGACTCCTCGTCCACTATCGTTATGGTAGGAGGAGGAGGGGTCAGTTTTGTAGCTGGCTTCGGGGGGACCGAAGAGATGATCTTAAGGGGAGCTCGGGTAGAGGAAGACCTTTTCTTTGACTTCTTTAGCAAAGCCATCTTATCGGTCCCCTTCATCTGCAACACACTTTTTGTGGAAGCGTCCGCCTGGGAAGATTCGGGTAGAGGCCCGGTTGACGAACTGACCGACAGTTCGGCAATAAGGACAGCCTCGTCTGAAGGAGAGTCATCAGTGACAGGAGGGTGGATGGGCTCGGCGATGACCTGCAGTGGGGTCAGAATCACTTCAGCACCATCGGGCTTGAAGATAGTCACTACAACATAAGACAAAAAGGTCATAAGAAAGAAACGATAACAAAGGAATTGGAATACAGATGAATGGGTTCGGATATGACAACTTACAGCCGTCTTCGTAGAGCCAAGATTCGTTGGATACGATCCCCAGACCCCAGCTGGTCTGCTTCAGAAGGGCATACAACTTTTTGAAGGCAGCCGCACGACCCTTCGGGAACCTGGTTACCTTCAAGGGATGTTCTTCGGGACAGGCCCAGTTCGGTAAAAGGTTGAGTTCGGTTCCCCTCATGAAGAACCATTGTGAATGCCAACCTTTATTGCTCGAGGGGGTCTTCATGAAGGTGGCACGGCCAGATACACGGTTTAGATGGCGAAGGCCTGGTTCCTTCGATCGGCCGATAGAAAATAGGACAAAGAAGAAGTCCAAACCTGGGGATATGCCAGCTTCTTGACACAGAGCAATGAAGCTGACTATCTGGATGTAGGAGTTCGGGCCAGCTGCGAGAACCCGATCCCGACCAGACAGAGGAAGGAGGAGATAAACTCGTGGAGGGGGAACCGAACCCCATATTTCAAGGCATAAAGATGGACGGCCACCCAACCCCCTTCGGGACGCCAGAACATCCTTTCATTCGGTTCAGCCACCCGAAGCTTGTACTCTTGGGGAATATTGAATACTGTTCGGATGTCGAATAGCTGAGATTGGGTGATGGTGGAAACGGTGTTGATGACAGCATAATCGGTCTCGGAGGCATAGAGGCGGCGAATTCGAGCATCGGCATCCTCGATAGGAATGTCAGCCGGAGCCGTGGGAAACTCAACCTGGAGAAGGTCGCCGGCGGTGAGGGTGGGAGTACCAACCGCTGTGACTGTCGTGGGAGGAGGAATGCTAGAATCAGCCATTTGTGGTGACTTAAAAGGAGGTAAGGCACAAAGGCAAGAGTTTAGAAAGGGAATGGCAGGAATCGAAGAAGTTTGGTGAAATGAGTATCTCGCCGGAAATCGCCCTTGCCGAAAAAATTTGACAGAGATTTAAAATATTGAAGGCTCGAAAAAGTGACAGAGATTTAAATTATTGAAGGCTCGAAAAAGTGACAGTGATGGATGTTGGGGAACTTATATAGCCCATCTGGCACGATTTCCAAAGACGGATATTTATTGCAGGTGGGGCCCAGACTTAGAAAAACGTGTACCAGCTCGCTGATCGAGGAGAAACCGCTTGAGTTCCCGAGACAACTTATCATTATGGCGTGACTACCCAAATTCATGTCCTTTCAAGTCTCATGTCATAAATATCTTATAACAAGAGACTGGGGGGCAATGTTCGGGAGTGTTTCACCGATCCTCTGTTGGGCTGAAGGCCTGGACCGGAACCAAGGAGGTCGAGCTCGTATGTTCGGATATATAAGATCGGGGTCGATTACCCGAGCCCAATAGGCCGGGGCCCCGTTGCTATCGTGAGGGTCGAGATCGGGTCTTTGCGTCTTCTAGGCCGAGGCCCAGACCGATGTTTATGCTTGGCTATTGGTTTGGGCCTGAACATGTGAGCAGCCCACATACAGAGTTGGTGTGACAAGGAGTTTACGTGATTAAGGGTATTAACCCTAATCATACACTAATAAGGCAACTCCAAAGGTAGTGGTGGAAAGGGATTTCACTTGCACCTTTTAAGGAGATTATGTTGGACCCAAATATGGTAACTAACATATTTAGGAGTCCTACTCTAATTCAGAGAAGGATACCAAGGTGGTGGGAGCTCTATAAATACAAGGCCAAGGTTATAATTAACAGGTAATACCTACTTTGAGCACTAAGCACATAACCTCCATTGTTAAACCTTGTAAACGGCCAGTACTTATTCTCACACCGGAGCTATCCCCCGGCAGCACGGCCGTCAAGCTTCTGTGTGATCTGTTATTGTGCAGGTTTCAGCGCTTGGATTCTGTGATTGGACGCGCAGACGAAACTTGGCGTTAACATTGAGTTTCAACGTTTGAACTTTATTTGATGGAGCTGCATTAGAATTTTGGAAAACATACATTCACGCACACGCTTATATATCGCTACGACTTTCTCTAAATAAAGGCCATATGAAAATGGCTTTAGAGTTTAGGTTTTATATGGTTAATGGACTTGTTTTAACGACAAAAGAAACAGAACGTATTTTTCAACAAATCTTGTTTGTCGATTGAAATCATTTATTTTAGCATGTCCAAAACTATTTGTTTTTTGTTAAAACTTAAAAGCATTTAAATTTTGCATGTAGTGGCCTACTGTTTGTACTTTATAGTAAATTTTGTGCACCATTATTCATTTGTTACCTCTAAAAGACATGCATCAATTCTTAGGTTCTATGATAAACATCTTTAGAGATAAATGTTAATCAGTGATCCTGTTTGGAATGAATTCCAATTGTTGGAAAGCATCTTAAACTTGAATAGTAGAATATGCAAGATTATGTCTTTTATCAAGTTTCTAACTAGAATCCTTTCAAGTGATGCAATGCATGTGAGTCACTACCTGGTAGGTACAGTATTCATCACAGTAAGAAATATTTTCAGATTTGAGACTAGTTATTTTGGCCGTCTTTCAATGAACTGCATAAATGCAGTGATATTAGATCTTATTAAGTTCTTAAAACTTGTGTGATTTACTCAGCTATGATGGTTTTAGTTAATCAGGTATATCACTTGTGTCATGGACAAGTTTTACTTTGATCTCCTTTAGGCTTTTACCCCATTTCAATTTATCTCATCAAACATTATAGCTTATTTTTCATTTTTTGTTGATTTGATGAAGGGGACTCTGAATTACAGGACAGAATGGTACAAGTAGGATCTTTCAGAGTGAGGGCAAACATGTCTCATACCCTTCAAGCCATCCTTCGCAAACAAGGTGATATAGCTAAGGATTTTGAGTTAGAATCAGGTTATGTGCTTTCTGCTGCACTTGAAAATATCTGCAGTGTTGTGCAAGAGCTCGAAACCACTAAATTCGTCGATGTTAGGGAAAAACAGTCGGATGGTTTTTATTCTGTGGTGAGAGATGCTGAAAAACTGAAGTTGAATGTGAAGTGGCTACGTTAGGGACTGGATAGAATTTTCCAGACAGTGGGCACGTTCAATCATTACAAGGAAGTTGAAGAAAGCTTGAAAACGGCCATGCAGCGGATGAAATCTATCCAGGAAGCTCTAGAATTGAAAAGGGCTGAGATGAGTTAAATAAAAGCTATAATTCAAGATTTGCAAGGTCAACTAGAATCAGAGATACTGAAATCTGAGAAGTTTTGTAGCTGCATGGATGATATTTCATCTAGATGGAATAGCATTCGCAATACTTTCATTTCAAATGGGTTGCTTTAGATATTTTTGTGGATGGTATACTTTAGATCTTTACTTTTATTTTCTTGTAGAAGTGGGCATATTGTGTATATGTTTTTAACTGGAATAGTCCAGAAAAGTAATAGGGATGGCATTGAATTGCACCAAACAAAATTGCCGCTTGATTCCTTGGCTACAGAGGAGGGTAGCTCAACAATATCAATATCTTGCACATTTACTTGAAATGTAATAGTGATGGCATGACAAAATTCAATATACACCTAGAATATAAGTAATAACATGTTTCCGTTGATAACAGAGAAGAACATGCACGTTTAACAAATAGGCTTCTGGTATGAGATGAAAGGCGAATGACTTGTCATTTGTCATAAGCCATAAATATTCCACAGGTTCCTTAAATTCTTTCTCCAGCAAGCACAAGTACTAGTACTTCACTTGTTTTGTCCAACTACAAATTGCTATTTTTCCAGGTCGAGATTGATAGTTGAGCCTAGAAGAAATCAGGTGTAATTTATGTTGGAAACTTGTGACTCATAATATAGAAGTATGTTATTAACTTGTAATTTATGTTGGTATCAAGCTCATGGTATAGCTATGTACAGCCGAGTATTTATAGATAATTAGATATACACAATAAAATATAGTTTTAGACTATATTTAATTTATTTATATATTTTAGACTATATGTTAATATCACATCCCTAATGGATTTGGGGTAATCTCCTCTCCATGATCCTTCTCTTCAATTTCCCTGGATCCTATTTACTCTTTTCCCCATTTCTCTCAATACCATATACACTATTTACATAAAATCAACACATCACTTAATTTATGTTATTGAGTTGAATCATGACTCGAAAATTCAGAGTAATCAGGCTCCTTTTATTTATTTATTTTTATTTTTTATTCTTTAATCATCCAATGAATGTGCAATCTTAGTCAAGATTGAAATGGTTTATTAATTTTTAAAGGTAAAAGTTTTTCTAATGACTACTTTGTTTGCAAAGTGATTACATCATTTTAATCTTTTCATTGACATTTTCGGATCCTGTGTAACAAAAATATTAGTACAAATATATACCAGTTTGAAAAAAATTAGTGATTGTGAATATCTTCTAAAGATTAAGTTTTGTTTTGTTGGGATTTTTGGTTGTGTCTATGGGTTATCATCTGGGTTCAGTCACGCTTAATGTGCATTTGTGGTTGTTAATTCAGTATAATTTTTATTGGGTTACTTTTTTTTTTGATTTTGTTTTTTGAAGTGATGGTTTGTTGTGAGGTTGTGGATTAATTGCTTGAAACTTTCCCTCATTTGTGGTCTGTTTTGAAATTGAATATGCCAATCAAAGAGCCAAGTGTTTCTAAATTTTCTTGGCATGTTATTCTCTCTGTTAATTAAGATTAAAAGGCAAGTAATGACAATGAAGATTTAAATTTGTCCAGTTTGTTCAAATTTTAGGAAATTTATTTTAACATTTAACTACGTGTATGTAACACATCATAGCAAGCACAATCTTGAGTTTTAAACGAATTCCGAAGAAAGTATATAACCTATTCCAACATATTCTAATTTCTGATCAGCTTCAAATTCAAGTCTAATGCTGCTAAGATGTACTACGTACGCTATAGGAATGAAATTAGAATATGGAATTGCTTTTCAATTACTTTTCTTCCCTTCCTTTTATATTGTTTGAATTACTACAGATGCATGGAATTAAAATAGTAATAGTTGAAATCATGGTTAGAAAATGTAGTAGGTTAAACAATCTCGTCATTTTAATTAATTCTTCCAATAATTACAGCATCCTTGAGTGTGCATCTTTGAAGGTGTGGTGGCTCTGAATTAACATAAGTGAAAATCCTGTTCTTTGTAGTCTGTACCCTACATATGTTGTTGTGTTGGCCTTCTTTAAGAGATAAATGAAGATTTCGCAAACCTAATTTATAAGTAGTTTATCTCTGTTTCATTAATTCTTCCTTTCTATTCCCCCCCCCCTTTTTGTTTAGACAAAAATCAGCTATTGGGCTTGATCCAAGTACATATAATTTTGTGTTGAGCTCAAATTGTAGGTTTGATCTCACTTCTTTGGTTTACATCTCTCTCTCTCTGCCCCCTCCTGATATGCACACACATTGACACACCCATGCCAGGCACCTTTGTGGCTATGTATGGTAAAGCTGCAACATATTTTTTCAGAAATCCAACTCATGTTCTCCTTTTGTTATGTCTATATATCCAACTTAATTTAGGTACTTTATGCTTAAATGTTTTACCGTTTTAAGTTGCCAATGTGTTCTGTTAAATGTTTATCCAACATATATGCATATTGAACTAGAAAAATAAATCAGTCAGGTTTGAGCATGACTGAAATTTTATTACATCGACTTGCACACATTATGCAAGTGAATACAGATTTGTCATAAATCCACCACAACCCCTTCCTATGTTGTGTTGTTCTAAATTTTGTACCGAGCACACACCTCCTGAAAATAGCAGAGCTTAGGGATATGCACGCAACATAAACACACACGTACACCTTTTTGTATGACTTTTCATTTTTTTTAGCATATTTACTTTTTGAAACATAGCCTAACTTTTGCAATAATTTTTTTCATTTAGGACTAATTAAATTTTATTTTATAATTTATAAAATGACATGATATTAATTCCTAATTTGTCATTATTTTTATGTTATCAAGTTAGGCAACACACTATCACTATTAGCTTCTCAGCAAATATTAGGAAATACTTCGAAACATAAAATTACCCTTAAAAGTTATCGTTTTAATTATACAACTAAAAAGGAGTGAATTAAGAAAGGGTACCTAATTGAGAAGGATTATTTCTTGAAACATAAAGATCATTGTGACCTGCTAATCTCCTACTGCAACTCCTCTTGGAATCATCAAACTCCAGTACTGCATGAAACCTACACCCCCACATCACTTTTATTATCATCATGTACATATTCACACCTACACATATGCACATGCACAATTTCATACAATAAAATGATTTATATGTCAATTAATTCTGCATCGAATGTGGATTGAAACTAACAGAGTGAAATAGAATAATAATGTCTGGATCAACCTAAATTTATTATAGTCATATATTGCAACAATCTTTTTTTTGCTGCATCAACATAAACACCACACTTCTTGCTTTCACCAAGGATCGAACATACCACCATGATGCGATTCACCAGGTATGTTTAAATCCAGCATAGAACAAATTAAGATGCTTTACTTGCAGCTTTCTCAACTTGAATATAAATATGTGCTATAGGAACTACATTATGTAGTGTCTAGAGGTTGAGATTAATATAGAACATTTTAAGCATCAATATAGAATATTTTCAATTCAATGTTGTGGTGATTTACTTTGCTTTTGGCTAAATTAATCCTGAATAGAAGCTGACTTTTAGTTTCCTCTCATTTTTATTTTGTATTTTTTCTTCTTCCCCCCAAACAATTTGAAACCTTCCAAGATACTACTAGTCTTGAGAGGTTAAGAATCAATTTAAATTTAAGTGTGCGTGGTTTGTGAGGGTATTGTAATTCATAATGTAATTTATACATTATACACCCAAAATTGCCAAAAAATGTCGTTCCTTATGCGATATAGTAATTACAGTAGCATCCTCTGGAATTGCTTCTGGGTTGTTACATGGGGGACGTACTGCACATTCAACATTCTGCATTCCACTTAACGTTTTAGAAAATTCAGTTTGTGAATTCACGAAGCAATCATCACACTCGAAATTATTTCAGAAGGCTAGACTAATTATATGGGATGAGGTTCTAATGCAGCATCGTCATTGTGTTGAAGCATTTAATCGGACCTTACAAGACATTCGTGATAACTCACAACCATTTGGAGGTGTTACTGTTGTTCTTGGGG
Source organism: Panax notoginseng (assembly GCA_016801055.1). NCBI lineage: Eukaryota > Viridiplantae > Streptophyta > Magnoliopsida > Apiales > Araliaceae > Panax > Panax notoginseng. The sequence continues at coordinate 173,899,653 of CM029018.1, forward strand.
GAGATTTTAGGCAGATTCTTCCTGTTATACCTAGAGGTCTTCGCGAGCATATAGTGGCAACATCACTACGGCGTTCTTTGCTTTGGAAAGATATACATGTCTTGACTTTACAAGTTAACATGCGCTTACACGATGACCAATCTGTATTATTTGATTTCTCGGCTTTTCTTAATGAGGTTTGAGTATTTGTATCTTTATTCATATTGACATCCATATATCGTCGAGAATATTTGAAAATTTACTAATACTTCATTAATGTGTAGATTGGATCTAACCCTCAAGAATCTATACAACTTCCAGATTTAATAAAAATAACTCAAAGTGTAGCTAATCTTATCTCGACCATCTACCTAGAGCTAGAAGTGCCAAGTAAGGTCACTCTCGAATTCTTAAAAGAGCGCACAATTCTATCTGCTAGAAATGATGATGTCAATGATATCAACCTAGCTGCGTTGGCGATTTTTTCGGGAGAAATACATACATACTTTGCTGCTGACAAAATGGTTGAAGATGATGATGTGGATCAGACTATTATGCATCGGTACCCGAATGAGTATTTGAACACACTCAATCCCCCTGGACTACCACCGTTCAAATTAGATTTAAAAGAGGGTTGTCCAATAATGCTTCTAAGGAACATTGCACCGAAAGATGGCCTTTGTAATGGTACTAGACTTATCATAGTCAAGTGTGGTGCTTTAGTACTTGAAACAAAGATTTTAACTAGTGATAAGCATGGCGACTTGATATTCATTCCAAGAATTTTTTTGACTCCTTCTTCGTTTGAGTTAAGTATTAAAATGACAAGAAGACAATTCCCAGTGAAGTTAGCGTATGCAATGACAATGAATAAATCACAGGGCCAGTCTGTCAAATTTGTTGGGGTAGATTTATGTACGCCGGTATTTAGTCACGGTCAACTATATGTAGCTCTATCAAGATGCACAAGTTCTTCCCGCTTATGCATACTTCTTCGTGAATTAACTGATAAGTCCACAACAAATATCGTCTATCCTGAAGTTTTGTTATAATTTTATATGTTTGAGGTATCATTTCTTATCTCCGTGCATTATTGATCTTCTTACGATAAAAGTCTTGATATGTTTTGAATTAACTGATAAAAGTTTTGAATTAACTGACAAGTCCACAACAAATATTGTCTTTATTTATGTGTTGTGATCAAGTTCTGTACTTTTTGTTTGGTTATTTTAAAGTTTACTGTTGTGTTTATGAGTGCTAATTTTGATTCTTTCATTAAGAAATTTATGCGATATGTTATTTGGAATAAAAGGAATTCAATATAACCTAAATATTTCTGCAGAAAGATATTGGAGTAGTTAGGTCTGTGCATATGTTTTTGATGGAATAGTTGAATATTTGCTAATTGTTATAAATGAGACTGATGCTTGAATAAGTTGTGGCATCGTTATAGTTGTGACATATGCTAGCAAGACTCTTGATGAGTATAGGTGAGCCCTATAGTCATGTGAAATGGAACTCTCTAGGACTAACAAATTTCCCTATAGAAATAGCAAGCCCCATAAATTATTGTAGGGTGTAATACAATATTTTTAGTTGATCAAGCCGAAGCTTAAAAAACATGAAGTATAGGTACTCAAATTACAATACCGTATATTAGACATACATCCTCATGTTTTTGAATTCACGTGATACATTTGTCAACTTATTTTATAGATGATGCCTTCGTAAAAGTTACTCATTTTCTAATTTGCAGAAAATTGGTTTACATTTCCTTGCTCTTTTCTGTGTAAACAAATCTGATAATGTTTCGAGAGTATGATGCCTCCACTGAGTAACAATTCCTGCTTTGGCCAACTGAATACATGATTTAGTAATGTATGAACATCAGATAACATATCTTACAGAAAATCATTCAAATAACATACGAGTATATATGTGTGTGTGTGTGTATGTGTGAAGAACAAATTTGAGAAGCTTGATCATCGCAATTAACATAATAAGCTTCTCTATGTTGGTTGAGCTATAAGATGCTTATTATCTATTTCTCCAGCTGTGTAGAATTCTTATTAGATATATAACTTATGTTTTAGTTTTACTTGCACATGACTCAATCAAATTTGTACATATATCCTTTTCATTACATTTGTTATCAATTTCCAAGTTGTTGATTTAATTTGTTGATATAATAACTAAACGATTCAGTTCAATTTTTGCAGTCTTGGGATGATATTGCTATTGAATGGAAACGTGTTCATTCAACAACAAGTCGAGGGTGGAGAAAGTTAACAGGGTTATGTGTATTTTATAATTCTTAAATCGTATTCAAGTAATCACGTGTCAATTATTTCGTTCTTGCGATACTACTAACATTTTGGTTTCTCTTATAAATAACAGATTTTTGTTACAAACAATATTTGTTGGTCGTGGACGTTGCCGATGGATAGCCTTTCTTTTCAAAGGTTTATGTACCGAAGACATGGTAGAGCTTGACAGATCTACAAGGCAAATGTTATTATATGTATTTTCAGGTATATATTGAAGAATACTTGGTGTAAGCTGTAAAGAATATATTTGGTGTAAGATGTAAAGTAAAGGGTTATGCTCAACATGTTGTTTCTCTATTTTCTGCATATATGTATTTTTGTTTTCCGTCTTTTGTAAAGTTGGCTAATTATACATGGTTATGATGATTTTGAGTATGGAATGATGTTTTTTTTGGTGGTTTGGATATGTATGGATGATTGTGAGTTTTTTAAACAGGATTAGATTTTTCTGGATATCTATTTTTAAAGGAAATTCTGCCGAAATTTCTTGAAATTAGTAGCTACTAGCTTGATGTTTTGGTGGTTGGATATGTGTTGATGATTGAATATGTATTAATTTCTGCATGATATGATGATTTTGGGTATGAAATGATGGTTTTTTGGTGGTTTGGATATGTATGGATGATTGTAAGTTTTATAAACAGGTTTAAATTTGTCTGGATATCTATTTTTAAACGAAACTCTGCCAAAAAATTTTAAAATCAGTAGCAACTAGTTTTCTGTTTCGGGGGTTAGATTTCTGCATGTGTGTATTTTTTGTGTTTCATATTTTGTAAAGTTAACTAATTATACATGGTTATGATGATTTTGGGTATGGAATGATGGTTGTTTTGGTAGTTTGAATATGTAGTGATGCTGCTAAAAACCTGCTCAAAATGCTCGAGAGAAACATCAAAATTACATATCCAAATGTTAACTGTATGTGGGACTTTGGGTGGAATGAGGTGATGTTTGCATATGTCGAAACAGATGACATTATAAAGGATGTGGACCAGACGTGGTTGATGAACTCATAGACGAAATCATAAAAGAATGGTAACATGAGAAGCTCCAGTACTCTATGATGAGTTGTTTTCTAATACATTTTGTAATATGAGTTTCGCATTGCCCAACTGTGGTGTTGTAAAAAGGTAAAGTACATAATTATTTACAGAGTTTTGTTTTGAATTTGTTGCTACAATATATATATTCTAGCTGTGTCCATGGACGGTGGGTTTTATCCCAAACTTTGGACGGCCCAGATGATTTTTTTGGCTATATGTTTGACCAAATTTACCTTTTTTGGCGGTTGGGTTAATTATTTTTGAAGTTCCTATTTTATTTTATTTTTTCTTTAATCAGGCAAAGGAACTCCAAACCAATTTCGTTCACATGAACCTTTTAAGCAAGTGGGTATTATTATGTTATTTCCTTACTACAATGCTTTTACCTGTTAATGTATCAGCGACTGATATTCAGTGGACACATTTGTTGATTGTGCTTAAATTAGTTTTACTAATTAATCCATGTTCCATCTAAAATTGCAAATTAAATGAAGGGAATCAATAGCATATAGGTGTGGAGGAGTGCTTTTAAATGTGCTTAAAGAAAATATGAAGGTCATTGGCATTGAGATTGTTTCGAATTTAATAAATGTAGTTAACTGGCATAGGTCAATTTTATTGTTGAGCGAATGTGAATGTTGGCTTTAGTTGTTTCCTTAACAAATTCATTTTTTCTTGTCAGTCTCGATTTGTAAATAATGAGCATGTAGATACTCTTTAAACATTGTAACTCACATTTTTCATTTAGATTCATCCTTATGTATTAAATAATTACACTAGCATTCGTAGTGCCGGAGGCAGGGGTTAACCCTAATTTAAGCATAAAGTACCTAAATTAAGTTGGATATATAGACATAACAAAAAGAGAACATGAGTTGGATTTCTAAAAAAATATATTGCAGCTTTACCATACATAGCCACAAAGGTGCCTGGCATGGGTGTGTCAGTGTGTGTACATATCAGAAGGGGGCAGAGAGAGAGATGTAAATCGAAGAAGTGAGATCAAAGCTACAATTTGAGCTCAACACAAAATTATACGTACTTTGATCAAGCCCAATAACTGATTTTTGTCTAAACAAAAAGGGGGGGAGGAATAGAAAGGAAGAATTAATGAAACAGAGCTAAACTACTTATAAATTAGGTTTGCGAAATCTTCATTTATCTCTTAAAGAAGGCCAACACAACAATATATGTAGGGTACAGGCTACAAAGAACAGGATTTTCACTTATGTTAATTCAGAGCCACCACAACTTCAAAGATGCACACTCAAGGATGCTGTACTTATTGGAAGAATTAATTAAAATGACGATGATTGTTTAACCTACTACATTTTCTAACCATGATTTCAACTATTACTATTTTAATTCCATGCATCTGTAGTAATTCAAACAATATAAAAGGAAGGGAAGAAAAGTAATTGAAAAGCAATTCCATATTCTAATTTCATTCCTATAGTGTACGTAGTACATCTTAGCAGCATTAGACTTGAATTTGAAGCTGATCAGAAATTAGAATATGTTGGAATAGGTTATATACTTTCTTCGGAATTCGTTTAAAACTCAAGATTGTGCTTGCTATGATGTGTTACATACGTAGTTACATACATCTGATGTTTCCATCAAAGAATCCACTGTGACGGACCAAAGCTGGAGTCGCAGTGCCGGGAAGAAGAGGAGGGACCAAAGTGGATTCGTGTTTTGTTACAATTTTTTGAAGGGTGAGCCCAACTTTTTAATGGTCCCGATCTTTTATTAGTCTTGAGCGGGAAAGTAAATTTTTTTAAAAATAGTTGAGTTTTGAATAGTTATATATATATATATATATATATATATATATATATATATATATATATATATATATATATATATACAAGTTGGATTAGGTCTGGACCTCCCGGACGGGAGAAAATCCGGACCTTTTTTTTTTTTTTTATAAAAACAACTGAAAAAAAATATTTAATATTTTATGGAACTAAATTTTTTTCAAAATATAATGTTTTGGGTGTGTTTTGAATACCTATACCAAAAAGTGGTGGTACAGTTATACGTACCCAAATCACACCCAAAACACTGTATTATGAAAAAATTTCAATTCCATAATTTTTTTTTATGTGTTTAAAAAAAAGCAAAAAAAAAAAAGTTCGGATTTTAACAAAATCCGGACTCCCGGACTGGATCCGGCCTATATATATATATATATATATATATATATATATATATATATATATATATTCTCATGCACTTCAAAAATCTATTGAGTTAATAGACTATATGTATAATTAATATTTCACCACTACAAAAAGAGTTTTGTTTTGACATTATAAAGTCATTTCAAAAATATTAAATTAAATAAATATAATTCATATAAGTTTAGAAGACATAAACTTTGTAATCACTTATACATTATACAATAAAATAATTAACTTCGGTTAATTATTTGTACTCTTTTAGCAAAGAAGTTAAAGTATTCAAAGTTGTTTTACTAGTAAACTTAAACTCACAATATGTAATTATGTATAGTGGTGCAACCTAGAAAAGAGTAGTTAAATTTTTTTAATGAATGCTACTCCAGAAGTACCATTACTGTAATCAGAAGAAAAATGAAATTTTCTTCTTTTCGTCCAAAATATCTATTCTGGATACTAGCTTTGATTATATCCATGTTTTGATCATTCTTGAATTTTACTCCACTATGATTATTTATGAGGTATTTTTGGACATGGAATAGCTGAAATACGAATCCTTAATATTTATTATTTTGTTTCACTGGATTCGTTTCCTTTAAAATATTTTTCATCATCCTCAGTCCTAAATGATGATATAATTGAATATCTTTGGCCTGTAGTGCAAAGATTGATGATTTGTGATGAATATCTTTGGCCCGTAGTGCAAAGATGAACAGGTGTTGAGATGAACATGATCGACTGGTGATACAAATGAATATCTTTGGCCTGTAGTGCAAAGATGAATATTTGATCAAAGATGGTTATTGATTGTTGTTATAGGGATAAAATATTGATGATAGACTTTTAAATCTTAAAAGATAGTAGAACTCATTCTCTACTTGACTCTTCTAATGGTTTGCTGTTTCTGCTGCAGTTATTGATTTAAAATTTGTTGTCTATTGTATTCTATTAGATTTTTCCCTGTTAAAGACTAACGATAATTTGTTGTATATTATCTTAGTCATAATATTCTTTACTGGGCTAGTTGAGCTCACCCTTTTCCTTGTTGTTCCAATTTTCTTCTCAGGAGGCGAGAATGTAGCGAGTACTAGTCGGGGTGTGGAATGATGGTTCAAGACAGTTGTTTTAGTAGTCCTCACTATTTTGTAAAATAGTGTATCAATAAGTATAATGAGGACTTAATTGAGTATGAATACTGTCTAGATGACAATATTTGTATTTAAACTCACAGTATATGTGTTGTCGTATTTTGCACGACAATTGTAATAATAAAGTTGTAGTTATTTTCTGTACCATGTATTTGGCGACTCAGAATGGGTTGGATGGATTGGACCTATTTTGGGGGCGTCACAGTTGGTATCAGAGCTTAGGGATATGATCTCTGGAGGAGATCGGGGAATAGAACTAGGAGGGGAGAGACGAGTAAATCCTTCGCTAGTATGTCCTACCTAAGCTTATCTGTTGGTCGGTCATAATATAAGGATATTATGTGATTTGTTAATTTGTTAAATTAACCCTTGTTTATGGCAGTATTTGAGAATGTCGATTGAGAATGTTAACAGTGGAGTAAATGAGACCGTGAAGACACCTTTGCTCACCAACGAGGAGAACGTGCAACAGGCTGGCAATATTCCTCCTGTAAACAACACCACTGAGCAGACGATGAACGACGGGATGTTTAGGAGTTTTTTTCAGTTCATGCAAAACCAGACGAGGGAGACTCGTGTACAAAATACGGGTGGAAATGATAGCAATGCGCGGCTTGTCACAGCCAAGCATTTCAAAGAGTTGGGACCACCAGAATTCTGGGGAAAGCCGGATCCGATTAAGGCGGAGACGTGGGTCAAGCAAATTACCAAGATATTCGATGTCTTGGGATGTGCGGAGGAACAGAAGGTTCCATTCGCCACCTTTATGTTCCGTGGCGAGGCAGACTACTGGTGGGAGTCTGTGAAGCGTACCCATCCAGCCGCACTCAACATGTCTTGGGAGACATTTCAGAAACTATTCAATGACAAGTACTTTCCTGAAAGTATTCGTCATATGAAGGAGGTAGAGTTTATTAGACTGGAGCAGAATAACATGACGGTGTCCCAATACGAGGCGAAATTTGCAGAGTTGTCTAGGTTTACACCTCATTTGGTAGAGAATGAGGAACGTATGACGCGGATGTTTCTGAGAGGTTTGAAACCCGGCATACGTCAATATCTCATTTCTCATAAATTTTCTCTCTATTCAGATGTTGTCAACAGGGCTCAATTATTAGAGCGAGATAGCGAGTATGATCAATCGAGGGACCACAACCAGGATTATACCGGTGACAGCAGTCATCAGAACAACGATAACCAGTGGAGAAAGAAGAATACGGACAAGAACGGCAACCACTCTGGTGGTAATCGTGGCCATGAATATAGAAGAAGCGAGTCGGGAGGAGATTTTAAAAAGAGGAGATTCAACAATGATAATACGAAGACGTCAGCACCAGCAGCAACTGGTTCCAAGGGAGGAGAACGACCACCGGTCATATGCTATAAGTGCGGAAAAGAAGGACATATCAGCCCAAACTGTCCACAACAGTTTAAGGTATGTTATAACTGTGGAAAGGAAGGACATATCGCTCGAGATTATATGATAGCGAAACCAAGTTCAGCGGGGACGGTGACTCAAAAAGTTGTCCCAGAAAAGTCAAAGTCAACGGTTCCTGGAAGAGCATTTTTCGTGACTGGTCAGAATGCGAGGAACCCGAACGAAGTTAGCACGGGTTAGTTAATTATAAATTTTTGCGAAGTCTATACTTTATTAGATACCGATTCTACCTATTCATTTATTTCTCCTGCTTGTGCTCAACGTTTAAACTTGACTCCGGAGAAATTAGACTTTGATTTATCTGTGGAAACTTCTTTAGGAGAAACTTTCATTTCATCCACTGTTTATAAATCTTGTTTGATCCAAGTTGGCACCATCACATTACCTGTTGATCTTATCTCTTTAAAGATACTTGCTTTTGATGTGATTTTAGGAATTGATTGGTTAACTACTCATCATGCCAAAATTGATTGCTTTTGTAAGGTTGTTAGTTTTCATATTCCTAAGCAACCTGTTATTCAAATTCAAGCAACCAAACCATTGAAGTCAAACTCTTTCATATCAAGCCGTAAAGTCATTCGTTTATTGAAAAACAGATGTCAAGCTTTCTTAGCCCATGTCATGGACTTGAACAAAAATACGTCAGATTTGAGTGATATTTCTGTTGTTTGTTTCCTGACGTATTTCCTGAAGAATTTCTTGGCTTACTCCCAAAGCGTGATATTGAATTTTGTATCGACTTTGAACCCGGTACAAAACTCATTTCTAAAATCTCATATTGAATGGCTCCTATTGAACTTCAGGAGTTAAAAATCTAACTGTAGAAGTTTGTACCCGAGCCTCTATCTGGTGACTTCCTTTGTGGAATGCACTGAAGCCAGACTCTCCATAGGGGATACCATATTCGTGTGGTAGTAAACTGATAGGTGTCATTGTGATGTGCTATCCAAGATTGGGATATGAGTCACAGTTGAGAGCAACCTAAGTCAGTAATCGAAATACGTAGCTTTATAGTTATTATCGGAGATTCGTAAAAGGATTTTCTCGAATCGCTACTCCATTAACTCAGCTGACTCGAAAAGATACAAACTTCGAATGGACTGAGGAATGCGAGAAGAGCTTCCAAGAACTCAACATGCGACACCGACGTTGGCTGGAGCTGTTGAAGGATTTCGATCATACCATCCAATACTATCCTGAAAAAGCGAACGCGGTAGCTGACGCATTGAGTAGAAGATCATATGCAGGAACGAGTGCGATAATGTCAAGTATACGCATAGAATCAACTTTAATCGATAAAGTTAAAGTTGCTTAAGTCACAGACCGGGAGCTGATGCGTATGAAGAAGAAAGTACAAGAAGGTGCTATTCCGGAAGCAAGAATCGATGAAGAAGGAATACTTCGAGTCCACTCCAGACTTTGTGTTTCTAACGATTCTGATTTGAAGTACATGATGGAGGCACACAATACACCATTTGCAATCCATCCTGGAAGTACTAAAATGTATCGTGATCTTGGACATACATTTTGGTGGAACAATATTAAGAGAGAGATTGCAAAGTTTATCTCGAGGTGTTTAACTTGTCAACGTGTAAAGGCGGAGCATCAAGTGCCAAAGGGTCATTGTTGATAGATTAACCAAGTCCGCTCATTTCTTGCCGATACGTGAGACTTATTCCCTTTAACGTCTTGCTAGTATGTACGTGAACGAGATGGTGAGATTGCATGGCATGCCAGTATCCATAGTTTCGGATCGTGACCCAAGATTCACTTCAAGATTTTGGGTTAGCTTGCAAAAAGCTATAGGCACGGATTTACGATTTAGTTCAGCTTACCATCCTCAAACGGACGGACAATCAGAGAGGACTATTCAAACTCTTGAAGATCTATTAGCACTTTGTGTCCTAGATCTCAAAGGGAGTTGGGATAAGTACCTACCATTGGTGGAATTCTCCTACAATAACAGTTATCAGGCAAGTATAGGTGTGGCTCCCTTTGAAGCATTGTATGGACGAAAGTGTCGCTCTCCAGTATGTTGGGATGAGGTGGGAGAAGCAACATTATTGGGACCAGAGTTAGTACGAATGACTACAGAGAAGATCCAAACGATTCGACAACGTATACAAACGGCACAGGATCGACAAAAGAGTTATATGGATCTTCATCGAAAGGACGTGGAATTTGACATTGGGGATCATGTATTATTACGTGTAGCTCCATGGAAAAGAGTTACAAGATTTGGGAAGAGAGGAAAGCTCAATCCACGATTTATTGGTCCATTTCAGATTCTTGACCGAGTAAGAAATGCGGCCTATAGACTTGCGTTACCTCCAAGCATGTCTCGTGTTCATAACGTTTTTCACATATCTATACTTCGTAAATATGTGAAAGACCCGAACCACATTATTGATTTAGAACCAGAAGAGATAGCTGAAGATTTAACGTACGAGGAGGTACCTGTTAAGATCTTGGATAGGAAGGAGCATGTCCTACGCACGAAGGTTATACCACAAGTTAAGGTTTTGTGGAGAAACCATGCTATTGAAGAAATGACCTGGGTGTTGGAAACGGAAATGAAAGCGAGGTATCCTCATCTTTTCGAAACACCAGGTACGCATGTCAATTTCGAGGACGAAATTTCATAAGGAGGGGAGGTTGTAAGACCCCAAATTATTAATAAATGAAATTTAATTTCCTCTATTTATTATTCTGAAATAGTAAGGGTTGATTTGATTAATGTGGTCAGTTATGGGTAAAATGCGCAAATATTTTAAATAAGCAAGTGGTTATAGAATATTCATTGTTGTCGGGGAATATTCGCTTGGTCGTGGAATATTCTTACTGTTGGAGAATATTCGTACGACGGCGCAGTCTTTTGTGGGCCCCATAACGGAAAGCGATTGGATGAAGAAAACGACAAAAACAAGTTGTTTATAAATAACGGCGTAGTTGTTACCGTTAATACTGTTAGAATACCCGGTGGCTAAAATACAGTAATACGCGTTGTTGCACAGTAGCACACGGTATTGCACCAATTATTGATTCTTACGTAAGAAGGCATTACACAATAATTGTTACCGTAATTACTATTCAATATTGTATTTTATTGATTCAATAATTGCTGCGTTGATATTTTATATTACTGTTGTTTTAATAATTGTCACTACACAGTATTTTCTATTATCAGAACAATAATTCATATTATCTGAATAATATTATTAGATAACATTATTGGTAATGTCTAGAAAGTTCTGTCTAAGGAGAGGTTTGGTCATCTAATTGCGCGCCAGTAAGGAGAGATCCTTATTGGAAAGCACCCTCTTTTTTGGGAACGGCCTGGTTGCCAGTACTGTGATTCTGTAATATTATTTGTGTATAATTAATTATTGATTTATATGATGAGGAAAATAGTGATTTTATGTGGATATAGATGGAGAAAATTTTTAATGTGACAATTGTTGAAAATTAATATTTTATCTTTTTCTGATAAAATAATTCATTTAAATATATTATTTTAATAATATATTGATGGTGATATTTTTACAATGAATGTGGGATATATGAGTATATGAGGAGGAAGAGTATTTTTGTGGCATTAAATGATTAACACATGCTTTGTGTGTTGGTGGACATAATTCTTGACCGAAAATTTATTATTGACTATAAAATCGCCCGTTGGTGGATTTCGGTCAATTTCTGTTTGGAATTTGGAAAAATTTTCTTCTGTAAAGTTGTAGAGAATTGAATTTTCTATAAAAATTCGCGAGATTTGAATTTTCTGATCAAATGACTATTTATTATGAATTATTGAAGTTCCGAAGTTCTGAAATAATTGATTTTTGGGAGTTTAAGTTAATTATTTTGAGAAAAACGTTTTTTCTTACTTTTTCTAGAAGGTTAGCATGTGTGAATTGCTGAAATTCAGATTCAAGAGGTGGGCTTGACAATTATATAAATATATTATTATTTTATTAAATTTTCTGCTTTGGTGTTCTAAACATTTTTCTATAAATAGGGTGCTTAGGTTAGAATTAAAAATCACACCAGAAACTGAAGTTTCTCTCTCTTTCTCTCTCTATATCGAGCGTATTCTTGTGAGTATTTGATACTTTGAGTGTTGCTATACGGTGCAAGTTTCCTTCAGCACTATATCTAGTATTCCAGTCAGAAGTACCGTATTTCCGAGGTAAGGGATGTTATTTCTTCTTAAATGATATTATTTTCTTCAATATCATTATGCCGAAGTATTGATCTGAACTTTTTATCAAATTTGGAACTTTTCATGTCGGGGTTACTATTCATGAGTTACTATTCACGAGTTACTATTCACGAGTTACTATTAACCGAAAAATGAAATTTTCTTCTTTTCATCCAAAATATCTATTCTGGATACTAGCTTTGATTATATCCATGTTTTGATCATTCTTGAATTTTACTCCACTATGATTATTTATGAGGTATTTTTGGACATGGAATAGCTGAAATACGAATCCTTAATATTTATTATTTTGTTTCACTGGATTCGTTTCCTTTAAAATATTTTTCATCATCCTCAGTCCTAAATGATGATATAATTGAATATCTTTGGCCTGTAGTGCAAAGATTGATGATTTGTGATGAATATCTTTGGCCCGTAGTGCAAAGATGAACAGGTGTTGAGATGAACATGATCGACTGGTGATACAAATGAATATCTTTGGCCTGTAGTGCAAAGATGAATATTTGATCAAAGATGGTTATTGATTGTTGTTACAGGGATAAAATATTGATGATAGACTTTTAAATCTTAGAAGATAGTAGAACTCATTCTCTACTTGACTCTTCTAATGGTTTGCTGTTTCCGCTGCAGTTATTGATTTAAAATTTGTTGTCTATTGTATTCTATTAGATTTTTCCCTGTTGAAGACTAACGATAATTTGTTGTATATTATCTTAGTCATAATATTCTTTACTGGGCTAGTTGAGCTCACCCTTTTCCTTGTTGTTCCAATTTTCTTCTCAGGAGGCGAGAATGTAGCGAGTACTAGTCGGGGTGTGGAATGATGGTTCAAGACAGTTATTTTAGTAGTCCTCACTATTTTGTAAAATAGTGTATCAATAAGTATAATGAGGACTTAATTGAGTATGAATACTGTCTAGATGACAATATTTGTATTTAAACTCACAGTATATGTGTTGTCGTATTTTGCACGATAATTGTAATAATAAAGTTGTAGTTATTTTCTGTACCATGTATTTGGCGACTCAGAATGGGTTGGATGGATTGGACCTATTTTGGGGGCGTCACAAAGACTAAATTGGTTCTTTATTAATTTTTTATTCTTAGTTTAGGTAGGATTCATTTATGGTAATAGTGTTTTAGTTAGAAACAAATCTTTTATAATATTATGTAACTAAGTTGTTACCTATTAGGATTTTGTAACCATAATAATTAGTTACCTATTAGGAGTTTATTTCCATAATTATAGGAATTCTTTAGTTATAAAAACCTGGCTTGTGGGTTGAAGGATTTGATTAATTCAATAATTATTATCTTTTACAATTGATATTGTATTATTTTTCTAGTGGATTCCAGTTTGTGTTCTTAGAGCTTACGTTGGTAAACTCTTTGCGTTTTCCATTCTGCGTCAATTGGTATCAAAGCCAAGGATTTTGCCTTGTCAATGGCCAGCAACGAAGGTGAGAGAGATAACCTTGACGACGTTGGTCGCATGGATGCCGAATTATGGGCAGCGATCAATGAGCAACGACAGTCGATGGCACGGGGTGGTAGCCATGTTACAAAAATTGTTTGTGCGACAACCCATACCCAACAATCCTATCAACAACAGGGCTGGAGGCCAGGGATTTGCCCTTGGACGCCTTAGAGGTGAACGTCCGCATGGAGAAGCGAGACGCGAACAGATCGAAGGCCTTAGTGATGAAGATTCCAATGAGGAGTTTGGAGGATACCAAAGAAACCCTAATCAACACCAAAATTGAAACCAAAATTAACCTGATTATAGAATACGCACGGACATACCATTGTTCCATGGTAAGTTGCAGATTGAAGAGTTTCTGGATTGACTTTCTGAGGTCGAGAGAATTTTTTGAGTTGACAAAGGTCACGACAGATCGACAAGTTAACCTGGTAGCGTACAAGTTGAGAAGCGTGGCTGTTGTTTGGTCAGAGAAGTTATAGATGGATTGACGACGACAAGGCAAAACTCCTATCCGATCTTGGAGGCGAATGAAACAATTTATGATGAATAGATTTTTACCCCCAGATTATGAACAATTTATCTTCCGGAGCTATCAGAATTGTGCACAGGGTAACATGACTGTAGTCGAATTCACGGAGGAGTGATCTAGGATGTCAGTGCGTAACAACTTGAATGAAACTGAGGCACAACAAGTTTCTAGGTATTTGGAGGGATTGAAGCCTTCTATCCGAGATAAATTTGGGCTTCAATTCGTTTGGACAGTGGATGAAACACATAACATGGCTTTGAAGGAAGAATTTGTCAGGAATAAGCATGTGAATGGTATTCCTATTTACATATGATTTGATTATGATATATATGAATGAATATGCAAGTATGCCTGTATCAAGAAAAGTTGTAAAGTCCTTTGATAGATAATAGAAACATATGTACAAGGACTTAGAATGAATTGATCAAATGTGTTAGGTTGATCCTACATAAGCAAAACAGCTTTGTAAAGTCCTTAAAAAGAAATGATGTACAAGGACTATAAATATAGAAAGATTAAACATGTTAGGTTGGTCTTATGATATAATAGATAGGCTTGTCTGATCATCGAGCACTGCACCAAAAATCGTAGTCTGCCAGGAGAGTCAAAGAAAACTCGAGAGCTATCGAGGCAGAATCGTAGTCTGCAAGATAGTAGATCTCGGAGTTTGTAGACTGCCAAGAGAGACGAGGAAGGATCGTAGTGTGTCGAGAAGAACTTCTTCAAGGCCGTAGTCTGCTGAGGAAGTCATGCTCAAAATCGTAGAGATAGTCTGCCTACGAGCAGACCGAGAATCTGCCGAAGTCAAGTCAAGGATCGTAGACTACACTTTGAGTCGTAAAGTCTACTAATCATATCAAAGGCAGAGATCGTAGTCGAGAAAGATCAGATGAAGACATCAAGCACAAGGCAGAAATCGTAGAGTGTCAAGATCTGATCTCGGAGTCATAGTGTCTGCACAGCCGAAGCTGAATCGTAGAGTGCAGAACTAAGACCTTAACAGATGTGCTCACAATGCCAAGGCAGAATCGTAATCGTAGAGAAAATACGATTCTCAACAAATGAGCACTTCCATAATATCCAAAGGAATGAAGCCTCTGGTTAGCACTGCATAGATACATCCCACCTAAAGGAAACCAGAGAGCACTCAACGAATGGAATGCAAGCTAACAGAAGATCTAAGTACCAACCCAATCAACATCAAGATTGAGTTGTGAAGCCATTCTAGATGAAGTCTTCCACAAGGAGATCAGAAGAAGACTTCTGTAACTGACTAAGGAAAGTCAGCTAGTGCAGTAGCTGTGATGCAGACAGAAGACAACGATCTTGGAAGCTACCAAGATCGTAGTGTTAGCCAAACAAGACAGAACTAATGGAGTATACACAGAGATACTGGTCAGCCTATGAAGAATAAGGCTAAAGTGATTAAGCATTGGGTCAGTCCATTGATGATAAGTGAATGGGAGATCACAAGGAGAAAGCGAGCTGGACACGCCACAGATCTGAAGTGTCTTGCTATTCAGAAGGGGCCAGAACAAAGGAGTCAAGCCATCAGTATCTGAGAGCTGTCAAGGCAAATAGGAGTGTTGAAGCACTGTACAAAAGAAGGAAGAGGTATTCTACACTGAAGATCCAATCAACAATCTTCAAGATCATAGTGTTGTCTCTACCAGTCAACAAGACACTACGATCAGGTCCATGAAGACATGCATCAGAATCGTAGAGTTAGAATAATTGACGATTGAAGCATTGGCAACGGTTCAATCTGAAGGTTGATATTTGGACAAGAGCTTATTGAGAGCATCGATGCAAAATGACAACCTCTGATCGAGAAATCAGAAGGAAGAAATAAAGTCTTCGACCTGTCCAAGACGTTAAAGTGACATCTCTGACGGGATAGGTGAAATAGTAGACTGTAGTGTCAAAAAGTCAGAAAAAGTTGTCATATCACATCTGCAGTCTGCACCAAGTAACTCGAGATCAGTGAAGCATTTCAAAGATCTTTCAAAGGCTACTTTCCAACGGGAAGATTCGGGAGGAGTATATATCTGCTAGAGCTTCAAAGATCAAAGAGTGCTGAAGTTGTCGAGTTTGGAGAGATGGTGGACTGATCTACCCAACGTAAATAGTGAGTGACCAATGAAGGTCTGAAGACTCACTCTACGATCCACCAAGAACACTCAGAGACATACAAAGAAGTAGAAGTGAGAGTTCTACTACTTGAAGAGTGTTCTAAACTGCCAAGAGAAAGTAGAGCATCAATGACATCTTGATGTCCATCATGGGAAGACTCTAAGTACCATAGAGAAGAGCTCACAGTCATCTTAGCAAGTCCATCATGAGAAGGCATCAAGGATCAAGAAAGGAGATCACAAACGCCATCAGGGTGGCAAGCATGAGAAAGTTTCCAAGTACCTAGCAGGAGAGCTTACAATCATCTTAGAAACCCATCATGTGCAGCCATCATGTATCAAGAGGAATGATTTTCAAGGCAGTTCATCAAGGGATCATTAGAAGTGGTTGAGTAACTGAAGAAGCTGAGCATCATGCAACACTCAACTGCACTTCAAGGATGATCATTCCAAGCTGCTAAGTACAGAAGATGTTGAGAGCATAAAGACATCTTAGAAGCTCAGCACCAACTCTAACAAACAAACAAACAACTCAACAACAAGAAGGTAGGGCCTGAGGGGTCCTTGTCCGGAGGGACTAAATGAAGTTCCAAGCCTGCTGGGCTTGAAGAGTTCCTAGGGAACTAGAGAAGTTCCAAGGCTGCTGGCCTTGAAGAGTTCTTAGTGAACTGAAGTCCCAAGGCTGCTGGCCTTGAAGGAATCTTAGTGATTCAGGGTGTTGTCCTTCCTTAGTGGAAATCCTGCTAGTTGAGAGCAGAAGAGTGGATTAGGAGCTTGAGTCTCTGAACCACTTAAAACCCCTTGTGTTTTTTACTTTATGTCATTTACATTATGTACATTAACTGCTATAACTGCTATGTATGTTTTAACTGCTTACCATTGAACTAACTCTACGAACAATGTATGCATGATTAATGAATATATCAATGAAGGGGATCTCTTACTTATTCCGCTGTGCTTGAAAAGATTCATATGTTTGTCATATGCTAAATTATTAGCAATACAAAATAAACCAGAAAAGTATTTGAAATCAAAAAGGATTATTCAACCCCCCCTTCTAGATCTATTGTGCCTATTAGGAACTAACAGAATTAATAGAGAAGATATCCAATCGATTTGCTTATCACAAAGAGGACATGGGGGAGACGTCCAATGCAGGTGCAAATAGAAACAGATTTTCGACGAGTGATGGAAAGAATCAGTCTAAAAGTATGACCGATCAGTCCCAAAGAGGTTCGGGGCAACCTAATATTCCTGTTGAGACTCGGACGACAACATCGGCTACAAGGGAAACCCCTTGGGCACCCAACCCATATGCTAAATCTGGAGGTTTGAAGTGCTATAGGTGCGGCCAACCGTGTCATTGCTCAAACGAGTGTCCAACGAGGAAACCGATGAATCTCGTGGATGTTGGAGAAGATGATGAGGACGCCAAAGAAGAAACAGATATGGGCAAATTTTGGGATGGTGCAGAAATAGCCGAGAAACATGGAGAGCATGTAAACTGCGTGATTCAACGAGTTATGTGCTCAATGAAGTTAAAAGGTTCCTCCCAAAGAAATAATATTTTTAAGGTATGATGTAGTGTTCAAGGGAAGTTTTGCGACCTAATAGTAGACAGTGGAAGCTGCGAGAATTTTTTGTCAAAAAAGACGGTAGAACACCTAAAATTGCAGGTAGAGAAACACCTAAAGCCCTATGTAATTGGGTGGATTCAGAAAGGACCTAAGGTGAACATGACTGAAGTGTGCAAAGTACCTATCTAGATCGGACAGTACTATTGAGATAAAGTGATCTACGACGTAGTCGACATAGATGCTAGTCACTTGTTATTGGGCCGACCATGGCAGTTTGATGTGGATGTCACTTATAGAGGGTGTGACAACGTATTTGTTTTCAATTGGGGTGACAGAAAGATTGCAATGGTTCCAAAACAAAATTCAGGGGATGGCACCACTAAGAACCTGAAAGCAAAGCATTTTTTACTATCAGTAATCACATCGGTAGTTGATTTGGATTTGGAAATTAAGAAGGCACAGAAGGTACATGTTGTGGTGGTGAGAGCTCTAGTGGTAGAAGGAAAGGAAGAGCAGAAATTCATGTTACCCGATAAGGTATAATCCCTTTTAAGCGAATTTAGTGAGTTAGTGTCTGACGATTTACTGAATGACATGTCACCGCTAAGGGATATTCAACATCATATCGATCTAATTTTGGGAGCAAGTTTACCTAATTTTCCTCATTATCAAATGAGTCCCAAGGAAAATAAGATCTTATAGGAGAAGGTGGAGGAATTACTGAAGAAGGGGTTCATTCGAGAAAGTATAAGTCTATGTGCGGTTCCCGCATTGCTGGTCCCGAAGAAAGATGGCAGTTGGAGAATGTGCATTGATAGCCGAGCAATCAACAAGATAAATGTTAGATACAATTTCTAATTCTGAGGTTGGATGACATGTTAGATATATTGGAGGGTTAGAAGTTGTTCTCGAAGATAAATCTTCAGAGCGGATATCATCAGATTATGGTAAAACCTGGTGATGAATGGAAAATTGTGTTCAAAACAAAGGATGGACTCTACGAGTGGGTAGTCATGCCTTTCGGATTGTCCAATGCGCCTAGTACTTTTATACGACTTATGAACCAGGTATTACGACCTTTCATTGGGAAATATGTTGTCGTTTATTTTGATGATATACTGATTTATAATCAGAACGAGGAAGACTATATGGAACACCTTCGGGTTGTGTTGGAGGTTTTGGCCAAAAACAAACTCTTCGTTAACTTTAAGAAGTGTAGTTGGCTGGTCGAACGTCTGTTATTCCTTGGATATGTGGTCAGTTCGGAGGGAATCATGGTTGACGAAGAGAAGGTGAGGGCTATACGTGATTGGCTTACTCCTAAGAACATAGGAGAGGTGAGAAGTTTTCATGGGTTGGCAACGTTTTATCGCCGATTTATTAAAGATTTTAGTAGCATTGTGGCACTCATTACCGAGTGTTTAAAGAAAGGTAAATTTCAGTGGGGAGAAGCAGCTAAAATAGCTTTTGTAATTATCAAGGAGAAACTGTGCACTACACCTGTTTTTGCTCTACTTAGTTTTGGGAAGCTAATCGAGGTGGAGTGTGATGCTAGTGGTATTAGAGTTGGGGCAGTTTTGTCACAAGAGAAAAGATCAGTGGCATTTTTCAGTGAAAAACTAAGTGATGCGAGGCGAAAGTGGAGTACGTATGACCAAGAGTTTTATGCTATTGTTCGAGCTTTAAAACATTGGGAACACTATCTAATTCAACGTGACAAGACCATCAGTGGAGTAGCCGAACAATATTTTTGGCCTCAACTGAAGCGTGATGTAGTAAACTTGGCTCGCAAATGCTATGTGTGTCAAACTGCGAAGGGTCAAGCTCAGAATACAGGTCTCTACATGCCTTTACCCGTACTGAGTGCTATATGGGAGGATCTGTCGATGGATTTTGTTTTAGGTCTCCCTCAGACTTAACGGGGAGTGGACTCTATGTTTGTTGTGGTCGACCGGCTCTCTAAGATGGGACATTTTATTCCTTATCGGAAGACCTCTGATGCATCCCACGTGGCTCAGTTGTTCTTTCGGGAAGTAGTTCATTTACATGGAGTTCCTCAATCTATCGCTTCTGATAGAGATTCGAAGTTTCTTAGCCATTTTTGGATCACACTATAGCGACGGATGGATACTACTTTGAAGTTCAGTAGCACTGTGCATCCACAGACAGATGGACAGACAAAAAATTTGAACCGAACGCTAAACAATTTGATTCGAAGTATTTGTGGTGATAAGCCAAAGCAGTGGGATGTGGTGTTGGCATAAGCTGAGCTCACATAAAATAATGATGTTCACACTGCTACGGGTCAATCTCCTTTTGCTTTAGTGTATCAGTAGTCTCCTAAACATACGTTAGATCTGACACGTCTTTCCAAGGTTGTTGGAAATAGTGTTTCTACTGAAAACCTAGCTGAGCAAGTTCGAGATGTTCAAGCTAAAGTGAAAGCTAGGTTGGATGAGAAAAATGTAAAGTATAAAGTTGTAGCCGATGCTGTGATGCCCCCAAAATAGGTCCACAAGACCCATTCTGAGTCGTCAGATATCACACTACAGAAATTAAATACAAACTTCATTTATACAATTGTTGAACTGTCGTGCAGAGTACGAAAACACATAAGCTGTGAGTTTTAATACAAATATATGTAACTCTAATGGTGCCTTGACCACGACACCTTACAATGGTACTTTACATAAAAGTACAGTCAATAACTATTTTAAAAATTAAAATCTTTGGAAAATGCTCAAGAAAACCTTCGTACATAGGAGGCCATGCATCTAAGTTATGATAGATATTATATGACTAGAGAATTATTCTTAGTTGACCCAATAGACCCCAAAGAAAAACGAAAAGATTACTATCATATTCTTTCCAATGGTGAGTCTTCTCTTGACATATAATTATCTCCATTATCTCCAATTGAGAATTATATTTCAACCAAACCCCAAGATTATATAGGTAGTGCTCGTAGATATAATCAGCAAGTGGATGTGCACAACCCTGTCTTATGATAACACGAAGTCGTCTGTCATTAGACATCTTCTATGATAGTGGCAAAACACCCTTCCAAAGTTGGGTTCACCTCACCCTATTCGGTTCACCAAAATTAACGGTTAAAATGACGTATAAAATACGACACACTTATCTAAAATTCTCAATAAAATTATTTCCATACTGTTTTAGGGGAAACCTCAACAGCTATAGACCATCGTTTTATTCCCCTGTTACCCCCGCTCTACCCGACTACGTTCTTATTACCTGAAAGGAATTATGAAACAAAAGAGTGAGCACAACTAGCACAGTAAAGAATATCATGATTAAAGATAATTAAATTATCAATAGTCTTCGTCAATAATAAATTAAAGATTTAGAACATATGGTAGAAGATAAAACTTTTCAATCATAGTGGCAGCGGAACGAGCAATCCATTAGAAGAGTCAAATAAACCATAAAGTCTATTGTCTTCTCCATGTTAAAAGTCCACCAACAATGTTTTATCTCTGTAACATCAATCAACAGTTCCTGTTCATAATCATACTAATAAACTCATCTTTGCACTATGGGCCAAGATATTTATTAACAGTTCATCTTTGCACTACAGTCCAAAGATATTTAACAATAGGTCAACTTTGCACTACGGGCCAAAGATATTCAGCAACAGGTTATCTTTGCACTACGGGCCAAAGATATTCAACAACAGGTCATCTTTGCACTACGGGCCAAAGATATTCATATCTCAACGAAATATATAATCATTTCAGAATTTATATAAACAATAATTATAACCATGTTAATCAATTCACCTTTGCACTTAAGCTAAAGATATGCAATTATAAATTCAATAGTCATGATTATACCAGTCAACAATTCATCTTTGCACTACTGGCCGAAAAGAACCCATAGTCACGACCATACCAATAATTTACCCATCTTTACACTCAAGTGAAAGAGAAATTTTAATACTGGGGTTATAAAAATGTTATATATGATAACATAAACAATATAGACAAAATATGGATTTAATTTCAAGAGTAAGATTTATAAATCAACGATAATTTGGTTAGAAAAAGAAACTAATTTTGTCGTGAATAGTAACTCAGGAATAGTAACCTATGAATAGTACTCCGTATACGTGAATAGTACCGTATACGTGAATAGTACCGTATACGTGAATAGTAACCCATGAATAGTACTCATAAAAGGAAAATATAAAAGAAAATGATATTTCATGATGAGTACAAAAGAAATGATATCTTATACGAGTATAAAAGAATATATGAACTGCAAATGGATTTTCACCCACCATACAGCAATCCACGTAGACAGATCATTTCCATAATTTAATAAAGAATGAATACGAATGGTCATTCACCATGCATGCAGTAATCCGCGTAGATTGTAGGTTACTCCCACAGATTAATAAAAATGAATACGAAGGGTTATTCACCATGCATGCGGTAATCCGCATAGACAGGTTACTCCCGCAGATTAATAAAGAATAGAATAACAAAAGAATTTCACCATGCATGCGGTAGTTCGCGTAGACAGGTTATTCCCACATAATAATAAAGAATGGAATAACAAACGATTTTACCATGCATGCGGTCATCCGCGTAGACAGGTTATTCCCACAAAATAATAAAGAATGGAATAACAAAAGATTTCACCATGCATGCGGTAGTCCGCGTAGACAGGTTATTACCACAAAATAATAAAGAATGGAATAACAAAAGATTTCACCATGCATGCGGTAGCCCACGTAGACAGGTTATTCCCATAGAATAATAAAGAATGGAATAACAACCCTTACGAGTATTAAAAGAAAATAACTCTATTCATGAATACGAAAGAAATAATACCCATTACGAATACAACAAATAATATCTCTTACGAATACAAAATAAATAACACCCCTTACCATACGAAAATAACATCCCTTACGAATACAAAATAAATAACACCCCTTACCATACGAAAATAACATCCCTTACGAATACAAAATAATTAACATCCCTTACCTTAATAAAAATTTGGAGACTGCATTAGTGTAATAGCAGAATACTCTTCTTCTTTCTCTCTATAGTTTCTTTCTCTAGAGTTTTACTGAATTCGTAAGAAATAATGAAGGAACGAGCTTCTATTTATAGGAAAAAGGACTGAATAGTAACTAATTCATGAACGGTCTAGATTAATTTACTTTTAAACGGACGGTCCATATTGATTTACTATTATATCTTTAACCAACGATCCATATTAATTTACTATTATAACTTCAACCAACGATCTGAAAAATTAGCACATCTCCTCATGGAATAATAAGCCAAACTTATAACAAACACCTCATAACAAACCCCCTCTATTTATATAAAAAATTGAATAAATAATTACCACAAATCATTTATCTTTAATCAACACATTTTTAATCTATTAACAATTATTCATCATTAATATTATAACTCACAATATTTAACAAACAGATCATTCCTAGGAAAGAGGGGGCTTTCCGACAAGAATTTCTCCCTATTGGCGCGCAATTAGGTGACCAAACCTCTCCTCGACAGAACTTTCTAGATATCGTCAATATTGTAAATAATAATATGAATAACTTTGTCGTCTCAATTATTGATTTAGTAATATAAAATATTATGCAGATGATACTGTGACAATAATTGAATCAAATAATGTGAGATACTATGTAGCAATTACTGTAGCAATAATTGAGTATAACTGAGTGACTTCTCACGTAAGCATCAATAATCAATACCGTGTGCTACTATGGAACCATGCGTATTACTATACTTTTACTACCGAGTATTTCAATAGTTTAATGGTAAAAACTTTCGCCGTTATTTTTATAAAAAAATATTTATATCGTTTTCTAACTTCGACAGTTATTCTGTTGTGGGGTCCACCAATGATGGTGTCGTCGTACGGATATTTCCTGACAAAACGAATATTCCCCGACCAAATGAATATTCCCCGACACAACAAATATTTTATATAAACTTGCTTACTTTGTAAAATTTTCACATATCACCCTTAACTTTAACCCTTTATCAATTTAGCCATTAAATAGAATAATAATTATAAGAAAATTGAATACTTTCATTTCATAAAATTTGGGGTCTTACAGATGCCAAGAGGCGTTCAAAGTTGTTTGAAGATGGTGATCAGGTTATGGTATTTTTTATAAGGAAAGGTTTCTAGTCGGTTCCTATAATAAGTTGAAGCCATAAAAGTATGGTCCATACAAGATAATCAAGAAGATCAATGATAATGCCAACGTGATCGACTTGTCTGCCAAATTAAACATCTCTCGTACTTTTAATGTATTCGATCTTTATGAGTTCTGTGAAGATGTTCCGCTTTATCCAGATTATAACTCGTGGTTGAGTTCTTCGCAGGTGGGGAGGACTGATGTAGGACAGCTGGCTTTGGAGTTTGAGGAAGAGTTAGCTAGGAAACGGGGAAAGAGAATTGGTCCGAGGAAACGACCATAATTCCCGAAGAACTGAAGTTGTTCCCGATAGAGTTGGGTTCGTTCGACTTCAGGAGAACACTTCGAGTTCGGAAAGGGCGTCATGGTTTCGGGAAGACTAAATTGGTTCTTTATTATTTTTTATTCTTAGTTTAGGTAGGATTCATTTATGGTAATAGTGTTTTAGTTGGAAACAAACCTTTTATAATATTACGTAATTAAGTTGTTTCCTATTAGGACTTTGTTACCATAATAATTAGTTACCTATTAGGAGTTTATTTCCATAATTATAGGAATTCTTTAGTTATAAAAACATGGCTTGTGATAGTGTATTATTTTTCTGGTGGATTTCAGTTTGTGTTCTTAGAGCTTACGTTGGTAAATTCTTTGTGTTTTCTATTATGCATCACAGTTTAAATATAAGATGAAAAGACCTACTAATTATTGAAGTTGTGAATATTATAAGAGATGACCTTTAAAAATGATATTCATATGTCATATAAAAATTGTCAAAAAATAAAATTATTATCTATTAAAAAAAAAGCTTTATAATTTTTTTAAAAATAAAAATAATATAAAAAATATTAAAATTAGTATCTCAAACTAGCATGTGTACGGCCTGTCAAACTTGTTTGTACTAATTTCATAACTAATTTGCACAGCTGTAGAGGAAGTGTTTTTTGATAATTTAAAATGGGAAAACTATTAATGGGATTATATAATTCTTCGTATATAGTTTTAAGATTGACAAAAAATAATTTATAAGAATATTTGAAGGACTTATTCCCCTAATATAAGATAAAATAGTCTAAAATAGTGTTAAAGTTAAAACAAATAGTCAATTTCAAGTATGGCATTTTACAAACAAACATGGTACGGACTACGGAGGATGAAGCCAAGAAGGAAGTATAAAGGATAGAATCACCTCTGTCCATTTACTACTGCAGCTTTTCAAAAAAGACCACTTTTCATACAACCTGTTGGGAGCATGATTGGGTGGGTCCGGATGGTTTGGTGGGCCTCAGGTCACGTAGAGGATTCTTTCCCACAAGTTGGTATATTATAGACAGTGGATTGGACTTTAAAAAAATATGTGATTCCCAATTGCATTTAATTTCTAATTTCTAAGGAAAGAGTCATGATTATATCCGACATCTTTTCTTTAAGGAGATTAACTCCTATCCAAATATGGTAGTTACAATGGTAAGAAATTTTATTTCGGGGACATATAAGCCTACAGTGTTAATCTTTTTTCAGCCTGTACTTATTCTGACATGGGAGCTATCCTCTAGTGGCCCAGACCGTTAAGTTCCTACGTGTGATTTCATTTTTGTGCAGGATTTAACGCATTGTTTGGTGATTGGACACGTTAACGGATCTTGGTGTTAACATTTGCGCTAGAAGAAGGGCCTTTTGGTGCTAACCGATTTTCTCAATACCTGGAATTTTAACTGAAGTCATGGCGACAAGCAAGGCGAACACAGTTTTCGAACGGGAGAAATCCTCGGCTAACCCCTCTGCTCAACCCAAGGCTTCTGTCAAGGAAAAGTTGGGATCCACCAATCGTGTCACAGATAGGCTCGGCCCTAGTAGCCACTCTATAGGGCCAACAAAGGTTTGGATGGTTCCAATTCGATAATAGTTGTTCTCGGTCAGTCTGAAGGCCCCAGATCCCCACAATCATGCCGAGAATACTCAGTCCCAGACACATATAAAAGGAGACAAAAATTCGAAGCGGTACGGTCGAGCCAAAAGAGAGTTGATTCTGATCCGGAAGATGTAGGAGAGCAGGGATGTCATAGAGACCCTACATCTTTAACAAAAGGAGTTGGATGCCCAATTAGTTGCGTTGGTGGGCGAAGATGAGGTTTCCTCAATTCGGTAACGTCGTTAGGAAGCCATGCCTGAGGGCTTATCTAGGACACATCATTTGGATGGCTCTCGACATGACAAGAGCAGGCAGAGAAGTCGCTACCGAGAAGGCAACAGCAAGGATCAGAAGATATTAGGACGTAGACGGTGGGTGGCTTCTCTAGAACATATACAAGATCGACACAAGCCATCCCCCCGTAAGAAGGAAACTGACCACCTCACACGGAGAGTAGTAGAACTGGAGCAGAAGCTGACAACGATCAACTAGGAAAGGGGGGCACTAATTGATCCGACATCACCTTTTACCACGGAGATTGATCAGGTTCGGGCCGATCCCAATAAAAAATTTTGCCCATTGAGAGTTATGACGATATTGGAGATCTGTATGACCATACCCATGCCTATGATCAGCTCATGCGGTACTACGATCATTCTGATAAGGCAAAGTACCAAATGTTCATTACAACTTTGAAGAAGGAAGCCCGAGAGTGGATGGTGTAGAAGCCTCCAAACTCTATCGCATCGTGGAAAGAACTTTGTGACAAATTCCACAACTGGTTTGGGAGCAACAAGAGGATGGGAACTCAAGCCCTTGTATTCAAATGAAGCCTTAAGCCAATACGTACGTAAAAAGGTTCCGCAAGGCGGTTGGTACATGCAGTGACATATTTGAATGGTCCTCAAACCCTCAGATTCTTTACTACTAGGCTGGACATAGTGAAATTGAAGAAACTAATGAAGGACACGATGTTCAATCCCCCGAAGGACCAGTCAGAGGCATACGATCAGACGAAGAATTTCATCGTTATTGAGGATGCCATGGAAAGTCTGAAGCTGGGCGCACACACCCAAGACAAACTAAAGGATCGAGACAGAAATAATAATAACAAGTCAAACCTGCAGCCGAAAATAAATTTCAATAATGGAGGGTCGAGAGGCAGTCGATCGCCTTTCCCGAATCGAAGCATCAACAATGTTTACACTCCTCTTAACCTAGATGGGGCGAAGATATTAGAGGATATTCAAGGAAACCCATACTTTGAATCGTTTCTGGCTGACACTCGACCCTAGAAAGGAAACCATAATTGGTATTGCAACTATAACTAGACATCGATCCATTCTATAAAGGATTGTTAACATCTGAAGAATTTGATCTAAAAGAATATACAGAGTGTCGAGTTGATCCAGTATATTGCAGGTAGAGGGGATCCAAGAAAGGAGCCAGAGGTAGCCAATCAGGAGCAACTGAGGAATCAATGGTCTGAACCAAACCCAGCTCCTCGGAATGTTGTAAATGTCATCATTTGGGGTTCAGCAGGACGTATAACTAGGAAGAAGCATCAAGGGCTATTGGATTTGTTACTAACGATATCTCTGTAACCTGCCAAGAAAGATTGGGCTTATCCCAACACGATTATCTCCTTTACAGATGACGACTATCCAACCGAGGCAGTAGATCAGCACGAGGGTGCGCTAGTGATCACAGCCCAGGTCGGACCGATAGGCATGAGGAGAATGATGATTGATAATGGTTCATCAGTTGACATCCTCTATAGTCACATGTATCAGAGGTTAGACTTAAAGGGTTGGAAGATGGAAGTGGGCTAGGAGACCCCTTTGTATGAGTTCAGCAACGATTCAATGCATGTGGCTGGAACTATAGAGCTACATGTTGTCTTCAGCACGGCTCATCAATAAATCGAGGTGAATATTAGATTCTTTGTGGTATATATAGACTCTGGGTACAATGCAATATTGGGTCGGCCGACATTGGCAGATTTACAGGCGATGACTTTCATTCCTCACTTCAAGCTTAAATTTCCTACACCGAATGGGGTTGGAGAATTTAAAGGAGATCAGGACATCGCCCGAAGGTGTTACCGAAATACTCTAATCTCATAGGGGGCCGGGGTTTTTAAGCAGAGGCAGATAATAACAATCGAGGTAGAGCCATTCACTGAAGGTAGTACTGAACCCCTCTCTTTATCAGTCGAGGAGACAGAAGACATAGAGCTAATACCAGGTAATAGGGACAAGACTGTAAAGATCGATTCAGGTTTAGAAGAACCCCTTCGAATAGGGCTGATTAAATTATTACGGGTATATACAGACATTTTTGCATGGGTGCCAAATGATATGCCTCTTATAGATGAGTCGGTAGTCATGCATAAGTTGTGTGTGGATCCTTCCCGGAAACTTGTTCAGTAGAAGAGAAGGATTTTCTCTCATGAGCGGCACAAAATTATTGATGATAAAGTGGCTAAACTATTAACAGCTGATTTTATATTTGAAATTGATTATCCAGAATGGTTGGCTAATGTGATGATGGTCATAAAGAAGAACGAAAAGTGGAAAATATGTATTGACTACACGAATTTGAACAAGGTGTGCCCAAAGGACTTTTACCCCTTACCCCACATCGATCAATTAATTGATGTTACTTCTGGGTTTGCTTTGTTGAGTTTTATGGATGTATTTTTAGGATATAATCAAATTTTAATATACAAAGAGGATATCCCGAGGACGATGATGTTCGGGTTACGTAACTCATGTGCTACTTATCAAAGGATGATGAATCCTTTGTTGATGAAGTCAATCCCTTCAGAACCGTTTTATCTTTATCTGGCGACAAGTTCGTTGGTGGTTGGGGCAGTATTGGTACGAGAGGTAAGGGGAAGCAGTTTCTCGTCTATTTTTTTAGTCATGCACTTCGAATTGCAGAGACCAGATATCTGAACTTGGAAAAGTTTGTATATGCACTCATAGTGGTTAGTCGAAAGCTTTAACACTATTTCCAAGGTTGGTTGATAGTAGTGTACACAGATCAGTCCCTAAAAATGGTTCTAGATCAGTCCCTAAAAATGGTTCTACATAAATCGAATATCTCAGGACGGCTCGCTGCATGGGACATGGAGTTGACTTAGTTTATTTTAGAGTATCATCCTCGAACAACTATAAACGGTCAGGCGTTGGCCGACTTTGAGGTGGAGTGCTCGTTTTCTGAACCCGATCTTATAGTTCAACTGAATATAGTCGTAGGCTCGGTCATGGATGTTCAGTCGGTTTAGACATCATGGCTTATTTACGTTGATGGATCTTTGACTTCGGATGTCAGCAGAGTCGGAGTGATCTTGACCAGCCAGAGGGGTTCAAAGTTCAGTAGGCCATTCGCTTTCGGTTTAAGGCAACTAACAGCAGAGCGAAGTATAAGGCGATATTGGTCGAGTTGTGGTTGGATAAGAGTTTGGAAGTTTAACTTTTGATTATCTTCAATGACTCACAATTGGTGGTTAAGCAAATTTCAGGTGAATACGAGGCTCGGGGTGCAAAGATGACTAAG
The DNA here is from genome assembly GCA_016801055.1 of Panax notoginseng. Classification (NCBI taxonomy): domain Eukaryota; kingdom Viridiplantae; phylum Streptophyta; class Magnoliopsida; order Apiales; family Araliaceae; genus Panax; species Panax notoginseng. The sequence goes on from CM029018.1 coordinate 173,929,401, forward strand.
TATTTAGCCGAGGTTTAGGATCGGCTCCACTATTTCGGACCATATGCCTTTCAGGGGGTGGATCGGTCGAATAAAACTATAGTCAATGCTTTATCTAAGTTGGCTACGGCGAAGGCAAGTTCTTTCGATGGTTCGGTGTATCTGGAGGTTTTTGATACCTCGAGCGTTTAGAGGACATATGTTCTAATGGTATAAAGGTCCAACTGTTGGCTTACTCCATACTTAGATTATCTTACAGATGGAAAGTTGCCTTCAGATCGGATATTAGCGAGAAAGATGAAATATAGGAGTTCATAATTTATCTTGATCGATGGGGATTTGTATCAACGGGGCGTTCTCTTTTCTGCTTTTGAAGTGTTTGGTACCGTTCGAAGCGGCCTATGTCCTCCAAGAAGATCATAAGGGTAGTCTTCGGGGTCTTCGGGCCACAACGTCATTGAAGCACGGACTTCTTGGATTTGGACGGAAGTGGTGGGAGAATTTTGTGGTGGGTTTATTGGTATTTGGGGTTCAGAGGGTGATTCAGTATGGAATTTTTTGGCAGAGGGTTCAGAAGATGGTCCCTCATGTTCTTTTCTATTTTTGCTAGGGTCAATTTCCGTGGGGTTGACAGTTTAAGTTATGTCGGGATAAGAGGGTTGGTCGGGCTCGGTAGTTTAGTTGAATCGGGATGAGTGGATTGGTTGGGTTCGGCGGCATGAACGATCTCGGGTTCGGGGGATTGAGAAAGTTCAAGAGTGTTGTTTTGGGATGGTTCAACTGGGGGTTATGGTTGAAGTTTTTACTAACCTTCGTCTTTTCATCTTTAGAATGATATTCCTTTCGGATATTGATATATTTAAAGGGCTTTCCTCAATAAATGATGATGTGGGGATGATGGTAGATTGTTGTGTTGGCATTGTAATGGATGAAATTGGTTGAACTATAATGGGAGGTTCACTTTGGGTTTCTGCGGGAATGTTACGTTCATTGGCGGCTATGAAGGGTTCATTGGTTGTGATAATGGGGAGAAGGGCTAATTCAGGGACTGTAGGGGTGGAAGATGACTGGCCTACTTCAGTGATCGGTGTTGACTTGATAAGGGACAATGAAAAAAAGAGAAGAAATGGGAAAATGAGTCAGGACAAATATTTACATGCTTTATATAAAAATAGGGGGTTCAGAACTTACACTTGTGATCGTAGAGCCAGGATTTATTTGAAAGAAGATCCATGCTCCATTCTTCCTTCGACATTTTGGATACAAAGGACTTGAAGTATTTGATTCATTTTGGAGTAAACTAAGGGGCCACCAGGTTGACTTTTGAGGGTCCGGCCCAGTCGGGGATAAGATGGGTGTTTAGGCCTCTGATATAGAACTAGTGTGAATGTCATCCCTTGTTGTTAGAGGGATCCAGATTTTAGTCTTCAGATGTTTATTCAGTTGTCGGAATCCTGGTTCTTTGAATTTCCCCAGGGAAAACATATCTAAGAAGAAATCCATATGGGGTGGAACGCCGCATTCGAAGTAGAAGACAATGAAGCATATCAAGTGGATGTATGAGTTTGCTACCAATTGGGCAGACCCGATACCAACGAAGCTCAGGAAAATGGTTATGAATTCATGGAGAGGGAATTGGACCCCATATTACAACACGCAAAGAGGGATGGCGGTCCAACCATCAGGTCAACATTATATTTTCTCGCAACATTTTGGGGCTTTGAGTTCGTATGTGTTGGGTATGTGATATTGTTGGCATATCTCCTGGAGGGCTTATGTGGTGGTGGTAGAAGGGGTGTTGATGTGAGAATATGATTTCTCTAAAGAATATTTTTCTTACATTTTTAAGACAATGAGATCTACTTTCGTATGGATAGGGGATGGAGCCTCTTCGGTGGCAGAGGAAGAGGTGACGGTGAGGGGAGTGGTGGTGGCGGGTGTGGAGATTGTAGTGGCAGGAATGGTGACGATTGTGGTAGCAGGAGGGGTGATGGTTACAGAGGTGGTGATGGTGGATGTGATTTCAGCGGTGGCATTGGCGATTGTAGAGGGAGTGGCTTCAGGAGTGGAGACGGTGGTGGTTGGAAGGGTGTTATCTGCCATTGTTGATCAGGGACTTTAGAGATTTGAGGAGGTTTGAACGGAGAAGGTAGTTGCAGTAAAGGAGGAAGAAATGTAAAGTTCTTTTTGAAAACTTTAGATCTGAAATATGACATTTGTTTTTGGAGGTGGAGAGTTTTTAAAAAGACTTTGCACGTTTCTCTAAGTACAACGCAATAAATGGGCATATGGTAATAATGGTGGGGTCCAGTGAAGTGTATGAGACACGAAAGCATTTTGTCTGACTTCGGTAATCGCCCTATTTCATTTAATATTTAATTATTGGGCTTATTGGATTCAGTGCTCTTTTGTTATATGGCCCCTTATAACAATAGAGTGGGGCCAATGTTGGGGTATAATTGGGTGGACCCGAATGGTTTGGTGGCCCCAAGCCACGTGGAGGATTCTTTCCCACGAGGTGGTATATTCAGGATAATGGATTGGACTTTAAGGAATATGTGATTCCCAGTTGCATTTAATTTCTTATTCCTAAGGAGATCGACTCTTATCCTAGTATGGTAGTTACTATGATAATATTTCAGGACAGAGCAAAAAAGGTGGTGTGATAAACTATAAATACAAGGTTATACACTTCTTCACAGATACTTCATTATTCATAGATCTTTGAGCATTAAAATTATAAGCTTCCATTGTTAACCTGTTCTAATATGTACTTATTCTCACACCAGAACTATCTCTTGGCGGTTTAGATATTTTTTTGTGTACATGATTTAAATCTTTGTTTGGTGATTAGACGCGTGAACGAATCTTGGCATACTCATTTCTTCTTGTTTATCAAAAAAACAAAAATAAAAACAAAATCAAAATCAAAACCCTGCAAAAAAAAAACCCTCCTCCGTCTTCATAAACGTCAACTTCTGCGAAACTGTGTTTTTGAGAATGAAAGAAGAAAGATAATAGGGTGTTGGCTAATATTTTCCTGCGTCTTCAAATGATTTTCCTTCTTAGTTTATTCGAGAGATTTTCTTTCTTTCTGATTTCTTTTGTTAGTATCCATGTCTCCATTGTTTTTCTCCCCCAGATATCATGTAGATTTTTCTTCCTTTGGTAGCTAACAAAAATTGGTTAAATTTTTCTTTAATTTTAACTAGCATCTGCATTATCTGGGTCCTTCATTAGAACTCAAAAGGTACTACGCACACCATTTTCTCCCTCTTTATCTCTATCCAAGAAAATTCCAAATTACTACCTCCATCCCATAATAACTGTCGTTTTAGAAGGAAATTTTTTTCCCAATTTATTTGTCGTTTACAACTTTCTAGGAGAATAAATTATTTATTTTTCTATATCACCCCTACCTTCTCTCATTGTCCCAAGAAATTTTCTCCCTTGTATTAATAGTTTTCAACTTCCCATAAAGGGGTAGTAATGAAATTTCACACCAATTTTAATTAATAAATAATAGCACTAAATGACTTTCTTAATCCATGTGTATCAAGCTAAAACGACAGTTATTATAGGATGGAGGAAGTATGTTTTACAAGTAAACCCCACTTGAGCTAAACAGTTTTTGATTAATCATAAACTTTTTAAGTGTTCCACCTGGGTTTAGGCCCCCCACCATTCCACTTGAATCAAACCCCACAAATCTCTCTTCTCCTGAACCCAAAAGCCCACCAAAGCTAGAGCATTCAGCACCCACTCTTGGACCAGTGAGTGTGGATCTGGCTCCGGCTCAGGATTTGCCCTCTCATTTGCCGCCGGAAGAACCCATCAGAAGGAAAAGAGGAAGACCTCCAAAGCACACTTCTGGGACTAGGTTGAACATGTGTCAGAACCAGAGCCAACAAAGCCCATTTCTGGACCCTATTAAGAGGAAAAGAGGGAGGCCAGCAAAGCCCATTTCTGGACATAGTTTGGATGTGGGTCAGGACCAGAACCAGTGCTATATGATATCCAAGGGTAAATATCTATCATTACTCTTACCATTTCTGGAAGTACAACTTTGAGTTTAATTATCTACCATTACTCATACATTTTTTTTATTTTGAATTTATTTATTTTTACTTCAGGAAATAACAATTCCCCATGCAAAATTTGTAATTTTTAAGGCTATAGTTTGTATCATGTTATACCTCTAAATTTATGGTGTGTTTAGTTTAGTAGTGATAGAATGGTATTCCCTCCATTCCTAAATAAATGTCTGATAAACACGTAATTCATACATTTAATTATCCCTAATTTTGTCCTTTTAATTATATTAGTTTATTAAATTAATATGCTTTATTTTATTTTGTAGGATTTAATATTTGTTGCAATAAAGTCAAAATCTTGGTGATCAAGGGATATTTAATGCTTTTATTCATATAAGGAATATCCAAGAAGAATCCTACAAGGAGTAGGAAAGAGGTTGAAAAATCTTGGTGTGCAAGTCAAACCCAACAAGAGAAGAAAAGTATATCTAGAAGATCTTTTTGAGAAATTGATTGGGGACAAAATTGTCCAAGTTCAATTAGGGTTCCAAGTTATTTTCCCTATAAATAGGCCTCTTGTTTTAGAGAGAAGGGCACCACTTATTATTTTCTTTTTCTTAGTTCTTCACTAGTGTGGAAGGGAGTAACATATTTAGAGTTTATTTTTTTCTCTTATTCCAATCACGTGTGAAACTACTGTCAGGGAGTATTTGTATCTTTCTTTTATTTATATAATAGAAATTCTCTTTTTAATTATTGTTCTTATTTCATGCGAATTGTAGTACTAATATTATTTGTTTTTGTTTTTAATTCCATGGCTAGCTAAATTTCTAATACCTAGGATTATGATGAAACTAAGTATTTCATAATAATATTTTCTTTCCGTTCTAAAATTAATGCCTAATTATTTTCGCCTTCATATTTTCCTCCGCATAAATTGCATATGATTTTTATATTGATTGCGAGGTTTTGATAAGTTATAGTTAATCTGTGAATTTTTCATAACTTATGTTTGCCCATATTAATTATATGAATCATTATTTTTAAAGGGAATGGAGAATAATTTGGGAATTGATTTAGGAAATAAGAAATTATTTATTATGTTAATATTTGGTGGATTCTGATTCCTAGGTATCTTTTCTCATTAATAGTTTCCGTTATTAATTAGTTGTTTGAATAATTTAGTTAATAAATTTTCTCCACCATATTTATTTCTAATTCGCCTAAAATATTAATTAAGGATATATTATAGAATTAATCTAGTCTCTGTGGGTTCGACCTGTACTTGCCAGTTCTTCAATTTGATATTGTGCACTTGCAGTTACATATTTTTATCACATCAAGTTTTTGGCGCCGCTGCCGGAGACTAGAATTAATTTTTATTTATTCCTTAATTTTTATTTATTCGAATTAGCTTTAACTCTATTTTTTTTTCCAGGATTATTGAAGCTTGTCGAAGGAGCGAAAAGATAAAGATTTTGTTGATGCGCTTTCTTCGGTACTTCGTATCTCTTTATTTTTTTTTTTTTAAATTAAAAAAAATAGTTTAGTTTTTATTAGACTAAAAGACAAATTGCACCCTAAATTTTATATCAGTGTTGACTTTTGCACTCCAAACTAAAAAAGGTGTCTAAGTACACCCCAAATTTCAATTTACTTAACAAAATGCACACTTTCTTCACTTAACCGGTCAAAAGTGACCGGCTAAGGCTGTAATATTTATAAGGAGGGGTGTTTAAGTCTTTTTCTTTTTATATTCTCCAACATTGACATTAAGTCTTTTCTCTCTCCTCCATAACCAACTTTCTCTCTCTCTTCCATAACCAACTTTGTCTCTCTTACACAAACACCCATTTCCTCTCCTTCTCAATGAACTTGTGAGGCTTTCCCCTTTGAAGTACACCCTCCAAAACACTTGAGCTCATCTTTTTTCCTTCTTCCTCACAAATGCCCAATTCACACAATCAAACCACCCATGTAAAATCAACTGAAACTCTCAGCCGCACAACCCAGTTCAACCACGGAATCCAAGTGACGAAATTTAACCCTTCCCAAAAATATACCTTCACCAAAGTGGAAATCCCACTTCCCGATCAACAAAAAGCACCAACCAGTACTATTACATTGATAAAAGCATATAGAAACATTTAAGTCCTCCAAGAACCAAGAACAAACATCACGGATTCAATCTTTGAGTGACTGTGTATATGAGAAATAAATAAAAAATTGAACTCATTATTTTTATTTAGTCCCTAAAAACAAAAAGAATAAAATACTTATATAGGAAAAAGGATAATACAGATTATACAGTTATTAATTTTGGATCAAAAAAATCCCCAATTCGCAAACTCTGTTAAAACACTTGAACGTAGATGAGCTGATTTAAGTTTAGTTTGCCCCACGTCATTTGATGAATATCAATATAATTCCTTATTCAGATAGAGTGGATTTAAGCTCACTGTTACCTCGCAGCTCGATCACTATATCACAACCTCCTACCAACTCACCTTTGCAGTAAAGTTGTGGAAAGGTTGGCCAGTTTGAGAAGGTCTTTAGCCCCTGTCTCACTTCTTCATCAGCCAGAATATCAAAGGACCCAAATTTCACACCCTCCTCCTTTAAGGCATTGACTACTTTGAAGCTAAAACCACATTTTGGAGCATCAGACCTTCCAGGCTTCCCCTTCATAAATAACATAACTGAGCCTGAATTGATCAGACCTTCCAGACGTGAGGTCAAGGTTGCACTCAGGCCAGTGGGATCTGATATGCCAACCTTTCCACCACCAGATTCAGTCACTTTTGCCTTGCTCGAACTCAATCCCATGATCCCTAAAGACAAAATTAATTCACGATTATACAGTTATTAATTTTGGATCAAAAAAATCCCCAATTCGCAAACTCTGTTAACGTACGTGAAATTATCAGAGGAGAAGGAGTTCGAGAAGGCGGTTAAGAAGCCGGATAAGAAGGCGAATCGCATCTCTATTCCGGTACCAAAGGTTACCGAGACTGAGCTCCGGCGGCGGCGCGAGGAGGAGCAGGCACAGATTCTGAAGAAGGCGGAGGAAGATAAGCGCCGGCAGAGCAGGACCGCTTGTGCACGGATGAGTGTCGCGGTTAGCTTGCCCGTGGACCGGCATCAGGAGAGAAGGCTCCAATCGGTCCTAAATTTTGGTTCCGAAATCTTTCAACTATCACCGGAAAAGAAGGCCATCGTGTCGAGGTGTTCGGAGATAGAGTACGGGTTTGTGGATTTCGGCGGTAGAGAGGAGGAGAGAGAAACTACTGAGGAGTTTGTGTGGTGTAGAGAGGTTGGAAATGGGGAACTACCAATTTTACCCCTATGTTATAAACATTACAGCCTTAGCCGGTCACTTTTGACCGGTTAAGTGAATAAAGTGTGCATTTTGTTAAGTAAATTGAAGTTTGGGGTGTACTTAGACACCTTTTTCAGTTTGGGGTGCAAGAATCAACACTGGTATAAAGTTTAGGGTGCAATTTGTCTTTTAGTCTTTTTATTATTATTAATATTTTTTTAGTTGCCGCATTCATGCATTCACTCACGTAGAGCACATCCTGTTAGGTTTTTATTTTTATTTATTATTTTTATTTTATTTTTTTGTCAAATATAAACTGTGGTGATTGCTGGAGGATTGAGGTACGTCAAAATTTCTCATTCTTTCGTAATTCACATAGTTTTAGGGCACTTTATTTGTTTACAGTTTTTTTTATTATTTGTGCATTTTCATCTTTAATCTAACAATAAGGGCACAACCCTTAACAAGATAAGGTGGGAATTTCATCACCCTTCCTTGGCCCACAAACAACCCAATTTGCATTTTGCATGACCATGACCTAATAAAATCAAGTAGACGTTGGCCCCTAGGACTCTCGAGCTCAATTAGGACAAGAAACTCCAAGAGGAGTCTGAATTTTAAATTAATCAAACTACTGGTGTCTAGGCAAGTGGTTCAAAAGGTATACGCCTAAAGATTGTGTGGTTAATCAATTAGTCACCGTTTCTACGGAGAGACTCCCACCTTTCTTACACTTACCTGGCTAGTGGTGTGATTAATTTCGAATTTGGTGGACCTTGCGGTGTAACTTGGAACAGTTAGGAGCTGTCTAGATTTTAATTAGGTTGACTTTAAAAGTAAATTTATTGTTATTATTATTTTTTTTTGTTTTTTTTGTGCTTATCTGCTTATTTGTTAAGTAGTGTATGCAAAAAGTGTGGATTAGGGACAAAACATCCCGATTAGTGAGAACACTTGATTTTTTGGATTTCTCTTTAAAAGATCTCACTTTAAGAAAAATAGAGGGCGCACAAACTGTTTCTTTAAGGGATCGATGTTATCCTTCCTGCTCTGCCCAACCTTCATGTATCAGTCTACCACCGGTAACTGGTAACAATTTTGAACTTAAGCCACATTTTATAAATATGTTACCTAGGTTCACAGGGATAGAAGATGAATATTTATTTATTCAGGAATTTGAGGAAGTTTGTGCCCTAATAAAAATTCAACAATTGTCTGATGACTCAATTAGGCTAAGATTTATAACATTTGCTTTAAAAGATAATGCTAAAAAATGGTTATATAGCCTACCAAATAATTCCATATCAACTTGGGAGGGATTTGTTGTTACATTTCTAAAAAAATATTTTCCGAATCATAAAACTGCTAAAATTAGGACTGCAAGTCATCAATTTTGCCAACTTGAAAAAGAGTCCTTTTGGAAATATTTTGATAGATTTAAAAATTTGTTATCCCAGTGCCCACACTACGGAATTGAGAAATGGAGATTGTGTCAAATTGCTTACGAAGGTTTAGACTATCCCACTAAAACAATGTTAGAGTCAATGTGTAAAGGGGATTTTTTGAATAATGATGAAGAAAAGGCTTGGAAGTTTTTAGAAGACTTAGCAGAAAAAACCATGCAATGGGAAACCACCCGAGAGACAGATAAACCTAGTTCATCTAGGGGTGTTCATACAATTGACAATTCAATTGCTACCGAAGTTAAGTTGGCTGGTGTACTTAAAAGACTTGAAGATTTAGAAACTAGGGGACAATCACACGTGAACCAAGTCTCAACACCACCACCTTTGTGTCTAAAGTGTAATTCACCAAGCCATGTGATTGAGGAATATCCTAGAGTCGTGCCCCAATTTGAAGAATATGAACAAGTCAATGCAATGTTTCAACGACCTAGGAATGACCCATTTGCACCCACTTATAATCCTGGTTGGAGAAATCATCCTAATTTGGCATGGAACCAAGGACCCTACCCAAATAATTCTTCAAATCAGGTCAATCAGTCTCTAAATCAATCTTTTCAACCTTACCAAAAGTCAAATCCTGGTCCATACCAAAATTCAAATCCAGCACCTCAATATCCACCAGGTTTTTCTAATGAAAGTGAGAGGAGACTTAGCACCTTAGAGAAAAGTGTGAGCACCTTAGAGAAGAGTGTGGAAACTGTAATAAAATCTATTTCTCGCCTAGAGATCCAAATGAGTCAATTGGCCACTACAGTTAGTGAAAGAGAGAAGGGTAAACTTCCTAGTCAACCCGAGACCAATCCAAAATTTTCAGTTTCTACTCAAAAACCTTATCATGTTAATTCACTTGAAAACAACCAAGTCAATCATGTGAATTCTGTAATTTCTTTAGGGTCTGGAAATTATTTTAACAATCATGCTGGAATTGATAATGAAGAAGAGAAAATTTTAAATGTTGAATCTAATAATCCATCTTCAAAGTTAGCCCAGCCTGAAAAGCCCACAAACTCTGAGTCAGTAGGTTTATCTACTCAGCGTGTGTCAAAAAATGATCAAACCGCATCTTCTGAATCAAATGAAAAAGTCTTCAAACCTAAAGCCCCATTCCCTCAAAGACTTATTTCAAATAAGCAGTCAGCCCAGTTGGACAAAATTCTAGAAGTGTTCAAACAAGTAAAAATTAACATTCCTCTTTTAGATGCCATTCAACAAGTTCCCTCATATGCTAAATGTCTAAAAGATTTGTGCACACATAAAAGAACCACTCATGTTCCTAAGAAAGCTTTTTTAACAGCTCATGTTAGTTCTATCTTGTCATGTCAAGTCCCTGTGAAATATAAGGACCCCGGTTGTCCTACTATTTCATGCATCATAGGTGACACCTTAATTGAAAAGGCTTTACTTGATTTAGGAGCTAGTGTGAACCTATTACCATTTTCTGTGTACCAAACCTTAGGCTTAGGGGAGTTGAAAAAGACAAGTGTCACACTCCAACTAGCTGACCGTTCTGTTAAAGTGCCAAAAGGAATAGTTGAAGATGTACTCATTAAGGTTGGTGATTTTATCTTCCCTGTTGACTTTGTTGTCCTTGAAACCCAACCTGTTGTCAATCCCAAGGGTCAAATTCCTGTAATTTTAGGTAGACCATTTCTTGCAACTTCTAATGCGTTAATCAACTGTAGAAATGGACTTATGAAATTGACATTTGGGAACATGACAATTGATTTAAATGTGTTTAATGTGGGAAAGCAACCTTGTGATTTTTCAGACCAACCCGTTGAAGTGAACATGATTCAGGTCATGTCCGACAATGAACTTACAAGAGAAGACGAAATTTTTAATTTTTGTCTAAATCATTTTGGTCAAAATTGGGATGAAACAGAATATGTAAATGAGGTTAATGAAATGCTAGAGTCATCAACATCAATGTCTTACTCTAAATGGGAACCTGAGACTGAGCCATTAATCTTGCAATCTTCAGAACCTCTTGAAAAGAGTCCACCAGAGTTAGAACTCAAACCTCTGCCTGATAATCTTAAATATGCCTATTTAGGTCCCTCCAAAACTCTTCCTGTAATCATTGCTTCTGATTTAACAAACACACAGGAGGAAGAGTTATTGACCATCTTGAGAGAAAACAAGGAAGCCATAGGATGGAGTATAACTGATATTAAGGGGATCAGTCCAACAATTGTCCAACATAGGATCCATTTAATAGATGATGCTAAACCTGTGAGAGACCCACAAAGGCGTTTAAACCCGGTTCTAAAAGATGTTGTTAAGAAAGAAATTCTCAAGTGTCTAGATAATGGGATCATCTATCCCATTTCTGATAGCTCGTGGGTAAGTCCTGTTCAGGTGGTACCTAAAAAGTCTGGCTTAACTGTGGTTCAAAATGAAGCTAATGAGTTAGTTCCCACTCGTGTCCAATCAGGTTGGAGGGTTTGCATAGACTATAGAAAACTCAATGCTGCCACAAGAAAGGATCATTTTCCTTTACCCTTCATTGACCAAATTCTAGAAAGATTAGCTGGTCATGCTTACTATTGTTTCCTTGATGGTTACTCGGGCTACTTTCAAATTCCCATAGCCCCAGAAGACCAAGAAAAAACCACTTTCACTTGTCCTTATGGAACCTTTGCATATCGTCGTCTGCCCTTTGGGCTATGTAGTGCCCCTGCCACCTTTCAAAGATGCATGATGAGTATTTTTTCTGACATGGTGGAGAAATTCCTAGAAATTTTCATAGATGATTTTTCTATATTTGGATCTACATTTCATGAGTGTCTTCACCACCTTGACTTAGTTTTAAGGAGATGTAAGGAAACAAATTGAATCCTGAATTGGGAAAAATGTCACTTCATGGTAAAAAAAAGGAATTGTTCTGGGTCACATCATATCTGAAAAGGGAATTGAAGTAGATAAAGCCAAAATTGACCTCATTGCCAATCTTCCACCACCTAGGACAGTCAAAGAAATTCGTTCTTTCCTAGGACATGCAGTCTTTTATAGGCGATTTATTAAAGATTTTAGTAAGAAAGCAAGGCCCTTGACCAATCTTCTAGGTAAAGATGCAAAATTTGAATTTAATGAAAAATGTCTTCAATCTTTTGAACAACTCAAAAAGGAGTTAACTTCAGCTCCTATCATCAAATCACCTGATTGGAGATAACCATTTGAGTTAATGTGTGATGCATCTGACTATGCAGTTGGTGCTGTTCTAGGGCAAAGAATCAACACGATTCCCCATGTCATATACTATGCTAGTAGGACTTTGAATGATGCTCAATTGAACTATTCAACTACTGAAAAAGAACTTCTAGCTGTAGTTTTTGCCCTAGAAAAGTTTCGATCTTATCTTATTGGGTCTAAAATAATTGTTTACACTGACCATGCTGCTCTCAAACATCTTCTTTCAAAAAAAGATTCCAAAGCACGTTTAATTCGTTGGGTCTTATTGCTCCAAGAATTTGACCTCGAGATACGAGACAAAAAAGGTTCTGAAAACGTGGTAGCTGATCATTTGTCACGTTTAGTTGTGGAGTCCAACTCTGACCTGCCCTTAAATGAATTTTTCCCAGATGAGCAGCTTTTCTCTATATCTGCTACACCTTAGTTTGCTGATATTGTGAATTACCTAGTGACTAGTGAGATTCCTTCCCATTGGTCCAAACAAGACTGATCCAAGTTTCTTTCACAAGTCAAACACTTTTATTGGGATGACCCCTATTTGTTCAAATATTGTCCTGATCAAATCATTAGAAGGTGTGTACCCGACCACGAGTTTAGAAGTATTCTGTCCTTTTGTCATGACCAAGCTTATGGAGGACATTTTGGAGGCAAAAAGACGGCCGCCAAAGTCCTCCAATGTGGTTTCTATTGGCCTAGTCTATTCAAGGATGCCACATCATTTTGTGCCAATTGCAATAGGTGTCAACAATTAGGGAGGATCACTAGGAGGAATATGATGCCAATGCAACCTATTCTAGTCATTGAATTGTTTGATGTATGGGGAATCGATTTCATGGGCCCATTTCCAAATTCTTTTGGGAATCTGTACATTTTACTTGCGGTGGATTACGTGTCTAAGTGGGTAGAAGCTATACCAACCAAGACCAATGACAACAAAGTTGTTGTCAAATTTTTGAAAGAGAACATTTTCTCTCGCTTTGGTACCCCTAGGGCCATAATCAGTGATCAAGGAAAACATTTCCGCAATCAGCCTTTTGCATCCTTGCTAAAAAAGTACTCCATCACCCACAAGCTTGCAACATCATATTATCCTCAAACAAGTGGTCAGGTAGAAGTCTCAAATAGGCAAATAAAACAAATATTGGAAAAAACGGTGAGTTCCAATAGAAAAGACTGGTCTCTAAAATTGTTAGATGCATTGTGGGCTTATCGTACTGCCTTTAAAACTAATTTAGGGATGTCACTATATCGGCTTGTGTTTGGAAAAGCTTGTCACTTACCTGTTGAACTTGAACATCGTGCTTTGTGGGCCATAAAACAGTTGAATTTTGATATGTCCACCGGTGGGAGTCATAGACAATTGCAATTAGCTGAGTTAGATGAGATTAGGAACGATGCTTATGAAAATGCTAAAATTTATAAGGAAAGAACAAAAGTGTTTCATGACAAAACAATTTTGAGAAAATCATTTTCACCTGGACAAAAAGTTCTCTTGTATAATTCTAGGCTACATTTATTCCCTGGAAAATTGCGTTCTAGATGGGATGGACCTTTTGTACTGAAGGTAGTTTACTCTCATGGGGCAGTCGATATTGAAAATCCAAATAGTGGAGAAATTCTCAAAGTGAATGGTTAACGACTCAAACTTTTTTTAGAAATGCCGACCGAACCAGCGGAGGTGGTATACCTTGTTGACCCACCTAATTTAGTATGACTGGCACTGCACTTTTAAGTTTGTACGTATACTTTTCTTTTGTCCACTATTGTCATCCGGTTTCTGCCCCATCGTACAAGGTATAATTCTTTCATATCTTTGTTCTCTTTTCTTCATTTGTATACATTGAGGACAATGCATGATTTAGGTATGAGGGGAGTTTGTTTGTATTATTGTATTAGATTTTTTTTACTTTTTATTTTTTATTTTTTATTTCTCTTTTTAGGAAAAAATAGTAAAAAAAAACACGAAAAAAGTATAAAAAAAAAATTTGTTTGACTTTTTATGCATTGGATTAATTCTAATAAGTGTTTGTGGAGCAAAACTCATGAGTAAGATTGAAAGATTTAGAACTCTTAAATTTTTGATAAGATGCAAAATCTTAGTTCAAAACACCATCCGGATTAAAATTGATTTCACAAGTATTTTTGCACTTCACGTTTACACTAATTCTTAGTTGTGGGGTATAAACCATGATTCGAGTAATTTCAAAGAAAAAAAAAAGAAAAAAAAAAAGAAAAGAAAAGAAGAAAGAATGAAAAAAATGAAGTTGAAAAAAGTTGAAAAAAAAAGAAATAAATAACTGCTTCAATGTCCATTAAACGAAATAACTGGGTATCCAAGCCTCGGAAAGCATCGATATTCACGCTGAAAAGTGTGATGGATAAAAGCAGCTTGACTAGTCTAATTTTGTGGCCTTTGCTACTCGAGTAAGTAAGCCCTTAGGGGTGTCTTTACACCTAGTGCCCTAAAGTCATCTGGTTTGGGAGTCATTGGTCCAACGCTCTCTCTACATGGGTAACTCTGAAAAGCCTAAGAAAATGAGACATTACACAAGTCAAGAATCAAAATTGAAAAAAAATGGAAAAAAAGAAAATAAAAGAAAAAAAATGAGCTTGCTTGATTTTCATGATAAAAATTCCTACTAAGAGTTACATCATATACACATGCATGCATCACATGGAATTGATTTAATGAAGGATGGTGTCTAAAATAAAAAGATTGAGTATTTTTGATAAGGTGAAAGTGTGATTTTGAATTTAATCTTGCTTATGTATAATGCCCATAAATATTTAGAAGTTTTCTTTCAATTTCATAATTTGTTGAACCCAAAAAATATATTTTTGAATTTTGTGGGTATATTCACTGCAAACCCTCACGAGACACAACTCGTCCACTTGGGTAACCTTGGGGTTTAAAGGCTTGTTGCACATGCTAAGTGCAATCGTGTTTCCTACGGAAATGGGGTAGTGTAATTTTTATTTTATTTTATTTTTATTTTACTCGAGGACGAGCAAAAACTAGGTATGGGGGTATTTGATAAACACGTAATTCATACATTTAATTATCCCTAATTTTGTCCTTTTAATTATATTAGTTTATTAAATTAATATGTTTTATTTTATTTTGTAGGATTTAATATTTGTTGCAATAAAGTCAAAATCTTGGTGATCAAGGGATATTTAATGCTTTTATTCATATAAGGAATATCCAAGAAGAATCCTACAAGGAGTAGGAAAGAGGTTGAAAAATCTTAGTGTGCAAGTCAATCCCAACAAGAGAAGAAAAGTATATCTAGAAGATCTTTTTGAGAAATTGATTGGGGACAAAACTGTCCAAGTTCAATTAGGGTTCCAAGTTATTTTTCCTATAAATAGGCTTCTTGTTTTAGAGAGAATGGCACCACTTATTATTTTCTTTTTCTTAGTTCTTCACTAGTGTAGAAGGGAGTAACATATTTAGAGTTTATTTTTTTCTCTTATTCCAATCACGTGTGAAACTACTGTCAGGGAGTATTTGTATCTTTCTTTTATTTATATAATAGAAATTCTCTTTTTAATTATTGTTCTTATTTCATGCGAATTGTAGTACTAATATTATTTGTTTTTGTTTTTAATTACATGGCTAGCTAAATTTCTAATACCTAGGATTATGATGAAACTAAGTATTTCATAATAATATTTTCTTTCCGTTCCAAAATTAATGTCTAATTATTTTTGCCTTCATATTTTCCTTCGCATAAATTGCATATGATTTTTATATTGATTGCGAGGTTTTGATAAGTTATAGTTAATCTGTGAATTTTTCATAACTTATGTTTGCCCATATTAATTATATGAATCATTATTTTTAAAGGGAAGGGAGAATAATTTGGGAATTGATTTAGGAAATAAGAAATTATTTATTATGTTAATATTTGGTGGATTCTGATTCCTAGGTATCTTTTCTCATTAATAGTTTCCGTTATTAATTAGTAGTTTGAATAATTTAGTTAATAAATTTTCTCCACCATATTTATTTCTAATTCGCATAAAATATTAATTAAGGATATATTAAAGAATTAATCTAGTTTCTGTGGGTTCGACCTGTACTTGCCAGTTCTTCAATTTGATACTGTGCACTTGCAGTTACATATTTTTATCACATCAATGTCGTTTAAGGTTTTTGCACATGGATTAAAAAATTCATTTAATACTATCATTTAATAATTAAAATATGTGTGAAATTCTATCACTATCTCTTTATGGGAAGTTGAAAACTATTAATACTAAGGGTGAAAATTTCTTGGGACAATGAGAGAAGGTAAGGATGATATAGGAAAGTAAATAATTTATTCTCTTAAAAAGTTGTAAACGACTGATAATTTGGAACAAATTTTTTCTTCTAAAACGTCATTTATTTAGGAATGGAGGGAGTAAATGGTAATGAAGTTTTTAAGGGCATTGTGTCATTCTACATTACTATCTCTGTATCTAATAAGAAATGGAATCCTTTCTTAGAACAATATTTTTTTGATTAAAGACTCTTATTGCAGAATGGAGGGAGTAGTAGCAATGCTTCCAACTTGTCATTTTTCTGTTAAATGTTTATTGCATGACTTTTTATATATTTTTATCATCTTCTGTTGCCTGTTTTCTTGTATAAAATAATAGTTATATCATCAGTGACATTAATTTTGAGGTATGGCTTTTACCTATGTTCACCAACCCTTGGTCCTGATCCCCTGTGTTTGTGGTGTATCACACATCAATTCATTGATTGTAAGATGCATATTTAATCAGGAACAATAGTTTGTGAAGTTGACAATGACAAAATATGTTGTGCGGGATATAAATTCAGTTAAAGTGATGTGCCTTTACATGACAGCTAAAGAACTATGTTTGTTTGCAAGGATTATACTTGGGATAAGAATATTAATCCCAATGCTATGTTTGTTTGCAATGATTATACTTAGGATAAGAATATTAATCTCAAGTGTCTTGTTTGTTTTCTAATTTATACTTGAAATTATTAGTCTAGGAATTATAAAAATGCTTAATAGTTTTGAGATTATAATTATACTCTCGGGATTATAATCCTAGAATTAATAGTTTTGGGATTAAAATCCTTACAAACAAACATAGCCCAAGTGTCTTGTTTGTTTTCAAATTTAGATTTGGGAAGTTTAGGGATTATAAAATGGTTTAATAGTCTTGAGATTATAATTATAATCCTTGATTATAATCCTAGGATTAATAGTCTTGGGATTATAATCCCATGGATTATAATCTTTACAAACAAGCATAGCTTAATTGTTTCTTACTTCTATAATTCTATTAAGATGTAAACGTCTTAAGTTAACATCGCATTTCAATCGACTATTTAATAAATGCTTTAAAACTCAATGAAAAGGGTATGAGTGAAAAACAAATATCTTCATGAACTTTTACAATTTTTTTACTAATCATATACTTTTTTAATGATGTCTAACAAATTTGTTGAGTGTTCGGGAGTGTTTCACCGATCCTCTGTTGGGCTGAAGGCCTGGACCGGAACCAAGGAGGTCGAGCTCGTATGTTCGGATATATAAGATCGGGGTCGGTTACCCGAGCCCAATAGGCCTGGGCCCCGTTGCCATCGTGAGGGTCGAGATCGGGTCTTTGCGTCTTCTAGGGCGAGGCCCAGACCGATGTTTATGCTTGGCTATTGGTTTAGGCCTGAACATGTGAGCAGCCCACATGCATAGTTGGTGTGACAAGGAGTTTACGTGATTAAGGGTATTAACCCTAATCATACACTAACAAGGCAACTCCAAAGGTAGTGGTGGAAAGGGATTTCACTTGCACCTTTTAAGGAGATTGTGTTGGACCCAAATATGGTAACTAACATATTTAGGAGTCCTACTCTAATTCGGAGAAGGATACCAAGGTGGTGGGAGCTCTATAAATACAAGGCCAAGGTTACAATTAACAAGTAATACCTACTTTGAGCACTAAACACATAACCTCTATTGTTAAACCTTGTAAACGGCCTGTACTTATTCTCACACCGGAGCTATCCCCCGGCGGCACGGCCGTCAAGCTTCTGTGTGATCTGTTATTGTGCAGGTTTCAGCGCCTGGATTCTGTGATTGGATGCGCAGACGAAACTTGGCGTTAACATTGGCGCTAGAAGGAGGGCATCTTTAGTGCTTCGTTGCAATCACAAATACCCTTTTTCGGCAGCGGATCATGGCGAGTAAGGATAACATCGCTGTCTCAGAAAGGGCCAAGACCCAGCAGTCCCACCAAACCACGCAGGTGAGGGAGTCGGTGAAGGACCGACTGGGGTCTAAAGTCCGGGAGGTGGAAGAGATACCGGGTCATGATCTTCGGCGGAAGCTCTTCCACGAGAGTCAACACACGCCTCATCAAGTGAGTCAGGCCGACGAGAGACACTCTCAAGCCCTCGTGAGGCAAGACAGAGGGGCGGGTAGCCGAGACCAACGAGAGTTTCTCCTGCAGAAGAAACTGGAGCAGAACAAAGATGCCATGTTGGCACTCCGACTGCAACAGGAGGAATTGGAGAAACAGATGGCCAACATGGCCGGAGACCAAGAAGCGTGTTCCAGAAGGCGTAGGAATCGAAGTCGATCCCGATCACCTCGACGGGGAGAGGTGAGAAGAGAACAGAGCAGGCACAGGAGTCGCTCTAGGGACGGAAGGGGCAGAAGAAGGACTCATTCGGCCGAGTGCCGATCATAACACCGAGGCAGGTCGAGTCAAACGGAGAGGGAAGCATCTCCTGACTATGGGAGGGACAAACCCCGATCGTCCCCTCATAAGGAAGGGATCCGACCCCCTTACCCAAAGAGTAGCTGAACTAGAGAAACTGATAGGGGCAAAAAACTCGACAGGGATATCTTCGGCATGCTTGGGATCTCCCTTTTCGCCCGAAATCAACCGGGTGATAGCCGATCCAAAGAAGAAGATGCCCCCGATGGAGACATATGATGGATTGGGAGATCCCTACGATCATTCGGATGGGTACGATCGGCTGATGTCGTACTATGGGCATTCGGATGCAGCCAAATGCCACATGTTTGCTACAACCCTTAAGAAGAGTGCCAGGGAGTGGATGGGGACCTTGGCGGCAGGATCGATAGGGTCATGGAACGACCTTCGAGAAAAGTTCCATGCTCAGTTCGGAAGCAATCGAAGACGAGGGAAGATCACAGCGTCCCTCATGCAGGTCCGACAAAGATCCGACGAGACCCTAGGCCAGTATGTGAAAAGATTTCGGGAGGCAGTGGGATCGGTAGCAGAGTTGAATTCCCCTCAAGCCCTGGGATTTTTTACAACCGGTTTAGACATTGGGAGATCGAAGAAGCTGGTGAAGGATTTGGTGATCAACCCTCCGACAGATCTGACCGAAGCTTTCCATCGGGCAGAAGGGTTTATCGCTGTAGAAGAAGCTTTGGGCAATTTCAGACCACACTCCCAGTCTTATGAGAAGTCTAAGGACAGAGAAAAATCAAATTATCAGCGTTCGGACAACAACCAGTGGAAATCAGACCGAGCAGAGAAGAAAAGCTATAACGGCGGCGGGCCCGGAAGTATCCGACCCCCACTGCCCAATCGTAATGTCAGCAAGGTCTATACCCCCCTTACCACGAATCGTTCGAAGATTTTGGAGGAGATGAAGAATCAACCATTCTACGAACCATGCCCCAGACGAACCAAACCCGGAAGGAGAGGTCGGGATAAGTATTGCGAATATCATCAGAGTACCGGACACTCGACTGAAGCATGCGTTAATCTGATGGATATGATCGAGAAAAATGTCCAGAACGGACAACTGATACAATATGTAGTGGGTCGGGGAAATACAGTGGTGCCCAGGTAAGAGACCACAGATCAGATCCTGGATACTCAGACCCCATAGAACCCTCTAGCCCGAGGCGTAGTTGATGTCATTTCGGGGGGTTCTGTTGGACGGGTATCGGGAAGAAAAAGAAGTGGGCATTTGGGAGCAGTGCTATCTGTTACGGGGTCAACTCCTAGAAAGGATCGGGCATATCGGGGAACGTCTATCTCATTCACGGACGAGGATTACCCGACGGATCTCATCGAGCCACATGACGGTGCATTGGTAATAACGGCTCAGGTCGGGATAGTGGATATGAAGAGAATAATGATAGACAACGGGTCTTCGGTCGACATCCTATATACTCATGCCTATCAGAGGTTAGACCTACAAGTAAAGAAGATGGATTTGGGAGGAGAAGGACCCTTGTATGGATTTAGTGGAGATCCGGTGTATGTGTCGGGCACCATCGAAATGCCAGTTAAGTTCGGCACAGCACCCAATCAAGTCGAAATAATGGTCAGATTCTTTGTCGTCCAAATAGACTCGGCATACAACGCGATCCTCGGAAGGCCTACCTTGGCAGCCCTGCAAGCAGTAACATCGATACCCCATTTTAAAATTAAATTTCCAACACCGAACGGGATCGGGGAGGTAAAAGGAGACTTAGATATAGCCCGAAGGTGTTACCGGAACAACTTGATTTCTTCAGGGGTCGGGGTCAGCAAACGGAAACAGACAATGGCCATTGAGATCGAACCATTCACCGAGGGGAGCACAGAGCCACTTGCTCTTCCGGCCGAAGAAACTGAAGATGTAGAGTTAGTGCCAGGAAAAAAAGAAAAGTTAATCAAAATCGGTTCAGGGTTAGCAGAACCTTTCAGGACCGGACTGATAGAACTACTCCAAGTCTACGTCGACATCTTCGCATGGGAGCCGAGCGATATGCCTGGGGTAAATGAATCAGTGGCAATACACAAACTACACGTGGACCCAAGCAAGAAACCAGTTATACAGAAACGAAGAATTTTCGCCCTGGAGAGGCAAAAAATAATTGATGAGGAGATTGCCAAACTTCTGGAGGCCGAATTCATCTTCGAGATCGATTACCCGGAGTGGTTGGCCAATGTGGTATTGGTCCAAAAGCAGAATGGGAAGTGGAGGATGTGCATCGATTACACGGACTTGAACAGAGCGTGTCCAAAGGATTTCTACCCTTTGCCCAACATAGATCAACTGATCAACGCAACTTCAGGATACGGAATGCTGAGCTTTATGGACGCCTTCTCGGGGTACCACCAGATTTCGATGTGCAAAGAAGACATCTCGAAGACCAGCTTCATCACACACCAAGCAATATATGCGTACAGAAAAATGACCTTCGGGTTATTGAACGCTGGGGCAACTTATCAGCGGATGATGAACTTTGTGTTCACGAAACAATTGGGGAGGAGCATGGAGGTTTACGTAGACGACATGATTGTAAAGAGCATGTCAGTCCGTGATCACCTGGAAGACCTGGAAAATTGTTTCGAGACAGTCAGAAAATGCAAACTGAGGTTGAACCCAACCAAATGCACATTTGGGCTAGGATCGGGGAAGTTCCTAGGATATCTGGTCAGCAAAAGGGGAATTGAAGCGGACCCAGAGAAAATCTAGGCAATCCTAGACATGAGATCCCCGAAGTCTTACAAGGATGTGCAGAGACTGACGGGTCGGATCGCAGCCCTTCGAAGGTTCGTCTCCAAGTCGGCCGAAAGGTGCCTACCATTTTTCGATACCTTAAAAGGGCCTAAGAACGAGAAAAGCTTTCAGTGGACTTTAGAATGCGAGGACGCGTTCCAAGGGATCAAACAATATCAATCTTCGGCACCTCTGCTGATGAAACCGATTCCTTCGGAACCCCTATATCTCTATCTGGCAGCAAGTTCGATGGCTGTAGGAGCGGCATTGGTTCGAGACAAAGGGGGAAATCAGTTCCCCGTATACTACGTTAGCCACGTGCTTCGAGACGCCGAATTTCGTTACCCGAACCTGGAAAAATTCGCCTATGCTTTGATCATAGTAAGCAGAAAACTTCGGCATTATTTCCAGGGTAGGGTGGTGGTGGTATACACGGATCAGCCGTTGAAAAAAATTCTACACTGACCTGAGGTTTCGGGCAGACTGGCAGCATGGGCAATGGAGCTAACACAGTTTGCGCTAGAGTATCAACCCCGAACAGCAATCAAAGGACAAGCGCTAGCAGACTTCGTCGTGGAATGTTCGTTCTCGGAGCCAGATGTGGGATCGGTGACCGAAACGCAACACATAAAGACTTCATGGACACTATATGTCGACGGCTCATCAACGTCAGACATCAGTGGTGCAGGGGTCATACTGACGAGCCCCGAAGGATTCAAAGTCCAACAAGCTATTCGATTTCGGTTCAAAGCGACCAATAACGAAGCAGAATACGAGGCCATTCTAGTCGGGTTAAAGTTGGCCCGAAGCCTAGAAGTACAAAACTTGGTCATCTATAGTGACTCGCAGCTGGTCGTCAAACAGATTTCGGGAGAGTATGAGGCTCGGGGGGCAAGAATGACGAAGTACTTAGCCGAGACAAAGAATAAACTGACATACTTCAACTCGGTCAGCTGTCAGGGAGTGAATAGATCCGACAACACAGTAGCAGATGCCCTGGCCCGACTGGCATCAACCGAAGCCAGCTCCTTCGATGGTTCGGTGTATCTGGAGACATTGGAACAGCCAAGTGTCCCGATGTGTTGATTGCTGAACTGTTGGCTTACGCCTTATATCTTTTATTTGGCTGATGGAACATTACCTTCGGACCGGATTCTAGCAAGGAAGATCAAGCACCGAAGTTCGAATTTTGTACTGATCGACAGAGATTTGTACCGAAGAGCCTTCAGCTCTCCCTTACTTAAATGTTTAACACCGCCAGAGGCGAGCTACGCACTTCGGGAGGTACATGAAGGGATTTGTGGGGATCACATGGGGGCCAAGTCACTGGCACATAAAATTCTAAGACAGGGGTATTACTGGCCAACCATCTACACAGAGGCCAAGGAACTCGTCAAAAAATGTCCCAAGTGTCAACTAAGCAGCAACATCCCACATCAACCGCCCGAAGAACTCTACTCGGTCTTATCCCCGATCCCCTTCGCAGTATGGGGAATTGACATCCTGGGGCCTCTGCCGAAGGCCAAGGGACGAGTCAGCTTTATAATAGTGGCTATCGATTACATGACGAAGTGGGTCGAAGCCAAACCACTGCAGAAGATCACCGAACAGGAATGCCTTAAATTCTTGTAAGAATGAGTAGTATATCAGGTTCGGCATTCTGATGGTAGTAGTCTCGGATAACGGTAGACAGTTCGTGGGGTCAAAGTTTGAAAGCTTCCTGAAAGAGTTGGGAATTCAGCACCGGAAGACTTCGGTTGCCCACCCTCAGTCAAACGGTCAAGTAGAAGTGACCAATCGAACCCTACTCAACGGAATAAAAAGAAGACTGGATGAGTTAAAAGGTCGATGGCCCGAAGAACTACTCAGTGTTTTGTGGGCATATCGAACAACCCCAAGGACAACCACTGGAGACTCTCCTTTCCGACTGGCCTATGGAACCGATGCACTCATACCAGTAGAGATCGGTTCCCCCACCCTTCGGGTCAGCCAGTACAAAGAGCTCTACAACGATGAAGGTCTGAAAGTAAATTTGGACCTGCTAGATGAAGCTCGTGACGCCGCGGTGTTGAGGTTGGCCATTTATCAACAGAAGACAACCCGACACTATAACCAGAAGGTGAAGCTGAGGAGGTTCGAGGTAGGAGATTTGGTGCTTCGGGAGGCAGAGGCATCAACCCCCCAGAACACAGAAAAATTAATGCCTAACTGGGAGGGGCCTTATGAGATAGTAGAAGTGCCGAAGCCGGGGACTTACCGGCTTCGAGCAATGGATGGGTCGGAGGTAAAGAATACATGGCATGCTGGAAGACTTAGGAGATATTACAAGTAAATACATGCCTATTCTTTCCTTCTAATTATGTAATTTACGCAATTTATCAATGAAATGAAAACTTCTCTCAGAGAAACGTTTGTACTTCATTTTAATCTTGCACTGCTTTACCGATCAGACACGCTTCGGGCGTAAAATGATCAGACAGTCCGAGAGAACTTAACTGATTGATAAACGCCACAAGTATAACTGATTGACAAAGCAACGAACCCGATCATATAAGCTTCAAGCGTAAAACGATCAGACAGTCCGAGAGAACTTAACTGATTGATAAACGCCACAAGTATAACTGATCGATAAAGTTACAAATCCGAGACAGTACGCTTTAGACATAACTCAACCACATTGTCATAAATGACATAACTGTTCGATAAAAGTCAAGTTAAACTGATCAAGATAACAACTTAGAAAGTTTTTGTCTTCATTTATATTCAACAAGTCTTACAATTCCCGATCAGACAAGCTTCGGGTACATACACCGTCTGCTTCACTGGTCAGGTGAGTTACAAGACTTAGAAAAGAAAAATTACAAGTATGAAAAACAGATACTAAAGAGAACTAAGGTAAGTCATCATCAGCTTCAGCCTCCTCATCGGAAGAGTCAAGGATCGAGGCATCCAGGCCGGCATCAACAAGCTTCGCTCTCGCTTTTTCCCGATAGGCCTCGACCCCTTCAGCAAACTGGGTCATGATCTTATCGGTCAAAGCAGGCGATTCTTCGTATTCCATGATGGCAGCTTGTTTGAGGAAGATCTGTTCGGCCATTAAGGTGTTGTTCGCCTGGATCAGAGTCCTCAGCTGAGCATGAACCCCAGTGAACTTCTCCTCGAGGGCCTCTAGATTCCCCACCAAGGCCCTATTCTCTTCGACCAGAAGCTCCTTGTCATGCACCAGCTTCTTGGCATGATCGTTGAGACCGACGAACTCTTGTTGAAGTAGGGAATTTTGTTCTTCGAGTTCGGCAATCCGGCGATTAGCCTGGGTCACCTTATTCCTGGTGTCGGCATGAAGATCCCGCTCCCTCTTCAGCTCCGAATCCCGACCCAGCAACTCCGCTTGGAGAAGGTCCACATCGGTTCTCAGCTGGACCTCTCTCTTAGTAGATCGGGCAAGAGGAGCGATAGCCCGAGCGAGGATGGCATTGGCCTAAATACATAGGCGAATTGATCAGACAACAAAGAAGTAAAGGAAAATATATATACAAACGAGGATGAATACCTGAGTCTGGGATCTGAGATAGGTAACCAGAAAATCCTCTGAAGAAAAGTTCTTGAATCGATCATCGTCACCCGAGAGCATAAACTGATCCAGCAAATGGAAGGGGAATTTATCGGTAGGACTCTTCGGCCAACAGGTGGTCGGTGACCCATCGAAAGAGCTGGCTTTGGACATCGGGGTGGCGGCAGGGATTGGACCGACTACCTCTTCGACCGGAGGAGGCTCCTTGATCAGACGCGACTTCTTCGGTTGAGGCTCGAGAGGCCGATCCTCAGTACCCTCCGACTCCTCGTCTACTATCGTTATGGTAGGAGGAGGAGGGGTCAGTTTTGTAGCTGGCTTCGGGGGGACCGAAGAGATGATCTTAAGGGGAGCTCGGGTAGAGGAAGACCTTTTCTTTGACTTCTTTAACAAAGCCATCTTATCGGTCCCCTTCATCTGCAACACACTTTTTGTGGAAGCGTCCGCCTGGGAAGATTCGGGTAGAGGCCCGGTTGACGAACTGACCGACAGTTCGGCAATAAGGACAGCCTCATCTGAAGGAGAGTCATCAGTGACAGGAGGGTGGATGGGCTCGGCGATGACCTGCAGTGGGGTCAGAATCACTTCAGCAC
This sequence comes from Panax notoginseng, assembly GCA_016801055.1. Lineage (NCBI taxonomy): Eukaryota > Viridiplantae > Streptophyta > Magnoliopsida > Apiales > Araliaceae > Panax > Panax notoginseng. The sequence continues at coordinate 173,955,057 of CM029018.1, forward strand.
CATCGGGCTTGAAGATAGTCACTACAACATAAGACAAAAAGGTCATAAGAAAGAAACGATAACAAAGGAATTGGAATACAGATTAATGGGTTCGGATATGACAACTTACAGCCGTCTTCGTAGAGCCAAGATTCGCTGGATACGATCCCCAGACCCCAGCTGGTCTGCTTCACAAGGGCATACAACTTTTTGAAGGCAGCCGCACGACCCTTCGGGAACCTGGTTACCTTCAAGGGTTGTTCTTCGGGACAGGCCCAGTTCGGTAAAAGGTTGAGGTCGGTTCCCCTCATGAAGAACCATTGTGAATGCCAACCTTTATTGCTCGAGGGGGTCTTCATGAAGGTGGCACGGCCAGATACACGGTTTAGATGGCGAAGGCCTGGTTCCTTCGATCGGCCGATAGAAAATAGGACAAAGAAGAAGTCCAAACCTGGGGATATGCCAGCTTCTTGACACAGAGCAATGAAGCTGACTAGCTGGATGTAGGAGTTCGGGCCAGCTGCGAGAACCCGATCCCGACCAGACAGAGGAAGGAGGAGATAAACTCGTGGAGGGAGAACCGAACCCCATATTTTAAGGCATAAAGATGGACGGCCACCCAACCCCCTTCGGGACGCCAGAACATCCTTTCATTCGGTTCAGCCACCCGAAGCTTGTACTCTTGGGGAATATTGAATACGGTTCGGATGTCGAATAGCTGAGATTGGGTGATGGTGGAAACGGTGTTGATGACAGCATAATCGGTCTCGGAGGCATAGAGGCGGCGAATTCGAGCATCGGCATCCTCGATAGGAATGTCAGCCGGAGCCGTGGGAAACTCAACCTGGAGAAGGTCGCCGGCGGTGAGGGTGGGAGTACCAGCCGCTGTGACTGTCGTGGGAGGAGGAATGCTAGAATCAGCCATTTGTGGTGACTTAAAAGTAGGTAAGGCACAAAGGCAAGAGTTTAGAAAGGGAATGGCAGGAATCGAAGAAGTTTGGTGAAATGAGTATCTCGCCGGAAATCGCCCTTGCCGAAAAATTTTTACAGAGATTTAAAATATTGAAGGCTCGAAAAAGTGACAGAGATTTAAAATATTGAAGGCTCGAAAAAGTGACAGTGATGGATGTTGGGGAACTTATATAGCCCGTCTGGCACGATTTCCAAAGACGGATATTTATTGCAGGCGGGGCCCAGACTTAGAAAAACGTGTACCAGCTCGCTGACCGAGGAGAAACCGCTTGAGTTCCCGAGACAACTTATCATTATGGCGTGACTACCCAAATTCATGTCCTTTCAAGTCTCATGTCATAAATATCTTATAACAAGAGACTGGGGGGGCAATGTTCGGGAGTGTTTCACCGATCCTCTGTTGGGCTGAAGGCCTGGACCGGAACCAAGGAGGTCGAGCTCGTATGTTCGGATATATAAGATCGGGGTCGATTACCCGAGCCCAATAGGCCGGGGCCCCGTTGCTATCGTGAGGGTCGAGATCGGGTCTTTGCGTCTTCTAGGCCGAGGCCCAGACCGATGTTTATGCTTGGCTATTGGTTTGGGCCTGAACATGTGAGCAGCCCACATACAGAGTTGGTGTGACAAGGAGTTTACGTGATTAAGGGTATTAACCCTAATCATACACTAATAAGGCAACTCCAAAGGTAGTGGTGGAAAGGGATTTCACTTGCACCTTTTAAGGAGATTATGTTGGACCCAAATATGGTAACTAACATATTTAGGAGTCCTACTCTAATTCAGAGAAGGATACCAAGGTGGTGGGAGCTCTATAAATACAAGGCCAAGGTTACAATTAACAGGTAATACCTACTTTGAGCACTAAACACATAACCTCCATTGTTAAACCTTGTAAACGGCCAGTACTTATTCTCACACCGGAGCTATCCCCCGGCGGCACGGCCGTCAAGCTTCTGTGTGATCTGTTATTGTGCAGGTTTCAGCGCTTGAATTCTGTGATTGGACGCGCAGACGAAACTTGGCGTTAATATTGAGTTTCAACGTTTGAACTTTATTTGATGGAGCTGCATTAGAATTTTGGAAAACATACATTCACGCACACGCTTATATATCGCTACGACTTTCTCTAAATAAAGGCCATATGAAAATGTCTTTAGAGTTTAGGTTTTATATGGTTAATGGACTTGTTTTAACGACAAAAGAAACAGAACGTATTTTTCAACAAATCTTGTTTGTCGATTGAAATCATTTATTTTAGCATGTCCAAAACTATTTGTTTTTTGTTAAAACTTAAAAGCATTTAAATTTTGCATGTAGTGGCCTACTGTTTGTACTTTATAGTAAATTTTGTGAACCATTATTCATTTGTTACCCCTCTAAAAGACATGCATCAATTCTTAGGTTGTATGATAAACATCTTTTGAGATAAATGTTAATCAGTGATCCTGTTTGGAATGAATTCCAATTGTTGGAAAGCATCTTAAACTTGAATAGTAGAATATGCAAGATTATGTCTTTTATCAAGTTTCTAACTAGAATCCTTTCAAGTGATGCAATGCATGTGAGTCACTACCTGGTAGGTACAGTATTCATCACAGTAAGAAATATTTTCAGATTTGAGACTAGTTATTTTGGCCGTCTTTCAATGAACTGCATAAATGCAGTGATATTAGATCTTATTAAGTTCTTAAAACTTGTGTGATTTACTCAGCTATGATGGTTTTAGTTAATCAGGTATATCACTTGTGTCATGGACAAGTTTTACTTTGATCTCCTTTAGGCTTTTACCCCATTTCAATTTATCTCATCAAACATTATAGCTTATTTTTCATTTTTTGTTGATTTGATGAAGGGGACTCTGAATTACAGGACAGAATGGTACAAGTAGGATCTTTCAGAGTGAGGGCAAACATGTCTCATACCCTTCAAGCCATCCTTCGCAAACAAGGTGATATAGCTAAGGATTTTGAGTTAGAATCAGGTTATGTGCTTTCTGCTGCAGTTGAAAATATCTGCAGTGTTGTGCAAGAGCTCGAAACCACTAAATTCGTCGATGTTAGGGAAAAACAGTCGGATGGTTTTTATTCTGTGGTGAGAGATGCTGAAAAACTGAAGTTGAATGTGAAGTGGCTACGTTAGGGACTGGATAGAATTTTCCAGACAGTGGGCACGTTCAATCATTACAAGGAAGTTGAAGAAAGCTTGAAAACGGCCATGCAGCGGATGAAATCTATCCAGGAAGCTTTAGAATTGAAAAGGGCTGAGATGAGTGAAATAAAAGCTATAATTCAAGATTTGCAAGGTCAACTAGAATCAGAGATACTGAAATCTGAGAAGTTTTGTAGCTGCATGGATGATATTTCATCTAGATGGAATAGCATTCGCAATACTTTCATTTCAAATGGGTTGCTTTAGATATTTTTGTGGATGGTATACTTTAGATCTTTACTTTTATTTTCTTGTAGAAGTGGGCATATTGTGTATATGTTTTTAACTGGAATAGTCCAGAAAAGTAATAGGGATGGCATTGAATTGCACCGAACAAAATTGCCGCTTGATTCCTTGGCTACAGAGGAGGGTAGCTCAACAATATCAATATCTTGCACATTTACTTGAAATGTAATAGTGATGGCATGACAAAATTCAATATACACCTAGAATATAAGTAATAACATGTTTCCGTTGATAACAGAGAAGAACATGCACGTTTAACAAATAGGCTTCTGGTATGAGATGAAAGGCGAATGACTTGTCATTTGTCATAAGCCATAAATATTCCACAGGTTCCGTAAATTCTTTCTCCAGCAAGCACAAGTACTAGTACTTCACTTGTTTTGTCCAACTACAAATTGCTATTTTTCCAGGTCGACATTGATAGTTGAGCCTAGAAGAAATCAAGTGTAATTTATGTTGGAAACTTGTTACTCATAATATAGAAGTATGTTATTAACTTGTAATTTATGTTGGTATCAAGCTCATGGTATAGCTATGTACAGCCGAGTATTTATAGATAATTAGATATACACAATAAAATATAGTTTTAGACTATATTTAATTTATTTATATATTTTAGACTATATGTTAATATAACATCCCTTATGGATTTGGGGTAATCTCCTCTTCATTATCCTTCTCTTCAATTTCCCTGGATCCTATTTACTCTTTTCCCCATTTCTCTCAATACCATATACACTATTTACATAAAATCAACACATCACTTAATTTATGTTATTGAGTTGAATCATGACTTGAAAATTCAGAGTAATCAGGATCCTTTTATTTATTTATTTTTATTTTTTATTCTTTAATCATCCAATGAATGTGCAATCTTAGTCAAGATTGAAATGGTTTATTAATTTTTAAAGGTAAAAGTTTTTCTAATGACTACTTTGTTTGCAAATTGATTACATCATTTTAATCTTTTCATTGACATTTTCGGATCCTGTGTAACAAAAATATTTGTACAAATATATACCAGTTTGAAAAAAATTAGTGATTGTGAATATCTTCTAAAGATTAAGTTTTGTTTTGTTGGGATTTTTGGTTGTGTCTATGGGTTATCATCTGGGTTCAGTCACGCTTAATGTGCATTTGTGGTTGTTAATTCAGTATGATTTTTATTGGGTTACTTTTTTTTTTGATTTTGTTTTTTGAAGTGATGGTTTGTTGTGAGGTTGTGGATTAATTGCTTGAAACTTTCCCTCATTTGTGGTCTGTTTTGAAATTGAATATGCCAATCAAAGAGCCAAGTGTTTCTAAATTTTCTTGGCATGTTATTCTCTCTGTTAATTAAGATTAAAAGGCAAGTAATGATAATGAAGATTTAAATTTGTCCAGTTTGTTCAAATTTTAGGAAATTTATTTTAACATTTAACTACGTGTATGTAACACATCATAGCAAGCACAATCTTGAGTTTTAAACGAATTCCGAAGAAAGTATATAACCTATTCCAACATATTCTAATTTCTGATCAGCTTCAAATTCAAGTCTAATGCTGCTAAGATGTACTACGTACACTGTAGGAATGAAATTAGATTATGGAATTGCTTTTCAGTTACTTTTCTTCCCTTCCTTTTATACTGTTTGAATTACTACAGATGCATGGAATTAAAATAGTAATAGTTGAAATCATGGTTAGAAAATGTAGTAGGTTAAACAATCATCGTCATTTTAATTAATTCTTCCAATAATTACAGCATCCTTGAGTGTGCATCTTTGAAGTTGTGGTGGCTCTGAATTAACATAAGTGAAAATCCTGTTCTTTGTAGTCTGTACCCTACATATGTTGTTGTGTTGGCCTTCTTTAAGAGATAAATGAAGATTTCGCAAACCTAATTTATAAGTAGTTTATCTCTGTTTCATTAATTCTTCCTTTCTATTCCCCCCCCCCTCTTTTTGTTTAGACAAAAATCAGTTATTGGGCTTGATCCAAGTACATATAATTTTGTGTTGAGCTCAAATTGTAGCTTTGATCTCACTTCTTTGGTTTACATCTCTCTCTCTCTGCCCCCTCCTGATATGCACACACATTGACACACCCATGCCAGGCACCTTTGTGGCTATGTATGGTAAAGCTGCAACATATTTTTTCAGAAATCCAACTCATGTTCTCCTTTTGTTATGTCTATATATCCAACTTAATTTAGGTACTTTATGCTTAAATGTTTTACCGTTTTAAGTTGCCAATGTGTTCGGTTAAATGTTTATCCAACATATATGCATATTGAACTAGAAAAATAAATCAGTCAAGTTTGAGCATGAATGAAATTTTATTACATCGACTTGCACACATTATGCAAGTGAATACAGATTTGTCATAAATCCACCACAACCCCTTCCTATGTTGTGTTGTTCTAAATTTTGTACCGAGCACACACCTCCTGAAAATAGCAGAGCTTAGGGATATGCACGCAACATAAACACACACGTACACCTTTTTGTGTGACTTTTCATTTTTTTTAGCATATTTACTTTTTGAAACATAGCCTAACTTTTGCAATAATTTTTTTCATTTAGGACTAATTAAAATTTATTTTAAAATTTATAAAATGACATGATATTAATTCATAATTTATAAAATGACATGATATTAATTCCTAATTTGTCATTATTTTTATGTTATCAAGTTAGGCAACACACTATCACTATTAGCTTCTCAGTAAATATTAGGAAATACTTCGAAACATAAAATTACCCTTAAAAGTTATCGTTTTAATTATGCAACTAAAAAGGAGTGAATTAAGAAAGGGTACCTAATTGAGAAGGATTATTTCTTGAAACTTAAAGATCATTGTGACCTGCTAATCTCCTACTGCAACTCCTCTTGGAATCATCAAACTCCAGTACTGCATGAAACCTACACCCCCACATCACTTTTATTATCATCATGTACATATTCACACCTACACATATGCACATGCACAATTTCATACAATAAAATGATTTATATGTCAATTAATTCTGCATCGAATGTGGATTGAAACTAACAGAGTGAAATAGAATAATAATGTCTGGATCAACCTAAATTTATTATAGTCATATATTGCAACAATCTTTTTTTTTTGCTGCATCAACATAAACACCACACTTCTTGCTTTCACCAAGGATCGAACATACCACCATGATGCAATTCACCAGGTATGTTTAAATCCAGCATAGAACAAATTAAGATGCTTTACTTGCAGCTTTCTCAACTTGAATATAAATATGTGTTATAGGAACTACATTATGTAGTGTCTAGAGGTTGAGATTAATATAGAACATTTTAAGCATCAATATAGAATATTTTCAATTCAATGTTGTGGTGATTTACTTTGCTTTTGGCTAAATTAATCCTGAATAGAAGCTGACTTTTAGTTTCCTCTCATTTTTATTTTGTATTTTTTCTTCTTCCCCCCAAACAATTTGAAACCTTCCAAGATACTACTAGCCTTGAGAGGTTAAGAATCAATTTAAATTTAAGTGTGCGTGGTTTGTGAGGGTATTGTAATTCATAATGTAATTTATACATTATACACCCAGAATTGCCAAAAAATGTCGTTCCTTATGTGATATAGTAATTACAGTAGCATCCTCTGGAATTGCTTCTGGGTTGTTACATGGGGGACGTACTGCACATTCAACATTCTGCATTCCACTTAACGTATTAGAAAATTCAGTTTGTGAATTCACGAAGCAATCATCACACTCGGAATTATTTCTGAAGGCTAGACTAATTATATGGGATGAGGTTCCAATGCAGCATCGTCATTGTGTTGAAGCATTTAATCGGACCTTACAAGACATTCGTGATAACTCACAACCATTTGGACGTGTTACTATTGTTCTTGGGGGAGATTTTAGGCAGATTCTTCCTGTTATACCTAGAGGTCTTCGCGAGCATATAGTGGCAACATCACTACGGCGTTCTTTGCTTTGGAAAGATATACATGTCTTGACTTTACAAGTTAACATGCGCTTACACGATGACCAATCTGTATTATTTGATTTCTCGGCTTTTCTTAATGAGGTTTGAGTATTTGTATCTTTATTCATATTGACATCCATATATCGTCGAGAATATTTGATAATTTACTAATACTTCATTAATGTGTAGATTGGATCTAACCCTCAAGAATCTATACAACTTCCAGATTTAATAAAAATAACTCAAAGTGTAGATAATCTTATCTCGACCATCTATCCAGAGCTAGAAGTGCCAAGTAAGGTCACTCCCGAATTCTTAAAAGAGCGCACAATTCTATCTGCTAGAAATGATGATGTCAATGATATCAACCTAGCTGCGTTGGCAGTTTTTTCGGGAGAAATACATACATACTTTGTTGCTGACAAAATGGTTGAAGATGATGATGTGGATCGGACTATTATGCATAGGTACCCTGTAAGACCCCAAATTATTAATAAATGAAATTTAAATTCCCTCTATTTATTATTTTGAAATAGTAAGTGTTAAATTGATTAATGAGGTTAGTTATGGGTAAAATGCGTAAATATTTTAAATAAGCAAGTGGTTTTAAAATATTCATTGTTGTCGGGGAATATTCGTTTGGTCGTGGAATATTCTTCCTGTCGGGGAATATTCGTACGACGGCGCAGTCTTTTGTGGGCCCCATAACGGAAAGCGATTGGATGAAGAAAACGACAAGTATATGTTTTTTATTAATAACGGCGTAGTTGTTACCGTTAATACTGTTGGAATACCCGGTGGTTAAAACACAGTAATACGCGTTGTTACACAGTAGCACACTGTATTGCACCAATTATTGATTCTTACGTAAGAAGGCACTACTCAATAATGGTTACAGTAATTACTGTTCAGTATTTTATTTTATTGATTCAATAATTGCTGCGTTGATATTTTATATTGTTGTTGTTTCAATAATTGTCACTACACAGTATTTCCCATTATCAGATCAATAATTCATATTATTTGAATAATATTATTAGATAACATTATTGGCAATGTCTAGAAAGTTCTGTCTAAGGAGAGGTTTGGTCATCTAATTGCGCGCCAGTAAGGAGAAATCCTTATTGGAAAGCCCCCTCTTTCCTGGGAACGGCCTGGTTGTCATAAATGTGATTCTGTAATATTATTTGTAAATAATTAATTATTGATTCATATGATAAAGAAATATTTATTTTTGTGGATATAAATGAGGGATATATTTTTGTGGTTAAAAATGAAGGAGTTAATGTTGAGGTTTTTATCAGTATTTTTGTCGGAATGGAGGTATTAAAAATCAGGGTTTTTGAGATATTTTGCGGGAGTTATAATTTTTAATCCGACCGTTGGATCGTGGTAATTTTTGGATATGTTATACATATATAAGTTGAGTATATGTCCACAAATTTTGAACCGTTAAAAATGAACGTATGATTTATTATGAATTTTACGAGATGACTGGTTCAGAAATTGTTGAATTTTCGGAGTTAATCATTTTGGTAGAAAATTCTAGAATTGGTGGGCCCCACTCTTGGTTGGTGAAGAAATGTGCTGAGATTTTTATTCAAATGTGGTGGGTGGGAATAGTAGCAGGTAAAGCCATCAGGTTGCAGGTTAAGTCTGCTTCGGCGTGCTAACATTTTCCTATAAATAGAGGGCTAAGTTAGAATTGAAAATCACACCAGAAACAAGTTTTCTCTCTTTCTCTCTCTAGATTATTGAGTGTATTTTGTGAGTATTTAGATACTTTGAGAGTTTCTATTCATCAGAGCAAGTGTCTTTCAGCCTTATACCGGTATTCCGACCAGAAGTACTGTCTGTACGAGGTAAGGGATGTTATTTTATTCAAAAATGATATTATTTCTTCAATATCATTATGCTGAAATATTGGTTGGAAATTTTTATCAAATTTGGAACTTTTCACGTCGGGGTTACTATTCATGAGTTACTATTCACGAGTTACTATTCACGAGTTACTATTCACCGAAAAATAAAATTTCTTCTTTTCGCCCAAAATATCTATTCTGGGTACTAGCTTTGATTGTATCCATGTTTTGATCATTCTTGAATTCTACTTCACTATGAATAATTATAAGGTATTTTTGGACATGAATAAATCGAAATACGAATCCTTAATATTGTTATTTTGTTTCACTGGATTCGTTTTCTTTAAGATATTTTTCATCATCCTCAGTCCTAAATGATGATATTACTGAATATCTTTGGCCGTAGTGCAAAGATGAATGATTCACTGATGAATATCTTTGGCCCGTAGTGCAAAGATGAACAGGTGTTGAGATGAACATGACCGACTGGTGATACAAATGAATATCTTTGGCCTGTAGTGCAAAGATGAATATTTGATTAAAGATGGTTATTGATTGTTGTTACAGGGATAAAATATTGATGATGGACTTTTAAATCTTAGAAGATAGTAGAACTCATTCTCTACTTGACTCTTCTAATGGTTTGCTGTTTCCGCTGCAGTTATTGATTTAAAACTTGTTGTCTATTGTATTCTATTAGATTTTTCCCTGTTGAAGACTAACGATAATTTGTTCTGTATTATCTTAGTCATAATGTTCTTTACTGGGCTAGTTGAGCTCACCCTTTTCCTTTTTGTTCCATTTTTCTCAGGAGGCGAGAATGTAGCGAGTACTAGTCGGGGTATGGAATGATGGTTCTAGAAGTTACTTTAGTAGTCCTCACTATTTTTGTGAAATAATGTATCAATAATTGTAATGAGGGCTTATTTGAGTGTGGATATTGTCTAAATGACAATATTTGTATTTAAACTCACAGTTCTTGTGTTGTAATAATAAAGATGTAGTTGTTTCTGTACCATGTATTTTGGCGACTCAGAATGGGTGTTGTATACCTATTTTGGGGGCGTCACAGTTGGTATCAGAGCTTAGGGATATGATCTCTGGCGGAGATCGGGGAATAGAACTAGGAGGGGAGAGACGAATCCTTCGCTAGTGTGTCCTACCTAAGCTTATTTATTGGTCAGTCATAATATAGGGGTATTATGTGATTTGTTAATTTATTTAATTAACCCTTGTTTTATGGCAGTATTTGAGAATGTCGACTGAGAATGTTAATAGTGGAGTAAATGAGACCGTGGAGACACCGGTGCTTACCAACGAGGAGAACGTGCAACAGGCTGGCAATGTTCCTCCTGTGAACAACACCAATGAGCAGATGATGAACGATGGAATGTTTAGAAGTTTTCTGCAATTCATGCAAAACCAGACAAGGGAGACTCGTGTTCAAAATACAGGAGGAAATGATAGCAATTCACGGTTTGTCACAGCCAAACAGTTCAAAGAATTGGGACCACCAGAATTTAAGGGAAAGCCGGATCCGATCATGGCGGAAACGTGGGTCAAACAAATTACCAAGATATTCGATGTCTTGGGATGCACGGAGGAACAGAAGGTTCCATTCGCCACCTTTATGTTCCGTGGCGAGGCAGATTACTGGTGGGAGTCTGTGAAGCGTACCCATCCAACCGCACTCAGCATGTCTTGGGAGACATTTCAAAAACTGTTCAATGACAAGTACTTTCCTGAAAGTATTCGTCATATGAAGGAGGTAGAGTTTATTAGACTAGAGCAGAATAATATGACGGTATCTCAGTACGAGGCAAAGTTTGCAGAGTTGTCCAGGTTTGCACCTCATTTGGTGGAGAATGAGGAACGTATGACGAGGATGTTTCTGAGAGGTTTGAAACCCGGCATACGTCAATATCTCATTTCTCATAAATTTTCTCTCTATTCAGATGTTGTCAACAGGGCTCAATTATTAGAGCGAGATAACGAGTACGGTCAACTGAGGGATCACAACCAGGATCATATCGGTGACAGTAGTCATCAGAACAATGATAACCAGCGGAGAAAGAAAAATACAGACAAGAACGGCAACCACTCTGGTGGTAATCGTGGCTATGAAAATAGAAGAAGCGAGTCGGGAGGAGATTTTAAAAAGAGGAGATTCAACAATGATAATACGAAGACGTCAGCACCAACAGCAATTGGTTCCAAGGGAGGAGAACGACCACCGGTTATATGCTATAAGTGCGGAAAAGAAGGACATATCAGCCCAAACTGCCCACAACAGTTTAAGGTATGTTATAATTGTGGAAAGGAAGGACATATCGCTCGAGATTGCACTGTAGCAAAACCAAGTCCAGCAGGGATGGTGACTCAAAAAGCTGTCCCAGAAAAGATAAAGTCAACGGTTCCTGGAAGAGCGTTTGTCGTGACTGGTCAACATGCGAGGAACCCAAACGAGGTGATCACGGGTAAGCTAATTATAAATTCATGCGAAGTTTATACCTTATTAGATACCGGTTCTACCCATTCTTTTATCTCTCCTGCTTGTGCTCAACGTTTAAACTTGACTCCGGAGAAGTTAGACTTTGATTTATCTGTGGAGACTCCGTTAGGAGAAACTTTCATCACATCCACTGTTTATAAATCTTGTGTGATCCAAGTTGGTACCATCACCTTACCTGTTGACCTTATCTCTTTAAAGATACTTGCTTTTGATGTGATTTTAGGGATTGATTGGCTAACTACTCATCATGCCAAAATTGATTGTTTTCGTAAGGTTGTTAGTTTTCATATTCCTAACCAACCTGTTGTACGAATTCAAACAACTAAGCCATTAAAATCAATCACTGTTATATCAAGCCATAAAGCCATTCGTTTATTAAAAAACGGATGTCAAGCTTTCTTAGCCCATGTTATGGATTTGAATAAAGACACGTCAAATTTGAATAATATTCCTGTTGTTATTGACTTTCCTGACGTATTTCCTGAAGAACTTCCCGGTCTACCCCCGGAACGAGAAATTGAATTCTTTATTGATCTTGAACCTGGTACAAAGCCCATTTCTAAAACCCCATATCGAATGGCTCCTATTGAACTTCAGGAGTTAAAGGTCCAACTACAAGAGTTGTTGGACATCGGTTTCATTCGTCCTAGTACATCTCCTTGGGGTGCTCCTGTTTTATTTGTAAAGAAGAAAGACGGGAGTATGCGACTTTGTATTGATTACCGGGAATTAAACCATGTCACTATTAAGAATAGGTATCCGCTACCTCGTATTGATGACCTGTTTGACCAGTTACAAGGAGCACAGTTCTTTTCAAAGATCGATCTTCGTTCTGGATATCATCAGCTGAAGGTTAAAACTGAGGATATTCCAAAAACTGCCTTCAGAACTCGGTACGGGCATTATGAGTTCCTAGTTATGTCTTTTGGATTGACTAATGCTCCTGCGGCTTTCATGGATATGATGAACCGAGTATTTAAGGATTATTTGGATCAGTTCGTTGTTGTCTTTATTGATGACATCCTCATATATTCCAAAAGCCGTGAAGATCATGAGCATCATTTGAAGCTGGTACTCCAAAGGCTGCGTGAAAATAAGTTATATGCCAAGTTGAAGAAATGCGAGTTCTGGCTTGAGGAAGTAGCTTTCCTAGGGCACGTGGTGTCAAAACATGGAGTATCTGTTGACCCGGCGAAGATTGAAGCAATACAAAGTTGGGAGCAACCAAAGACGGTGACCGAAGTACGTAGCTTTCTAGGCTTAGCTGGTTATTATCGAAGATTCGTGGAAGGGTTTTCTCGAATCGCTACCCCGTTAACTCAGCTGACTCGGAAAGATATCAAATTCGTATGGAGCGAGGAATGCGAGAAGAGTTTTCAAGAGCTTAAGAGGAGACTCATTTCGGCACCTGTTCTGACAATACCATCTGGTTCGGATGGATTTGTTATCTACAGTGATGCTTCAGGCAAAGGGTTAGGATGTGTTCTCATGCAACATGGGAAAGTCATAGCCTATGCCTCGCGACAACTCAAAGAATATGAGAGGAATTATCCTACTCATGATTTGGAGTTGGCAGCAGTAGTTTTCGCGTTGAAGATCTGGAGACACTACCTGTATGGGGAGAAAGTGGAGATCTATACAGATCATAAAAGCCTTAAATATTTTTTCACCCAAAAGGAACTCAACATGCGGCAGCGACGTTGGCTCGAGCTGTTAAAAGATTACGATCATACCATCCAATATCATCCTGGAAAAGCAAACGTAGTAGCTGACGCATTGAGTAGAAGATCATATGCGGGTACGAGTGCAATGTTGTTAACACAAAGGCCCATTTTGTATGACTTGCAAAGGATGGAGATAGAGATGAAGGCTCCAAGTACCCACATGATGATATCAAATATACGAGTAGAACCGACTTTAATCGATAAAGTTAAAGCTGCTCAAGCTACGGACATAGAGCTGATGCGTATGAAGAAGAAAGTGCAAGAAGGTTCTATTCCAGAAGCAAGAATCGATGAAGAAGGAATACTTCGAGTTCACTCTAGACTCTGTGTTCCTAACAATTCTGATTTGAAGTACAAGATCATGATGGAAGCACACAATACACCATTTGCAATCCATCCTGGAAGTACCAAAATGTATCGTGATCTACGACATACATTTTGGTGGAATAATATGAAGAGAGAGATTGCAAAGTTTATCTCGAGGTGTTTAACTTGTCAACGTGTAAAGGCGGAACATCAAGTACCAAAGGGTCCATTGCAACCACTTGAGATTCCGAAATGGAAGTGGGAACACATTACCATGGATTTCGTTACGGGTCTTCCCACGGTTTCTCAAGGCATAAATGCTATTTGGGTTATTGTTGATAGATTAACCAAGTCTGCTCATTTCTTGCCGATACGGGAGACTTATTCCCTTGAACGTCTTGCTCGTATATACGTAGATGAGATTGTGAGACTGCATGGCATGCCAGTATCCATAGTTTCGGATCGTGACCCAAGATTCACTTCAAGATTTTGGGTTAGCTTGCAAAAAGCTATGGGCACAGATTTACGATTTAGTTCGGCATACCATCCTCAAACGGACGGACAATCAGAGAGGACTATTCAAACTCTTGAAGATCTATTAAGACTTTGTGTCCTAGATTTCAAAGGGAGTTGGGATAAGTACCTACCATTGGTGGAATTCTCTTACAATAACAGTTATCAGGCAAGTATAGGTGTGGCCCCATTTGAAGCATTATATGGACGAAAGTGTCGCTCTCCAATATGCTGGGACGAGGTGGGTGAAGCAACATTGTTGGGACCAGAGTTGGTACGCATGACTACAGAGAAGATCCAAACGATTCGACAACGTATACAAACGGCACAGGATCGACAAAAGAGTTATGCGGATCTTCATCGGAAGGACGTGGAATTTGACATTGGGGATCATGTATTGTTGCGTGTGGCTCCATGGAAAGGAGTTACAAGATTTGGGAAGAGAGGAAAGCTCAATCCACGATTTATTGGTCCATTTCAGATTCTTGACCGAGTAGGAAATGTGGCCTATAGACTTGCGTTACCTCCAAGTATGTCTCGTGTTCATAATGTTTTTCATATATCTGTGTTACGTAAATATGTGAAAGACCCAGACCACGTTATTGAGTTAGAACCGGACGAGATAGCTGAAGACTTAACGTACGAAGAGGTACCTGTCAAGATCTTGGATAGAAAGGAGCATGTCCTACGCACGAAGGTCATACCACAAGTTAAAGTTTTGTGGAGAAACCATGCTATTGAGGAAATGACCTGGGAGTTGGAAACGGAAATGAAAGCGAGGTATCCTCATCTTTTCGAAACACCAGGTACGTACGTCAATTTCGAGGACGAAATTTCATAAGGAGGGGAGGTTGTAAGACCCCAAATTATTAATAAATGAAATTTAAATTCCCTCTATTTATTATTTTGAAATAGTAAGTGTTAAATTGATTAATGAGGTTAGTTATGGGTAAAATGCGTAAATATTTTAAATAAGCAAGTGGTTTTAAAATATTCATTGTTGTCGGGGAATATTCGTTTGGTCGTGGAATATTCTTCCTGTCGGGGAATATTCGTACGACGACGCAGTCTTTTGTGGGCCCCATAACGGAAAGCGATTGGATGAAGAAAACGACAAGTATATGTTTTTTATTAATAACGGCGTAGTTGTTACCGTTAATACTGTTGGAATACCCGGTGGTTAAAACACAGTAATACGCGTTGTTACACAGTAGCACACTGTATTGCACCAATTATTGATTCTTACGTAAGAAGGCACTACTCAATAATGGTTACAGTAATTACTGTTCAGTATTTTATTTTATTGATTCAATAATTGCTGCGTTGATATTTTATATTGCTGTTGTTTCAATAATTGTCACTACACAGTATTTCCCATTATCAGATCAATAATTCATATTATTTGAATAATATTATTAGATAACATTATTGGCAATGTCTAGAAAGTTCTGTCTAAGGAGAGGTTTGGTCATCTAATTGCGCGCCAGTAAGGAGAAATCCTTATTGGAAAGCCCCCTCTTTCCTGGGAACGGCCTGGTTGTCATAAATGTGATTCTGTAATATTATTTGTAAATAATTAATTATTGATTCATATGATAAAGAAATATTTATTTTTGTGGATATAAATGAGGGATATATTTTTGTGGTTAAAAATGAAGGAGTTAATGTTGAGGTTTTTATCAGTATTTTTGTCGGAATGGAGGTATTAAAAATCAGGGTTTTTGAGATATTTTGCGGGAGTTATAATTTTTAATCCGACCGTTGGATCGTGGTAATTTTTGGATATGTTATACATATATAAGTTGAGTATATGTCCACAAATTTTGAACCGTTAAAAATGAACGTATGATTTATTATGAATTTTACGAGATGACTGGTTCAGAAATTGTTGAATTTTCGGAGTTAATCATTTTGGTAGAAAATTCTAGAATTGGTGGGCCCCACTCTTGGTTGGTGAAGAAATGTGCTGAGATTTTTATTCAAATGTGGTGGGTGGGAATAGTAGCAGGTAAAGCCATCAGGTTGCAGGTTAAGTCTGCTTCGGCGTGCTAACATTTTCCTATAAATAGAGGGCTAAGTTAGAATTGAAAATCACACCAGAAACAAGTTTTCTCTCTTTCTCTCTCTAGATTATTGAGTGTATTTTGTGAGTATTTAGATACTTTGAGAGTTTCTATTCATCAGAGCAAGTGTCTTTCAGCCTTATACCGGTATTCCGACCAGAAGTACTGTCTGTACGAGGTAAGGGATGTTATTTTATTCAAAAATGATATTATTTCTTCAATATCATTATGCTGAAATATTGGTTGGAAATTTTTATCAAATTTGGAACTTTTCACGTCGGGGTTACTATTCATGAGTTACTATTCACGAGTTACTATTCACGAGTTACTATTCACCGAAAAATAAAATTTCTTCTTTTCGCCCAAAATATCTATTCTGGGTACTAGCTTTGATTGTATCCATGTTTTGATCATTCTTGAATTCTACTTCACTATGAATAATTATAAGGTATTTTTGGACATGAATAAATCGAAATACGAATCCTTAATATTGTTATTTTGTTTCACTGGATTCGTTTTCTTTAAGATATTTTTCATCATCGTCAGTCCTAAATGATGATATTACTGAATATCTTTGGCCGTAGTGCAAAGATGAATGATTCACTGATGAATATCTTTGGCCCGTAGTGCAAAGATGAACAGGTGTTGAGATGAACATGACCGACTGGTGATACAAATGAATATCTTTGGCCTGTAGTGCAAAGATGAATATTTGATTAAAGATGGTTATTGATTGTTGTTACAGGGATAAAATATTGATGATGGACTTTTAAATCTTAGAAGATAGTAGAACTCATTCTCTACTTGACTCTTCTAATGGTTTGCTGTTTCCGCTGCAGTTATTGATTTAAAACTTGTTGTCTATTGTATTCTATTAGATTTTTCCCTGTTGAAGACTAACGATAATTTGTTCTGTATTATCTTAGTCATAATGTTCTTTACTGGGCTAGTTGAGCTCACCCTTTTCCTTTTTGTTCCATTTTTCTCAGGAGGCGAGAATGTAGCGAGTACTAGTCGGGGTATGGAATGATGGTTCTAGAAGTTACTTTAGTAGTCCTCACTATTTTTGTGAAATAATGTATCAATAATTGTAATGAGGGCTTATTTGAGTGTGGATATTGTCTAAATGACAATATTTGTATTTAAACTCACAGTTCTTGTGTTGTAATAATAAAGATGTAGTTGTTTCTGTACCATGTATTTTGGCGACTCAGAATGGGTGTTGTATACCTATTTTGGGGGCGTCACATACCCGAATGAGTATTTGAACACATTCAATCCCCCTGGAATACCACCGTTCAAATTAGATTTAAAAGAGGGTTGTCCAATAATGCTTCTAAGGAACATTGCACCGAAAGATGGCCTTTGTAATGGTACTAGACTTATCATAGTCAAGTGGGGTGCTTTAGTACTTGAAACAAAGATTTTAACTAGTGATAAGCATGGCGACTTGGTATTCATTCCAAGAATTTTTTTGACTCCTTCTTCGTCTGAGTTAAGTATTAAAATGACAAGAAGACAATTCCCAGTGAAGTTAGCGTATGCAATGACAATGAATAAATCACAGGGCCAGTCTGTCAAATTTGTTGGGGTAGATTTACGTACGCCGGTATTTAGTCACGGTCAACTATATGTAGCTCTATCAAGATGCACAAGTTCTTCCCGCTTATGCATACTTCTTCGTGAATTAACTGACAAGTCCACAACAAATATCGTCTATCCTGAAGTTTTGTTATAATTTTATATGTTTGAGGTATCATTTCTTATCTCCTTGCATTATTGATCTTCTTACGATAAAAGTTTTGATATGTTTTGAATTAACTGATAAAAATTTTAAATTAACTGACAAGTCCACAACAAATATTGTCTTTATTTATGTGTTGTGATCAAGTTCTGTACTTTTTGTTTGGTTATTTTAAAGTTTACTGTTGTGTTTATGAGTGCTAATTATGATTCTTTCATTAAGAAATTTATGCGATATGTTATTTGGAATAAAAGGAATTCAATATAACCTAAATATTTCTGCAGAAAGATATTGGAGTAGTTAGGTCTGTGCATATGTTTTGGATGGAATAGTTGAATATTTGCTAATTGTTATAAATGAGACTGATGCTTGAATAAGTTGTGGCATCGTTATAGTTGTGACATATGCTAGCAAGACTCTTGATGAGTATAGGTGAGTCCTATAGTCATGTGAAATGGAACTTTCTAGGACTAACAAATTTCCCTATAGAAATAGCAAGCCCCATAAATTATTGTAGGGTGTAATACAATATTTTTAGTTGATCAAGCCGAAGCTTAAAAAACATGAAGTATAGGTACTCAAATTACAATACCGTATATTAGACATACATCCTCATGTTTTTGAATTCACGTGATACATTTGTCAACTTATTTTATAGATGATGCCTTCGTAAAAGTTACTCATTTTCTAATTTGCAGAAAATTGGTTTACATTTCCTTGCTCTTTTCTGTGTAAGCAAATCTGATAATGTTTCGAGAGTATGATGCCTCCACTGAGTAACAATTCCTGCTTTGGCCAACTGAATACATGATTTAGTAATGTATGAACATCAGATAACATATCTTACAGAAAATCATTCAAATAACATACGAGTATATATATGTGTGTGTGTGTGTATGTGTGAAGAACAAATTTGAGAAGCTTGATCATCGCAATTAACATAGTAAGCTTCTTTATGTTGGTTGAGCTATAAGATGCTTATTATCTATTTCTCCAGCTGTGTAGAATCGATATATAACTTATGTTTTAGTTTTACTTGCACATGACTCAATCAAATTTGTACATATATCCTTTTCATTACATTTGTTATCAATTTCCAAGTTGTTGATTTAATTTGTTGATATAATAACTAAACGATTCAGTTCAATTTTTGCAGTCTTGGGATGATATTGCTATTGAATGGAAACGTGTTCATTCAACAACAAGTCGAGGGTGGAGAAAAGTTAACAGGGTTATGTGTATTTTATAATTCTTAAATCGTATTCAAGTAATCACGTGTCAATTGTTTCGTTCTTGCGATACTACTAACATTTTGGTTTCTCTTATAAATAACAGATTTTTGTTACAAACAATATTTGTTGGTCGTGGACGTTGCTGATGGATAGCCTTTCTTTTCAAAGGTTTATGTACCGAAGACATGGTAGAGCTTGACAGATCTACAAGGTAAATGTTATTATATGTATTTTCAGGTATATATTGAAGAATACTTGGTGTAAGCTGTAAAGAATATATTTGGTGTAAGATGTAAAGTAAAGGGTTATGCTCAACATGTTGTTTCTCTATTTTCTGCATATATGTATTTTTGTTTTCCGTCTTTTGTAAAGTTGGCTAATTATACATGGTTATGATGATTTTGAGTATGGAATGATGTTTTTTTTGGTGGTTTGGATATGTATGGATGATTGTGAGTTTTTTAAACAAGTTTAGATTTTTCTGGATATCTATTTTTAAAGGAAATTCTGCCGAAATTTCTTGAAATTAGTAGCTACTAGCTTGATGTTTTGGTGGTTGGATATGTGTTGATGATTGAATATGTATTAATTTCTGCATGATATGATGATTTTGGGTATGAAATGATGGTTTTTTGGTGGTTTGGATATGTATGGATGATTGTAAGTTTTATAAACAGGTTTAGATTTGTCTGGATATCTATTTTTAAACGAAACTCTGCCAAAAAAATTTAAAATCAGTAGCAACTAGCTTTCTGTTTCGGGGGTTAGATTTCTGCATGTGTGTATTTTTTGTGTTCCGTATTTTGTAAAGTTAACTAATTATACATGGTTATGATGATTTTGGGTATGGAATGATGGTTGTTTTGGTAGTTTGAATATGTAGTGATGCTGCTAAAAACCTGCTCAAAATGCTCGAGAGAAACATCAAAATTACAGATCCAAATGTTAACTGTATGTGGGACTTTGGGTGGAATGAGGTGATGTTTGCATATGTCGAAACAGATGACATTATAAAGGATGTGGACCGGACGTGGTTGATGAACTCATAGACGAAATCATAAAAGGATGGTAACATGAGAAGCTCCAGTACTCTATCATGAGTTGTTTTCTAATACATTTTGTAATATGAGTTTCGCATTGCCCAACTGTGGTGTTGTAAAAAGGTCAAGTACATAATTATTTACAGAGTTTTGTTTTGAATTTGTTGCTACAATATATATATTCTAGCTGTGTCCATGGACGGTGGGTTTTATCCCAAACTTTGGACGGCCCAGATGATTTTTTTGGCTATATGTTTGACCAAATTTACCTTTTTTGGCGGTTGGGTTAATTATTTTTGAAGTTCCTATTTTATTTTATTTTTTCTTTAATCAGGCAAAGGAACTCCAAACCAATTTGGTTCACATGAACCTTTTAAGCAAGTGGGTATCATTATGTTATTTCCTTACTACAATGCTTTTACCTGTTAATGTATCAGCGACTGATATTCAGTGGACACATTTGTTGATTGTGCTTAAATTAGTTTTACTAATTAATCCATGTTCCATCTAAAATTGCAAATTAAATGAAGGGAATCAATAGCATATAGATGTGGAGGAATGCTTTTAAATGTGCTTAAAGAAAATATGAAGGTCATTGGCATTGAGATTGTTTCGAATTTAATAAATGTAGTTAACTGGCATAGGTCAATTTTATTGTTGAGCGAATGTGAATGTTGGCTTTAGTTGTTTCCTTAACAAATTCATTTTTTCTTGCCAGTCTCAATTTGTAAATAATGAGCATGTAGATACTCTTTAAACATTGTAACTCACATTTTTCATTTAGATTCATCCTTATGTATTAAATAATTACACGAGCATTCGTAGTGCCGGAGGCAGGGGTTAACCCTAATTTAAGCATAAAGTACCTAAATTAAGTTGGATATATAGACATAACAAAAAGAGAACATGAGTTGGGTTTCTGAAAAAATATGTTGCAGCTTTACCATACATAGCCACAAAGGTGCCTGGCATGGGTGTGTCAGTGTGTGCACATATCAGGAGGGGGCAGAGAGAGAGAGAGATGTAAACCGAAGAAGTGAGATCAAAGCTACAATTTGAGCTCAACACAAAATTATACGTACTTTGATCAAGCCCAATAACTGATTTTTGTCTAAACAAAAAGGGGGGGAGGAATAGAAAGGAAGAATTAATGAAACAGAGCTAAACTACTTATAAATTAGGTTTGCAAAATCTTCATTTATCTCTTAAAGAAGGCCAACACAACAACATATGTAGGGTACAGACTACAAAGAACAGGATTTTCACTTATGTTAATTCAGAGCCACCACAACTTCAAAGATGCACACTCAAGGATGCTGTAATTATTAGAAGAATTAATTAAAATGACGATGATTGTTTAACCTACTACATTTTCTAACCATGATTTCAACTATTACTATTTTAATTCCATGCATCTGTAGTAATTCAAACAATATAAAAGGAAGGGAAGAAAAGTAATTGAAAAGCAATTCCATATTCTAATTTCATTCCTATAGTGTACGTAGTACATCTTAGCAGCATTAGACTTGAATTTGAAGCTGATCAGAAATTAGAATATGTTGGAATAGGTTATATACTTTCTTCGGAATTCGTTTAAAACTTAAGATTGTGCTTGCTATGATGTGTTACATACATGTAGTTAAATGTTAAAATAAATTTCCTGAAATTTGAACAAACTAGACAAATTTAAATCTTCATTGTCATTACTTGCCTTTTAATCTTAATTAACAGAGAGAATAACATGCCAAGAAAATTTAGAAACACTTGGCTCTTTGATTGGCATATTCAATTTCAAAACAGACCACAAATGAGGGAAAGTTTCAAGCAATTAATCCACAACCTCACAACAAACCATCACTTCAAAAAACAAAATCAAAAAAAAAAGTAGGAACAATTACATATAATAGAACATTTTAATAAAATAATACAAAAAAAGTGCATGAATAAAATATTTACAAAGTTAATGCAAATGCAATACTTAATTACAAAAAGAATGTAATCTTATCCCTTTAATTATGCACACGAATTTCTCCCTCATCTCTCCCACAATTTTCTCACCATCTCTCCCACGATTTTCTCCCACTCCATTTCTGTTCCCCTTCTTCTCCTCCCTCCTCCCTCCGCCTCCCCTCCTCCCCTCCTCCCCTCCTCCCTCCTCCCGCCGTTCCCTCCCCACCCCCCTCCCTCTCCTCTCCTCCCGCCCTTTCTCCTCCCACTGCCGCCCCCCTCCTCCCGCCCCCTCCCCCTCCCCCTCCCGCTCCCGCTCCCGCTCCAGCTCTCGCTCCCGCTCCCGCTCCAGCTCCCGCTCCCGCTCCCGCTCCCGCTCCCACTCCCGCTCCCGCCTCCCTTTGCCTTCCCCCTCCTCCCGCCCCCGCCTCTGCCTCCGCCTCACCACCTCCCCTCCCCCTCCCCATCCGCCTTCCCTTCCTCCCGCCTCCCTTTCTTCTCACCCTCTTCCCACCCCCCTTTCTCCTCCACCCTCCTCCCCCCCCCCACGCCCCACGCCCCACGCCCCACGCCCCACCCCCTCCTCCTCTCGCCCCTCCCTCTCCTCGATCCCTCCGCCTCCCACCGCCACCGGTCTATTCTTTATTTTCACCGGTAACGAAATCTTCCGATAAGGTAATCAATTCAGTTTTATTAAGTTACTAATTTATTTTAGATGTGATGCAGTTGGTAACCAAATTTCATGTAGTTGGTTACGAAATCATTTGATAAGGTAACCAATTCAGTTTTATTAGCTTACTAATTTATTTTGAATGTGATGCAGTTGGTGACCAAAATTTATGCAGTTGGTTACTAAACCTTCCGATAAGGTAACCAATTTAGTTTTATTAGATTACTAATTTATTTTGGATGTGATGCAGTTGGTAACCAAATTTCATGTAGTTGGTTACCAAACCATTTGATAAGGTAACCAATTCAGTTTTATTTGATTACCCATTTTATTTTAAATGTGATGCAGTTACTAGTCAAAATTCGTATAAAGGTAACCATTTCAATTTTTGTGGGTAACCAAATAGTCAAAAGAAATTCAGAATAGCAACTCCGGTGGTGGTGGCGGCGGCGACGGCGGTGGCGGCGAGAGAGGAGGATGATGAACATTAGCTCCTTCATAATTTTTTATTTTTAATTTTCTCATTTTGATTTGAATTTTGAAATATAGATTTGAAATTGTTGTTAGAGACAAAAGATTTGAATTTGAATTATTAATTATGGCAGTTAGTTGTCCTTGATTTTAGGTTTTTTTATTAATGTGAATTGTATTATTTTTGTAATATGAGTCTTAATTAAACTCTTTTTGTAATTATTTAGTTGATGCACTTTTCTTGTAATTACTTTCTATTTGTTGTATACTTATGTAAAGGACCCAAAAAAATAACCCAATAAAAATCATACTGAATTAACAACCACAAATGCACATTAAGCGTGACTGAACCCAAATGATAACCCATAAACACAACCAAAAATCCCAACAAAACAAAACCTAATCTTTAGAAGATATTCACAATCACTAATTTTTTTTCAAACTGGTATATATTTGTACTAATATTTTTGTTACACAGGATCCGAAAATGTCAATGAAAAGATTAAAATGATGTAATCACTTTGCAAACAAAGTAGTCATTAGAAAAACTTTTACCTTTAAAAATTAATAAACCATTTCAATCTTGACTAAGATTGCACATTCATTGGATGATTAAAGAATAAAAAATAAAAATAAATAAATAAAAGGAGCCTGATTACTCTGAATTTTCGAGTCATGATTCAACTCAATAACATAAATTAAGTGATGTGTTAATTTTATGTAAATAGTGTATAAGGTATTGAGAGAAATGGGGAAAGAGTAAATAGAATCCAGGGAAATTGAAGAGAAGGATAATGGAGAGGAGATAACCCCAAATCCATAAGGGATGTGATATTAACATATAGTCTAAAATATATAAATAAATTAAATATAGTCTAAAACTATATTTTATTGTTTATATCTAATTATCTATAAATACTCGGCTGTACATAGCTATACCATGAGCTTGATACCAATTTTGTGCACATTTCTCATACTATATCCTTTATAATAGACAAAGGAGGAATATGCACCTAATCTTTAGAAGATATTCACAATCACTAATAATCAGAAGCCCACACAACAAAAAGAGCTTAAATCAATTAGACACTGTATCTATTATATAAATGCAGTTTAAAAAAGAAACAGAGTAAGTAACTCAGGGTTTGTTACTTGGCAGCAATTGCAGGAGATGGCCACGAAGGGAGCGAGAAGTCGGCGGACACAGGGAGGAAGAGAAGCACCAGTACTGCAATAAATCGGCAGACCTAAAATGAAGTAAAAGAGAGTCAGATTCATTTTGTTTATTAAAAGCAAGAAAAGTAAATTATCAATAATCCACACAGGGCAAGAGACTAACGACTGCAGAGCAAAAATAGACGAAGAAAAGAATCCCAGGGCTAACTATGTACCCAGAAAAATAACTACACATACCAAATTAGGAATAAAAACACTTACTGTCAATTAATCCACAATAAAATGATTCCGTTGACCAAATATATAACAGAAAGAAGTAAAGTGATTGTGTATTAATCCACAATAAACCTATTGATTCCGTCTAACTATTCTTACTTTTGAGTTTTGAGAATCAAGTCTTCTATACCCTAAGACATGGAAAATTAAAAAAAATGCGCTTCAGATATGATGATATTTTGTCCTCTTTGTGTGTGGTTGTGTAGTGTCACGCAATTTCAAAACTAACATGTAAATTATAGGCCAAACAGTATGACTGCATTTTATAAAAATCTTTGAAACGTCACTGATCTTTCCTTGATGATGCTAAACAGTATGACCGCAAATGATTTTAAATATCTTAAAGTATCCGTGTTTCACCAAAAAAATATACGGTAAAACTATGGAAAAGAAACAAAATCAGATGTATGCTAAAGAAATCCCCAATCAAGCCATGTGATTTATAAACTGTAAAGTAAAGTAAAATTTCCATTCAAAGAACCACAATAACAATAAACACAAAACACAAATAGAAAATGCTAAAGAAATCTACAGTTTGCACCATTGTGCAAAGTCTAGAGAAAACAAAACCATTAGCCTCGTTGACTACTAATTAAAAATTTCAAGAAACAGGAAATAAAAACAGAAAACTTAAGAAAATAAATATTTGTATCTAGGAAAACCAAAAACCCATCAGCTAAACTCATAAATAGAGTCGCGTATATACATTATTACACATTGTTGTACAAAATCCTACAAAACCCGCAAAGGGTAAAAGCCAAAACATAATGAGCTTGCTTCAAAAATCTACAAAACCCAATCGAGCACCTATGTAACACACATAAGGTTATTACATAGCTTAATATATTCAGATTCCACGAACTTTAAATTAAATTCGTATTTCATAAGCTTAATATCTCAATCTTAATTTTATCCATTATATTAGATTTATCAATACTATTATAATTTAAATACATATATAAAATATTAATTTTAATAATTCATTTGCATAAATTCAAAATCGGATTGAAAATGAACTCGGAGTCGCAATTGGGACCAAAAATGAAGCGTCGCGTGCAGCCTGGCAGCCACAGCGCGCGCCTGCCCTGGCAGCCAGCGCCGCGGCTGCTGCTGACCCTGCCCATTCTGTAGTTTGGATTTTTTTCCTCACCTACTTGGCAATTTTGTAACTTGAGATCCATACATCCGATTGAGTCCCATTTTTAATATATTCTAGACGGTACTTCATAGTATTTTATAAAAATATAACACAGCCAAAAAGAGCATTTAAACGATAATTACAGGGGCTTGAAAATGCCCCGTCACCACAGATTTTCATTGAATCCAATTTGATTCAAACTTCATAAAATTGATTTTAAACTCTGTTTGATTTACAGGTATAGTGTTTTTCTTCCTTTCACATTAACATGTAGATAAATCATGTTAGTCTACCTTTCTCTTGGTAATAAATAACTAAGATCAAATATTCCCTCCTTCCGCAAATGGGATTCATATTTCAGTTTTATATATTTAAAAAAAAGAACAAAAGTTGTACTCTATTTCCAGAAATGTGTCGACAACAATTAATTGAGCAGCTAACTAAATTGTCTTGTTCTTTTCCTATATCTTCAGAAAAGTCAAATAGAGTAATTATGAATTTTATCAGCAAACAATTGCTAATACTCCATAAAATCAAATAAATATTAAATATCAAACATTAAAAAAATGGTCTAAAAGCTGAGAAAAATAATCTGCTGAAAGTAATCGGAGTTACTGAGGAGCGGACCGTCAAAAAGACCGACGGAAGCGATCACGGAAAGATCCAACACGTAATCTCCGATCGCCACGCCCGGTCTAGGCACTAAACCAGCCTGAGGCTTGAAGACACCGTCGGAAGATTCTCCAATGGGAAGTGAGACTCCACCAGTACTTCAACGAACGATTTAAACCCCATGACTGCCGGAAAAGTCGTCGTAGTCCGTTCTACTCACAGTTCCGGGAAAGTGAAGATACAGAGATACAGAGTTCAGTAGAGCTTCGAATGAGTGGATTCGGCGAGACCACCACGAATCCTGATGTTTCCATCAAAGAATCCACTGTGACGGACCAAAGCTGGAGTCGCGGTGCCGGAAAGAAGAGGAGGGACCAAAGTGGATTCGTGTTTTGTTACAATTTTTTGAAGGGTGAGCCCAACTTTTTAATGGTCCCGATCTTTTAGTAGTCTTGAGCGGGAAAGTAAATTTTTTTGGCAAAAAGCACTTTTTGGCCACTGTGGTTATAGTGTTTTAAGCAATTAGTCATTGTACTTTTAAAATATTCAATTAACCCATTGTGTTTTTTAAAAATATTCAATCAGGCCATTCTGTGACGCCCCCAAAATTAGGTATACATCACCCATCTTGGGTCGTCAGATACATAGTACAGAATACAAATACAACTTACTAATACAACTGTCGTGTACAATACGACAAAACATAAACTGTGAGTTTGAATACAAATATTATCTTCTAGAGAGTATTCATACTCAAAAGGAGTCCTCATTACATTTATTAACACACTATTACATAGAATAGTGAGGACTACTAACTAATATTATCATTCGGACCATCACTCCGTTCCCCGACTTGCCCCAGCTACGTTCTCATTTCCTGAAGAGAACAGTGAAAGAAAGGGTGAGCTCAACTAGCCCAGTAAGAAATATTATGACTAAGATAATGCAGAATAAATTATCATTAGCCTTCAACAATATTAAACTGATAAAATATAATAGACATCAAGTTTAACTGTAGCGGAACAAGCAATCCATTAAAAGAGTCAAGTAGAAAATAAAATCTACTATCTTCTATGATTTAAAAGGTTTTTCAACACTGTTATCGCTGGGACTCAGCTTAATAAAATAATCCACATCATCGAATCACCCCCGCACTACGGCCAAGGATATTCGTGTATTCATTAATAGTCATGATCATGCCAACAACTGTCCATCAATGCACTACGGGCCAATGAGGACTTTTACCGCATCATTTGTAACATTACGGTCATGATTATACCGAATAATCTCTTATCATAATCATACCAAGTCCATCTATGCACTACAGGCCACAGATGACTTTTAACATTTTATAAACATGAGGATGATGACAATGATATAAGAATTCAATAAAACAAGTTCAAGAATTAATTTATCCAAGAATTAACAACGTCCAAATTGTCAACATGATACTGCTTTGTGGAGTAAAATTCAAGAATGCTTAGAAGAATATTTTTATAAAAAGATACTAGATGAACTGCAATTATCAAGGATATTCTACTAATTTCATGGAGTATAGAAGTTAAAACTTAACCAACTGAGTATAATAAAGAATGGAATAACACAAGAAATCACCCGGCATGCGATAGACCGCACAGATAGGTTATTCCAACAGAATAATAAATAATGGAACCAGGTCCGGCGTAAACGCACAGACAGGATATTCCGACAGAATAATAAATAATGGAACCAGGTCCGACAGAATAATAAATAATAGAACAGGTCCGGCGTAAACGCACAGACAGGATATTCCGACAGAATAATAAATAATGGAACCAGGTCCGGTGTAAAACACACAGACAGGATGTTCCAACAGGATAATAACAAGACGGAACCAGGTCCGATGTAAAACACACAGACAGGATGTTCCAACAGAATAATAATAAAAACAGAACCAGGTCCGGTGTAAAACACACAGACAAGATGTTCCAACAGAATAATAGAAGAATGTCACCAAGTATGGGGTAGATCGGGTATACAGGTTATTCCAACAGAATAATAAGAGATGGAATAACAACAGTTCTCTTCATGAATAAGAAAGAATAACACCCCTTACCGTTTTAAAGAAGAGCTGAAATAAGGAAGTAGTTAAGTAGCAGAATACTCTTCTTCTCTCTCTCTATAGTTTCTCTCTCTAGAGTTCAGTGAATTCATAAGAAATAATGAAAGAATGAGCTGCTATTTATAGAAAAATAGAATGCATAGTAACTAATCCATGAACGGTCCAGATTGTTTACTTTAATCTGACGGTCCATAATTAAAGAAAAATCTTTTAAATAAAATATAATATATTCTATTTATAGAATAACTTTAATAAAGTATTCTGTTTTATTACGTTAATAATACTAATAAAACAAAACGTCATTATCGCTAAATAATTCATATTATTAACTGACAATAATTGAATCAAACTGAGTGACTTCTCACATAAGCATTAATAATCAATACCGTGTGCTACTATGCAACTACACGTATAACTGTACTTTTACTACCGAGTAGTTCAACAGTATCAATGGTAAAACTTTCGCCGTTATTTTTAATAAAATATTTTTGTCGTTTTCTCAATCCGACAATAATTCCGGTGTGGGGTCCACCAACGATTTTGCCGTTGTACGAATATTCTCTGTTAAAATGAATATTCCCCGACCAATCGAATATTATATAACAACTTGCGTACTTTGCAAATTTTATAAATATTACCCATGACTATAACATTAAATCAAATTAACTCCATAATATTCAAAAATGATATTTATAAAAAATTCATCTTTATTTATAAAAGTTGGGGGTCTTACACATTCCGTCCATTTTTGTAGACGGACGTTAACAAATCTGCTCTTATTTCCTACGTGCCTTTTTTAAAAAAAATAAACAATTACGTGGTATATCTTATGTGGCAACAAAATTATTTTTTAATGAATTTTTTTTATAATTTTGTCTTCTCAAACAAAAAAAACAAAATAATAAAATTATTATGTGGCAAAAAAAATAATTAAAATAATAATAAAATTAAAATAAATATTTTAATTCATTTTTTTACAACATTACATTAATTTTTACAAAAAATAAAAATAAAAAATTATTAATTACGTGGCAAAAAATAATTAAAATAATAAAATTAAAATAAATGTTTTAATTCATTTTTTTATGGCAAAAAAATAAAATAATAAAATCATTATGTGATAAAAAAAATAATTAAAATAATAATAAAATTAAAATAAATATTTTAATTCATTTTTTTATAATTTTTTCTTTTCCTTTTATCTTTTCTTTTCTTTTAATAATTATTTTTATTTTAACAATTAATTCCAAATAATACAAATAATATATCAAAAATTTTATAGCAATGAGATCTATTACAATATTATATTAATTCCTACAAAAATTAAAAATAAAAAATCATTAATTAAGAAATATGCTACTGTTCATCTTCTTCCCGATAAATAAAAAAATATCCAAATCAAGACATTAAAATATGCTACTGTTCATCTTCAAAACAAAAAAGAAATAATGCAAATTACAAACATAAATAAATAAAACATTATTTATCCTACTGTTATCTTTTTCCCGATAGAAAGATAAACCTACTGTTCATCTTCTTCCTCGTCAAAATTGAAAACATCCAAATCAAGACATTAAGAAATATGCAGAAAACACATAACGTGGGATGAAACTGTAATTAACCAACCCAAATAAACAAATGCTTAACTAATTCTGCTAACAGCACCAGGATGCCTTTGCTCTGAATCAGATAATCGAAGATCCCTCTAACGTGGGTGCTTGGGATACTTCAATTAATCTCTCTACCCATTTCATTCTTTTCAAAAATTTCCCCGAAAATTATACGGCAAGGGAGTTTTGCGCTGATAAATATCTCTTATTTTGATCGAAAATTCAAGATTTAATTTTTTTTTCCCACCGGACAAAGCTCAACCTCACCACCGCAGAACCGACGGCCGAACCACTGCCTCAATCACTGCCTCAGTCTTCTTTACCTCAATCACTGCCTCAGTCGCCTACCCAAAGCCATAAAATTATGCCAGAACCCGGCCAGAACAACCCATAATTTTTGAACAGGAGAGGATTCACGATCGTTACCGAACGGATCTGTTGGATTAAAGGCCATACGATTAGATCTGTTGAGATTAAAGGCCATACGATTGGATCTGTTGAGATTAAAGGCCATACGAACAGTAGAGGATGGAGACGATGGGGCGGATGAGACTCTGTTACCGAACAAGATGGAGACGATGGGGGCGGAACATGTATAATCTTTACCTAAACATTGATGGAGACGATGGAACATTTATAAATATTAATAAAGATTATACATATTATAAATACAAATAAAGATGGTTAAATTTTATTCATATTATACATATTATAAAAAAAATCATTAAAAAATTATTTTGTTGCCACATAAGATATACCACGTAATTGTTTATTTTTTTTAAAAAAAAGCCACGTAGGAAATAAGAACAGATTAGTTAACGTCCGTCTACAAAAATGGACGGAATGGCCTGGTTGAATATTTTTAAAAAACACAGTGGGCTAATTGAATATTTTAAAAGCACAGTGGCTAATTGCTTAAAACACTATAACCACAGTGGTCAAAAAATATTTTTTGCCAAAAAAATTTAAAAACAGTTAAGTTTGTGTGTGTGTGTGTGTGTGTGTGTGTATATATATATATATATATATATATATATATATATATATATATATATATACATACATACATATAGGGTAATCATCCGTAGCAAACGTTTGCTACGGACACTGTTCAGCAAACAAGCTCCACCTGCCGCTACAGCTTGTAGCGGCAGTCCCTTTTTCATTTTGCCCATGCCTGCCGCTACAGGCTGTAGCGGCAGTCCCTTTTCCATTTTGCCTTTAGCCTTTTTACATTACTGCCCCTACCATTTAATACATGTCTGCCGCTACAGCCTGTAGCGGCAGTGTGGAATTTTTGCCATATGGCTATAATGTAAAGATAAGTTTATATTTATGTATACATAATATAAAAATAAAAGATAATGTAAAGATAAATAATGTAAAAATAAAAGATAATAATAAGATAAGTCTGAATAAAAGATAAATTTATCTTTTATAATAAAATAAATTTATCTTTTATAATAAAATATATTTATCTTTTATAATAAAATAAATTTATCTTTTATTATAAACACATAAATTTATCTTAACTGTTAGCGCACCATTGTTGTAATTAGTCAATTGTTTTGAACTCCTTAGAAAATTAAAGATATAAACAAGTTTACTAGTCTGTTTCTCTACCTATGTATTGTACTCTTTTGTGGAGAAGTCAAAACAATAGAATTTGAAGCTTCCGGTATAAAATTTGAGTTGCTCATTACTTGATCATTAAGATGCTTTGAATATGTTCACCTCTCCTCCTATGTTGCTACTGCAGTCGTCACCAAAACTAATGTATTTCCTATAAATTAGCAATTTTGACTGTATGTTGCAGGGCTGAATTAAGGACACACCATCTAAGTATATTCTTCAGCATTTGTTTCATTTTGCCTTATATCCTTATAATACTTGGAACCAAAGCAACCCTTTCCCTTAAAAACAGTGAAAAGCTCATTAAAAACATGGTTGTTGTGAAGGTAAATTGTAAAATTTAAAGTATCTAATAGTGAAAATATGTTCTGATAGACAAATAAAAGTTTCTTATTTTAATGTTGCATGTCTCTAATCATGTATACCTGAAACTGTAAACGAGCCT
Source organism: Panax notoginseng (assembly GCA_016801055.1). Lineage (NCBI taxonomy): Eukaryota > Viridiplantae > Streptophyta > Magnoliopsida > Apiales > Araliaceae > Panax > Panax notoginseng. The sequence goes on from CM029018.1 coordinate 173,987,489, forward strand.
CCGCTCAACTTGTTGAAACTTGACTCAACCGAGTTAAACTTAACTTGGACAAGAGATCGTGTTTGTTTAATTAAACAAGTCGAGTTCGAACTATAATTTGTCTGACTCGAACTCAGCTCGTTTAAATTTTGACTATCTAAGTTTGGCTTGATTACAGACGTTAGATTTTCATCTTCATGTTATTATAATATCAAGGGCGGATCCAGACCGATAGTTCAGTGGGGTCAAACTCGGGAAAAAAATTTCGTACGAATAAAAATTTCATAAAATAACTTACAAAACTAAACAATCCTCAAATATTATTTATAATAACATTTTTCGAGGTTTCATTGCTTGAAATTGTTGCATGATAGCCTCATTTTTAATAGTTACAAAAATATTACGCTCAATGTATGTTACTAAACAGTCATTCATCCATTCATCTCCCATTTGGTTACGGAGTTCATTCTTCACGATATTCATGGCTGAAAATGTCATTTCAACAGTTGCAATAGCAACGGGCAAAAGTAGAGCTAATTTCAGCAACAAATAGACTTGGGGATACACATCATCCTTTCTTTTCTGAACCAATATTTGAGCCAATTCGCCAATTCCTTTTATACTCAAAAAATTGGAATCGTTTCTCATATCCACAATATAATTTTGGAGTTGTCCATCAAGTGCCAAAAGTTCCATATCATCAAATTCTGAAGGGTAAAATTTTGCAAATTCAATTAATTTTTTATTGTCAAATGCCGAGAAAGAGTCACGTGGGTCAAGACATGCTATACTTGAAAGTAACTCTGTATTTGTGTTATCAAAACGTTCATTCAACTCCCCAAGTTGACTATCAATAACTGTGAAAAATAATTGAACCCTAAAGCGATGAAGGTTTGTGATTTCTTCAATATTGCGTCGTGGCCTTCCTGGAAACACAAAAATATCCTCCATCCTCGGGACAACTATGTTATGCAATGCACAAAATTCACAAGTTTCCGCTAACAAATCATCCCAGTTTTCTCTCATGCATTGTAATCGTTGCTTGGTTACATTGACAAGAGCTATTTCGTTTACGATGTCTTGATCTTTCCTCTATAAGGCTTGTGATAAGTCATTTGTAATTCCCATGACTCCTTTCAATAAGTGTAACAAGAAGACAAACTCAAAATCATGCATGAATTTCAAAAGTGTACTAGCTTCTGTACTTTTCTCCCCTTCGACATCATCTGCTACAAACTCGAGCACATCCATTACTGGAGAAAACAAGGTAATAACACTCAAAATTGTTTTAAAATGTGAACTCCAACGTGTTTCTCCAGGTCGTTTTATTGTTGTTTCTTGATTCAAACCTCGTCCACTCTTGATTTCACCACTAGCAACTCCTTCAGCTACCTTTTGAAATTGCTTCAATCGGAGAATTTCTTTTCGTTTGCAAGAAGCCCCAACAACATTTGCTAATAATCCAAGATAATCAAAGAAAGAACATAATGACTTATGTTTCTTAGCAACTGCAACAAGTGTCAACTGAAGCTGATGTGCAAAACAATGAATATAGAAAGCACATGGATTTTCAGATAATATTAAACTCTTAAGACCTTTAAACTTCCCTGGCATATTGCTAGCTCCATCATAACCTTGACCACGCAGACGTGATATGCTCAATCCATGTTTAGAAAAAAGTTGATCAATAGCAGCTTTTAGTGTCAAAGCAGAAGTTTCAGGAACATGAATAATGGCAAGAAATCGCTCAATTATACAACCATACCTGTCCACATATCGTAAAACCACTGCCATTTGTTCTTTGATTGATGTATCACGAGCCTCATCAACCAACAAAGAAAAAAACCCATCCCCAATTTCTTTAATGATAGCTTGTGTAGTCAAAAATGCAGCGGCGCTACAAATATCTTTTTGAATTGAGTGTGCAATCAATTTATGATTCTCTGGAGCATTTTTTAGGACAACTTTACGCACATCATCATTGTTTTCCGAAAGAAACTCTAGCTGAGAAATAAATAGCCCTCGTTTTCTTGAACCCTCTGACTCATCGTGACCACGAAAAGGCAATCCTTCTTTTAAAAGAAACCTAACACATTTAACTGATGCGAGCAATCGAAGACGGTAATCGATCCTTTGTTGCTCAGTTATGTTAGCAAGATTGATATCTATGTGTTGAGGTTGATTCAATAAATCACGACAAGCCTGTTCACATTTACGATGAACACTTCCATGATTTCCAACATGTATTTCCAATCGGTCCATCTTCTTCCAATTTCTAAATCCCTCGCCAACAAATGCATCCCCACCGCCTTGGTTACCATGATCAATTTTAAATAGGTAACAACACAAACAAAATAGAGCATCTTCACTCAAACCATATTCCAACCAACTTTGATATTTTTTGTACCAATTCTTGTTGAATTTACGAGCAATTCCACTAATTAGTGTATCTGGAAATTTGTGAGGTATTGGTTGAGTCGGGCCCCTAAGTAAATAATTTCTTCGAAAATTCTCTCTTTCACTAGCAGGATAAGAACTTATTGGTGGTCTTTTACCGGGATCCCCCTCAATATTAAGGGAAGGAGATACCGGTGTATGAGTTTCTTGGTGAATATCAGTCATGAAGAATGCAAAAAAGCAGCCGCCTTCTTCTTCATCTTCTTCTTCTACTTGCTCCACCAAAACTAGAAAAACAAGGGAAAGCGACGACTGCAATCATCCGTAAAGATGGTGTTGGGGTTAAGGTAATGGATTACTTTTCTAGCTATTCAATTTGCACTTGAGTATTATATTATTTTCCACCCAGCAGCTTCATGCAGAAGAAGGTTTTTTTTTTCTTGGCCTTAGATTGTGATTCTTCCGATCAAGAAATGCAACGAATCAAGAAAAAGAAGGAAGAAATCAATCCGGGGTTGAGTTTTTTTTGTATGATGGGTCTTGGTTTAATTAATACCCAAAACAAGAAAACCTAGATTCTTGATCGTAAGCAATCTCCTGAAGATATTGAAGTGGCCAAGAAACTAAAGAATTTTAGTGTTTATGGGCGTTTCAATAAAACTCATTGTTCTTGCTTGTGCTGTTTAGATTTGATATTAAAGATAGATAGCCGTTAATCTGGATTAGTTTATTGTTTAACAGTTGTTATATTGGCTAGGAATGTTGTTGGTTGGATTTTTTAAAGGTTAGGGCTCATTAACTGTTAGCGCACCATTGTTGTAATTAGTCAATTGTTTTGAACTCCTTAGAAAATTAAAGATATAAACAAGTTTACTAGTCCTCTGTTTCTCTAGCTATGTATTGTACTCTTTTGTGGAGAAGTCAAAACAATAGAATTTGAAGCTTCCGGTATAAAATTTGAGTTGCTCATTACTTGATCATTAAGATACTTTGAATATGTTCACCTCTCCTCCTATGTTGCTACTGCAGTCGTCACCAAAACTAATGTATTTCCTATAAATTAGCAATTTTGACTGTATGTTGCAGGGCTGAATTAAGGACACACCATCTAAGTATATTCTTCAGCATTTGTTTCATTTTGCCTTATATCCTTATAATACTAGGAACCAAAGCAACCCTTTCCCTTAAAAACAGTGAAAAGCTCATTAAAAACATGGTTGTTGTGAAGGTAAATTGTAAAATTTAAAGTATCTAATAGTGAAAATATGTTCTGATAGACAAATAAAAGTTTCTTATTTTAATGTTGCATGTCTCTAATCATGTATACCTGAAACTGTAAACGAGCCTCCGCTCAACTTGTTGAAACTTGACTCAACCGAGTTAAACTTAACTTGGACAAGAGATCGTGTTTGTTTAATTAAACAAGTCGAGTTCGAACTATAATTTGTCTGACTCGAACTCAGCTCGTTTAAATTTTGACTATCTAAGTTTGGCTTGATTACAGACGTTAGATTTTCATCTTCATGTTATTATAATATACATGTTAAACATGCAAACCTATATAAACCACACATTTTATCCCTTTTAAAATCATTGTATAATTCATTTAAGTAATATAAAGTATAGTTTTCATTTATTTATCTTTATGTCAAACTGTACACAATATTAACATACTCCCACATTTGATAGGAAATATTGAATGTTAATATGATATGATATGCTAACAATTAATAACATGATCACAAATCTTGATATTGGGCTCTCTAGGGTGGTGATGGAGTGTGATTCTAAACGGGTACAATTATTTTGTATTGTGATTGAGGATTGTTTGAACAATTCAGTAGCCTCATGGTTTAACTAAATTGGGTCAATCATCTACTACTCTTTCTTTTCTTACTTATTCGTCGGAGAATGTTTATCCTATTTAATAACTCTTGCACGAAATATAGTGGGTGTATTTGTATATCAAATTTTAAATTATACTTGTTAAAAAATTGGGTTTTATACCCATAAAAATTGTGCCACATATATTTTGAGTTTAATATTTTATAACCCATTAATCCGATAACTATACTCCCTCCCTTTCAAAGAGGATTAGTTTTATTTTTTGAAATCAATTTGAGTTATTTTAAAATTTAAAAGGACAAATGACAAAAATACCCTGAAATTGTCAACTTCTTCATTTTTAACCCACGTGTTTTTGCGAATAAACAATCAACACCTCCATGAATTTTTAAAATATTTCTTTTTGTCTGCTCCGGCCAATTAGTCACTTGAAATACGGTTTGACTGTCGTGACGTAATTTGACCGTATAACTGTAACAATATGCATCCATTTCCCTCCAAAAAAGTATATCTATTACCTTTCCCTCCATATTCAGTAAAAACAAAAGATATATAAATGGATGTCTCACCGTTCAATACCAGATCTAATAGTCGAGATCGACTTGGGCATTAGATCTCTCACCCCCTTGTATCCCCATGTGAGTCTTTCCGTCTCTTGATCATCATCTAGTATCTTGTAGAATGAATGTTAGTTCTCACAAGTATTATGAATATTAGGTACTACTTCCGTTCTTAAAAGATTATCATTTAAAGTTTTTGTACATGGATTAAAAAAATATCATTTATCAAGTAAAATTTGTTTAAAATTCCATCACTACCCCTTTATGAGAAGTTGAAAACTATTAATACAAGGGAGAGAAATTATTGGGACAATGAGAGGAGGTAGGGGTGATATAAGAAAGTAAATAATTTATTCCCTTCGAAAGTTGTAAACGACAAATATTTTGGAATAAATTTTTTTTTTAAACTACAATCTTTTAAAAATGAAGAGATTATTTAAAGGGAATAATAAGTGCTAATTATTGCTTCCTTGATAGGTGTAAAATGTCCATAATATCACTCGTTGAACTGATAGTAACATCGTGGGTGTGAGGGCATGTGTCAACGCCTAATTGGTCTTATTTTTATATATCCTCACATGGGGTTATAAGGGGGATCCTAGTGGTACTAGTGTCTCAACTTTTTTTGAACAACAAATTTCGAGGCATGACATTCTTTTTCGACCTGCAGGTTCAGATCAAATTTAATTTTTGAGCATATGTATTTGACTATATATACGACAAAGGGACATATACCAAAGCCAGCTCGTAGTAGTCCTTCCAACCCTTTGATTCTTATGATCAAGTATGGAATATATAAAGCTTAAACTTGGAAAACTGTTGTGTGTCTTGTTGCTTGAAATTTTAATAGTAATATTAGGTGTGTGTATATATATATATATATATATATATATATATATATATATATATATGCACAGTAACCTTGAACAGACACCTAACTTCTCATATTAGAATCACCTTCAGAGAATTAATAATTAGAAAATGACATTGCATTCTAAGATCACACGCACACGCAGATATATGGAAAGTTGTTCCGGGGGTGTGGGGTGTGGGGGGGGGGGGGGGTTCGAGTGAGTTGACCATCACTTGAAACAAAGAAATGTTGATCATTTAAACCATGGTTGTAACTTTGTGTTTGCCAGTAACAAGGTTTAGGCTCTTGTTGTTATATACAACTAGGAGTTACTATGCAAAATCCTGCTGTCTTGATCAACGAGTGCATGCAAAAGGATTGACATTTTGAGGCCTCCTTAATCCATTTAGGCTTACCTTACAGCAACGTATATAAGATGTATTTATCTCTCAAGTATTACCTCGTAACCTTATTAGTGGTGGCATGATAATGAAATTATAATGACAACTTTAAGTACATTTTCATCTTAAATTACTATTAATAATAAGGCTATAAGAGGACATTTTTGTTGAATAAGTTTATTTTTTTAATGTTTTAATAAATGAAACTTTTGTTGTGGAACAAGAGAGTATATTGAAGCAATTAAGATTGTCTACACAAATGCTTAGTTACTAATATAATTAGACCACATATGTGAACATGGAAGCACCATTGCACATAATTCTCCATAAGTATTTTAAGCCTAATTAATGAGACATTTCAATTTTATTTTTATTTTTATTTTTTTCTCTTTGGGTAACATTTTCCTTTTCTTTGTTAAAAGAAAACTCTTCTGGCTGGAGGGTTCAAATTTTTATACCATTTGTAGCAAAGAATCTCTTTATGGATCTCCATATTGAAAAACAGATACTCAATTGACATTCAAGTTTATTTAGTTGATTGAGTTAACTTAAATAAGTTGACACTTGGTAATAACTTGTTAAACTGAGTTCGAAGTGAGTTAACAACGAATTGTGGAGGTTTGTTTTGTGAAACGCTTACCTCTTCGTTTTTTGTATCACAACTCTTTGTAACTCTAAATAACATATCACATCTTCGTTTCTTTCTCGTATAAAATCTTAATGTGAATTTTCTTTCCTTATGAACCCTTCTTCTCTCAAATTAATCGGCATAAACCATTTGATATTAAAATAAGGAAGGTAAACGCAATATCTTAAAATTAAGAGATTGATGCATAGATAGATTCATTAGTTTGCAACTCAGTTTGATGTAGGACAGTTAGATTTAGAGTTTGAAGAAGAGTTAGATAAAAAAAGGGAAGGAGAACTGGTATGAGGAAACGGTCATAATTCCCGAAGAACTAAAGTTGTTCCCGATGGAGCTGGGTTCATTCAGCTTCGGGAGAGGTATTCGGGATCAAAAATGGCGTCATGGTTTCGGGAAGACTAAATTGGTTCTTTATTAATTTTTTATTCTTAGTTTAGGTGGGATTCATTTATGGTAATAGTGTTTTAGTTAGAAACAAATCTTTTATAATATTACGTAACTAAGTTGTTACCTATTAGGATTTTGTTACCATAATAATTAGTTACCTATTAAAAGTTTATTTCCATAATTATAGGAATTCTTTAGTTATAAAAACCTGGCTTGTGGGTTGAAGGATTTGATTAATTCAATAATTATTATCTTTTACAATTGATATTGTATTATTTTTCTGGTGGATTCCAGTTTGTGTTCTTAGAGCTTACGTTGGTAAACTCTTTGCGTTTTTCGTTCTGCGTCAATTGGTATCAAAGCCAAGGATTTTTCCTTGTCAATGGCCAACAACGAAGGCGAGAGAGATAACCTTGACGACGCTGGTCGCAGGGATGCCGAATTATGGGCAGCGATAGATGAGCAACGACAGTCGATGGCACGAGGTGGAAACCATGTTGCAAAAATTGTTGGTGCGACAACCCATACCCAACGATCCTATCAACAACAGGGCTGGAGGCGAGGGATTTGCCCTTGGACGCCTTGGAGGTGAACGTCCACATGGAGCAGCGAGACGCGAACAGTTCGAAGGCCTTAGTGATGAAGATTCTGATGAGGAGTTTGGAGGATACCAAAGAAACCCTAATCAATACCAAAATTGAAACCAAAATTAATCTGATTATAGAATACGCACGAACATACCATTGTTCCATGGTGAGTTGCAGATTGAAGAGTTTCTGGATTGGTTTTCTGAGGTCGAGAGATTTTTTTGAGTTGACAAAGGTCACAGCAGATCGACAAGTTAACCTGGTAGCGTACAAGTTGAGAAGCGCGGCTGTTGTTTGGTTGGAGAAGTTATAGATGGATTGACGACGACAAGGCAAAACTCCTATCTGATCTTGGAGGCGAATGAAACAATTTATGATGAATAAATTTTTACCCCCAGATTATGAACAATTTATCTTCCAGAGCTATCAGAATTGTGCACAGGGTAACAGGACTGTAGCCGAATACACGGAGGAGTGATCTAGGATGTCAGTGCGTAACAAATTGAATGAAATTGAGGCACAACAAGTTTCTAGGTATTTTGAGGGATTGAAGCCTTCTATCTGAGACAAATTTAGGCTTCAATTCCTTTGGATAGTGGATGAAACGCATAACATGGCTTTGAAGGAAGAATTAATGGAGAAGACATCCAATCGATTTGCTTATCACAAAGAGGACATGAGGGAGACGTCCAATGCAGGTACAAACAGAAACAGATTTTCGGCGAGTGATGGAAAGAATTAGTCTAAAAGTATGACCGATCAGTCACAAAGAGGTTCGGGGCAACCTACTATTCCTGTTGAGACTCGGACGACAACATCGGCTACAAGGGAAACCCCTTGGGCACCCAGCCCATATGCTAAATCTGGAGGTTTGAGGTGCTACAGGTTCTAAAGCAAAGGGAAGATATAGCTGTGCAGATGCTTCGAATGCCCGATCTAGAGGACGAGGCGTCCACTTTTGTCCAGACCGAGAGACGTAGTAGGCATAAGGATGTACAACGGCGAGAGAGGAAAGAGCCGGAACATTCTGTACATGTGTCTCGGGATCGTTCTCATGATCGAAGGAGATCGAGGAGCAGAACTCCTGAGGCATCAAAGGGAGCACTTATTGTCATAGGTTCTCAAGGCCGAGATGGTGGCCGGCGGAGGAGTAGGTCGAGGGAGATCGTGCCAGAAAGTAGAAGGAAAGAGCAACGTCATGAGCACTCTCACCGTGATGGCAGGGCCATCCGTCGAAGTAAGTCCAGAAGCCCCATCAAGGGCGGTGGTTTCAGTTAGAGAAGGTCGGTCCATTCCAAAGAGGAAGGAATCGTCGGAGAAAGAAGTCTCCTCGCAGCCAGAAGGGGTGGATTTCTTGGTGAGGGAATTGACGGAGCTCCGGAAGCAATTAGCTGAGTTTCAACAGGTGAAGGATACTCCGGGAAAGAAGGCGTCCCCATTTTCCACAGATATTCTTAAGGAGAAGGCAGACACCACCAAGAAATTACCTCACATAGAGAGTTACGATAGGTCGGGAGATCCTTATGACCATAGCCAGGCGTTCGACCGACTGATGGATTATTATGATTTCACCGATGCTGCTAAATGTCACACGTTTGTTACAACGTTAAGAAAAGATGCGAGGCAGTGGATGGGGACTCTACCTACAAACTCGGTCTCATCGTGGTCCGAACTATGCGACAAATTCCATGCTCATTTCGGGAGCAACCGAAGAAGAGGGAAGCCCACGGGTTCTTTAGCACAGGTCGGACAGTTCACCAATGAGTCTTTGGGTCAGTATGTGAAGAGGTTTAGGGAGGCAGTTGGCCAGGTGTCCGACCTTAATGATTTTCAAGTTGTGGGGTTGTTTCAGAATGGGATAGATCTGGTAAAGTCCGAAAAGTTGGTAAAGAAGCTGATGTTTCATCATCCGAAGAGCTTGGCAGAAGCCTTTGATAAGGCAGAAGGCTATGTTGTGATGGAGGAGGCCATGAATAGCCTGGGATATCCTTCTTCGGATCGAATAAAGGAGGTAGATACTCCCAAAGCTGAAGGCGACCAGAAGAAGGCTGAGAGGTATAACGATCGGCCAGAGGGCAGCTCGAAGAAGTACAATAATACGTGGCGACAAAGAAGTAATCGTTCACCTGCTCCCACCCAGAAGGTGAATAAGGTTTACACCAAACTGAATACGCATAGGTCGGTGATTCTGGATCAAATCAGGGGCCAACCGTTCTTTGAACCACCTCGTGATAACTTCAAGCCAGGATAGGGCAATGCTCAAAAATATTGTGGCTATCATCAAGCTGCAAGTCACGACACTAATGAGTGTTGAAATTTGAAAGATTTTGTGGAGAGGAAGGTTCAATGCAGTTTTCTGGTTCAATATGTAGCCGGGAGGGACCAACAAGAGCAGCTGAATGTTAACCGTACCGCTCAGACGATCCAAACGATTCCCCCCGTACAATCTACTCCAAGTCAGCCACCAAGGCACGTCGTTGATGTAATAACCGGTGGGACAGCAGGGAAATTGGTAAGGAAGAAGAGGAGAGGATATCTGGACTCGGTCATGTCTGTGGTGGGTACTCCTCCGAAGATCGACAAATCGTTTCCAGGGACTGTTATATCCTTCACCGATGCAGATTATCCTACGGAGCCCATCGAGCCTCATGAGGGAGCGCTGGTGATCACTGCACAAGTAGGCTCGGTGGATGTGAAGTGCATGATGATATACAACGGGTCTTCTGTAGATATTCTATATGCACATGCTTATCAGAGGATGTATCTTGATGGGCGAAAGATGGAGGTTGGGCAGGAGGCTCCCCTATATGGCTTCAGCAACAATCCGGTCAAAGTGGTAGGAACTATTGAGCTACCGGTTATCTTCGGTACTGCTCCACAAAAGGTAGAAATAATATGTAAATTTTATGTTGTGCATGTAGATTCGGCCTACAACGCCATACTGGGACGACCTACCTTGACTGCTCTCCAAGCAGTGACTTCCATCCCTCACTTTAAGATCAAATTCCCAACGGCACACGGAGTTGAAGAGGTGGCAGGGGACTTGGATCTGGCCCGACGCTGTTATCGGAACGCTGTTATTTCCTCGGGAGTAGGGGTCAGTAAGCAAAAGCAAACCATGGCAATTGAGATCGAGCCCTTCACTGAAAGCAGTTCAGAGCCATTAGTTATCCCTGCAGAAGAGACGGAGGAGATCGAACTAGTCCCAGGGAAGAAAGATAAAACAGTGAAGATAGGTTCGGGTTTGCCAGAACCTCTCCGGACAAACCCTGTGGAACTTCTTCGCTGCTATACGGACATCTTTGCATGGGAGCCACAAGATATGCCTGGAATTAGCCGAAAGATTGCCGAGCATCGGCTGGATGTAGATCCCTCAAAGAAGCCAGTTCAGCGGAAAAGGCGAATCTTTGCACCTGAGCGTCAAAGGATCATTGATGTGGAGATCGCGAAGCTGATAGCTGCTGATTTCATCTTCGAGATCGATTATCTGGAGTGGATGGCGAATGTAGTGCTGGTGCAGAAGCAAAATGGAAAATGGCGAGTTTGCATCGACTACACCGATCTGAATAAAGCATGCCCGAAGGACTTCTATCCTCTGCCCCACAATGATCAACTTATTGATGTGACTTCGAGGTATGCACTACTAAGCTTTATGGATGCTTTTTCAGGTTATCATCAAATATCTATGTGCAAAGAGGATATTTCGAAGACAACATTCATCACACACTGTCCAGTGTACGCATATAAGAAGATGACCTTTGGCTTGATAAACGCTGGAGCCACTTACCAGAGAATGATGAACTTTATCTTCCGGAAGCAGCTGGGAAAGAACATGGAGGTGTATGTCGATGACATAATCGTCAAAAGCATGATTGTTCAGAAGCATCTGGATGATCTAGAAGAATGCTTCAGACAGGCTGTCATCACGAATTGGGGCTCAATCCCACAAAATGTACCTTCGAACTCGGTGCGAGGAAGTTCCTGGGTTATCTGGTCAGTCAAAGGGGCATTGAGGCCATTCTGGAGAAGATCCAGGCTATTCTAAACATGAAGACTCCTCAAACATTTAAAAACGTTCAGCGTCTGACTGGTAGGATTGCAGCTTTGAGGAGGTTTATGTCCAAGTCGGTGGAAAGATACTTGCCATTCTTTAATACATTGAAGGGACCGAAGAATGCAAAGACGTTTCAGTGGACTTCAGAGTGTGAAGACACCTTCCAGGGCATAAAGACATATCTGTCTTCGGCTCCTCTATTGGCTAAACCTGCTCCTGTCGAGACTTTATACTTATATCTAGCAGCTAGCTCGTTGGCAGTGGGAGCTGTTCTGGTTCGGGAAGTAGGCGGGAAGCAGCATCCGGTTTATTTTGTCAGTCTTGTCCTAAGAGACGTTGAAACCAGGTACCCAAATATTGAAAAATTTGCCTTTGCTTTGATAATTGCTAGTCGAAAACTTCGGCAATACTTTCAAGGTCGGCTCCTGGTCGTCTACACGGATCAACCATTAAAGAAGGTGATGAGCAAGCCAGAAGTCTCGGGGAGATTAGCAGCGTGGACTATGAAATTATCCCAATTTTTTATTGAATATCATCCCCGAACTGCTATCAAAGGTCTAGCCTTGGCTGATTTAATGGTGGAATGTTTGTTCTCCGAAGCAGATGCTGAGCTGCCAGAAGCTGATACATCCGATCAAACAGTTGCAGTTCTTCAGCACGGTCATAATTCATGGACGCTCTATGCAGATGGATCTTCTACCGCGAATGTCAGTGGAGCAGGGATTATTTTGACAAGTCCGGATGGATTCAAGGTGCAGCAGGCCATCAGATTTGAGTTCAAAGCAACGAACAACGAGGCCGAATATGAAGCAGTGCTGGCAGGAGTTCGACTGGTGAAAAGTCTAGAAGTTCAGAAGTTGATCGTCTACAGTGACTCTCAGCTAGTCGTCAAGCAGCTATCAGGAGATTATGAAGCTCGGGGGGCGAGAATGGTCAAATATTTGGTAGAGTTGAAAGACCGGCTTCAATATTTCGTTTCTTACGAGTTTCAGGGCATAGAACGTAACAACAATTCTATTGCCAATGCATTGTCAAAGCTGGCCACTGCGGATGCTGTTGTTTTCAATGGGTCAGTTTATTTGGAGGTTCTGCAACAGCCGAGTATCCAGCACGAAGCAGTGATGTGCATTGAGCGGTCTAACTGTTGGATGACTCCCTACATTGAATATATGGCAGATGGCGTCCTTCCTTCGGATCAGATGTTGGCAAAGAAGATCAAGTACAAGAGTGTCAACTTCGTTCTTATTGACAGGGATCTTTATCGAAGGGCATTTTCATCACCATTGTTGAAATGTCTGGTTCCGTCTGAGGCTGAGTATGCTCTTCGGGAGGTCCACGAAGGTATTTGCGGCGACCATATGGCTGCTAAGTCATTAACTTACAAAGTACTTCGGCAAGGGTACTACTGGCCTACGATCTTTAAGGAAGCTACGGAGTATGTGAAAAAGTGTGAGAAGTGTCAGCTCAACAGTTCGATCCCACATCAGCCACCAGAAGAGCTATACTCGATATTGTTTCCTATACCTTTTGCTGTTTGGGGGGGTAGATATACTGGGTCCGTTACCGAAGGCTAAAGGTCAGGTAAGTTTTGTTATAGTTGCCATAGACTATATGACCAAATGGGTAGAAGCGAAGCCACTTCGGTTGATAACGGAACAAGAATGCTTGAAATTCATGAAGGAGTCAGTAGTATTTCGTTTCGGAATTTCCAAAGTGGTGATATCGGACAACGGACGCCAGTTTGTGGGATCAAAATTTGAAGGATTTCTGAAAGAGCTGGGAGTTCAGCACAAGAAGACTTCGGTGGCTCATCCACAGTCGAACGGGCAGGTCGAAGTGACCAACAGAACGCTGCTGAACGGGATCAAGCACAGACTGGACGAAGCTAAAGGAAGATGGCCAGAGGAACTTCTCAACGTGTTATGGGCTTACCGGACTACACCGAGGACTACAACAGGAGATTCACCTTTCAGATTGGCCTATGGTACTGATGCCTTAGTCCCAGTTGAAATTAGATCTCCAAGTCTTCGAGTCAATCAGTTTAAAGAGATCTACAACGATGAGGGACTGAAGGTCAACTTGGATCTGTTGGAAGAAGTCAGAGAGGTGGCTTTGATAAAGTTAGCAGCCTATCAACGGAGAGCAACCAAGCATTACAATAAAGGGGTAAAGCTTCGTAGATTTGAAGTGGAGGACTTCGTCCTCAGAGAAGTCGAAGCATCTACGCCACAGAACATGGGAAAGTTGATGCCGAACTGGGAAGGGCCGTATGAGGTATTTGAGGTACCAAAGCCTGGAACTTACCGGTTGAAGGCATTGGACGGATTAGAGATCAAGAATACTTGGCATGCTGGCAGGTTTCGGAAATACTTTCAGTAGAGATCGAGTCAGTTTATCGAAAGTTTGTAAATGGTAGTTCGTCATCAATAAAAGATTCACTTTTTCATAAATTGATCTTCTTCCTATTAGTCCTAAATTCACAGCGGTGCAAGGTGGACGGGGGGGACTCGCTGACCATTCGATGGTAGCCTTTTTGGCAGGTGATCCTTATGAATTTGTCAGGCCCTTCGGGTTAGGCAAACTTCATCGAAGTAAGGAGGACGGGGTGGACTCGCTGACCATTCAATGGTAGCCTTCTCGGCAGGAGTGTCCTCATGGGTTTGATTTACCGCGAGTGGTAAACAAATTCCACAGTCCTTTTAATTTTACTTTGCCGCGAGTGGTAAACAAAATGCACTGAAGTAAGGAGGTTAGGGGGGACTCGCTGGCCATTCGATGGTAGCCTTATTGTTAGGTGTGTCCTTATGAATTTGTTCTACCACGAGTGGTAAACAAATTCTATGGTCCTTATAAAATTGTTCTACCCCGAGTGGTAAACAAATGTCCTTATATATTTGTTCTACCCCGAATGGTAAACAAGATCTTAATGGTGCGAGGAGGATCAGCCGAATTCGCCTTGTACATGACCTACCCCACACTTCGGAAACGATAAGTATACAATACTTTATTTTGTTCAAGTGTTGAGTTCGATCCATTCAGTTCAGTTCATTTCATTTCTTAACTTAACTGTTATATGCCTTATCTGATTCATAGTCTAAGTTAAGTTCATTCAAGCCCATTGATGCTGAATTATTGACAAGAAACGAATCAAAACAGAAGCCATGATAAATAAATTTGAAGATTCGTTCATCCATCCAACCATATATTAAACTATTACATAAAATTAAAAAAAAATTTAATAAAGTTCTTAAAAATAACCCCTAGAAAGACAAATAATTTTCATATAAGTCTTGAAAAGTCAAAATGAAGCAGTAACATTATCAGGCATTATCTTCTCCATCCGAAGAGTCGAGCAGGGACGGGTCTACGTTAACTGCAATCAGCTTCTCCTTGCCGCGACTTCGACAGAGCTCACAACCTTCAGAATATATCTTCATAATTTCCCCGTTGATCTCATCTGACTTTCGATACTCTTCGCAGATTTGCTTGCGAAGATCATCGGTTAAGGGGGGGTCCCAGATCCCGAAGAGCCCGGAGTTCCCTGATCTCTTCTTCGAGCTTCTGACGCCTATTCAGATGACGAGTCTCTTGTAACTCCAGCTTTTCGATCGATTTGGCCAGAATCTTATTGCTGGCCTTCAGCTCTTTAACTTTCTCCATCCTCAGTTCATTCCGTTGAACCAGGTCAGCATTCATCCTGACAATCTCTTGGTGGTTGGCCTTGGATAATTTCAATTCTTTATTGGAAGTTTTCACCTCTTCCTTTGCCTGAGCCAACTCATTTCGAAGACCTTCATTAGTGTGAAGAACGCCTTCATGTTGAGTTCTTTCCCGGGCCAAAGCCGACTTCAGGATGGCGTTCTCCTTTCTTATTGCCTCTTCTTCGGCTTCAGCTTCAATAGACTTTGGGCGTAGACGTCCGAATACGGCATTTGCCTACACATGATTCAGCATTATTTGATCAGTTTTAAATATCTAAGTATAAAGATAGACACGGAAATTCAAGAGAAAACCATTTACCTTCGCCAAATAGCTCATGCCTTCCTTAAGCATATCTATGTTCGAACTGTTACCAAATCAATAATCATCGGTCTCACGGACGAAGGCACCAAACAGTCGAAAGGGGAAGTTGGCATTAAACCGAGGCCACATGGTTGGAGAGGCCATAGCATCACGTCGAAATTCGAAAGGTGACTGTCTTGGAGGGGAAGGCATGGGTTGATCGTGAGTTAGTGATGGATCCATATATATGTTTTAAGGAGAAGGTGATCGGGCAGGAATAGGTTCGCGAACCGGTGAAGGAACGGATAATGAGCCTGGGTGACTATCAAACGGTTGTTTCCTCTTGCGAGAGAGAGAAGGAATGGATTCGATTAGCTCGTCATCATCGTCTGGCACTTGAGTTTCCGTGGGGATTGCTGGTGGATTGTTGGTCGAAGATGTGGGAACCCGAAGTTCCTCAACAGTCAAGGGGATAATCTTTGTACTCAACTTCTTGACACGAAGGACTTTCGCCCGTTTGTGCAGAGGTATGTCAAACAGACTTCTCTTGGTTAGAGCGGATTCAGGAGGTACAGAAGTGGGATTGGATGAAAGGCTTGCTCCTGGGTTTGCTTTTAGATTCGTTTCTAGATCTATCTCAGGGTCTGTACCTGGGTGGATGGATTTAGATCTCCTAGCAGCTCTTTTTATTCGTCGAGGTTTGAGGGATTCTTCAGGAATAATGGGCTCATCAGTTTGTGGCTCATCAATCTGAGGGTTGACGATGGGTGTTTCAGTGGTGAGAAGGTTGGCCTGAGGAAATTCTTCTGTGGGAAGCTTTTCATTTGCATCTGTAGTCTTCCCAGCCAAAAAGTCTTCAAACTCTTTCACCTCTGAAGAGTTCGGTCTAATCAAGGACACTGCAAAGATCGTGCAACGACAAATCAGAACCAATGTTATCAAAGGTTTCACAGAAATATGCACGAAAATAGTTCGATACTTACGTTTATGATCATACAGCCGTGCCTGTTTGGAAAGAAGCCCGTGTTTCCATTCCTCCTTCGGGAAATTATTCAAAATTTCGATCATTTTGGCTACACGTTCTTCGGGAATATCGCTGAAGTCAGCGAAAATCTTTTCATCAGTCGCCCAATTCGGTAAAGAGGCGATTTCTGGTCCCTTGACGAAAAACCATTTCTCATGTCATCCTCTATTGCTCGAGGGAGTATTTATCAACGACTGCCTCTCAAACTTTTCACCAGCCTTTTGTGCATGCTTGCCCAGAACTTTGAATCCCTTTTCCCTGGTTTGGGCAATCTTGTATACAGTAAAGAATAAGTCGAGAGTGGGTTCGATTCCGAATTCATGACAGAATGCGATAAAAGTCAAGATGTGAATGTAGGAGTTCGGCACCAGTTGGGCAAACCCTACCCCAATAAACCCTAGGAGGGTAACCAGAAAGACATGAAGAGGAAACCTAACCCCCTTTTCGAGTAGAGTCACCGGAACAGCCGTCCAACCGTCTGGACGTTGGTACATCTTCTCTTCAGATTTTGGGGCTCTTATCAAGTGGGTATCAGGGATGTGATAACTAGCCTTAATCTTCCGTAACTCAGTTTCAAAAATGATGGAGGGTGTGTTGGCGTGGGGATATTATTCTTTGTTTTTGAAGAAATCGGAGGGGTTAGGCATGGGTTTCGGTGGCATAGATATTCCGCTGGCGGTGCTTCTTCAGTAGGATTGGGGCTTGAAGGAACGGTGGCGATAGGGGTTACACGAAGGGGAGAGTTCTAGTTCGAGTTCAGAGTCACCATTGTTGAGATTTTGCAAAACGGATAAGGAAGTTTGAGAGAGAAGGGAAGGGCTCAAAGGTTCAAAATTCAAATTGACAGGTAAAAATGTCAATTTGGGCAAAAATTACTTTTTATACTGACGGTTACACGAGTTACGAAGGCGACACATTTAAGTTCTGGCAATGATGGGGAAGTTGGATGGAAAGCGTCCAGGTTAAGCTTCAGATATTTATCAAATTGGGCCTTTCAATTGAGCTTCCGGTCTCAGTTCATCTCTTTACTTTAACTCTCCACCGGTTGGGCTTTGGTAAATTTCAGTTTGGGCTTATTTCAATCCTATCAAATCCTATAAAGTCATGGACCACTTATAGTTTTCTATTAAATATCTTATTTAATAAAAAACTAGGGGGCAATGTTGGGTCATGATATTTCACATATTGGGCCAAGTGGATTGGGCTTACTTATTTGATTAGTCCATTGGGTTTTCTCTATTGAGTCTTAAAGATATTGGGCCTAGTCACCATCTTATTTCTGTTAAATCCTTACGAGATCGGGTCGGGTCAGTGGGATGACACATTAGATATTTTAATATCTCTATCTTTGACTTGTAATGATGAAAAAGAAAAGTTGTTGACCAAAAGTCTGCAGATCATTAATGTGGATGGGATTATAGCCGCCGGCAGCATACACAGTGAAAAAGAAAAGGTGACAACCTGCATGCAGTCGGCAGAAATCACTGAGGAGTGGGGGGCTGTGTCAGACGGTAGTGGGTGGCACGGTAAACCGGGTAAGAGAGTATAACCTAGCAAGGAAGTCTTCAAGAAAAATGTACACACCTACAACTGATTCTATCTCTCTCTAGACACTAGATATATTTTATCCTCCATTGTTAAACCTTGCGATCGCCTGTACTGACTCTCACGCCTGAACTATCCCCCGACGGTCGAAGCCGTCAAACTTATGGTGTTGATCGTGTTTATTATGCAGGATCAGGACGTCTTACGTGATTGGGACGTGACAGAAGATCTTGGCGTTAACATTATATATGTGAGAACTATATTAATTTTATTATTTAAAAATCTTATATATGTGAGTGGAAAAAAAGGTTGTATAAGATGTGGGAATTTGGATTCCAACCGGATAGATGAATAAAGCAAGGAAAACAGAACTGCCAATAACACAGTACAATAAAACTAACGATTCCAAATTCCTAATCCTAATTAATGTTGTTAGAACAGTACAATATTTCGGTTGATTTAGGAAAATATATAGTATACCTGAGAACTACATTATATAAACATTAATTTTATTATTTAAAATTACTTTAAACTAACTTTAAAAATCTTATATATGTGAGAACTACATTAATTTTATTGTTTAAAAATCTTATATATGTGATAAAAAAAGGTGGCATAAGTTATGCGAATTTGGATTAATTCCAACCTGATAAATAAATGAATAAAACGAGGAAAACAGAGCCGCCAAGCTATCCTAATTCACGTGATCAAGTGTTAGAACAGTATAAGAAGGGGTTTGTCCTGATCCTGATCCTCATATTTCCGTTCCGTTGATTTAGGAAAAAATAAATATCGAATCCTAATTTAACTAATTAAATAATGTGTGTTAGATTTGTTTCTTGTTTCTTGATCAGGTGGGTTTGAGATATATATGTATAGATCTTCTCTCTATATATAAATCTCTCTCTATATATATAAGAAAGTCCCTCGTATCTTTCAAGAAGATGAAGAGGCAAGTAGTTTTGGTTGAAGAAGTAGAAGCAGAAGATGAGGATGGATATGATGCTTCCGCCTTCAGTCATGAAGAATGCAAAAAAGCAGCCTTCTTCTTCTTCATCTTCTTCTTCTACTTGCTCCACCAAAACTAGAAAAACAGGGGAAAGTGACGACTGCAATCATTTGTAAAGAGGTGTTGGGGTTAAGGTAATGGATTACTTTTCTAGCTATTCAATTTGCACTTATTATATTATTTTCCACCCTGCAGCGAAGAAGGTTTTTTTTTCTCGGCCTTATAATGTGATTCTTCCGATCAAGAAATGCAACGAATCAAGAAAAAGAAGGAAGAAATCAATCCGGGGTTGAGTTTTTTTTGTATGATGGGTCTTGGTTTAATTAATACCCAAAACAAGAAAACCAAGATTCTTGATCGTAAGCAATCACCTGAAGATATTGAAGTGGCCAAGAAACTAAAGAATTTTAGTGTTTATGGGCGTTTCAATAAAACTCATTGTTCTTGCTTGTGCTGTTTAGATTAGATATTAAATAGCCGTTAATCTGGATTAGTTTATTGTTTAACAGTTGTTATATTGGCTAGGAATGTTGTTTGTTGGATTTTTTAAAGGTTATGGCTCATTAACTGTTAGCGCACCATTGTTGTAATTAATCAATTGTTTTGAACTCCTTAGAAAATTAAAGATATAAACAAGTTTACTAGTCCTCTGTTTCTCTAGCTATGTATTGTACTCTTTTGTGGAGAAGTCAAAACAATAGAATTTGAAGCTTCCGGTATAAAATTTGAGTTGCTCATTACTTGATCATTAAGATGCTTTGAATATGTTCACCTCTCCTCCTATGTTGCTACTGCAGTCGTCACCAAAACTAATGTATTTCCTATAAATTAGCAATTTTGACTGTATGTTGCAGGGCTGAATTAAGGACACACCATCTAAGTATATGCTTCAGCATTTGTTTCATTTTGACATATATCCTTATAATACTAGGAACCAAAGCAACCCTTTCCTTAAAAACAGTGAGAAGCTCATTAAAAACATGGCTTTTGTGAAGGTAAACTGTAAAATTTAAATAATGTAATAATATTGATCATGTACTTGTCTTAAAGCATATGAATGGTTGGAGTTGTGGATTCCTGAGGGAAAATACATTGAAGGCATATTATTTGGAACTTTTCTTCCCCTTCTTAAGGGTAACGACCTCTATTTGGAATAGTTAGACTAACCAATAAAAAATGAGGGAGGAAATAGATTATAATTCTTACCTCAACCCAACAATAACACTACTACATTCTTATTAGGAGTGAGCATTCGGTTATAACCGAACCAAATAAGCTATTCAGTTATAACCGAAAACCGAAATTAATACATTTCTAGTATCCGAACTGTTAACCGAATTAGCGAATTACCGAATTTATAATTCGGTTATTCGGTAAATAACCGAAATAAAAGGCTTCCATACTTAACAGTTACCTTAACACTTAACACTAAACAGGTTACAACATTACAGATTACAATCAACAGAAGAAAGTTAATACATCTCTAAAATTAACAATACATAATAATTCAAAACCTTACCATGATTAAAATTAGCAACATCAAGCATTGCCAGCACACAGCAACATCCAAAACTCGAGCACTGTAGTCAGCACTCAACAGACACTAGGCAGCACAACAGGGTAGAATGCACTAGGCAGCACAACTGGGTCCAAATCCCAAAGATTCCACAAGCCAGGAAGGATATCAGATATTATTATAACATGAGCAATCTACTTATAAAAAACATAATAAATAACAGCAAAGAACATGAAAAATCTGCAAATAAGAATTACCATACAAAACAAAGAACCATCAATACAAAGTATAACAATATTTAGGAGTTATTCTATTAAGATGTAAACGTCTTAAGTTAACATCGAATTTCAGTCGACTGTTTAATAAATGCTTTAAAACTCAATGAAAAGGGTATGAGTCAAAAACAAATATCTTCGTGAACTTTTACAATTTTTTACTAATCATATACTATTTTAATGATGTCTAACAAATTTGTTGAGTTTCAACGTTTGAACTTTATTTGATGGAGCTGCATTAGAATTTTGGAAAACATACATTCACGCACACGCTTATATATCGCTACGACTTTCTCTAAATAAAGGCCATATGAAAATGGCTTTAGAGTTTAGGTTTTATATGGTTAATGGACTTGTTTTAACGACAAAAGAAACAGAACGTATTTTTCAACAAATCTTGTTTGTCGATTGAAATAATTTATTTTAGCATGTCCAAAACTATTTGTTTTTTGTTAAAACTTAAAAGCATTTAAATTTTGCATGTAGTGGCCTACTGTTTGTACTTTATAGTAAATTTTGTGCACCATTATTCATTTGTTACCTCTAAAAGACATGCATCAATTCTTAGGTTGTATGATAAACATCTTTAGAGATAAATGTTAATCAGTGATCCTGTTTGGAATGAATTCCAATTGTTGGAAAGCATCTTAAACTTGAATAGTAGAATATGCAAGATTATGTCTTTTATCAAGTTTCTAACTAGAATCCTTTCAAGTGATGCAATGCATGTGAGTCACTACCTGGTAGGTACAGTATTCATCACAGTAAGAAATATTTTCAGATTTGAGACTAGTTATTTTGGCCATCTTTCAATGAACTGCATAAATGCAGTGATATTAGATCTTATTAAGTTCTTAACACATGTGCGATTTACTCAGCTATGATGGTTTTAGTTAATCAGGTATATCACTTGTGTCATGGACAAGTTTTACTTTGATCTCCTTTAGGCTTTTACCCCATTTCAATTTATCTCATCAAACATTATAGCTTATTTTTCATTTTTTGTTGATTTGATGAAGGGGACTCTGAATTACAGGACAGAATGATACAAGTAGGATCTTTCAGAGTGAGGGCAAACATGTCTCATACCCTTCAAGCCATCGTTCACAAACAAGGTGATATAGCTAAGGATTTTGAGTTAGAATCAGGTTATGTGCTTTCTGATGCACTTGAAAATATCTGCAGTGTTGTGCAAGAGCTCGCGCGAAACCACTAAATTCGTCGATGTTAGGGAAAAACAGTTGGATGGTTTTTATTCTGTGGTGAGAGATGCTGAAAAACTGAAGTTGAATGTGAAGTGGCTACGCGAGGGACTGGATAGAATTTTCCAGACAGTGGGCGCGTTCAATCATTACAAGGAAGTTGAAGAAAGCTTGAAAACGGCCATGCAGCGGATGAAATCTATCCAGGAAGCTCTAGAATTGAAAAGGGCTGAGATGAGTGAAATAAAAGCTATAATTCAAGATTTGCAAGGTCAACTAGAATCAGAGTTACTGAAAACTGAGAAGTTTTGTAGCTGCATGGATGATATGTCATCTAGATGGAATAGCATTCGCAATACTTTCATTTCAAATGGGTTGCTATAGATTTTTTTGTGGATGGTATACTTTAGATCTATACTTTTATTTTCTTGTAGAAGTGGGCATATTGTGTATATGTTTTTAAATGGAATAGTCCAGAAAAGTAATAGGGATGGCATTGAATTGCACCGAACAAAATTGCCCCTTGGCCAGTGGCGAAGCCACATCAATTTTGTGGGGTCAATCGACCCCATTTTAAAAAAAATTATTTTATAATGTAAGATAAATTTTAAATATTATATATAAATTGACGCCGCTAAAATTTTATAAATTTTCTATTATACGAGGTCAAATTGAAAATTTATAACTTTGTCAATTAAATTTTAATCACATGTGACTCGTATTCTTTTAATATATGTATCTCTCTATAATATTTTAAACTAAATAATAATTTAATTATATTATTTTAAAAATAAATAATAAATTACTTACTTATGAACAGTTGTGATTAAAAAAGTCTATTATGAATCAATATAGTGTATATATACCATATTTATTATATATTTTCATTGTAATATATATATATTGTATATATATATATATATATATAGATAGAGAGAGAGAGAGTCTAGATCTTAACTTCAACCCTTATCGAACTCACCCGAGCTCACCCCTTTAACGACGGACCCGGCGACGGTTCGGTCATACAACCATCGTCTATAATTTTAGCGACGGACAACATATAACGTCGCTAAAAGTATAGACGACGGTTGTATGACCGAACCGTCGCTGCGGTCCCCCGCCAAATTTTTTTGTAACTTAGTAATAATTTCGACCTCACTGATACAAATTTCTGGATTCGCCACAGCCCTGGCTACAGAGGAGGGTAGCTCAACAACATCAATATCTTGCACATTTACTTGAAATGTAATAGTGATGGCATGACAAAATTCAATATACACCTAGAATATAAGTAATAACATGTTTCCGTTGATAACAGAGAAGAACATTCACGTTTAACAAATAGTCTTCTGGTATGAGATGAAAGGCGAATGACTTGTCATTTGTCATAAACCATAAATATTCCACAGGTTCCTTAAATTCTTTCTCCAGCAAGCATAAGTACTAGCACTTCACTTGTTTTGTCCAACTACAAATTGCTATTTTTCCAGGTCGAGATTGATAGTTGAGCCTAGAAGAAATCAGGTGTAATTTAGGGTTTCGGGGAAATTTACTTCAAAAAGTCAAAATAAATCCATAAGACGGAGGAATAAGTTGTATCGCCCAAATGTATCTTTCTACGGCATGTATATACATTTCATAATATCAACTGGGTGTATATGAAGTTCAGATTTCGTACATGGAACTGAAAGTTGTGAAGCACCATCACAAGAATCACATACATATATATTCACATCAATTGTTTACAAAATTTGGATAGAAAGGAACAATAGGAGCTCTGTACCAAAGGAGTGCATACAACTAGTTAAATGTAGACTTGATAGCTCCACTAGATTATAAAAGGCTGTATTGAAATTCCCTCTTCTTGCTTGTTGGTGCTGCTAGTTTTTGTATTGTTTATTGCTTTAGCTTTTACATCATTTGGTCTATCATTTGATGTCACTGTTATAGATAAGGGTGTAAATGAACCGAGTCGATCCAAGTATTGAATTGCTCAAATTTTGTTCACAAAATTTATCGAGTATAAAATAAGGTTTGATTGAAGCTCATTTAGCTACTGAGTCGAGCACGATTCCGAACGAATCGAGCTTGAGCAGTTTGAACTTTTCGAATGAATATGATCTGAGTATCAATCGAAAAATTACAATTTAAGGAGGTTTGAATAATTTATCGAACTTTAAAATGTGCTCATATTTGACTCATTTATATTTCGAGTCAAGCTCGAATGAATTTTTAGTCGAGCAAGTACGAATCGAGCCCGAACTGTTTGCTCATTTTACAGCCTTAGCTGTAGATAGGCGCAGGGTATGCCTCCTGTCGTAATTATTTATCTTTTAATTTTAAACAACAATTTAGCAACACAACAAAAAACTATTGTCCTTGAGGGTGCTTGTTGAGATATAATGTTCACATTGAGGTTACTCCACGTTTTGATCTCGATGCTTCAATATGGTATTATCATTCACGTATAGGCCCACGTGCTCCATGTCATCCAATTAAAATTATCCACGTGTTTGGCTCAAAATTATATCTCCGCGGCAAAATCTCTTGCTTAATCGCGCCGGTGAACCAATAGATGAAATTGAACTCATGGATTACATTATTAATGGGCCTGATTCGTAAGTATTAATTATTCTTTGATGAATCCTTGTTGTTTTTGGATTTATATAATTTCCCATATTCTTCATAGTCACGAAAAATTACAAAATATTCATGACAATCCAGTCGTGGATATTCATGCAACAACCCAGTCTGAAAATCATGCCTGAAATTAGCCTTTAGCTTGCGGATGTTAGACAGGAGAAATATTAGTCTAGCAATCTTCAATCAATGGAGTGAACATAGCTCACATGCATGCATTTTTCCACTCTTTCAATATATTGTAATCCCTTATGTTAAGCATTAATTATCTCCATGTAATTGATTAAATATATGCGTAAATAGTTTTAGTATAAATAATAAATATAGAACATTCCATCAATATTTGTATTCCATATTCTCTAATATTATGGTCTAAATAATGAATGATCAGTCGCTTCTCCAGCAAACCGCAAGGAGCGAATTAAGAACAACCGGCTATAGGGACGGTTTTTTCCGTCGCTATAGCATAAAAAGTCGGTTTTTTATGTTATAGCGACGGGAAAAACTGTCACTATAGCCGGTTCATTTTTAGTTCGCTCCCTCCAGTTCGTCGGAGAAAGCCGAGCAATGTATGATAGTTTGTGGCACAAATCTTTGTATTCCATATTCTCTCTAGTATTATGGTTCAAATAACGTATGATAGTTTGCATGTGACTAAATTTTTTGGCTCAAAATGAAGTAAATCAGAAAGATTAACAGGGTGTTGTGGGCAGAAGCGGTGTTGGATTTGAAGAGGCAATTAATACTCAAGCGATTGGATTAAGTTGGTTGTTGTCGTGTCAAAAGTTATTATTGGGAATTCTTTGAGGGAAGTTGCTTTTCTGAAAAATGAAAATAACAATACCTACATATAAAACAAAGTTATAATCGAGTCATAGATCTCTCGTTGGATTTGATCGGAGAAGTAGGAGAAGTTCATTTTTACAAGTTTTTTTTTTGGAAAGCTCAATGGTTGGAATTATATAAGGGATGATTCATAACAATGTTGTTGAATAAAATTATCCTTACAATAGATTTCACTGTTCATTTGCGAAATTAAACAGTATAGAGAAACTCCAATCTGCAGTTCAATAAGGGGGCACCTACAGTTTAGCTTTGCGGATAGTAAAAAGTGTCCAAAATGTCCCTCTTCCGTCCAC